>JAWWEQ010000045.1:1236977-1286790 GCA_035583055.1 Torymus tubicola | reverse complement strand
TGACCTTAACTATTCTATTTATACATAATTTTATGCTTTTTACATTTTTTATTAGTTAAATTGATACTTTAGATAGTATCTAAAAAGCCATTATACATTTATAAGTAGTATAGATAATAAATTTGTCGACAAACAAGTTCTTGCCATGTATTTATACGTGCTACCTGCAATAGTTTGATATTATTAATGCAATGAATAGTTTTTATGATTATATTTTACAGCTTTGATGTAAAATGCAATCAATCTCTATTGAAGAAGCAGCATGGAAACAAAATTCTGTGGAATATGATCATGAATAGTGGACTCCACTAGTCATGTGAAAAACAGGGGTTTTCACTATTTTTACATCTTTTAAAAATTCATAGCTCTTTTCTGAAAATGTAACCCATCTAGGTCCAGGGCTTATGTTAAAGGGTTTACAATACAGAATCAGAAAAGAATTTGTCGAACAAAAAATATTCTGTCGTACTCCTTCCTTTTTTTTTATAAAGGTATACTGAAAAGCAACTAATCAATGACTTTCAAAAAGTGTCATAAAAGAAAATATGACCACATTCTAGAAGTAAAATGCAAACTTGTTTCCAATTAATGTGCTATACAAAAAGTTTCAGGATTTTGAGTAAAAAAATGGCAAAAGTTGAGTTTTCACCAAAAATTGCAAAAAATAACAATTTTTTATGTGCAATAACTTTTGTAATTATTGAAATATTGTTCTCAAAATTTAGGAACATGTTTTTTTTTCATAAAAAACTAAGTGTGTACATATTTTGAGCAATTTTAAAATCTTGAGATACTCATTTCACCTGAAATATCCCATATATATGCTGCTACTTGTGCACACCGCTTTTCGTTTTCGCTACGTCGTTGGAGCGAAAATAACGTTTTTAATTAATCGATAATGTATTTATTCATTGTTTCCAGGGGCGTGCTTGGGAACATGCAATCTCGAAATAACTTGTCGTTCCATTCAAGATTAACGAATGAGAGGAATATTTACGTTTAATTATTAAAATGGCGCGCATAGTCGAAAGAGCTAAATTTAATGTTATATTACAATCGTATATAACGATGATTTTAACTTTAACTTTTAATTAATCATTTACTTTGATTTTAATCATACGGTGAATAATAATTATAATTTTAAGATACAAATATCATATTTTGTATATTCACTGTAAAATAAAAGCAACTAGTATACATATAATATAAAGCATGATGGTATGGAAAGTCGTAAACAAATCAATTTATGTTACTATTGTAAAATATTATATGTTTGAATTTCTGCGATTATTTATACATTGAATATTTAGTTATTACATATATACAAAATGATATAATCAACCACTAGTCTAGTTAACCAAACATTTCCAAAACCCCGTCAGATTCAAATTTTCAAGTCTCTGAAAATGCCAGTATTTCTGTTTCATGCTGCGGCAATAAATAGAAGTATACGTGTGTGTGTGTGTGTGTGTGTGCGAGAGTGTGTGTATATATCGGGAAGTCCGGCAACGGCAGACATGTTTTTACAACGATCAAAGTCACGCTCTATAACGGAAAGCGGCACTTTGTGTTCGAAACGAAAAAGCGAAAGTCACGCGACTTTTCCTCATGCCGCACGTCACGTATATATAGCGTGCGCAAAAATCTCTCGAGAAAGGGGAGGTGGAGTATATGGTATAGGGGTGAAGAAGAGACACGCAGAGAGAGAGAGAGAGAGGAAGTTTGAGCATTCGACGCGTATATACACACACGGACCAATCTCTCGTACAGCCCATAACACGTCTATACCGATATGTATATATATAGGCAAGAGGGTGAGGGAGACTGAGAGAGAGAAAAGAGATCTCTCGTGGCATTTCCATTTCCTGCACTATACTCGCTATATACGCGCGCAGGTCCTGCGGGATCTACCGTCGACGTCCTTTCACTCACATACATACAAACACATAGCTATCCTCTCTCTTGCTCTCTCTCCCCTTTCTCTCTCTCTTTCCACGCACCAGCGATCTCTCTCCCATGCTGCACACATAGACGTTTGGGGTTTCGGTTGCTACTCACGCACAGACACACACACACACACACATATACAACTGAACGTTTAAAGTCCCTCCGTCTCTCGCTTCCTCCCTTCGTTGAGCGACCGCGTGCGAGTGTGTGTTGTGTACAACGCACCTTCGTCGTCGGACCCTCTGCCGTGCGCTGACTGGACCTTTAAATTTTAAAGGGACGCTCGCTGAGCGCAGAGGAAGGTATGTATATTATACCAACTGGAAATCATAATGCCGTGCGGTGTGCTGCTGCTGTTGTAGGCTACGAGCTGCAGCCACTACTCAGTGCCCATGTGCATTGACATTCGGAACGGCAGCCCATTTTCGCTCGTTTCGCTTGAATATATGTCTATCTGTGCGTCCCTGTTTCGTATATATATATATATATATATATATATATATATATATATATATATAGGCGTATACAGCACAGCAGCAGAGCCGTTTCTCAATGAGAGATGGCTAACGTAGCGGATGGGAATAAATTTTCCAAAGCTGTTGTTGGTCCTCTTTTTCAATGCGAAGGTGAGCAATAATTTTGCCAGTATGCATCTGCCGATTTGTTGCCGGTACGACTGCGTGTATACGCACGCGCGTTTATATATAATGGTACACACTGAGTTCTCAGCAATTTGCCCGTGAATTAGAGCTGATTAATGTATGTTTTTGGTAGTTTGGGTGGATAGATGGTACAGAACAATGCTCGATGTAAGGTAATGTGCTCTCCGTGATTTAATGTATGGTAATGTATAACATGCAGTGTGAAGCCAAATGTACAAATGTGAGATGGGAAGGAAGATTATTTTTAGCGCTATAGTTTGTTTTGTCCGTTTTAATTTTATTTTGCCATAATCATCATCTGTAAGGTTATCGACTTTCTCAGACGTTTTAATAAACTATGATGATATAGTGATTGAATAAACCACAACCTATAACTTTTTTAAAGTTCCAATTTCAAAAATGTCTATTTAATACTGTGCTAAATGAATAAGAAGTATCCGCAGAAATTTTCCACGAATCCCACAAGTCGCAACATACCTTATTAGAAATTGATGCATGGATTATCGACATAAGTTTCAGTACGTCTCTCTATATAGATCTATTACGTAATTATATGTCTTTACCACTTGAATTTTTACTGAAGCTTATACACTTTAAGACAGTTTTTTTTTCAATAAAAAATACTTATACCTTTTCAACGTTTAAAACGTCATCCTTCCACTAAAACAAAAAGTCCCACATCCATTCTCCTTATCTTAATACACCACGTAACATGCGCTCGCAACGGCGCACCATCCGAAAAGCTGCACAAAAACTATTTGCAGTATCATTAAAAGATTTGCATACTTAAATACGCTTGGACTTACGCTAATTTTCCTTTTTTTCTTCCTCCGAAAAAGAAGCCGCCGCTGTTACCACCGCGACTGTCGTCGTCCACTTAACCGTGTGCTGCTGCGTAATGCAGCTGTCGCGCTGCGTTCTGCTTACCCAGGGTCCCGACTAATTTTTCGGTAAGCCAAATTAAACATGCCGCCTCGAGGATCGACGACGACGATGACGGTACTGCTGCTGCTGCTGCGCACATACAATTCCGAGACTGTTTGCACTCCTCGGGGGAGTATATAGAGCCGAGAGGCCTTGAACTCGCGCGCAAAGACACGCTCTTTCGAGCCGAGGGAGAGAGTGGAGTGAAAAAAAAGCTACGATGACCAACAAAAAAAAGGCATCACCGAGCTACTTTACATTGTCGTTGCTCCTCTTTAAATCTCGCTCTCGTTCTCCTCGACGCGTATATAGCCTGATGCTTTTCAAGGGACGAGAGATATACATTTCTCGAATCGCCGAGCGAATCGTATACATATATACATACCGTGTATGTGTGTATGTATATACGCACGTACATGTGTAGCGTCTCGTGTATATCGCGTCCAGCAATGCGGAATCCATTGTCAATTGAATCCGTTTTCCTCCCAGTTCTCTCTCTCTCTTTTTCTCTCTCTCTCTCTCGCATATATGCCCGTAATATACCATAGGTGTACGAACCGTGATATATAAAAGGAGAGGGAGAGGGAAATGTATACCTGCCGGTATGTGTACGCGGCGGCGGACGAAAGTTCTGCGAAGGCTGGAACTGCCTGCAGGACTCTCCGGACGTCGTCGTCGTCGTGGTGGTGCTCTTTCACTCACACATATACACATACACCGTCGTATACATATATACGCGAAGAGGTAAAGAAGAAGGAGAAGGAAAGAACGAGGCGTCGGCTTACGAGAGTGTATATAGTAGGTTACAAGCTCCCTCCGTATATGATGGTATAGTAGTAGTAGTTGTTGTTCGTGTGTGTATATATATATATGTGCGTACAATGCTCGGGTACAATGGGCCCGGCGGCAGCGACGGTGGCGGCCCGGTATTGGGCTACAGGTATGTTAGTCGCGGCCAACAATGAAGGGGGAGCTCGTCGCGCCGGCAGTTTTTACCAGGCCGCGGTCCTCTCCTCTATTTTTTTTTCTCTTTCTCCCTCTCTCTCTCTCTCTCTCTCTCTCTCCCTCTTGGGCTTCTCTTCTTTCTCGGGTGTGTATCACCTCTCGCAGTGCGCGAGCCAGACGATGCTTTAAAAAAAGGAAGGAGAAAAAATAAACACACACACACACATACACACATACACGAACCGGCAGCAGCTGACTGAGATTTTATTCCAGAGGAAGAGAGAGAGAGAGAGAGAGAGAGAGGGAGAAAAGAGAGTGGGGAAAGGTAGGCCCTCCTTGGGATCAGGGTGGACCTCTTGCACGCATATATAGGTGTAGTAGCTTTTTTTATATGGATAAGTACCGATGGAATTTTCACATCTCTATGTATCCGCCCCGTCGTGCATTGTATACGCGTATATGTGTGTGTCTATGCGTTTTAAAGGGACGACGTGTATACAGACGTGTGCGCCCATTGTCGGGCCCCACGCAATTTTCGGTTTTTAGAAATGGATTTTTCATCCGGCTTCGGGCAATACTCATAGACGAGACACGGGCTCTATATATACACACACACTGACAGCATAATCGGACTTTTATTCCGACTTGATCTGTCTCTTTTTCTCTCTCTTGCACGCGAGTCTTATATCCATCGAATTCACACTATAGCTATACCTACTTTACTCTCTTTATTTTCCTCTATAAAGAGCCTCTGAACGGTCTCTCGCGCGTTGAGTTCTTATTTTTCCTCTCCTCCGCGGGAGATGGAAATATGGATTTTTCATAGAGTTTGTTGCCTTAGACTTTGTAGTTTATGTGTGCATATACACACGCGCCCGCCGCGCGGTGATGCATTTTGTCGAGAGATTTCGAGCGCTGCACCAATATTTCTTTTCTTAACGGCGCGCGTACACGGTTCTCTATATATGTATGTATGTATGTGTGTGTATACACAGCACACGAGAGAATTATAAATTCTCTCAGAGGCCCCAACCGCGCTGATAGTCTTTTGAACTTGACTGTTTTCACTATCTCGTGTGTGTATGTATGTGTGAGCATTTCTCTACAACGACGACGACGACGACGACGACGATGTTTCTCACTCTCATATATGTATATACGCGAACGTTTGATGTGGATATTTTGTAAATATAGACGACGAGCAAGCGAGTGAGAGACAGAGCGCTTTGACGTTATAATCAATTCGATAAAATAAATGTTATACAAGCGTCGTTGATAAAAGCGCTTTTTTTATTAAAGGAAAATTCAATAAGTGATGATTATTGGTTTCTAAGAAGTAGATGTACTATAATTATACATGTGATATTTAATCGATACGAGTAACTATTCCAATGAATAACTTTTGATAAAAGCGTAACATGGGCATTTAAAAATATTCCAATTACGTATCGAGCCTTTAATTGTGTATCAGTGACCTATGAGAAATAAAAAACAAATATATCGTTTATAATTATTATTGCGTTTTAGCAAAACAACCAAGAAAATTTTAGAAACTCACTGTACCATGTATATACGTTTACGTTAATGTCATTAGTTTTCCTTTACATTTTATTTTCTACAAGAGAGTTTATAATCGATGATTCATCACGACGCATCGCCCCGAATACCGTTTTCCTTCTTTTTTTACGCGCTCTCTCTCTCTCTCTCTCTCTCTCTCTCGGCCGCATGCGCATGAACGTTCAAGGCAGTATATTAACCCGCTGCTTAAAACTCGAGCTAAAACTCGACGCAATTGCAATCATTTCTGCGAATAAGTAAGTCAACGACCTCCGGCCGAAATTACACGAAAAATGGCAATCGATTCCACCTTACCTTCTGAATTCTCTCTCCATTCATTTCGGCATATCATCAAACGCCTCGCGCAACCGCTTATATACATATATGCATCATCCACACTCTAAATATATCTATACACTCGCACAGTAGACCTTCAACAGTCGAGCCTCCAACTTGTCAGTATATGTGTGCGCAGAAAGTGCGAGAAAGAGAGGGAGAGGGACAAGTCGTCGACTGTACGAGGCAACTGCGACGGCGCGGCTTGCGATCGCAAATTCGAGAGCCTAACTGAACAGGCCTGCTCTTTCGAACGTGTCGAGACTGGTCGTTACGCGTCCGTCGCTACCGCACTAGAGAGCCATCACTGCGTACATACGCTCAGACTGTACGAGGATGTGACAATAATCGGAAACAAGCAATTCCACGAAGATCGGGCCTCCTCTCTCTCTCCTCTTGCATCATCGCACGCCGCCGAGCCTCACTCTCGCGACGATGAGTAACGAGAGCGCGCGTATTATACACATGGTTTTTTTTTGCTTTCCTTTTGCGCCTTTCGTCCGACCCTGGTTACAAGAGAACGGCTGCACGGCGGTAGCTCTATAATCTTTATTTGTCTGAGTAATCAAGTTATTGGGCGGAGTTTTGTAAAGGAATGATGTTGGGAGGGTGGCGATGGGTCACTTCGTCTCATCTATTTTCAGATTATATGACCTACATTTAACTCCCTTTTAATAAATGATGGAATCGAATATGGGGTAGCTTTTAAGAATAATTGCCGTAATAACATCCTGCTTGAATTTTTAATGTGTTAATTTTTAATGATCATTTGAGAGCATGCTTAAAAATTGATTAACTTAATGAAATGGTTTTTTTTTATTTTGTTATTTACTAAAGATATTTCCCATCACTAAACCAGTATAGACATTGATTATATTTTCTTTAATGAACTTTTTTCTTATATAGAATGTTGACTTGTAGTCGAATAAGGTGGATCTACCTGACAAATGTTTAGTATTTATTTTCAATAAAACTTTTGAAAAATTATATTTTGGTTGTGATAACGCTTGTGTAAGTAATTACACTGTTAGAAAAATATTTATTAAATTTAAGAACAAGATATTGAAAGCAAATTTCATAAAAATTTGATAGAAAATTAATGAAACGTTTTGAAAATTGACGTACAAAATTATTGAAAGTAAAAAATGTTTATGTTAAATTTTATAAAAGTCTATCTTAATTCATTTTCAGTAATGAAATTATTAATTTTAACATACGTCTCTTTCTGAAATTTTCTTAATTTTAAGAATTTTTTTAACAGTGTAAATACTCATAAGATATTTTAAAAATATTTTAATCATTACAATTTTTCGTGAACAAAATTTAATATAGATTTATTTATCCCTTGATGAATTAATGACGTTAATTCAAATTAATTTAATAATTAAATAATTTAAATTTTTAATTTTTAAATTTTTAATTAATTACGTTAATCAACGAACTGCACAATTATTACCATCATAACAATAATTTACGTCATCTAAACTCAGTACAGTTATAGTATTGCATATTGTTTCACAAACCTTACACTATACTTTACATAAACTGCACACATTAGCAACAACATCTCATCACCTTGGCAAGATATTTTCCAATCCGACCCTAATTATAACCGCGCGAACTCTTGAAACCAGAAAAATACAATAATTCCTCTGATTGCGAACTATTGCGCCATCCTATATATATTTAGTCATTTCGCGCCGTAATCCTAATCCTTCTCCCCCACATCGATCGCATGATTTCGCAACGATAAACGTTCGCTTATATACATATACTCGTGCCGAGGAAAAAGTCTCTATGTGCTATAAACTGGTCGTCTCGGGAACAATGACGAATTTTCGCAAACCGCATTTTTCTCTCTTACCGCGCGATCGCGTTATCGCTACCGCGCGCGAACTACGCGTCGAAAACCAAACCGCACACGCGACAGCGTGGTTTCGCTATATACTATACTGTCCTCTCTCTCTCTCTCTCTCTTGCTTTCGCACTTCAACAATCCCGCCCCCATCAATCTGGCTTATACGGCCATTGTCCACTCGAGACACACAATCGCGTCGAGAGCGCGTTTCGTTAATCATATCCCCGGTGCGCGCAGGACATATACACGCGTAAGAAGCGTGAAATTCGCATGCCTGCGCCAGAGTTGCGGGTAGCGAGAGAGAAAGAGAAAGAGAGAGAGAGAGAGAGAGTGAACAGGCGACACTCGGGAGCAGCTTTTAGTGCTCTATAACGTCGCGATCGGCCGCTTTGAATAAGACTTCGTGCGCGCAATTGACAATTTATTGCGGGCATCGGGTATAAATAAACAAGGGGCGCGCAACACGCGGGGGAAAAATTTTATTGTGCAATGTAAAATGAGCGTGAAATCGATTACTGGCGTGCTGTGTCTCAGGTCGTACTAATTGATCGTGAATATTTCGTCATCTTTCTTTTTTTTCTCGCAGAAGAGAATTTATTGTAATCTCGGGTATGAAGAAACTCTCGCCATATGGAAAGATATTCGAAATATCCAACTTTGAAAATATTAATAGCAGATCATAGTGTATAGAGCTTGTAAAACTTTGAATGAGTAAGCAGGAAAATATTCTTGAGTGTGAAAATTCACAAATGTTATACTCGGCGTTTTAGAAAGTACCGAAAGAGACTATGACTCATCTTTGATATTTCTGTAATCCGCTTTTCGCTTCTTAATCAGAGTTTTTTTTATTTGGATAAGATAAGATACTTATATTTTTTTTATTAATATTGTTAAGACCTTGCCAATGTTTTGATTCTTCAATAAGTAGTTTTCAAATACCGTGCTAAATTTCAATTTGATCCTACATATTTTTGTAGAAAATATATATTTATTTTAAAGTGATATCTTTCATAAGTATAATATAGACAATACCTAATTTTATTGAAACGACTCGGATTCGAATAATACTACATTAAATATGATTTATATTTGATTAAAGCGATATAAAACTATGTCTTTCTCGTTCCATTTATGCTCGCTTTATATTTACGACGCTGTACTACTTCTGTCGAAAAAAGTCGAAAAAAGAGCGCGTAATATATTAGACTATCACCGTGATAAATCGCGATGCACATTAGCGTCATGAAGTAGCTTTTAAAAAAAAAAAGAAAAGAATACAATGAAGCTCTATTAACCTCTAATTGCGCTAATTAAAATCGAAAAAAAATTGATTGCCAAACCGGGCCAATTATATTATCGTTAATAGAATATTTTCTATACGTATATACTATATATACATGTACAATGAGACGTCACGTGCCGTTGCCTCGTTTTTTCCTCTACTTCCCGCCAATCGTCAGTCTCGTTGTGCGACAATATATCTGTCGGCTATAATAGCGACCGAGAGAAATTTGTGTGCGCGGTTACGCGGAAACTTTGAAAATCAAATTTGCGTACGAGCATATAGTGAGTGAGACAAAGTCGGCGCTCCGGAAGACTTTATATATATATACAGTATGCGACACGGTGAACGAGCGGAAGGAAATTATCCGCGTGCACGGGCGAGAGTGAGAGGACACAGTAGCATCATAGTAGCAAGCACGAGCCAAACCTAACATATATAGATATAACTGAGAAGTAATGTCCCGCGAGCGTAATTAGTCTCAGTAGATTACCGCGGCGGCGTCGATTTGACTCGGCTCTTCTATATATCCCGGTCTAATTCGCCCGCATTATCCGTAAGTGACTTTATATATATACGCCGCGTGTATTAATGCCACGTGGCTTGTGTGGATCACTGTGGTTGTGTCGTACCTAACCCAGTTTAACCTATTCGTGAGCGTTTCGATTTTTGATGCCGCGACGCTTTGTGTATGACGCAATTCGGGGACACGGATGTATGTAGTCATATAGGGGTGCGAGCGATGTGTGTATATATATAGCATTGCGTAGTTATGCGCAAGCAACAACTACTTAGCGTGAGAAGTGCATACATGTAATGTAACACTATAATATCCGTCATGTCGGCGTTTTAACGGAACAATGTGTACATACACGCGCGATTAGTACTAATGTTAAACCCAAATAAAGCTTTGTTTGCCAACTATATTTGTAAAATGATCTGTACGTATCATCGTTTAACTATGCGTATATAGAACAATAGATGTAGAGAGATAGAATAATAAAAGAATCGAATGAAACAATAATCCTATATAAAAAAAAAATGATCCCCTACAAGCTGCTGCGGCTAACTCCTACGCTAATTGAACATCCAACCGCGTAATAAGCAGGCTCAAGAACCCTAATATATACGTATACGCATCGTACAAACAGCGTATATATAGATACCATATACGAAAAAAAGCCCTTTCTCACGACATACGAGAACGATCAATACACGTGCCCTCATCAGCAATAATACATTTTACGCATCGTAAATGAACGGACACGCGGGTGCCAAGCCAAGCATTACGAGTCGTATTCGCGGCAGAGAATTTATTTCGCCTATGGCATATAACGTCGAGCGGCGATTATTACTACCGTTACCACAGCGTAGTGCTGCTACTACCATACGCGCGTCGTCATCGTTTCGCGTATATACACCAGCACGAGCCGCTACCGCCGTTCAGCATTGCTGTGTGTGTATATATATATATGATCATATATACCGAACTCGAAGCTGCGCAGAAGCCCTATACGACATAAAGTTTATTACGCTATCGTAAATAAATCGGACTGCCTGCGAGGCCGCATCATGACTGTACAGCATCATTTCTCTCTATGCTCGAAGTTGTTCGGAAAGACTTAGCTAATCACTGACGTTTATCGCTGCGTCTTACGCGTGTATTATATGTATATATATGTAGTTGTACTACATAGTACTTGTTGCACGTTTCCCGCCACGCTGGTTGTTGAACTTTTTTCTCGATTCTTTTTTTTTTTTTTGAAGAGCCGCGTCGTTGATTAATTGGAGTTAACCACTTGATTACAATGGCGGAGAACTGTGTTTGTTTTGCCCGTTTTTTGCGAAGATCCGACTTGTACGAGTTAATTAGTCAACTGGTAGCGAAGACTTTTTTCGGTTATGACGCATTTGATCAGTATTCTGCGGTATTGAAGTGAAAATTCGCTTAATTCGACTTCAGAGAACTGAAAAATTAACATCACTTTAGAATAGTTTAGAAATATTCGTTTATAGATTTAAGTGATAAATTTAAATCACTAGTATACCTACTTCAACAATTTAATTATTTTTATTTTTTTTTTTACAATATATTAATACTTACTAAAATAATAATAAATTTATGAATTAATATCGATGATGATAATTGTACTTGCTTTTAGAAAAATTGTCTTTATATAAGAAAATTACTACATGAAAGTTCCAGACTAAACAAATGTACGTATTTATATCAGAAAATAATATCAATTAATAATGATAGCAAAAACTCATTCTGCTACTTTGGACATGATACTCATTAGTATAATCATTTCAAGTCTTTATATATAATAAATATTTTAATTTTGATAACATGACTTACATTCTAAAAATATAGTAAACAAATAACCAACGAAACGAAATTCATAAATACGACTACTGACGTAATAAATTATCATGCAGAATTTATCCATTATCAAAGAATTTATAAAAATTATTTCACAATGAATACATTTTTCGCGCAAAAAGTACCCAACGAAACAAAAATTCTACAAGAAAAACTTCTGAACGACGATGAACTTCATTTTTTTTCATCGACTAGCTTGAATTATTCATTTTGGGCCTCATTATTTTACAAAGTCAAAGTAAATAGAAGCCCAAGCACTGGGATAATGTATCCTGACGAGAGATCGCCAAGTATAGCAAAAAGTGTGCGCGAGTCCGCGTGCACACACGCTGTTTGCCGAGAGTGTCAGCCATAATTGCAGAAATCGTTATCGGTCTTCTTCATCGCAGTATATACGCACGAGAACCCTTCAGCCATCTCGGTCTTCTTCTTTTTTCTCTTTTGATTTCACGTTGTTCTCTGTCTTTCGCGCGTAATGCGCAAGTTCAGGCTTCGAGCACTTTTGTTGAAAGCATATAAACGAGGTATAGCCATTGGACGTTTTATTGGCATCTCGCGAAAAGCTTGACCGAACCATTAATGTATGCAATAAAAGTAAAAAGGATAGAAAGAAAGGTAGATAATGAGAGGCGAGAGAAGAACTGCAAAACATTGCACCTGATAATTATCGAAACTCGTTATACGTTTACTACAAAAATTCTGATAGCGAGGTCTTATCACTTTACACGACAATGAGTGGCTGTTGAGCCTACTAAACATTTACTCTTTAAGAATGTTGAATAAGGTATAAGATACTGAGATTATTTTGATATTATAGGTTTAAATAAAGGGTTACGGTATTGAATTAATTATTTTAACTTACTACTCAGCTGTACGAGTAAATTAAACAGGATTTAGCAAAAATGCTAAGTATCAAAAAGACAGAAAATTCATTTTTATCAAACATATTAAATAGTTCAGAAAAAGAATTATTTGAAATCGCATTATTTTCGAGCAAGATTTCGAAAATGTGCAAAAATGTTTGTGATAAAAATTGAGTTTTAATATAATTTTTACTAATAGAGTTTTCCTAATAACTATTTCCATTTGTTCAATAAGATTTGAAAAATCATTTAGTTTGTATGAATTCTAGAAACACTAAAAGGAAGAGTCATTGATTTTTAAGAATTGGATTGACCGTTGTTGAAATTGTATACGTTTTAACAGTCATTGCAAATTCGTAGAAGCATACTGCAAAAAAATTTTGACCGATAAGGAGGGTCGGTTTCGATTTCACTCAACCGTTTCTTTTTATTAAGATGTATAATAACCATTAATGCCACGTATTATTTATAGATTGTATATTTCAAAGTTATCGCTGAAATTTACATATAAATGAAACCTTTTTTAGTTCGAAAAAAAAGCTCTTTTTCTTTGGTCTTTGAGTGTCCTCCGAAAAGTTTCGGGTGCTCAAATTAACTGACATTTTTTTCAGTTTAGCTCAATGGCATAGAAATAAAGTGTTTTTACTGCGAAACTTTCAAGTCATTTTTACTAATTTCGTTTTCATCTGAATGTTAGAACATATATATAAATTTCTTTTTAATGCTTTTATAGACTCACGATAAATTAAAAATAATGTAATTTAATGTATTACCAACTTTATATACACGCAAACAAAAACGATTCTTTAAAAGACTGGTTGATAAAATTATTTTTTTTAATCAACTGAGCTAGCTATCGTAAAAAATTACGTCTACAATCCGATACTCGCCAACTTCATTTATCGCCTCGAAAGAAGCCTTTTTCCCACTCAATTAGTACTCGGCGTAATCGTATGCGTATACTCATCACCATTCTCGTTTCTGCGGCGCCGCGCTCTACAAAAACAACCGACAAGACAACACGACGCATCAGCCTGCACACGCGTAAAAGAGAAAAAAGGTACAGTTCTATTATAGAAAAACACAGGAATTAACCGTAATCATGCGTACAAGGTTAACGAAAGCAAAACGAGACACGACGGCGCAAGAGAGAGAGAAAGAAAGAGAAAGAGCGAACCCCAGCCGCATTAAAGTCAATCGTAAAGCCGTTTCGAATCCCCTTGAACGCACTCTTGCGTCCTATACCTTTTCCTTCCTCTCTCCCTCTCTCTCTCTCTCTCTCTCTGTGTCCCGCCTGCGCCTCGTTTTTTGGCCCCTTTCTCATTCTCGCGCTATATACGCGACGTCGGATCGCTCATCGACGCGAGCGCGCGCGAGGTCTCGGCATCGTTACAGAGTGTTTTCATGTAAACACACAACGGGCACCCGGGCATTTAGTATTCTCCAACCGTTGTAGTCGGGCATCCGGTTAACCGGCTATATATCGCGACTCGACTGCTATGCGCGGGACGAACGAGAGAGAATAGAAGGAGGAACAGAGAGAGAGAGAGAGAGAGAGAGAAAGAGCCCCCTTTGGGTCTCTCGGCAATTTTTTCTCCACTCGCTCGAGCGCCGCGAACTCGATTGCATCTCATTCTTTCAATAAGACCTTGGGATATGGCGAGTCGTCGTCGTCGTCTCTCGTGTCACCCACGCAAAAAACACATGCGCCCGAGACAGCCGGATGCCCAATCAGAATACTTGCAGGCGTGAAATGCGTTCTCAACGTGCCTGTTTGTATGTATGTATGTGTGCGTACATATATGTATGTAACGTGCCGAGAGGTTTTTTTCAACGCGTACTTGTATGTAGATATATATATATACTTACGAGTGTGCGCGTTCCGATCGGAAAAAGGAACGGCGTTTAATTGAATTTAATCGTATTTTATGGGTTTGTGGGGTAAGCATGCGAAATTATATTTCGCATAATGATGCTGTGGTATACTTTTCACTCGATGGAATGAAGAAATTATGTACTACGAATGCGCACGCAGAATTGCCGCTATCATGCTTATTACATTTCTTTTGTTGATTTTATGTTATTTGTAGAACGTTAAATTATTGATAAATTAAGAAAGAGCGGTAAGCGTACACGGTATATAATCTTTTATTGTTATGGAACTTCCATTAGCAAAATAAAAACCTCGATATACGATCATTTCTATATACTCACACACATCCTTACAGTATTTATTTTATCTTTGAAAATTATTCAATAAAAATACTAATTACCATCATATATCGCTTGCAGCAATAAAAGCTCAAAATGGAAGGACTTAATGGCGGCATTCACATAATTACTACCTTGTTTTCAATGACATTTTCATATGAAGATTGGATTAATTCAATTTATTTTCTACCTGTCTCAATCGCAAAATTATGAGTCATTGTTACGAGGATGTCGGTTATCTTGATATATTCCTATTTAACTCCTGTCAATCTTTCATTCACAACAGCATTCAACTCGTTTCAACAGCCAGTATAGTATATTATAGTCTTAATGTAATCTAAGAGCATCATAATATGCTTCTCTAACAGTAAATGTGTTTCGCAATTCGGCGTATTATGCGAAATACAAAATTAGCAAATTGGATCAGTAGCAAAACTTTTCGTGGTTTCTAATTTCAGAATAATACGCAGAATTAATCCTAATTGATTTTTTCTTAGAAAAGGATTATTTTCGTTTGATGCATTATCAGAGTAGTTTTTTCACGTATACCGAAAATAAAAAGGAAATAACTTGAATGTATTCTAAGAAAAATAATTTTTTTGATTAAATGACATAGTATTTTTAAACAAATATTCACTTTTGATTTGTCATTTGCAACTTTAAAATGGCTAATATTTAAATAAACAAAAAATTTGAATTAAATTACAAACAAACACATATTATTTTTATGTCTAGATTCAATTACCTTTTTATTAATTAATTGGTTTCGTTTTTTCATCGAGAAGTACATAATTTTTTTTCTCAACGCATCACAAATAACCGGGAACGTAAAAGATACTTTCTCACGACTTGGTCAATATTTTTTATCCGGTTCTAAATTTAGTATTTAATTTCGATGAATGTAGTAGTGAAAGAGTCAGAAATGCAAATATCAGGAAAAGGTATCCAGTCCTCTACTCATTCACAACTATATAAATGTTCTTGTTATTTTAAGCTGATAATAAGTTCGCTGTGGTATCTTAATTCTCACAACCTATTTCAGCATAATCTGTCGTTATACAAATAAATTGAATAAATACTAAACGGCCCGCGATATGCATGTTTAACGGAAATTGAATTCACCACAATAGCCTTCGAAAAGTACCATTTTTATTAAATCGACTAGTATACCCACTTAATAAGCTATTTTTCCCGTTCGCTGCCTCGGTTCCTTCGTCAGATGCGATTGATAAAATATTCGTATACAAATATACAACCCCATACACACACACACACGTACGCTCAACAGACCTGCATTGGAATCAATTTATTTCGCACGGGCGCGCATAAGTAGACGAGGGATACGCGTCCGCGTATATATGTATAGCACACGCGCGAGAGAGATCGAAAAAGTCACCCACACATATACACAAACGCGTGCGCGTGCGCGCGTATATGCAGCCGTACAACTAAATGAATGTAAGCGATAAGTATATACAGGTATTTGGTTCTGTCGGGCGCCGATGGCGAACGCGATTAGGAAGGAAGAGATCCCAATAATTCTCGGAATCACGCATATATACGCGTATATATACATATACCGAATGGCTTCGAGTATATAGTGCGAGCAAGCGAGCGGAGACTTCTTTTGAGGGGAAGGCACATCGGACTGCATCGAAGCTGCTCTATACAGAAGCATGTGTATATATATATATATAAGCATATATATACAAGAGGATAATGTGTGCGAAAAAATCGTATAGGTGCGCAAAGTGGATTCGTTAAACGAGCTCGAAACTCGCATCGCGTCGCGTTAATTGCGAAATCAGCAAAATCGCGATAATGAAGACAATTTATACTAGCACATGATTAAATGTTTTTATACTATTTTTCGATGCGATTTGCACGATAGTACATCCTGATTATTTTCATATACATATATACACATATATACCTATAAGGACGCTGAGTATTATAAATGGTGATATATATATAAAATTAATCACGAAATAAGTGAAAATTGTGTGGTCAATAAAAAATTAGCTGCATAATATGATCGCATACCTACATCTATAAGTACATTAAATCGATTACAACCATAAAGGAGAAAAAAACTGTTATATGTTACAACCTAACTATATACTATTGTGACCTTAATAATATTTTGAATCTGTGGCTGTTGTTGCTGCTCATGGGGATTCGAAAAGGAAATAAAAGATCACTGAAAATTATATCCTTCTGTAAAATTACCGCTTCCCCTAAAAGACTTGGCAAGCGTGCGCGTGCACGAGCGGCAGCAGCAATAGCAGCAGCAGCAGCCGCAACAGCAGCTCTCCTTCGATGTAACAATTTCCTGAGGCTACTAATAAGAATCGCTAATTTCCTCCGCGTATACGCCTGGTAATACCACGATATAAAAGCGATTTAACCGTAAGATTAGCAAAATCGTGAGCTCGCACGCGCGCGCGCGCACACACGCAGCACGGCAGGCTCACCTCTCGTTCCCCAATTCGTTCTCAAGAGAGCAGCAAGAGAACCTTATATATGGATATATGTGTGTGTGTATATATATACATAGCTATACACAGATACATCGCGAATGGCCTGAACAAACCGTGGCCGGTCTCGAGGAGCCGCTCGCGATGGTTTTGTATTTCAATTTTGTCAAGCGTTCGCACAAGGTGGAGAGGTGGAGGAGGGCTGTTCTACCTCTGCAAGGACGTCGGCACTCGGATATGTGTATATGTGTGTGTGCGCGTGTATATATATATAATGCACGTATACGTGAGATCAGAAAGAAGGAGAAGAGGTAGAAGTTTGGGGAGGAATAAGAAATTCAAATCGAGCCCCGAGATACGAATCGCGAGAGATAGATGGGCTTTCGGCGCGCGCGCGGGCGTATGTATGTATGTGTATATACGTATATGGGGGAAAAGTGTGCAGTTTTTCTTTTGCTGTGCCGCACTCGACCAACACGGTGTGGGACTCGTTTTGTATATGTGTGCGTGTCTCGTGTTTGTTTCTTTTGCGCTCCTTCTCTCTCCAGCCCCGCAGCGCGACGAGGGCGAGTTGATCAATTTAAGGCTGTGTTGGCGTTATCTCGAGAGCGTTGCCGAGTTCTTAAAATTTTAATGGGTTGAATTAAGAGATTTATAGTTTTATAATTTCCCCGGGTGTGCCTGGTGAGAGGTGAATTATCGTGCGATTCGTAAATTTCGCTTTATTCATTAGCCGCCGTTTAATTTCAATGGTATACGAATAATCCATGGTACTTAGATAAAATCATGATTCATATAGATTCTTTTTTGCAGTGTTTTAGATTTTATTGATAAATTAAACTTTTTTACGTTTAAGAAAGAAAGAATAAGTGCACACTCATGCTGATAAAAGTGGTGTGAGAAAAATCGTGACAACATTTAGTTTAAAATAAATTAGGAACATTAGTTATTCAGATATACATCTGTAGTGTTACATAGATATAGGTAAGAAAATATATATCTATATACTACTATTCGCGTAACTATTCATAAGTTTCCTAATGTTCGTCAAAAATTTCAACCAGGAAGTAGGTACATAAATGAAGCAAGCTGCCAAAAAATGTATTAGTTTTTTTCAGTTTCTCTACGTCATACTTGCAAAATCGAATATAATTATATAATAACCAAAAGCGATCGTATTATTTTAAATTTCCTATGTGTCAGCATTTCATCGTCACTAGTATAGACATTTATTAATGATCAGATTTTACCATGCGGTCATGTCTATTCTGGAATCACCGATACATTAAATTAGAATTTTACAATTCTACACATATAAATTTAAAAACGAATAAAGTACGCGACTACTTTAACACTTTTTCAAGTTCTTACCCCTTAATTAGCTAGTAAATCAAGGCCACTAACGGTATACATGTATATACCAAGTTGCAAAAACGTCTACATTTGAAAACTGTATCCGGGAGTCACATGAACGCAAACCTACGTCATCGCGTAATTCAACGTTTTGATCTAAATCCCATGACATTCACTCATCATTCACAAAACTATACATATAACCCAACATTCTCACAATTTAGAAATTCCTTCGAAAAAGTATAAAAGTAAGCCACATTTGTCATCGCCGCGCCAAGAGACCCAAGAATTATTGAACGACCCCGTGACATTTTTTTCTCAAAACATCGTAAATATTATGTATATAGAAGAGCGATCGTAAAAGTCAATCGTATAAGCGCGTCTCACACGTGTCTGTATACACATACACAACCACTTACGCACATATATATATATATGTATACGCGGTTGAAATTTCGCGAACCGCACCGTCTAAACTAAAGCGACACTGTCGTCGACCTTGCCGCTCGGGCATGATGATTTTTCGGAAAAAGCTCTATTTCTATGGAAAGCAGCAACAGCAACGCAGCGCGCGCGCTGACAAGCGCGTCGACGCTCTCTCACGCGCGCGCGCGCTTCTATTTCAAGTTGCCCGCGAGCGTGTGTCCCAAAGTCAAGAGCAACTCTTTTCCGACTTGCGGTTTTGGCAGCGAGTCGCTTTTTTCACTCCCTCCTACCTCGTCTCTCTCCTCTTCAACGCGCAGTATTTTTAGGGCTATTGCCGTCGAATCAAGCTCCCGCATGACTAGGATCGTTAATGAAGGCCGCGCGAGTGGCGACTGAGCGCAATCTTTCTCGCGAAAAGAAGAGGTGTGCGCGCGCGCGCGAGCTGCAAAGGAGCGGGAAGGAACGTGGGTGCAGAAGGAAAAGGAAAAAAAAAGAAACGAGGCACGAATGGACACCTGGTACATTATCCGAGTGATTCCGGGAACGGGCGCGCGCGCGCAGCAAGCAAGAAAGAGAGCTCGACCTTGACGCGTTATAACGTCGGTTGCTTTATACCTATATATATGTATACCTCTTTCTCTCTCGAAAATGCAACGAACTGCGCTCCTTCTCGCTGCGCCGCTTGTAGCTTAATTTTTTTACTCCCTATCGGTCGCTCGCGGTCTCTTATACCTTCCCCTCCTTTCTCTCTTTCTCTCTCTCTCTCTCTCTCTCTCGCTCTTCAGCGGCTTTTTTGCGCGCTGCTTCGACGATACGTTTGCCTTTTTTTCATAGTAAAAAGTTAATTAGTGTTTCGTGTTTTTATCGTCTCTCTCTCTCTCTCTCTTTCTCTGCAGCTCGCGCGCTACCCCTGTCTTTATTTTGTCTACTTTTGCCGAAGAGAGGTGACTCGATTTATTACGCGGTAATTAAGTGCGACGCGCGCTAGTTCGTGCGCGGGGCAACTTTTTTTTTCAGCAAGTCCGCGCGTCTACACGGGGAATCCAGGACGGAGGAAAGCGTCGAAGAGTCAGATTAATTCGGCGCAATCAATCAAATTCGAGCTGTGGAGCTCGTTTTGGTGCGAGCGAGTGAGAGAACGCGCGCGCGTGATTCGATAATTTCTTCGGCTGATTGGCATTAGCAGGCAATAAATTACTCGTCGATGGTGAAAAGGAAAAAGTACGTTGGATAATTGAAAGGAGTTTCTTAGTATTATTTAAAAGCGTGATGTGTGAAGAAGTTCAAAGGAATTAGATTTTCTTTCATTAAAGTTTGGTGAATAACGGATTGAAAGATACCTAATTCTGCTGAAAGTGCTAAATGACAGTCGAGGTAATGCCAAGATTTAATGACAAATGAATGTCTAATTTTTCACAGCATGAATACATCAAGTTGGAAATTCCGATTTAAACTATAATTTATTATTCAATTTAAAGTGGTATTTATCGAAAGGACATGAATTTCTATTACAGAATTATTATATTGAAGTATTACAGAATTGGTTTTCAACTCAAAGTAATATTGGATTCGTGTCACTTTAACTTTTTAATTTATTAACATTTAAATAACTTTAAATTTTAATAAATTAAAGTATTGAACTTTTATACTATTTTTAAAAAATTTTTTAATGATAAATTTTCTAGTAATTATGCCATTGTTATATTTATAAAAATCCAAGAACTCAAATTACTTAGAGCGAAATGTAAATGGATTGAATAATGTATTTTTTCCGTGACTTATGTGGCTGCACTGCCACCAGCTAATTATATCCAAATAACAGGGTAGCAGTACTTAAGTGTAAATATACGGAAATTTAAAGGTCTTTGACATCACATATAATTCCTTAATAATTTCTCAAAGTAAGAGTTTTTTATCAATCTGCGTCACTACCTTAATTGAGTTATTAAAGTACGGTAACAATTTCAGTTTGCGTTTCAAACTGAAAATCTTAAAATATTCATTAAATCGTTATGTTATACCAACGAAAATTTTTAAAGTTTCAGTCGATATTCAACTAATAAACTGACGCTGTTAATAAAAGTATAACCAAGCATAATGAGAAACAATTTTGTTACATTGTATACAGATTTTCGGCAACGGTGTATATACCAGCAATCACTCATTACTTTTAAATACGCTGATGAAACTTAATTACGCTACACTCATTTAACGAAATAATAAAGGTTGCTCAAGTCCGTAAAAATAACGAGCGAAGAATTCGGGCGTCGTGCGCGCAGACAGGGAAGTCACCGTTATATTATTAATATAGCGACGAAAGACGCATGGATTGACTGCATCCTGCGATTATCTTTATACATATATATACGTAACTCACACGTATCATTTCCTTCGTTGAGATGCCAAAATAATCAAAATCTTATATATTATGCCTTGGTCTTCAGTTATTTCACGCGTTGCTTTATCGCACTAAATTTGTAACTGTTATTTTTGGACTTTTGACTTTCGATTATATTATTCCAACTGCGTTATGCGGAAAACTAAATTTATTGGTTTTAAATTAATACCGTATCTCCTAAATTTATCAAAGTAATGGTTATTAATTTAATTTCTAAACTGTTACATAACTATTACATAGTATACTTTGCGATTATTTTTGGAATTAGATATTTTCTAATGAATCAACTAAAATTCTATTTATATTTGAATTAAATTAGATACAAATTTATCACAAACAATCTTTAGTTTGTTTGTCTAACTTGTGAAAACCAGATGCAAACAACAGAAGTTACAAGATATTATATAATTTTATAATTTTTTATAACTGTTTTCACATGCACGTGGCATTAAGGCTATAGCAAACAATATTATTTCAATGACAAAAAATATGGTAATTTTGTCCGTTAGTTAACTTATTGTTCGAAAATTCACCATTTCCGTCTTTCCGTCTTTTACGACGGCCACGCAGGCTGCGCTCGCACGCGCGTCCCACCAGATTTCTCCAGTCCCGTGAAGGCAATTTCCGGGAAAACCCATAAAATCGTCAGACCCCTTCAATGTGAAAAGCCAAATCCCCATTATGCATCCCGCTGCTCTTAAAACGCATCGCCAGCTCCTGGGTTTCCGGATCCAGTCTATGGTCTCACTCGCCCCCTATAATAGTCTTCTTTTTTTTTTGCTAACATCATGAATTGTCCATTGGTCGGTTTTTTTTTACTGGTCCGCTTCGCACCAGTAAAAAGAAAAAGAATAATACACATACGAAACTCAGAAACGAAGTTTTTCCAAACAAGACAGTCGGAAAGTATATAGTGAAACTTCAAAATGCTTAGCTTCAACGGTTCGTTTCCACCTAATTTTAGCGAAGTTCATACATATACATTAATAATCCGAGAGTTTCACCTCTCGACCACCCATTGCGTAACCGAAAACAAAAAGTCTGCGTCACGGTAGATCAAAATCGCTTTAGTTCCTGCGGTCACGAAACACGCTCCATCGATCTTATCGCATATCAAACCTTTACCCACCATCAGCAGCAGCAGCATCGCTGTGCGTCTTCCACAAGACGAAGAAATCACGTATCATCCCCATTCCCATCACAACACGTACACCGAAACGATTTCGTTAAATCGAACCACAAAACACCACCGTGACATTTGTTCCATCGCACTTATATATATACTCTCAGCTCTCCCTCTCACGCGCACGCACGGTACATATACATACCGGCATCGACGCTTCTCAAGTTGCACACCACGAGGTTTTCCGGAAAAAGCCATAAAATCAGACCACTCGCACCACTGGTCAAAGCTCTCGAATTCTCAGTCACACCCTCCATTATTATTACGCGCGCGTTTCTCTCTCTCTCTCTCTCTCTCTCTCTCTCTCTCTCTGCACACTGGAGGCTCTCTCCTCCCCCTTTTTCGCCAACTTTATGAATTTCGTAGCGACTATACGCACATGCGCGAGTAGTGCGTGTATATGAGTGTGGTCGCACAAGTACTGCCGTATATACATATATATATATACGTACGTAAGAGTCGTATAATCCTATGGCAGTGCGTGCACGCATGTGCAGCTGCATATAGTAGCGACCTGCTGCAGTAAAGTCAGTTCGCGCGTGTAAACACCCTCGGCGAGGAGCGACCGCCGCCACTGCCGCGACTTTTTACGACTGGGATCTTGACGTTTACTATCTGATACCTGCGGGAAAACTAATCCTTACGACATCCGAGAGATTTACGCTCGCGTTTCATTTCATAAAGAGAGCGAGAGAGACTGCCGGAAAAAGGAGAGCACGGTGACGAGAGGAAAGGGAGAGCACGTCAGTCCATGCATCTGTCCTCGTAAAAGTTAGCCTGTCGACAATCGCATTTGCAACGTCTCGCTTGCCCGCGCGTACTTGCATAATCCGTGAGTTCCGAAAATCATAAAACGAAGATCCGCCTGGTGTGGAACGTTCCTCTATATATATACGGTAGGGGGTTTGTTAAAAAAGGAGAGGAGAAAAAAGCGAACGGAGAAGCAAACGCGACTGCGCGTGTGTATATATATCTATATATAGGTATAGAGGCATTGTGTTCGGAGTGTACTATAACCTTTGAGGTGCGCGATCGTTGGCGAGCGATAGCAGCGCGTCTCTCTCTTTCTCTCTTTTTTTTTATTTGCACTGCAAAAGGCGGATTCAAGCGCGCGCGAGAGAGTGTACAAGATAAAGAAAAAGGCAACCGCTATACGCTCGCGTCAGGGAAAAGGCAACGGCCGGACGGATAGGATGGAAAAGTGGTGAGAAAATTGATCTCGTAAATATCGCGCCGTGGCGGTGGCCGACGCCTTTTTCCGAACTGTTAAAGATCGTATTTTATAAATAACGAAAAAACTTCTCTCGATTCTCTCTGTGCGGCAAAGCGAAGATTTAAGTGAGCCGATAAATCGTGCGGAAAAACTTACGCGTGTATCGAGGGTTTTAAAAAAAAAAGGCAGCGAGCGCGCGGTGAAAAATACCGCGGAAAGCTCTAATTTCAATCTTATGATCTCATGCGCGATCGTAAATTGACGCGGGGTGGTAGGTACCACAATGAGGAACTTTTGCGAAAAAACTAATTTATAATGTTTGAAAACCTTTAGAGCACTCCCGCGTTTTTTTCGCCGTAAATGTTACGGCACTATTTGGGTGAAAAAAGTGCAGGAAAAAAAAAACAACTGGGAACTGTATCGTCTGTATTTTAGATAGGCATCTGAAACCCCTTAGGGTTTCGTCACCCCTCGCTAGACTATAAAACAAAAAAAAAACGCAAAAGAAGCGTTGCACCCTGAAGGGCTCTGACGCTTTAGCTATATAGGCTTACTGATTTATTAATTTTCTATTGAATGCTCGTAAAACTAAATTAATTGTTTGACGGTGATTATACGTAGCATTGTTGTAAATATTTATTGTTGTAAACGCGTTGAATAAAATTTCATGGTTTAGACTTCATCAAAACCAAAGTCAGAGTAACTATATATTTTTTATTTTGACTGCCCTTAAAATTCATTTGATATTTATATAGGTTTATAAACTAATAAAAACAAAGTATGGAGCTTTTAAAAACAATATGAAATAAATAAAACTTAAACGTGAAACGGAAAAAAACAACAATATCGTTTTTTAGTAATAGTATTTTTAATAGATCATATTATACACATATTGTTGTTAAGTTATACATATTCAAATTGAACAAAAAATTGTTTTATTGAAAAATATAACTGTACTTCGGAGTTTCTTTAATTTTTAAATTTAATACATCACAAGAGTGGATGTGTATTTTGTCTAGGTCGTTGTCTGTTCCAAAGCAATATCCCATTTTAAATTATAAAATAATATTTATCTTATAGTACAGCGTTTTAATATAAGTGAGAAATACATTTTCTTAGCGTGACGTTCACTGGAAGTGGAATAGAATAAAGTGCACAAGACAACAGGAGTAAAAGAACATAAAAAGACACGAAGTATGACTTCAACTTATAGTCGAGATGTGTAACTTCTTGGCAGTCACGTGAAGTTTGCCCTGCAGTGTGTACATTGGCGAAGTAGGCGAATACCCGTGCACGTAAATAATATACGCACTGTCTCCTTGGGCTTATTTTCATTAAAAAAAAGCTACTGTACGTGGCCATTTCGTAGTGTGAAGTACAGTGCCAGTTCTAGAAATTCACTTTATAATTTATTAATAAGACAAGCATAATTGTTAAAACTACACTTTATGAAAAATTATATTTTCTTATATACAAACTTATTTTGTAAGTTTTTCGCAAAGCTGTTAATTTGTAAAATTATAACTAATGATGAATATAAAGCTCATTTTGAATGATTCAATATTTCTATATAACCTATACAAAATTATTGACTTCCTCCTTTTTTATTAGAGTCATAAAATTATCATGCTACGAGTACATAATTATACGTCCGTCATTCACCGACAGAATTTTATTTAATAATTACAAGTTAATAAGGAAATAATTGCGATTAATCATCAAATCCTTGAATTTGCAAATATAAAAATATATAAATTTACATTAAAAAATAACTTCTGATACGAGTTATATCGCGAAATAAAAGAAACCGATTATAACAAAAATATCAGTGTCTCTAGAACCTTCTTTATGGAAGTAAAGTTTCAAACGAATCGATTCAAGTGTCCATGCTCGAATCTGGAAAAGCTCTTGCCATCTATGAAAAAAAACCAACATTCTCAACAGCGACCGAATAGATATATAAGTACAACCACACCACTAATCCCTATCCTACCGCAGATGAAATAATATACAATGTGCAAAGATAAACGAAATATTATTCACTTCAATCGCACACACACATATATATATAATAAATGAATAACGAGAGTGACTGTATCAGCGACGCGAGCGCGTAAACCACGGCATAATCTCCCTCATATCCGCTCGCGCACGTGCACCGCATTGCGCGCACCCATACTTATACACATACACACATACATTTTATATATATATATATATATATATATATAGGCGCAATTGTGTGTATAAGATCGTATGAGCGGCAAGACGCGATGTATTCAGTGCCTCGTCAATGGCTTCGCTTGCCGCGCGCGAAGCTGCGACGTATATGACGTGTCGATGACTTTGAGGAAGTTCGGCATTGAACGCTCCCGCGCACATGCTCGCGATTAATGGCCGTGTGTTCGTGTGTGTGTGTGTATGCATGTGCATCATGTGTATAATACATATAAGGAGAATGCAATTATTCGTGTAATGCTGCGATCGACTCGTGGCGCGCGCGTCTGCGACACTTGGAAATATTAATTGATAATTACTGAGAGGAATTGCCGTCGTGAATTAAGATCGATCGTTAAAACTTGCAAATCTATATAGTAATTCAGTGGCTAATGATGCTCGTGTTAATATTTGTGTACATAATCGGTTGTAACGAGTTAGCGTATACATGTATCGCCTGGTTTATCACACTGACCTTCGCAACAAGTTGCAACAGTGTTTTCAAGTTTGTTTTTATATACCCATATATATGTGTATACGGTATGTCGACGGAAACGTGATTCTCATTTGATAACAAATATGTAGTTTTTTTACGTTGTTCAACAATATAGCGATTAATTAAAAATAATATTCTCTTGACGAATGTTTTGACAAGCTCATTTTGTTCACATATTAACGTATAGTTATATATTGGTATACAAGTAAAAAGTCACTTGATCAACTTTAACATCACAATTTGAAAATATTTCAACCCTTTTAATTATACCAAAACAATGAATCTTTTTACAAATTCTCGTAATCTTCATTTATAGAAGAAAGAGCCAATCACTCGCGCTACACCCAAACACGAAATCCATCGTCATTAATTAACGCTAACTATTAAAAAGAGCTTCGGAAAATTTAGAGCTTACACAGAGTCGCTAAGCCTCACGGTAAATTATCGCCCATCCACGGTTATTTACCTACCCTTCACGTGCGTTCGAAGCTAATCCGCTTTATAGCCTATTTCCAAGATAATTCTTTATTCCCTCACCGACACGTCGACGTGTCGCGGGAGGCGCATATCCGGTCTTCCGGCTCTCTCTCTTCCCCTCTCTCGCCTGTATATCTTCAACTCCCCTGTGGCACCCCCCTCATATAGCAGCACGACGCTTGTGTTACGAATTCAAAGCGCATGATACACACGCGTATACGACAACGTCGCTGGTTTCCAAGATCGCGAAATTTGCTGCTCTATAATACCTCCCTCCTCCTCCTCCTCTCGTTCGTTCGAGGCCATCTCCGCGCGCAGGCACAGAGTCTCCGTGTGTACGTTATATATGTGTATGTGTATATAATACGCGCGAGCGGCTGACGCACGCCAAGAGGAGATCACCGCGCGTGCCAGCGATCTACTATATATGTGTGTTATATGTACTGTATGCCTGTATGTGTGTATAGTCGTCTAGCGCATCTGTAGAAGAGACGAAGAGGGAGATATATAGAAAGAGGGAGAGCGCATCTTTGACGCGAGCGTTAAACTGCACGTTGGTGAGTGGGAGGATGAGGGAGGAAGAAGGAGAGGAGAGAGAGAGACCTTCGCCTTGGCATAACACTAGGAAATCGTTAAAATTAGCGGGTCTCTTTTGCTGGCGATTCTTAACATTTTTCTCATGTCATTCACCAACGGTTACTGTGGGAGGGGGCAGAGAGGGGGAGGTTTTAATTTTAAGTGATTTGGACAGTGTCCGAACATTTTTTTCCTAATGGCTACGTGATTAGCGCGGTGAGAAAAGTGAGCGATTCTTATATATATATTTTCTCTACCATGTGAGATACATCAGTGTCTGTATAGGTGAAAAAAATGAAGTCGGGTGACGCGAGAGATAATTTATTTATCTGTTTTACTTTCGACAGCAGTCATTATTATAAATAATAATTTTATATTTTTAAGACTTACGCATCTTTGAAAAATCTTTTTTACGACATTTTGAACTTCCTATTAATTATAGCGCTTCGATAATTTGCTTCCGCTTTGTGGATTTACACCATTAAACTTCCAACGTATTTATAAATATTACCTACTCGTTTTTAACTTCCCTCGAGTATGGTTTTAATGTTTTCTTAAGAGGAGAGTTATTTTATGATTTCTCAGAATGAAAATTAGAGGTCGAGCGGCATTTGTATAGCTATATAGCTTACAAAAACCCACTGGTCAACAATTAAAAAACATTTAATGACATAATTGGATTAACGAACTAATTATATAAACTAAATTTATCTTTAAACAATTACGTCAGTGCGCGTTTATCGTATGTTGGAATGAATTACTTACTGCCTTTTGGCTGAAACTTTTTCATTGCATCATCTCAAAATTTAGTACTAAATTATTATTTACCGACGAATTGACTCTAAAAAAGCCGCGGTTTCGAGTGTAATACGAAAAATTACTATATCTCAAATGGTTACACATGCAAATTTATAAAAGTTAGATTTTTTAATAATGGTGATTTTGTAGTTTTTTTTTATTTTTCAAGTAGTTTGCAATTTTAAAAGTAATAAAAATGGAGGAAAAAATAATTATAGTAAATGGATATTACTAAGGCTTCGCAATTACGAGTAACGGATCATCAATTACGAAATTAAGGAAATTAAAATCGATTTGCTTAGTCTAAAAAGATTTTCATAATTTATACAAATAAAATTGAAAGGCATAAAATTGCAATTGGACAAAAATTATATGTATTAAACATAAAAAGATTCTGTAGAGTGTGCACACGTAATAGTTTACTATGAATATTTCCAATATTTTACATATCATTACCTTAGTTTCCAGCACTATACTTCTAAGTAAAAAGTGCCGCTTTGAAATTGAAATACTCATCATTATAAATGCAAATGTTAGGTGTTACAAACATAACAATCTTTCATTATTTAACTAACACCTACATACATACGGTACACGTAAAAATTTAATAATCACGTTGACATATCGTTTAAAAATAAACTCAATTCATATAAATTAATAATTTATCAATTAATAGTGTAAAATCAATCACAATCTACATAGTAAAATAAAGAAGAATCTTTGCTCGAAAATGCCAATGATTTCGTCACTTCTTATCTCATATCCACTTAAAAGTATTTTCAAACACAGATAACGAATACTGCGTTTTTAAAAATCAATATTTAAGATTTTTTTTTCAAACCTGTAAAAAATACACTATAATACCACATAGACTTGAGTTCCAATGACATTGCCAACGTTACTTAATACTTGGTAAGAAAAAAAATAACTGTTACAGCAGTTTTATTATGTACTTCAAGTTGTGAAAATAGCGTAATAACTATTTCTTAGCTAATTAAACTAAATAAAATGTTATTTGCGTACACTATTTTAATGACACTCGACCGGTCTGCAATAATGATAACATACGCTATACTGTGAAAATAACAGTTGAACAAACGCAACAATACAGAAACAACTTTTCACCAATATGCCAGTACAGCACAGCAACTAAAAACAAAAAATAATAAACAATTCGCAGCAACTCTCCCCCACTGATCACTAAAAAAACTTTATAATTAATCGATATACATAACAATATCGATCACACGCGCGCTTCTCACGTTCTCCCATAATAAGCGACCCCTCGACGAAAAACTATATTTCCCCCCTCACGAGTAAAATTCAAAAAAACGCAATAAAATTTCGAAAAACCGATCGAAACTCCCCCTTCCGACGTTTCCCAAAGACTCATAAAAATCCCCCCCCCCCCCTCCCGATGTATATATAATACATATACTCCGTGTATAACGCAAAGCGTCCCGCGCGCTCTGAATCGAGCATGTCCTGCTGGACGCACGGCTCGTACCCGTCTGCGACGTCGTCGCTCTTCGGTATCCCTGCGGGACGTGTGGAAGCTCCTGCAAAAAAGCAACACGCAGCTCAGTAGTAGTGGGGGGGGGAGAGATAGAACCCCAATGCATACGTATATACGTATGTTGCACACACACACACACACACATATACCCTCACCACGATTGGTGGCGCGCGCACGCGCGTCTCGCACTATATACACACAATCTCACTGCTGCGTTTCTCCCACTCGCGCCCGCGGCAACGGCGGCTCGAGCGAGATCGGGATGGAAAATGGTGGGGGAACCAGCGGCGGCGGCGGCGACGGCGGTGCGCTCGCACACACCAGCTGATGCGCCGCCGTACAGTCGCTAGTCGGACGCGTATAGTTAGCGGTCGCGCAAAGCCGCGCGAGCCAGTAGCACACGAGAGCTCGTCGAGCGAGCATCGTACACCATATACGCAATATATATACACACACGTATATCTTTTGCCGGCTTAGTCTCTCTGGTGATATCCTGGAGAGAGTATAACAGAGATAGTCTCAGAGTTAGTCAGTCGGGACTTTGAGCTTGAGCAGCGAGGATGTCAGCGACGAATGATCGGTCGAGAAGAGTTAGTAGCTGCACGGGACCGAGGATCAATCAGTAGTTGTTGTTGATATATATACATAAATTTATCGCGCGTGTAAGACTGCACAGACATCATAGCGCGGAGTGTTTATATAAAAAAAAACTGCACGTGTATATATAGAGAGAGGAGATAAATCGTCGTAGTAGTCGTCGCGAGGCTCACTATCTCCTGTTGCATATATGCGCACCAGTGAGGCAGGAGCAGTTTTGTTGCTGCCGCCGGCCAACCACCACCACCACCACCGAAGCATCTTCCGAACAATTTTTTTATCGGCTTCCTCATCGGACGTTGTTGCAATATTATTATATTTCGCTTCTAATAGCGCCGCCTCATCGTCGCCACCTCGGCGAACGTAAACAAACTGTGCGAGACACGAGAGAGAGAGAGTAATAGAAAAAAGTATACACACGGCGTGAGTGGCAAACGCGCCTTCGCGAAGGTCGGACACGGAGGTTATAACACTGTATCTGAAGAGAAGAAGAGATCGTTTGATCGCGAGTGTGGTGATACAATAATAAAATAAAAATTAAGAGAAAAATATCCGGTCAAAAGTGAAGTGACCACGGGAGTTCGCGCGCCAGTATTTTTCTTGAGCAGGATTGTCGCAAGCTCGGAAAAAATGGTGCCACAACAGCAGGACAGCCCCTCGAGCTCGGGCATACCGCTCTTCGGCTCGCTTCTCGTCGACAAGAACTCGTCGACACCTTATTCTGATGCCACACAGGTAATTAACTCACGCTTATACACACCTACACACATCTATACTATTATATCCGTAGTTTTTTTTCTGATGGAAAATCTCGTGGTTCTCTGACCGCGTTTCAAGTTCAAGGCGACCGCGTGGCTATTATAGTAGAGAAGGTCTCGGTCGCGCGCGCGCAAATTTCGTCTCGTTCTTCCCGGTTCGTTGCACGCGGTCGTTGACGCGCGGCTATCTCTTTCTACTCGGGCTTTTTTCCTCTCCGCGCTCGCGGCCGTGACAGAGAGAGAGAGAGAGAGAGAGAACCGAGTGTCTCTGCCAAGTGCGAACTGTCACCCTGTGCGCACTATGCGAGGAAATCGCGTCGACGTTGTTTTTATTCGTCAAAGGATCTCGCTGTGGTCTTGACATTGGTGGAGGCTGTGGAAGTTGTATAGCGCACCGAACACAACTCGCCGGCCGTGAAAATCCAACGGCTGCGATGCAGGAAATCGCGCGAGGCGGTTCTTTTTTTCCGCGTTCGAGAGATTTGTGTGCGGTCGAGTTTTTTTTTCTCTTTCTTAGCGGACGGGGAAAACGGGAAATGGTAATTTTGCGGCGGGTGGACTCGGAAAAAAGTCGTTAATTGGATGGAAATAGGTAGAAATGCTTTATTGGTTGGCCATGTAAACAGAGGTTGTTTTGAGAATGAAACTAGGTAATGATGTGGGAAAAACATTAAAAATCAGGTCGGTGGTAGTGATAATGTTGAAAATTGTAAAATATTGGAAAATTAAGATTTTGCGAAATTTTGAAAAATTAGGTCAAAATTACGGTAATCGGCCAAATTGCAGTTAATTTTCGGATAATCACGAAATTGCTTGTGAAGCGTGAAAAAAACATGTAGAAAATTTTTAGATTACTTCAGCACTTCGTGTGAGCAAAGTTCGAAAACTTTATACACATATGTCGAGAGTGAGTAAAAAGTGTTAGAAAAACTTTCGTAAACCACGACTCTCCGAACTCGCGCATGGGGGACGAAGTCAAACAATCGTCCTTCTTTCAAACAGCCGGTAATTATATAAACGCCACACTCACATAGTGAACACGCAAAAAACATATATAACTATGTAAGTGTAAAAAACAAAACAGATGTGCGTGTTATACATATATACAAGTGGCTTTTTAAAAGAAAAAGTGCGAAGAGCCTCGCATGAGAAAATCCTGGTTCTTTTCGCGTGAAAAAGTACGCGTCTCGCGCTCGCGCGCGTGCGAGAGTAAAAGTACATCGACATCGCCAAGTCGGTATATCTTAAAGCTGAACTACTAACGCGAGCGGCCGGCCGAGTCGAGCGACGGCTGCAACGTTCGCGACTTGGCAACCGCACGCGAGGCGCACTTTTTAAAGTTGCCGATTAGAAGCTCGCACACACGTTCGCTTTCGATATCTCTACTTGCAAACGTCATCTCTGTACCGGCTTAGCATACGCGTTGTGTGGTATCTCCAACACTCGGTGCTCTTGAATTTTCCGCGACTATCGCCCAAGGCGAAATTGTGCATCGATTGAGAGTAAAAGTGAAGTTTCGCAGGACCGCGAGTTGTCGAAATGTTGGGAAACGCGAGTAGGTCGGTATGGTGTATGTTGCAAAGTATTCCAAGTGCTGATGTGTAAGTCAGAAAAAGTTGCGAGTTACTTAGTCGAAGTTGTATAACGTGGAAAACTGATAAAAATTTATATATTTTTGCATTTTCATGCGAGTATTGAGTTATTAGCTTGAAATGGATAGAAATTTTCCGACATTAAGTAGAAATAATATGATTAACGTTTTTCGAAGATACGATATAACATTGGTTTAGTAGAGTTCGATGTCAAAGTCAAAGTTTATTAATGAATCACATTTTCGACGAAAATACTATAAATATTCATAATATACAAAATATGTTTAGTTTAATACAATCTAATGTCATTTATTTCGAATAAACTTGAATTTTGAGAAATCATGCGAGTTCAAGTAAATCAACTATGTCACATTGACATAGAAATGTGTGTGATTCATAACTTCTGTATTTGCATAACCAAAACATTCGATTTGTTTTGTGTTTTCAATTTACGTCAATTAAAATTATTTATTTTTTAAACATTAATATTTTCGTATTTTTCAATTTTTAACGTTATCTTAATTTATACGGTGCCAGCAGGCAATAGCCTATACAATATACATAACTCATATTTAAAATCCAACATAAGCATATATGCCAAAACGTCGCTTATCCAAAAACCCATTTTTACGCTCTTTATTTTTTTTCAAAAAGTCCTCATATCAGTTTTCATCCTCTCGCGTAATACTTGCGGCTAAAGCTCGATCGTATGTTTGTGGCGCGCGGCGCAGCAAAGTCATAGTAAAACCGAAAACAGACCGAGAACATCGAGAAAAAAAATTACGTCGCTTCGCGGCGCAAGAAACATGAAATACGGCTTCTTTTATACATATATATATACGTGCACTATGAGCGAGGGTATATAGAAAGAGAGGGGACATATACATACACGAGCTTGGGAGCGATTGACGTTACGTTTTTGTTTTTACTCGGTATTTACCCGCGTGGCCGACTTCAAAGACATACGACTCTGCTCTTCTCCCACACATATATATATACACACATACACACATTGCACAGATCGAGCGAGGCACAGACGAAAAACATCGGCAGCTCGAAAACACGCGTTAGAAAACTTTGGGAGGGTTCTCGTGTGCTCTCTCTCTCTCGAAACGTAAACAAACCGCTCGTGCGACGACGAGCCAACTATAACGAAGGGCGACGCGTTTTTTCCCTATACGCGCGATTATTTAAAAAACAACGTTGAAATAGAGCCACGCCTTTGGCAGTCTCTTCTTTATTTATCGCGCGTTCTCGTGTTTTTCGAGCGGATTTGCCGTCTCTCTTTGCCGTTTTTTTTCACACGTATACCGACCTATTTCTTTCGCGCGGCGGAGAGAATGAAAGAGAGAGAGAGAGAGAGGAGAGAAAGAGCATGCAGGAACGAGAGAGAAAGAGAAAAAGCGACGAGTCGATGAAAAACGGCCACTTTAGCCACTCGTTTGTCCGTATCCCGAAGTGTTCCGAGAACTAATTTTCGACGCTTTATCGACTCGAAATCCGGTGCTCGAAAAGGCAAAAAATTTAAGCAACGGTTCAAGTTCTCATGAGAGCCTGCGCCCGCTGAATTGACGTGTATATATACACACACATAGTAGGGCGCGTTTTCGTCAATTACGAGCTTTATAAAATATCAAACAATTTTTTTTTATTCAAACTCTCTCGATTTCAAAGCACACTCGACAAAGTTCGCGTTACGCGCGGGGGATTAAAATTAAAATGAGTCTACTCGTGTTCCCATATCGCGAAACTGTTATTCTGTATATCGCAAAGGCAAACTGTATATATATATATAGCACACTCTCGTCGCGCTTATATTTGATCCTTCTCGCATGAGGTTCACGTGCCGTGGAATATCACCCGGCAACCGCGCGTATACGTACACCGTTAGAGCCAACTATACAGCTATAGCATGACGAAAAGCTTATATGTATGTGTGTGTATGTGTGCGAGTGCGTGATATAAATTTCTTTTTCTCGGAACGAAATCAACCTTTCCGGAGTCACATGCGCGCGCAGTCAATGTGACATTGTGCTTTTTAATGAATGGCTGTATGCTAGTGTCTGTATATATATATATAATATCTGTGTTTGTTTACGCGACCGGGTTCTGACATTTAAAATATGCGCTCTCGACACTTGACTCTTTTTCTCGCTCTTAACGTATATAATTACGACATACGGATAAATAATTATTCGCGGAGTGTATAATATAAGTCTGTGGACGATCGAAAGTTAGTGTGTGTATATATATGAGTTGTTGGGCGGAGTCAGTCGCGAAGCTCTTTGCCTCATCAGAATGCACCGCTCGGACGCAGCCAGCCTCTTGTGTATTCGATGCGCGACTTAAGTTTCAAGGTTGCGCTATTGAGAAAAACTAGCCGCGGAGAGTCGCTCGCTATCTCCTCCCCCGAAGATTTTTAGAGAGGAGATTGTTCGAACACTGTAATTTTGAAATTGTTTAGTCTCGCCGGCGTTTTGTTGTGTATAGTTAGAGATATTTGGATACGAGAGGGTAAAAGCACTTAAAATATCCATTTTGCATACAAGTCAAAATCATTTTTCGTACGCTGAAAACGAAAGCGAAAAATCACGGAGGAGAACGCGTTTATTTTATCGCGCTCGTTCTCAAACACGCATTACTCGACATCGCTTTGACAAAGTACGCGTGCGCTCGTCGTCTATACTAAATAATGCAAACGGCAAAAATCCGGAATTTATTATACTCGCTATGCTGCTACTATACCGAGGGAAAAGTTTTCGTCCCCCAGAACTAGAAAACTCCTCGGGAGAGAGAGAACGAGAAAAGGAATTCCATCCTGCACACGAGGGTAAAACGCAATCGTGTATAGCGAGCGTGCGCGTAGAGTCTCTCTCTCTCTCTCTCCCTCTCTGCTGTGCGTTTATCAGTCCCTCTTTCCTCGGCCTATAATTATTTCGAGGCCTCAAGTTCCCCCTTCTCTTCCTCTCTCTGTCTTACTCGGCGTCATTTTTCTGGGTAAAGTCGCGACCGTAGAGAAAAGAGAGCAAGCGGGTAAGTGAGAGAGCCACGGACCAATTATCCCTCTGGATTTTAATGGTCTGCGCCTCAAAATTGTAGAGATCGGCTCTCCCGCTCTTTGGTCGCGCTCAGGTAGTCCCCGAGGTCGTGTATTTTTTTTTTCATCGCCTCCAGGGAAACTGCCCTTTTCACCAGTTCGAAAACTTCTCGTCTTCATCCTCGCTCCTCCTCGGGAACGTCTCTTTAATAAAAATCGCGCTAGTTAAAATTTTCATTACGCTTAGGCATTCACGAACGCGGCGAGAAAAAGGAGAGTGCACGTGCCGTGTATATAGATTTAAAAATCTCGAAACTACTTCGAAACTCATTATCGTTCGGCGTTCCTTTTTTTTCATCTTCAGGCTCAAGTGAATTGGTCGGTTTGGCTTTTTTTCTTCCTCGTCTCCAAGCGCGCACGCGTCTCGGACGGTATAATTTGGAATGTTGGGTAAGCGAGGTTTTACGCCGCCTTTTTCTGAATTATCGCGAGAACAGGAGTTTCCTTCGATTTATGGAGCATACGTGTTCTCTACTCTGCCGGATTTTAACCTTCAATTCAATATTTTATGAATATACATATATATATATACACACTGAGTGCGTGTAAAAGCTAGCAGCATGTGCGTGTGTATGTGTACGCGGCAAAAAGTAACGATTACAAATAAACGTACGTGGGTCGGCGATTGATTCATAGCGCTGATTAGGATCTTTTCCAAGTCGATTCACGTTGCGAAAGCCCCGCACCAGTCTCTGAAAAAAAGATTAAAAAATATACAAAAAAAGAGGAAAAAACAACACGCGAGCAAACTCGTATATGTTGAGATGTTGCATGCAATAAGCGCGGGGCAATCGAAAGTATACGTAAATGTATGTGTATTCGTATACGAGGGTATAAGAGCAAGATACTCATCGGGTGATCCTCGAAGACCGTTTGAATTTCGTTTGCAGTAGCAAATTGAAAGGTGGCTTGAAGGAGAGACATCCAAGTGACGTTTGAGTGCTCGAGGTAAGCGCCGAATTCGATTGTACCAAAGTAGATTTACCTAAGCCTTTTCTCGTTTACAGATAGAAGAGAAAAAAAAATTTTCCATTGCGCAATCTTATAAACGAAGAGTAAACCTACTCGAAAAGTGACTCATAAATTTTCAATGATTTACGAAGAAAAAAAAATCTCATTTTAGTAATAAAACAAATATTATTAGTGATGCTTTTTACAACTTCAGCTCGATAAAACTAAACGAAGTTAAGTTCCATGTAAACCTCCGCGTCAATTGAATAAGTAGCCCTCCGCGATAGACACGTCAGACGTTTTTTAAAGCCTTCGTCTCCCTCCTCCTCTCTCTCTCGCTAACAGAATAGAATGCGATGCCAGAGTGAGAGAGAGAGAGAGAGAGAGAGAGAGAGGAATAAGGGGTCACACGCAAGAACGAAGGGGAGCCGCGAAAAGAGAGAAGTTTATACGATATACGCGGGGAACCGTAATTTTCGTCTCGATTCCAATTTCTTTTTCTCGCGGGTTTAATCTCGCCGACGAAATTGGAGGTGGAGGCGCAGAGCGAGAGTCGGGTCCACTTCTCTCTTTCTCTCTCTTTCTCTCTCTTACTCGCCCCTTCAGTTCTCTATTCTCTCCTCCGTCACTCTCCTTCCCTATCGAGGAGGGAGCATGAGCGAGCTTTGGTCCCTGCCAATTTCTTCTGCGCTCGCTCAACCAGTCCATTCAAGTTTCTTATCCACCTTTTTCCCCCCTTCTCTCCCTCTCTATCTACCTACGTACGCGAGTTCTCTCTTCCTTCCTCGCGAGATAGCTACAATCCCATCAAATTACCCCGATTACCTCTCTCTCGGCAACCTTGACGGCGCATGCACGCATCTTTCTCTCTAATAGACAGTGCAGAGGCTCGATAACGACGCGTCGCAATTCTTTTCCTGAGTCTCACACGAGCTCTTCTCTTTCCCTGTCAACGCTCGTGTGGGAATTTTCAGACTATTATTCACCGGTGAAAGATGCCGGACGAACAGCAACAATTAACGAAAAATTTTCGTGAGCCAGGCGGCGACGGAGCTTCTCAAGTGGAACGTGTCTGTTTTCGTGGCCTCCTCCTCCTCCTCCTCCCTCTCCTCAGCGCACGGATTTTTAATGGCGAGAGGAAAAAAAAAGAAGCAGAGCCTCCACTCCTGTTTCTTTTTTCTCTCTCTGTCTCTCTTTCTACCCGCTGCCGTCCGCTGCGTGGTCAACGACCGTCTACATACTATACACGCGCGCGTGCGAGCGAGAGATGAGGAGAGCTTGAAACACACGAGCGTCTTCTAATGGTTTCATTGAGAGCCGTTCGTTCGCATTATGCGTCAATCATCGAGCGCACGCGCATAGGAGCGGAGAGAGAGAGAGAGAGATAGAGACTGTTGCATAATGATTTTTATCGAACGCCGAGCTCGACTAGCTTTAATGGCCTAGTCGTGTAAAGTCGGATATACTTCGTTTTGCTGCACACGCTGCCAATACACTGCTATCTTGGACGTGGGATCTGTTTTTTCCTCGTCGTCGTCGCGCGGTAGCGAGAGGCGAAAAATATATAGGTGACGGAGAAATACGAAGGAGGGGGAGTCGCAAATGCGCAAACGCTGTTCGATAACTCAACTTCGGATAAATTGTATATATATATATATAAGGAATACGCAAGCGATAGCGCAGGGAAAATTACGTAAATTTTCCCAGCGTTTCGTTATTATTTTCTTTTCGGATATTATATACATATATATATGATGATGATTATACGCAATGAAACTGCCATTGATGCATCTTTCGGTAAATTAAAAATAGATCAGTGGCAGCGACGCTGTTTACACAGCGATAAAAATTTCTATATATTGATATAATATCGTCGAAGTACTTCTGTCACGGAGATTAGAGACACTAAAGGCGCGACGTTGCATTGCAGTTGTCTTGTCGCGCTCACGCTCGTACACCGTGGCGTATGAAAAGGTAAAAAAAAACACGCGGGTGAAACGCGCTTTTGCGCGCAGAAATAGAGCGGGAGAGAGAGAGAAATGGAAATAGTTGCAACACGTGGTGGAAAACGACTCGGTAATTGTTGCAGGCCGCCGCGTGCGCAACAATCAGCCGTGGAATACAATGCCGTAACCGTCTAGGTAGCAGTAGTGTTCACGGGTTACGCGTGTGGACATACGCGCCGAACGCGAATATATATATATCGCATTTTTTCGAAGTATTATGAGCCATTACACGTTTTTAATGCTTTTATCGCCTTCGCCTCCTCCGCGATACTTCTGTATGTTGTTTTGCTTTTTTGGACGCGCGCTGCTGTGTATATATGAGAAAGCACGCCACGCGTGGAATAAGATGAATATGTATGACTTTTGATTTTGAATGATAGACGATCGGTGTTTTATACTTCTAACCGACTAATTTCGAAAACGGTAGCTCAGGTGAATCGGTTGATGTAAATCGGCTATGCTGCAGCTTTTGATTCATTCCACATCATATTCATGAATGCATTAGACGTTCAGAGGTTTTCTCTCTCTCTCTCTCACTCTCTGTATCTCTATAACTCACGACACAATTTCGTAAAATGTTGCCGCGCGTGAATAATTATTTCGCTTATAAAAGCACGTTCTAAAAATACGCGTCTTTCCATCCTCATTTGCATTTGAAAACATTAATAGGAAAAGCTGCTTACGCGCGAACGCATATATCTATATAATAATCTAATTATTCTAAACCAAATGAAAATAATATAATCGATTCAGTCGACGCTTGTACAGCACACACACACAGGCGCGCGCCTTTTTTCAAATAGAGCCATTGCATTTGCATTCAAATGGACGATAATCACATTTGAAATTAGGCTTACGCAATCGGTGGCGCGCTCGCAATAATTTTCATCCTCGACCTCTTCTGTCTGTCTCCCTCTCCCTGGACTTCTTTTTCGCGCTCGAGCGCGCGATGAACCCACTTTTTTTTTGCTGCGGCCCCTAACGAGAACGGAAAAAAGAGGAGCAGCAGTAGCAGCGTAACTGTAACGGCAATCGGCCGTCATCAGGCGCGCCCATGTGTATGTGAATATGAGAAAACGAGGTTTTTCACCAATTTTCCGTCTTTCTTTCTACTCCTCGCCCGTGAGCTAATCACCCGAGAGAGAGAGAGAGAGAGAGAGAGAGAGAGAGAGAGAAAAAGACGTACACGCCTGCCCGTCCGCCGACGCATACCCGTTCATAAATAAACACATACACGCGTGCGCACACGGGAAATTAATTTATATTTCGCGGCTCACCGTCGCCACGATTTACGGCCTGGAACGGGAACGCCGAGAGAACGAGGTTTTACTTTGAATATAAAAGACCATTATAAACAGTTTCTCTCGGCGCGGAACGTGCCGTAAAAAGATCACACATGTGTATGGGTGTGTATGCGTGTATCTGCATGCACATAACGCAGAGCAAGAGACGCACACACGAGCGAGTAGTCGGCGTAACGGAGGGGAAAAATGTTGCTGGTGCAGTTTTGCATTTAATCCTATTGCCGGTTTCGATATATTCCACGCTTTTTACACCGATGACTCATGCATGCATGTAAACACAAAGAAACACATTGAGAGCCTTCCGTTTTTTTCTCTCTCTCACTCTCTCTCTTCACTTTGTAAATCACTTTGCTCTGCCGCGAGCACGCTGCCGACGTCGCAGCAAAAAAAAAGCTTCAATAGAACTCGCGCGCGGGCACGTTGGTTTTGTCAAATATTTATGTGTGTAAGTATATGCATGCGTGTATTATATAGGCATGCTTCACGCGCGATTAAATGGCAGACGCGGTATGGAGTAATTTATCTCGGTTACGCAAAATTACAATGAAAAGTTGATTACGATCGAGCTCCGATATATATATATGTATACGCGTATACACAGTGCACTTTGATAATGATTTATAAGAGTGCATTAAGAGTTTGAAAAGGCTCAATGCTTTTCCTGATTCCCGTATCAAATGAAAATTGATTAGACTAATTTAAATTCCGCATCGATATACTATTATTATTTAGCACAATCGTAATCGGCTATTCAATTTCAATTTATCGATCCCCGTATATTTTCCCAGATTCAAGTGTTTTTCTCTCACGAACTAATATATTTTTGCACTAATCTATAACATAATTTCATATCTAGTCAACGCTATCATCATACATACATACATATACTCCAAGTCGATCACAATTATCATCAATCTATATTATATATATTTATTTATACATATCGCAAGTTTGCGTCTCGTTTTCTTCTCAACGAAATCTACTATGCAGCACACGGCAGAGGTGCAGCAAACAAACGCTTATCATCGAATCTCCAATAATGTGTATATACATATATATAAACTGCCTCAATATTTCTTTAAATCCACCCGCGAGATCATCGGCCTCGCGGAGTATACCAAGTGAGGTGCGCGCAATGTCAGCGAGATTAGATTCCCGCGCGGATAAGAGGCGGCATATACTGCACGAGCGGCGATTATAACATGCGAGTAGCCGACGTAAGGAGAGCCAAGGTCTCGGCGTGTATATGTATATGTATTAGCTGAGTGGTACCGGCTGCGGTGGCATCCGCGAAGACGACACGTTGCACTTTAAAATCCTTATATATACTTGAAACGCGCTCATCGCCCGCTATATACTCACGGTATACGTGTGTGTGAGTGTACAGTGGCTCTTCTTGTGCATATAGAAACGAAGAAGATGAGGACGCGCTACTGCCATTGGCTTAAAGTGCTCGCTCGACATGCCGTCGAAAGTACATGTATAATGTATTGGTTTTTCGGTATATGTATGTATATATACATATTATACGTCGGTTTCATTTCGGCTCTGAACAAGCTTATTACCAAAAGAGGTATATAGGCAAGGCTGTCGAAACGTCTGTACAGATATATATATATATATATATATATATATATATATATATATATGTACTGGACAGAGTATCGGACTCCAAAGTCGTCGTTCGGTGCATCCTACGGTCCGTCTGCCACGACGAAAATAACTTTTTGACCGATAAGTCGGGGCCCCCTGAAACGAGTCAAATCCTTCGCTAATGGACCTTCCGCATCCGATTTCGCGTCTCCCTCTCTCTCTTGGACAGAGACACGACCCTTTTTCCACTTTTCACAGAGTGAGCGAGCGATTGCTTTTAACTGCGGCCAGCCGTCGGCTTTTTCGCGAGCAGGCTCTTCTCTCTCCGTTCCGAAGAGAAATGAGATAAAGAGCCGGTCACGCGCGTTGACACCGGTCAATCCTCGCCTCGTTCCTTCTTTTTTTTTTTTTTTGTTCAGCCGCACTTCTTTGCGCACGAGGCGGTTAAAATACGTGCTGCACTCAGGGGAATTTCTCGGTTTTACGATTTTGGCATTAACAAGGCTTTTAAGAGATAATCCGCCAACGCTCGCTCGCGCAGGCTAATGCGCCTTGTTTTACGATATGTTAATTTATCCCGCGACTTAATTCCCTCGACGTGTGCACGCGGCCTCGCCAAACGGTTATCGCTAATACTCGCGGATGTATATCTTTTACAATGTTCGCTTTTTAAAGAGACGATGCCTGATCGCGCGTATACGTATATATGTGTACACATACAGCACGTATATATATATATGTATATTATAGCTACCGTCTTGCGCGCGAGCGTAATCTTTTCCGAGAAGTCTACTATATATATACATGCGGGCGAAGGAGAAACGGATAACTCTGGATAAATCTGATAAGGCGCGAGTGAGCGCGCACGTGTATATATGTGAGCGCGCGATTATACGTATATAGTGAGGATAGAACGAGGGAAGGCGAAGAAGTGACAAATTTAGTTGAGCGACGAAGTTCGAGGACACGCGCTTTTAATCGTAATCCCGCTGCTTGCGTCACTGCGAGTTTATATAGTAATCCGGAACTGCGGGTACGTTTGTATTCTCTCGCTCTTTTTTTTTGTTTTCTTTAGTGAACGTACGATCTGATAAGTCGCGCGACCGGTCAATAAATCCAACATGTCCACGCGCACGTGTCGTCTAATAATTTTTGGAAGTCCGATGAGATGCGATAAGCACACGAGGCGCTCAATAATGTATATATATACATGTATGTCTGCACGTGTCTAATGACTCGAAGAGTCGTAAACTTCTGTATCGCGTTATCGATACGAAGCGTGATAATATAGCCTGAACTGTCGAGGCAAAATATAAAAAGGTGACTCTGTGCCAGACGCTATAATAATTTGAAGTACGCAAACACTGCGGACAATGAAAAAAAATTACAATTTCATTGAAAGCAAAAAAAATGTTGAATTTTACAGTAATAAATTTTGAAACGTCCATTTCTACAGTTTGCGCAATTCTAAACCTCCCGGAATTCCGAATTTTCGTGCGTTTTCTCAAAACACGTCGAACCTCTCAACAGCTCTCTTGTATATCTATCGTAAAGTATGCAGCGCCTCGCGCGTTTGCGCATATTTGGACTGCGATTTCTGCCCGCCTAATCGCAGAAAAACTTTCGCGCTCGGCAACTAAAATACACATATACACTTTTATCTATATATATATATATATATATATATATATATATATCCTCACACGTATGTATACACATGACAGATAAAACGCGTGCACGCTTGTGCCGCCGGCTTTACGTAAAAGCAAGTTCGCTCGGTCAAGCAAGCTATATACAGTCGAAGAGACTGGCGGCGCGCGTGCACGTGCCGCACCGGCGACAGCAGCACTTATACACGTGAAGCCCCTCGTTTCCTCCTCGCCGTGCGCTATATATCGCACATTATGCATTTTTCGCCGATCCTTCGCCGGTTCGTGACATAACTTTACATATCGTTTATTCGGGCGAGTAAGCGAGCTTCCGCGTCGCGGCGCGCTACCTCGATTTTTTTTTTCTTTCGCGTTCTGTATATATACACATGATACATGCGATAATACGCGAGAACGAGAGGAACGTATTTTATGTGTGTACTATTATTATTATTATTTCGGTGGTAGAGTGTGCTGCGTGTATGTGTATTATAAATACGCGTGTGATGAATTATATATTTCCGATTGGCGTTGAATGTCGCTCGCTCGAGTTATCGGAGTTATTTGAAGGTTGATATATGGGTTTGAGAGAGAGAGAGAAAGAGAGAGAAAGAATATACATTTTTTTATTGACGCACATTCCAATTATCTCGCGTGTAGCATAACAAGTAAGATTACGGAGAAACGTATATGAATAATGAAAACAAATAGACGCACGCACATATTATATCACTATAACGAACTATATATATATATATATATATATACACACACACACGCACACATACATTTTCCAACGGTCATCGGGGCGCAAAAGAGAGAGAGAGAACCTCGCCTTTTGATTTTCCACTCGCGCGTACGTCGATCACATAACAATTACGCGCTCTTACTCCACTTCCACGCTACTAACCCTGTTGCCGGTGCGAGTAAGACTCGAACGAGCGATACGCTCTCTCGTCGTGCTTCTACACACCGCAGTATATACACACATACATACAGGCAGTTATACTGCACGTACAGCGCGAGCAGCGTTTTCACTCGCCGCCATTTTACTGTCACTTTTGTAATACCGTTGCGCCCGCTAGCTTTGCGTTACGGCAAGATGCTTATCGCGTTCGAGTTGGCGTTTCGCAATCGACGCGCTGCCGCGAGTAGAGTCTATACCGATACCGATTATTTATTCGCGCGTGTGTAGTATATCGGCACGCGCGTACATGCACACACACATACACACACGTACGTGCGTGTTAATATATATGTATAATGTAGGCGTGCAAGCAGGTCATAGGTAGAATATGACATCATGGTGAAGCTCGCGTTCATTGAATTTTAAATTTTTCGCTAAATTCATGTGCATGTGCGCGCGGGTATAGATCGCGCGGAGGATAGCAGCAGCAGCAGTAGCAGCAACGCGAGTATAAAGACGGAAGAGGAATGATGAGATCGTACGTTAACGGTTTAGCGCGGCGGCGGCAACGGCGGCGGTTCTCGTTTTTTTTCCTACAAACGTTTGCATAAGCACGTTTATACGTATATGTGTAATTAAAATGTCCGGCTCATTGTGTAATATAAATGGCCGATCGACGATGATCGTCATCGCGCTGCGAGACACAGAGAGACACACGCGGCGATCATTAATACGAGCCAGGCTCTGAGGGGAGCAAAAAAGCCTTCCTCGTAATTAACGAGCGTATGCAAAAAAATATGACGAGCCCGCGCGTTATATACACAGGAGGAATATGAATGAAGACTTTGTGTGCTGTATGTATATAGAGAGATATGTGCCTATCGGCTGGTAGAACAAAAAAAAACGCAGCATCAAATCTTTCAGATCGAAATCTTTCTGGCGGGCCTATATAATATTATACGTCGAAGGGCACGACGCGGAAGAGATCGCGCGAAGGCCGAAATCTGGTGTATGTGTGTATATGTATAATAGCCGCGTCGCAACGAAAGATTGAGATGAAGAAATCTTTTCATCGATATATAATTCACCTTGCCTCGCGTCTCCTTCCTACATACACACACACACACACATGCGTATAAGTTATATATGTACGGAAGATTTATGCTGACTGCGCGCGTATCGTTACCTATCATAGCCACCGCGACTCGCCTTTCCTCGCGTCTTGTTGCCGCTAGGACACTATATATATATATGTCTATAACGTGATCTTTCTCTTTCTCTCTTCTCTACGGTATATATTTTCCACTCACGGTGCATCGAGACTTTTGCGCGCAGTGTTCGACAGCTATAACCGAGAAGTCATTGCTCCTTCAGAATTCTCCAAGATTCTTCTTCTTCATTTTCGTTTTTTTTTCATTTTCGAAAGAACGTTTTGTTGTTGGCAAGAGAGTCAGGTTCTCTAAGTGGTATATTTGTGTAATGCGTGCGTATACCGTACACACACACACGAGCGGTTTTCTTGGAAGAGTCGAAAAACTCGTTTTATAAATAATACAAGCGATACGCACCGTTCGGTTTGTTTTTTTAAACATTCGAGAATATTGAGGAAATTTCCTTTAAATTTTCGGAGCGCACGCGTTGAACGCTTATTTACCCGTATATATACACGCATAGCGTTTTCGCTTATTTTAGCTTGTCGTGCCACGTTTATATACGTTAGACGACAATTTTCTTCTTTTTTTTCACGAAAATAATTTTTCTTCGCACGAGTTCGACGAGCGCGTTGAAATACACGCGCGTGTTATTAGAACGAGAGAGACCCTCGCACGTTATCGGGAAATTCTTATCAAGATGTCAAAAGAGTATATATACATATACGTATACGTTCACACACGCGCATACACACGTATATGTTCGCTCGGTCGACAATCAATGACACGCGACGCGCGTGCGCGCATTTTTTTCTCTCTCTCACCTATACTGGTGTGTGGCGGTAAAAAAGACAATTCACTCGAGTGTCGTCGTCCTCACGTGGGGCGCCTTTCCATCGGCCTCCCACGAGAGTAGATTCCGCACGAGTCACGTGCGCGCTGCGAGGAGGAAGTCGTTCCTGGCTCTCTTCCAACAGGATTTTCTCGCTCTCGTCGCGTTAACGTTTACGTGTAACCAACATCTATATACATACCTGCAACCGTATTCCCAATCTATCTATATGATATATATATATATATCTAGCTCTTAAAAATATTCATATTTAAATCGCGACAGCGCTCTTCCCCATTATACTATCGGTTATTATTATTATTATTATTTCTCAACGCTCGCATTCAAAGTGGCCAAATATTATGCTTTCCACTTTTAGTCATGGGGTAAAAAAGAGAGCCGCTCTCGTCTCGTAAATTATAATACAACATGTATATGTGTATTATGAGACGAGCCGCCGCCGTCGCCGTCACTACCACCGGCATTCCTAAATTAGTTGCGTCTATTTCAAGCGCCTCATATACAGCAGCAGCCATCAGATTTTCCTCGTAAAGTGTCGCCATATGCTACTACTGCTGTTGCTGCGCCCTTGCCCGATCCGTTGCACATATATGCGGGCGCGTGTGCGTAGAGCCGGTTATCTCTCGACATCCTGACCGAGTGCGCGGCGCGCGACCAGCTGACCGGCCGACAGACAGCCAGGCGCACAGCCGGCCGGCTGACTGGTCCCTGCATGCGCGAGAAAGAGAGTGAGAAAGAGAAAGAAGAGAGGAGAAAGAGACGACAACGGCAGCGCACACGCAGCACCGGACATGCCTGTTTGGCGCACACGCGCCTCTTCCTCCTTGCTCGTTTTGCATCGCACATATATGTACGGATATATATGTATATGTGTAACACCAAGAGAGAAGCGCGTGTATGCTTGCAGCAGCAGCAGCCGGTCTCTGATTGCGCTCGTTCGATCGTCTTGGCCCTTTTTTTTCTCTCCTCTTTATACCTCTTTGCTCGTTCGCCGGTTTATGTATATATACACGCACACGCAGGCTGGCGCGCACGAGCGAGGTTTCTTTTTTAGGCTTCGGCATGCTGCACTCTCGCTTATCGGGACTGTTATGTGCGCGCGCGTGTGTGTGTGTATGTATATATGCGTGTGTTGTGTTTTATGTCAGTGGGGCGGTGATTGCTTTCTTTTAATTTCGAAGGCTTATTTATGGCGACGCCCCGGATTTTTGTACATTTTGTTCTCGACGTGGTGGAGGTGGAGAAAGAAAGAGAAAGAGTATGTGTGTATATGTGCGTTGTTTGCCGATCACAGCCTGATACGGCGCAGGAGAGCCAATATCTTTTTGCCGACGAGGCGATGTATATATATACTGACGAGTCGTGACCGCCGCTTGATTGCCGCGAAAATCGTCGTGTACGCATGCGAGAGAGAGCTCAACGAGATTTATTCGACTTTTCAATTATTTTCTCATTAACATTTTTGCGCTGACTGCGTATATACGCAAAAAAAGAATGCTTAATTAATCGTAACCGCGTTTCGTAGAATGCTTATATATGTGTATATATATATATACATCAAGGAGCGCGGGAGCGCTCCGAAGGCAAGTTATATATATATATATATACAGTAAAAAAGTTTTGGACCTCTAAGCATCCGAATCGATAATCACGCGCTACCTATAACTTTCTCTCCCTCCCGCGTGCGCATTACTGCACTTGCACACCTATATATCCATTATAGCGTGGGTCACCCGCTGCAATAGAATCTTGCGTACATTACCGTGCGCGCGCGTGAATGCAGGAACTATTTACATAGAATAGTCTCTCAGTCTCCTTCTGCAGTAGTGGCATGCAAATACACGCGTGTATGTGTGCATATACTCATCGGTATATAGAAGTACTACGACGGCATCGTTGCTTTCGATTGCGATGGCTCGCTTGCAGCCGCGCGCGTTAATCGGCCGAAACTGGGACGGGATTCGTCGGTTAATCGACTCCCGCGCGTGCTTATATACCTTTCTACATTTGCATCTCTTTGCTTGTTTTTCCGTTTTTCTGCTGAGATTACGGTGCAAGCTTATACGCCAATAAGCTATACTACTCGCGTGTTCAATTATTTATATCATATATTTTGTCAATTTCACAAGTACCTTGGCTTTTATATATATATATGCGTTACTGCAAATTACGTACATACATATATAAAGTACAGCGGCGGCGGCAATCCGAAGTTTTCGAAAGTTTAATTTGAATAGAAAAAAAGAACGTATATGTATACATGCAGGCTATATACGTTTCGTATATATAAATTTCATAACGAGAGTTTCGCGAATCAGCGGCGATACGGTGGTGGCGGTGTCGGTGGTTCTGGAAATAGCTGATTTTCCCACACTTTCCATCACTGCGTAACCGATAACGAATGCAAATGAGCATCGGCTCGGAGTAAATTAAAGCGATAAATGCGCGATAGCCGGCAAAAACCGTGCGCGCGCGCGCGCGGTGCGCGTAAATCACCTATACATATACACACGTATACGCGTATACGCAGCTTGGAAAACCGAATCGAGCGTATAAAGATAATTGCATCGTAGCAAAGAGCGAGAGAGAGAGAGAGAGAGAGAGAGAGAGAGAGAGAGAGAGAGAGAGAGAGAGAGAGGGCGTACACCGGGCAGTTTTGCCGGGCTCGTAGCAGCGCGGCAGGGGGATTGAATTCGATGCACGCGTTTTCTGGGATATAAGATAAGCTGCGAACGCATAGACGCGAGTAATAGCAGTGGTCGTGGTTTCGGACAGTGGACAAATAAAGAGGGAAGAGACTTATCGTCGGTGGCGCCGTTAAATATTATATATGGCGCTGTGGGATAGATTCCGAACACCGAAACGGTTCTACGCTATATACACACATACACGTACACGCATACCACGGGCGTGTGCATAATAATTTATTGAGGGGAGACGTGAAAAGTTACGCCGCGTGTATCTGTCGACGCGAAGGATGAAGAAAGTGATCGAGGAGTATAGCTTTTTGCCAACTCTCGTGCCTGATATCCTCGGTAGCAGTCTCGCGATCTCGCGGAGCTATCGATCACTCTCGTTCATTTTTCAGGCGCACCCTCTCGCGAAAACTCGCCCGCGTATGTATGTGTGTAAACAAGTTTGCAGGGTAGAGAAAGAAAGACGTTGAAATTATCGAGAGACGCTGTATTCTAGAGTTTCGGAGAGATAGATTTTGCGAGTGATCACGCGCTGGGGGGGGGGGGGGGGGGGCGCTGCAG
>JAWWEQ010000045.1:1146119-1236967 GCA_035583055.1 Torymus tubicola | reverse complement strand
CCCCCCCGCCCCCCCCCCCCCCCCCCCCCCCCCCCCCCCCCCCCCCGCGGCAGGCGCGGATTGTAACGAGGCCATTAAACGTTAAGAGCTTCGGGCGCGGAATGATTTTTCCTGTGATTTACAGGGCACGTAGCGCGTGCGCGCGACATCGGGTATATATGTATATATATATACATATATATGTCGAAACGAAATTCCAATAATTACTCGCGAGAAGACAAATCGCCGGGCCGCGTATATATATACAAAGTGAACTTTCTTGCTATGCTTTAACAGCAGTATCATAAAGCAGTCTCGACGTTGATTCAAAACAGAAACTCAAATCGTTGAAAATTCGAGACGACGGAGACGTGTGTATATATATATATGTACATAGACATACATGCTTACTCTCAGTGAATTCTCGAGTTGACGCTTGCACGCGAATCGTGCTCTGCCCATTTCGCGCCGGGGAGTATATAGAAGAAAGAGAAAGACGACGATTGTCTCCTCGCTACTTCCAATCGTGATCCGCGCGCGAATCATTAATTTCATCGTTACCGTGGGACCAAACAGCAGTAGCAGCAGCAGCAGCTCTTTTAGAAATTCGCCAGGCGCTTGACTTTCGAGAGAGCGCGAGAGACGAGAGGTCGCGACACATCCTCTCCTCTCTCGTTGGCAGCGCAGAGGGAACGAGAGGAGGGAGAAGGCCAGGTTTATGGGAACGGCATTACGCTAACGAAGGGATCGAGTGCCGCCGCGGCCGCGCGTCTCGCTATACCCAAATTGGACGGGGTATATCAGTTTCCGCGTCTCTGCGCGCGTATGTATATACGTGTATGTGTGTGGCTTTGTGCAAGAGCATATGTATAGGGGGAATCCATCCCAGACGGATTTATATCGCTCATGAACCGATTCGCGAATTAATTAGCGAGCATTTGTGCGGCCGAAAATACTGTGCATGGCTCCGTATATATAGATGCTCACGAGCCGATAAGCATTTGAAATTGCATACTTTATCTTCGCGGCAACCGCAGCATGGGTGAGGAGCATACATATATATACTTTATTCATCTCTCCTTGTTATTGATTCGGTAATAACAAGCTCGACGTGGTATTATGATTTCGTAAATTTAATAAGTTTTGCGCAGAGAAGGTGATGAAATCGAGGGGAGGGGAATCGTAATCGGCCCGTCGGTCGATAATGAACGGCGTGCAATAGTGTAAAACGATTCGTATTGCGTTTCATTAATGCCGCCGCTGCTGCAAGAGAGATAGAGATAAATTCGACAGGTATTAATAGCGACAATTATGAAGAATCTCGGCTCTTGGCGCGGGTATATAAGAAAAAACGAATGATAATTATTCGTTAAAATTTCATTCGGATTCTGGTCTTCGGGAATCAATGTAATCCTGCGGGCTTTAAATTTAATAATGAAACGATCGACCCAAAAGCCAAAGAGAGAGAAAAAATTAAGTACATAAATTAAAGCTTAAAATATCTCGTTTGTAACGCATAATCTTGCCGCTATTGATACACGTGTTTTCATACACTTAATGAAAATGAAGATGATTATCTTCGTGCGTGTATGTATATAAGAGTCGATGCGTACGCGTACGGCATTATACATTATTTTTCATCTGCAGTATCCATACAGTCTCTCTCATTCTCTCTCTCTCTCTCGCTTCATTGATCCTCACAGACTCTTACGTAACATTTGCTCGGCGCTGAGTGCACACACATGTCGGATCCCTATTAGAGTTTTTTTAAGTAAGATCAGATTGCGATCATCTCTTCGTCAAACATTGTTTGTCATTGCGTAATTACTCACTTCTACCAAGTGGAAACTGCAAAAAAGTAAAAAAAAAAGGGAGAACTACAAGACACTCGACCATTTCTTTCTTCACGACGTATGCAAATGAGTCGGTAATACGTGTACGTGTGTGTGTCAATCAGCGGCCCAGATTTATGTATATACGTACACATGTGTCTAAGAGTGAAAATCACGAAGAAGAAAAAGCGCACGCTGTTGTAGGCGTGAACGGTTCCCACGATCTCCTCCTCTCTCCTTATACACACATCTTTCTTCTCATATACGTTCTCTCGCGTGTATGTATCTCCGTCTTCATTTCTCGCCGATTTTCGCGCTCGGGCGAGAGTAGATAATCTACGACGACGCAAGAGCGATATATATTCCACCCGCGGTGATACTAACATGTATACATAGGCGCGTTTATATACGCCAGTGAAAACACATCCTCTCGCTTGGCTCAACCGTATGTGGTGAGATAAGCGTATATATACACATATATATGTATATGTATAATACGTATACAGAGGCGAGGTTGGGCCAGCTGCTTGTGGAGCTCCTTCTTCTCTTTCGTGAAAGCCCGCAGAGAGTTTCTTTTCTCCGCGCCTGCTGTATGCTTCTCCCTCTCATTCCCTGAAAGAGGTCTAATGATCGATGCAGCCACAATTACGCCCGAGAGGCTCTCCTCCTCGCTTGAGAAACGGGAGATAAATGCGAGATAAAGTACGAGTAGGGAGAGAGACAGCGATGATGAAAGTTTTTCGTTGTTGTGCGCGCTGTGGTTGTTGGCAGTGCGAATTTTCTGCGCGTTTATATATACGTACGGCTGTTTTTCTGCCCACACGGTAAGAGAAGCTACATGAGCCCGTTGGATGATTTTTACGACGCGTAGTTTGGGAATGAATTTTAACGCCGAAAATTTTACGATAAGTGGTTGTGGGCTCGTTCTTCCCCTACCCGTGGCAGTGAAATTTCGGCTCGCATTGCGCGACGCAGACCATACGGGCACACGCAGCGGAGAGATAAAAAACGTCACTAAACTTTCGGTTTTTACAAAGCCTTTCTCGATAATTGATTCCTCGGATCCGTGTGTGTGTGTAGTAATCCGGGCCGAAGCCTATTATACTCACTCTTTTTCTCGGCTTTCCAGGTTAAAAGCCGTTCTTTTCACTTTCCATTATTATTATTATTATTATTATATACCCGTTGCACAATGCGCGAGCAACAATAACATACGGAGAAACGCTCTTAAAAGTAAAATTAATGACGCAGTATCACACACACACACACACTGCGTCGGGTTAAATCCCATAATTGATAACTTTCGAATCCAGGTCGCTATATCATACTTCGTCGATGGGCTACAACAGTCTCCCGCATATACGTGCGCGCATTCGAGATTCCTCGGTTAATCTGAAAACAGGAGAGCCAACGCTACCACACTACCGCGTTCATCACCTCCCCCTTGCTTTAAAGGGCCGTCGTATAGCTGGCAGCAGGGAGGTGAAAAAAAAACTTCACCTGCCGGCCACATATAATGCATAGTCACGCGGCTCGAAGGGGGAGAGAAAAAGTCAAGGGACTATGAGAGAGCAGATTACAAGCACAAATATAAGCCGAACGAGGCCGATTGCGATTGTGCGCAGCGCTAGTTCTCATCGAGTCGACTACCTGACGCCTCGTGTAGTCCGGTTATACCGGAGTGTTGAGAGTTCATACATACATATATATATATATACACGTACACGCGAGCCTCGTTATTACGTGAGTGCTGCGTTAGAAAAGCGAGCGCGGGGTGCTCAATCTTACCGGCCTCTGACAGCTAATGAAGATTGGTCGGACTTTTTTTTCCGGAGAGTTCAACCCTTTGCGCTGCGCTGTTCGCGCGGTGGGAAATGCGTCCCCGTAGTTCCTTTTCTCACAGTGTTCAATTCTCTTTTTTTCCATCGTTTAACGTCTCATACGTCAAGCGGTACTTGTCACACAACCGTCTTCTACGAAACGTTTTAATTTATTAATTTACGAAAATCATCTACAATAATTATCAAATTTGTGTCTATATACGTCTTTTCAATCACACTTCTAACTCCTGCCGATACATCACTACCGACCGCGAAGAAAGTAGCAGCATCTTCGTGTCCGATATAAATGTACCTTCCCTCTCAGTTTTGGAAAGCAAAAAAAAAAGAAAACAGAAGTATAGCAGTAGGTAGGTCGGCCGATACGTATAATACACACACGTGGGGGGATCCTTAGCATATCGTAAGTCGGCGCTCTCCTCGTAACCTACATCGTGAGAGGCGATCTCTCTCTCTCGCGTCGCTCTCCTTTACTCTCTTTCTCTCTCTCTCTCTCCCTCGTGCAACGACCGCGCGCGCGCGTGAATCTGAAAGTATAATAGGCAAGCGCGTGCTGTTATGGTATTAGCATACGCCGCCGTCTAATAAGCAACGCAAATCCCCGGTACAACAGTGGCGGCTGCTGCTGCTGCTGCTACTGCTGTAGCTCTTTCTCGAGAGTTCTATGTGTATGTGTCCTTGTGTCGCGAGACGTCGACGCACCATAATTCGGTAATTGCATAACCCGTGCGAGCTTTTCTTCAAAGTTTTTTTTTGTTTTCCACGGGTGATGAGAAGAAATTCGCAACTTTTTATGTACGGTGAGAGGAAGGTAATTGTAGTTTATGGGATCGGCTAGCTGGAGATTGGCTATAATGTATGCACTCGTGTGTTAGCATAGGTAATTACGCGGTGTGTCGGTAAATCGGAATTTCTTGTTTCTGTACATTGATACATTCAGCGACCGATGAATTAAACAAACGTGTACCATTGGATGTTCAAGTCTCGTGATACTCGAGGATAACGTTTTTATTAATTCAACAATCTAAATTTATTGTAATCGCCAATCTCGACTTATAGCACTATTCTACAAATGTATACTCGTCTTTTTGCTTGCCTTATCGATTATCCTCTAAATATACATCGGAAAGCATAATATGGCAACCAACAAAGTAATCGTCTTTGCAAATAACGACTACGTGAGCCTAGAGAATAGGGAATTTACGCGTGTATACTCTTAATGCACCCTATTTATGCGCATTCAACTCTCCCCCACCCTCTTTCTTCCGTTCGTGTAAAGCTTGGTGTTTATCAAGACTTTCCGAGGGAAAAGTATTATTTATCTTCGCGTATGTCTCATTCTCGCTCGCTACTGTAGTCGCGAAACGGGTTTTTCTCGACGTAAAACCGCGGAAACTTTATATACGGTTGCCTGATGATATTACACATACATACATATATATATATACGCGGGTATAAATGTACGCACACATATTCGCAGTGAGATACATTGAAAGGAGAGGAAGAAAAAAACGCGAAATTACCGAAGTTAATGGCACGTCTACGTGCGCTACTACAAAGTACATAAGAAAGAGAGAGACGCAGCTAGGCACACGACGCGTGCCACGCTGCCTCGGGCGCACGTAGCTTCGTGGAAATATGACTTTCGCGCGTTTTCAAGGTCCCTCCTATGCTCTCCCACCCGCGTGCACACTACACTGCACTCACAGAGATATATACTAGTCGTTATAACGCGCGAGAAGAGGAATCATCATCGTCTTTCCTTTTCTCAATCACATATCTCGTTTTTTCTCTCCTTCTTCCCTCTCTCTCACCCGCTTTTCCTTTCCGTCACGTATATCGGTTCGATAAGCTAATCGAGCCGCGACCTGTAATTCCCTCTGCAAGCAACTTTCATTGAGCTCTGAGCTGCCGCCGCCGTCGTTGCTGCACAATGTTGTACATATATATATATATATATATATATGTGCTTTCAGATAATTGACGAATCAGTGAGTGAGCGTGCTGTCAAGGCTATATGAGCCGAGCGCATAAACTGTGCAGCGCGGCTCGCGAAGAAATGCATCAATCAGAGCGAAATTATCAAAATGACCGAGAATGAGACGATGCCGACGTTGCGCGGCCGTGGTTAAAGCGAGCGGGGGTATTTTATACGGGTTTAAAGATGGTTTTATGGATTCCGCGAATCTGGAGCACTAGGGGGGAACTTGAGTGTCGAACCAAGATTAGTCGCGACGAGCGTCTTTATGTTATATATATAATAGATACTATATTTATCAGTAGTATATATTACTGTGTATAGACACAACCTTCAAATTGAAATTGAACAATTTTGCATAAACATGAATTGATAAAATTATACTTTAAAGTGCATTTGTTGTTCTCAATCTTTGTGCTCGTAGTAGTATAAAGACGCGCGTAAAAAAAGAAATATATAGTTTAAACGGTTGAAGGTTCACTCGAGCTCATCGCGAGCGTAGACCCATTACACACGTAACTACGACGTTAAACGCGCGATCCTCGAACTCTACTTGCTTTATACACCGGCATCAAATGTTATAGATATATATAGGCCTTTACATAGACCAACGACGATTCTCCTATTGGCTGTAAGGAAAAAAAAACAACTAGTGGTCGTATAGAAGCCCGGGAAAACTTTTCTCGAGGCGATCGATCGAGTGAGTATGGACTAGAGCTAAGACGATTGAATCGCGGTTGGCTAATAAAACTTTTTCGCTCCGCCCTCTGTGTGTCTCATTATTTCACGATGCATCGCACACCCTTTCTCCTCTACGATACGATTGGCAGTTGTATCGCCCGACGTTTTCCCTCCCCTCCGCAATGGGGGAGGCAGAAAAGCAATGCGCTCATTTTCCTCAGGTGATGTCACTCAGCTCCCCCTCTACATCACGCAAGTTTTACGCGCAATGCATAGGTATAATATATCTATATACATATATATGTGTACGAATAGAAAATTGACATGTACAACTGGACGTAGATTATCGGGGGTCAGTTTCGCACTGTTATATTCTTTTTCTTCGGGCGAACTAATACGAGGACGAGTGATTTATTCAACGCAGTTGTTACTTGCGTATGTGTGTGTAAGCTCATTGGTGAACGTATTATCCGCACACAGCCTTGCCCGATATTTAGGTGTCGGCCCTATGTTTTCTCCCACCCCAAGTGTTACTATTAATTATTATACTTTTTAATCGGATGTACGCGTGCCACTTGAAAGAGAATCGATATTCGGTGGGCGTGTCGTTACGCGGCTGTAAAGCGCGAGTGCAACTCATTTTTCTTTTTCTTTATCGCGACGACGAATCGGAAAAGAATAAACTTTTTTTTAAGGCTGTGTAATTAGCAAAAGGTTGGCCAAAGGTAAGGAGTTCAGCGGGACAGAATAAGTTTAATTGTACAGTAGCTATTAATGACGAGTTTAGTGTGCTTCTGAAAAGTGCGTGCTTCTGCCACTGTCGCTTGAATATTGCATCACTGACGTGTACAACGACACTTATATATAACTATTCGTAAAGTCATAATTCAGTTCCCTTGAAAAAGGAGTCGCGTTAAAGTCATCTCGTACCTTATATGGGCGCACAACACTATAGGAATTGCACACACATACGCACCTTGAGCTGGTTAACTATTTAGCTAGTGCGCAAATGTAAAAATTGAAAAGTCTTATTAAAAAAGCGACAAAGCGCGACCTCAAGCAACGGCGCTTGAAATTAAAATTATAACGCTACGCGTATATGTGTGTATATACATATAATATACACAGACACGTAAAATTGCCTTCCGAGAACTGTTCCTATTAGGCACTGCGGCCAACTCGCTCGCGCTCGCTCTTCGACGTTTGTGTAATCGGAGCGTTTACGCGCTGATTGATGGTTCGCGATTTCGTCATTATACGAAAATGAAGGCGTGGGCAGCGAGCTACGGCAGCAGCAGCAGTAGTGGCGACACGAGTCGCCCTCGGGCTGTCTCGCCTCTCGACGAGAGCTGAACACGTGCTACTACTACACGCGTACACGCGTGCGAGCTTGTATTATATACGGAACGTGTATGAATTTTTTTTGGTTCTTTTTTTTGGAGGAAAAAAAAGACAGGCGAAGGAGAGAAGGAAGACGACGCGTATAGAGGCTCGTTTCGGCGTGGTTTTCGTTTATTTACGATGTAATTGCGTGTAATTGCGGATACAAAGTTTCTTGTAAAATGAAAAGTTTTCCGAGACAACGTACATGAAGTGAGAGAGAGAGAGAGAAAAAAGAATAATTTACGAGTATAGTTCTTTTTTATTGCGTTTTAATTGAGCCCGGTGATTTTTTTTTTGCGCGACCATTTTCAAAAATTTTGTTTTATTTTTTAAAAGCACGCACGCAAACCACTAAATTACACAACCAGTGTTGAATAATGAGTGCGAATTACAGGTACTTTTTTATCTCTTTCTCAAAACGCCAGCATATCGTTGTTATTACGAAAAGTCGCTGAAACGTTAGAACGGCAATTTGAAACTTTGTATCTCTAACGCTCGAGGAAAACTGCACTGCAAAGGTGTCTTTCGCGAGGTAATGAAAGGTTCGTCAGATCTCGTGCGATTATGACGAGAGAGAGAGAAAGAGAGAGGTAAAAAACGCCACTCCTCCACTTAACTGTGCACTGGACGGCGACGACGAAGACGCGTGCATCGACTCACGTATGTACGTTACACGTGTGTGCTCACGCACACGCGAACGCTCGCGAGGATAATTCAAAGCCGCGCACGCGCGCGCGCTGGAAAAATCAGCCATTATGGATTCAAGGCCTCGGTCCGCGCTAGCTACGAGAGAGAACGATTACACGGCGTATTACCAGCGCCTTCTGGCTATACGAACGACTAAGAGAGAGAGAGAGAGACGGAGACCGGCCGATGATTCTCATTTACAACACTTTGTCCCTCGTTTAATTAACCATTTCCACGAAAATTACTGCACGCAAAACCTACAAGCGCAATTCGCTAAACCGGTGGTGCACGCCGGGCCTTCCTTGCGTCCTGTACACTCTCCTCTTTTTTTATTCCACGGTACTTATACAGACACACACACACACACACATACTTGACAACCTATACTATATATATCGCGTGTTGCTACTTCGAACGGACAGTCTCGCGCGGTTACGCGAGATTTATCGCGTTTCGCGGACGGTAGAGACACCGCGCGCAAGACTCTCGTCGACTTGATGAATGGAAAAAATTACGAGCGTAATTATCGTCCAGGGAGAAAAAGCAGATCGAGTAATTTGCAGCACTGAAAAAAAACGCGCATCGCTCATTGTTTCTCGCTCACGTGCTTTTTTCGAATTTGAAAATCCGCTCACGCGTATCTATAGATATACACGTGTGCGATCGTACATTTTTATCCTTATTTTTTTTTGTTCGTCTCCAACAAGCGCAGTCGTTACGACGTGATAATGTTGTTTAAAAAATGTTTCTCAATGATTTCTAGAAAATTACACTGTATGCACACGCGTGGCTCAAGTTGTCAGCTACTTGCGCTAATATGATGAAATTCGCAACGTGCCATTATCGCAATTATATTTCATTACTATTCAAAATTACACTCTTACATTGAGCTCGCGCGCGCGCGTATACTCTTAATATTTACTTGTTAATCACTCGGCGAGTGACTACTGCACAATCGACCTTTATGAACCACACTGTAATATAAGTCTCTATGCGAAACACTTTCTTCTCGTTACCCTCTCTCTCTCTCTCTCTTTCATCCTGTTAACAATTGCTCTGCTTAGCTTGCGAGTATTTACAGTGATACCCTTTCAAACGCTTTATAAAGTAAAAATAACAAATCCTCCGCTCTTCGATAAACCCGAAAGGAAGAGGAAGGATTAGGAACTTCGCTAGGCAAAAACGACCGCGAGAGTCCCTCGTTTTCCTATAACGAAGTACTCCCCCTCTCTCTCTCTCTCTCTCTCTCTTGCTCATTGCCGTTTCGAGTCTCGACATCGTCGTAGTCGTTTAATGGCACCCATTACGAATAATCGCGATAAGGGGCGCGCGGTTCGCGCCTCCCGCGCTCTCCTTGGCAACGCAAATCGAGCGAGTATAGTAGTATGGTGCGCGCGCGCAGCAGCGAAGACGCCCGATATCATTTCTCATTGTCAGATCGGCGATTTCTGAGAAGCGCGTCGTCATAATGCACTCCTCCTCCTCCTGCTGCTACCGTGGCGGAGTCTAGGACGTGTGCGGGAGTCTGAAAAGCAAAAAAAAGCACGAGTGGCTCGTTTGTAGCGTTTAGATCGGATCGTTTCTTCGCTGAATTATATTACATGTATATGCTACGCGCTACGCGAATACCTTCCTTCTATTCTAATATAAAATGACGGAGAAATCGATGAAATATTTTTCGTTATACATCCTGTTATCGAGAAAAAAAAGAGTTGTTCGGGTATTTTCTCATTTTCGCGTTCTTCCCACCGCAGAGAGCTTAGATCGTCGCAGATGCGCGGGGACGAGTTAATGACGAAAATTCCTGCGCGACCTTCTTTCTGCTCGTCTCTCTCTCTCTCTCTCTCTCTTTTTTCGAGATACGAGAGATGCGCGTGCGATAAGCCGGAAGAGGCGCCGTTAAGACAGGCCTCGAAGGCCGTGTGTGACGACTATATGTATATATATGTGTTGGCGCGGGCGGACGCGAACTGCGTCGCAGGGAAACGACGACAGCGACGATCCTATTCGAAACTTTCTCACGTTCGTCGGGGCAAATGACGATTCCGTGTTCGACGCGCTGTACGTCTACGCACGTGACCGATGATCGCGCTCCGCGATTTCGCGCACCGTCGACTTTTTAACGTCCGTCGAGTAGAGCTACTGCTACTACTGCTTGCTGTATATATATATACTACAACAACTGCTAACTCCTTCCTAGTCTCGTTTCTCCTTTCCGGGGTCGCGACGCGCGCGCGAGCGCATTAACTTTTCATTGCGCGCACGCGAGAACGAAAAACCGAAGAGTAGGAGGGAGATAGATAGAGAGAAACGAGGTATTGTCCAAAAGACAATGCGACGAGGAAAGTTGTGTGTGTGTGTGTGTGTGTACGCCGCCTGACCTTCATTCGATCTGAACAAGCGGAGGCCATTGTTGGGACAACGGTGCCTCCTTCGTGGCGGTGGATTAGGCCATCCTTTGCTCAATTAACGGCGAAAGCACGTTAACGCGACTCTCTCGCGACTTTATTTACATAGACCCGTTGTGCGCGTGCGCGTTGCACGACTCTTAGCGGTGAGTCTTTTTGTCTCTTCCTCTCTTTCTCTATCGCTCGCATGGTGTCTTTTATCACGATACTAAACCTACAACTCTTTCCTCGGTTGAATTACGAACGTTATTCCAATCGCGTGTCTTCGTTGATGAATTTCAGTATATTCTCTTCTTAATACAAACGCACCCGCGCGTCGTTTTTCTTCGTCTGACAGCATTTTTCGAATTACACCGAAAAAAAAAAATCATCGATTCATTTGTCTACACGTTCACTGCTTTGGCATCCGAACGATTTTCACCAACAAACACGGTTGATGAAAAAAAAAGAAAATAAAAAATGAACCTGGCTCGTTATAAACTCGCGCGCCCGCACTGGCTCCTTCGATGATGATGAATTGGTTCCTCTGATTAGAATTTCCAAAGCCCATACACTTCTCTCTCTCTCTCTCTCGCACGCCTGCCTGATCGTAACGGGGTGTCGGTTTCTCCAGTCACCTAACCGGATGATTAAATAGAAGAGTGTACAGAGCACTCGCGGGTGAAAAAATCCGTCGAGTCAGCGCGCGTGCGCAGCACTGCGGTTTAATCCGACGACGGTGACTCGACTCTTTACACTCACTTACCCTGCAACTCGTTTCGTCTCTCATTCTATCCTTCGTTCTCGTTCACTTACGTTATGTTATACATATACATATGTGTATGTACAAACGGTCATCGTGTCCTATACCTGCCGCACGTACGCGCGCTCCATTACCGCCATTTAAATCTATGCCGTTGGCCGATTAGACGTCGACGTTAAATACTTTCCCCGCGTCGTGTCGCACACATAACGCGGCTATTTCTTCTCACCCCCTTCTTCACCGCGGGGGTGCTATGTGTAGGCTTTCTGTGCCAGGTTATATCTAGTTGTATGTCGTGTGTATGTGTGTGTGTGCCCTCGCGTTCGAGTCGATGAACGCCTACGCGCATGAATTTATTATGTCGGGGGCGGAGATCGTGAGGTGAAGTGCCCCTTCTTATTCGTTGGCGCACGCAAGAAAGAGAGGGAGAGATATATAGAAAAAAGAGAGGGATACATAAGATGTCCTAGGCGCCCGTTGACGTATCCGTTTTTTACCATCGGACGCCCCCACGTTGCTACTACCGCCATTCTACCTCGACCGCGTATTTACATATATACGTGTATATACGTGCGTATGTAAGTATGCGGTGCAATTAAGTTCAAACAGGGAGAGACGTAGAAGAAAAGAAGCTATGGGTATTATAGATATATACCGTTTTGCGGTCGAAGGTATTTATATAAAGGGTTCAATAAGCGTACACAGCATATATTCTTGTTACTTATGAAAAGATTAAAACCGCGGTTACGTAATAAAATTAATAAGAAAAACATACGAGAATTATTGCTCTCGAGTTTTGACAAAAACTAATACCTATGATTTTAATTGCTTTAGTAATCGCACGCATTAGACTCTCTATATCTGCAATTAATAAAAGTTTCCTCTCTACGAAAATTACCGGTAGTTTTCATATCATATACAGAATCTGCAAAAACTGGTTGAAAAACTACGAGCGTTATATACTTTATGGCCTCTCATTAAGAGAACGCGAGCGAACGCTCGAGAAAAATATCGTGAGTTTCGCAAAACCTCCATACCATCACGTATACACAGCTCTTATACATTCGCGCGGCAAACATCAACCGCACCATAATACTAATCATAAAATTTTTGTCACCCGCATAAATAATGCAGAGAACGAGCAACGAAAAAACAAGAATATACTGCGTTCGAACGACACTTTAGCACACCTTAAAATCGCTGCGCGATTATTGCCAGCTTCCTCTCCCCCTGCTTGCAATAAGTAATGCCTCGCGCGTGAAAGACTGCACAGCATTATATACTTATAACACACATCGCACGCATCCACGGAACTTTTTACAATGCACACCAGTCGCTCTCGCGCGTGCACACGCACTTCGACTATACATACATTTATATATATACACATACACATACCCATATTATTCACCAATAGCCTGCAGCTGACGGAAGTGCTGCTGCTGCTACTCGTAAGGTCAGCGCCGAGGAGGCAGACCTGCATCTCAACAGCGTGGCCTTCGTAGCTCGAGCCATTATATGCCTCGCGCGCGATTGTACATGTGTAACGCGCTCGCGCGCGCGCCCGTGGATTTCCATACGCGGAAAAAATGTGGCCTCGATCTCTCGAAGCAGAGTGTAATACGCATACGTATACATATATACATATATATATATATACGTCAGATGAGATTTTTATCTTGGAAAACTCGCGTGTGTATCTATACGTAATACTATATATGTTGAACACACGTGGATCAAGATTTTTCGGAGCGAGTAGGTGGGGGAGGGATACTTTTCGTGGAAGAGTACACGCTCGCGCGCGCGCCGCGCATGTAATGCGTTATTATCGGCTTTAACGGGCATTTTTAGTCTTGGCCATTATCTCAAATTGGCTCGTAAACGCCGCTAAACCGCTTATACACACTTTTTTTTCGTTGCGGCTGCATCGCGTCGTTGTTGCTAACAAAGGCGACTCACTCATGGGCTTATATATATATATACACACACGTTTAGCGAAATTTTTCAGGTTTCTTTTTTTATGGTTATTGCTCGCTCACACGCTCGTTATCTCGCGCATGAAAAAAAACAGAGCCGTAGGCGAGTAGTAGTTTTGGAGGCCTTGATATTGATGCGTTGGTGGCGGTAATGTTGGACGCTTCTTAGATGTACGTAAAGGGAGTTTATTCATAAGATCCGTACCTATATATAGAGAGTCGCGAAAGTTGCCGCCGACGTATTGTGCAAAGTCGCTGTATTATTTAAGCTACGAAGATGCAGCGGTGGTGTTTACCGCGATGTACTTATAATATATATTATATACGTGACTACGGTAAACGCGGCGAACGCTGTATAATACACCGGGCGCTTTGAGGTTACATAAATGAGTCATTATACGCGCTAGCTTTCGGTATAGATGTATAAATTTTGCGACTTTGTATATATATATATATACCCGTGCGCGATCTATTTCGACACATTTCGTTGCATGCACCGAGCAGTAGCTCTCTCTTGGGGTGGCAAAAAAAGCATCCGATTTACATTCGAACAATTTATCGCGTCAATTAAAATAAATCATTAAAAAGTCAAATGACGTTGCGCTGTGTCGAAATACTCGCTCTCTGTCTCTCTCTTGCTGACGCTGCAGTAGCGTAACGCTCGCTCGCTGTATATACATATACACACGTCTCTCGGTAGCGTAATCGCGCGCGAGTGATGCCTTGGATGAATCTCAGAGTACTGGCTTTCAAAGGCCAAGCGCGTCGAACTTTCCGTGCACGTGTATCAGTGTATATATATATATATGTGTATAATGTCTGCGCAACGGTATATAGTCGCGTCGAAAGCTCAAGTTTTCCCTCTCGCTCACTGAGCTCCAACTTTGATTTACGGGCTATTGGCTCTGCACTCGATCGGATTTCAATCAGTGAGCGATGCTATAAGGTGTGTATGTGTATCCGTATGTATATATACATATATACATATATGTGCGCACGGGTAAAATCGCAACGGCTGTTGCTATACTTCGACGACACGCTTTGCTCGTTCGAGCGGAGGTGCAGCTGACGTCATAATTTGCATCGGTAGCGTGCATAGGCGAGCGATTACGTGCCCAATTAAATAATCCGCTTGACTCGTCGAATATATATCGCACGCTTGAGAAATATTCCATTCGTATACATTTTAATGCGCTCGTAATCATTCGTCAAATTTTTTCCCGTCTCTACGATTTCACGATTTCATTTGCTATATTAATTTTGCTAGTGTACTACATGATTTCCGCGATGAATAAACTGAGGCTCGCACGTCGACTAACACCCATCCGACATTTTTACGACACGTACATCTGCTTACGGAGAAGAATCCTCCGCAACGTTCGCGAAAATGGTCTGATATTGCAATTCACAGCTTGGCCTCTGCCACGTTTACTCTGTCGGCCACCCTTTCAAAAGGAGTGCGGTTTCAAAGAAACAGCTCTCTCTCACTCTCTGGGCATCGACCTAATTGCCAAGTAAAGCTAATGCATCGCCTCTCTCTCTTTCTCTGAATATGCATGTCCGCGTGCGCGTGCTGGTAGTAGTAGTAGTAGTAGCGAGCGAGCGGGTGCGCGCTAGCGAAACAATGGCCCCCTGCGTGCCCAAGCTATTGCCAACAGCACAAACGCCGTATAATTAAGCCAGAGCGCTAGCGCGTCTGTAGGTATGTATCCACATATATATATGTGTGTGTGTACGTGTGGATGTGCATGTGTGTATGTATATATATATCATAGAGAACAAGCACGGCTTTAATGACATAATTAACCGAGAGTCCAAGAGGAGACCTCGCATATATGTGTGGGTAGAGAAGAAAGACAGGGAGAGAGAGAGAGAGAGAGAGAGAGAGAGAGAGAGAAGACGCGAAGAAAAGACTACTGTGCTTTACGAGCTCCACACGCGTGCGGGTAGTTTTTCGCCCGTTAATTCTCCGCGATAACGGTAAACGCTCCTCATCGGGCGACCGGAATACACACATATATATTTATAGAGAGAAAGAAGATTCTCTCGTGAATGCGCAAAAAAATGTCCCGTTTCCTTAATGTTTACGATAACGTAATGCGCGTTCTGCCGAGAAGGAGGAGGAAGATTATACTGGTCATTTATTTAGCTTACGTATATGTATACGGCCATACATATACATTTGGAATGGCCAGCAGCAGCAACAGTCGACGCTGCTGCGTCATAAGCAGCGCATGCAAATATCCCGTCTATCCACCTACGCGATATGTATCTCTCGCGCGAGAGCCTTAACTTAAGGGGTCAACATCCAACTCTGGAAAAAAAAACAATAACTCGCGGCTACCTTGACCAAAATTCACGTTTCCCGCTTTTTCGTATCGGATATCTTTTTTACGTTCTGTGGCACGCAGCGATACAAAGGAACGAGCACGCGTATAAGAGACAGAGAAAGAGAGATAGAGGGAGTAAAAGCCGCAACTCAATGCATACGTTTATCACGCGTCGGCGACGGCGCGTGCAATGCTCTCTGAATGGGGATGCATAATGCGTGTACAGGAAGAGCGAGAGAGAGAGAGGAGAGCCGTCATCGATCTCTCTTGCTCTCTCTCTGTCGCTCCGCTGCGTTACACATATAACGCATCTTTGCATCTCTATGTCGTCCCCTCTACCCGATAAGATCGCAGGGCGGCGATGTGCTCTGTTACCGTCAGGTGCCTCCTCCTTTCTTTTTTTTCTCTCTCTCTCTCGTCCCTTCAGCTCACCTTGACACACATTTCATCCGTCTCTCCTCCTCTTTTTTGCGCGCTGCAATTCACTTTATACTCGCTTGGCTCTTTCTCATCGTCCCCCTTCCCTTCTCTCTTTACAATTAGCGAGTTCCCCTCGCGAGATAACGCCGAGCCGCTCTGCACTGCGAATAATCGACTTTATGTAAATCAACCGTGAGGGTATTACGAAGAGAGCGCGCGCCCCGTGCACATTCCAGCGAGTCGCAAGTCCGTGCACATACATAGAAGCTCGAAAGAGGAAACTTCTAAACGGAAGTGATTTATGGGGGAAGTCCCTCTCATTCTACCCGGTCTCTCTAATAACTCTTATACCGCTAAAACGTGTATATGTGTGTGTGCGCGCGCGCGCCCATCGACTTCTTTTGCCGACTGCCTGCCCCTCGGGCTCGCGGATATACGTATGTGTATATATACAGTAGAGCGCGCGAGTCCCAAGACGTTTTCATTTCGTCGAATGCGCCGAGCTCTGTAGGATTTATGCGATGTGCGCCTCGAACCATTAGCCGTCATTGACTTTCTTTTTCCTTTGAGCGGTCTGCGCACGCGATTCGAGCTTTATAGAGTTCGCGGGACACGGTTACATTCAATTATTGATGGGCTTTGCTGTATATCTGACGTGTGGCGCACGCTGAGGAAGGGAATTTTCAATGCGGCATGATTTCCAGCGTTAGTATTTCTTTTTCGTATATATATGTATACGTATATATACGAGGCATAGTCATCGATCTTACGCTCGATTGCACCTGAAAACATACGCAGACATACACAATCGCATAAGCGCGCGCGTTGCAACGCTGCCAGCGATAAAAAGGCAAAATTTATCGCGCAACGAAAGCTCGGGGATAAACAAGTTTCTTAATCAGCGAATTAGCGAACAAATTGCCATTGTCAAAACGAGCGTCTCGCTACTACTGCTGCTGCATGTAGCCTGCCATCGCATGCACGGTCGCGGCTCGCCGCCGCCGTTGTGCTGCGCTGCTACATGTACGAGCCGTGTTATGAAGTCCAATTTCACGCAAATTAATCATAAGCAATTCCGAGTAGTCGCTTTAGCCTCTCTCGCTCTTGCTCTCTCTCTCTCCCACTTATTCCCCTGCTTACTGCTCCTGCGCGAAAGACAACAGAGAAGCGGGAGAGGAGGAAAGTCCATACATAATGGCTAGTCGTATAGTGACGGCTGGCGAATTATTTATGCGCACACGCGCGGCTTTTGTAACCTTGGCGCGCGAGTGCGTGCACGCGGCTATCAATGGGGAGAACACACACACATATATATACACATGCAGCTGCGCGCGAAAAGTTCGACTTTGGCGATGCGGCGCGCTGATAGACGCGAGAGAAAGAAAGAAGCGGGCGGAAAAAAAGGGAAAAGCCCCGCGGAGCGTTAGCATAATAATGAAGGAGGAAGAGGAAGGTAATCGCTGGGTTCGACGCCGAGGATCGCGATCTCTGTGCGCGCACGCGCGCTTCAGGATTCGAGGCGTGCCCCTATATCCTTCTCTTTCTATTTTTTTGTCGTCTATACGTACCTACCTTTCTTTCTCCCTCTAACACAATTTCTTTCGGTGCGTATGTACACGATTGAACTTTCTTCGAGCTACTGCTCTGGCCTGGCGACGAGAGACAAAAAAAAGGAGAGAAAGGAGAGGTGGTCCGCTAAACCGGGTCTTACGTTAGTGTAGAATTAGTTCCCTCACCCTTTGACATATCGGACGAGCGAGTAGTAGTAGTAATAGTAGCGCAGTCTTTTGTGCGCAACGCACGGCCCTTTCTGTGTGCTCTCCGTTCTTTATTATTATTATATTTTTTTTTCTTGCCCTAACCCCCGCTGTTACCCCTCCCAACCATCATTATTATTACGGCCCAGCGACACGTGGCACACGCATATACACACACCCATGTGCAAGTCCATATGCATACCGGCCACAGAGAGAAAGAGAGAGCAGTGACCGTTGCCGTTTCCAGAGAAGAAGTGTGAAAAACACGCCTTCGATTACCACCACATCCTGCTCGTCATTATTATCATAAGCTCATGAGTGCGCGCGGTATACTGCCAGTAAGCGAGTTTGCAAGTAACGCGAGGTGTGACAAAGTTCCCGTGAGAACTTCATGCGCGCGAGCGCGAGTAAGAAGAGCTCCCCGGCGGCTTTTTAGATGCGGCGCCTTTAGTCACGATCGAGTAACTCTCCTGTACCGCGTCGAGTAATTCCGAGTGCTGTAACTTACGAGCGAGTGCGCAAGCCGACGAGTGAGCGTTCGCTCCCGGGCAAATAGGGAGTTTTCTCTTCGCTTGAGCGTGTGTATGCATGTGCGCCGCTTCGTCGTATTTAAGCGGGCAATTAAGCGCGCGTGCTTCGTGTAACGAAGTCTTCGGGATGTTTTGAATGCGCTTTGAGGAAAAAAGCGCTGTGAAATTTCGCATTCGAAATTTCTCGGGATGAAATCGCAAGAAAATATTTGCACTCTCTCGACCTTTCGACTTTATTACGTGTAAGAGATTTTCCATTGGCGAAAGCCAATTTACAAAACCAAAATAAATACTCATACTACACAATTTACATGATATCAATGAAAAAATTAATGTTTAATTATCGCTCAAGAAAATTTCTTCTGCTTTTTGTTACAGACAAAAAAGAACAACCCGAATCACATCAAGCGGCCGATGAACGCGTTCATGGTCTGGTCGCAGATTGAACGTAGGAAAATCTGCGAAGTCCAGCCTGATATGCACAATGCCGAGATTAGCAAGAGGCTCGGTCGCCGCTGGAAGACCCTCGACGAGGCTGAACGCAGGCCCTTCATCGAAGAGGCCGAGAGGCTCCGACAGCTTCACATGATGGAGTATCCTGATTACAAATACAGGCCACGAAAGAAGACCAGTAAGCCAGTGCCAGCCCCCAAGACAAAGGAGCTGAAAAAGAGCAAGAAGTCGTCGTCGTCATCCTCGCCGTCGTCGTCACCACTCTCCACCTCCTCCTCGTCAGCCTCGTCTTCCACGAACGCGAGCCCGAACCCGGCCTCGCCCAAAATACGCAACGACACCAACAACAACCAACAGACGCCAGTAAAAAGGCTCCAGTCTCCACCGACGACAAGCCCTGTATCCAGGCTCAAGGTCAGACTCGCCCTCGACAAGAGGCCACAGACAACCGACTACACACCCGCGCCGCCCATCGTCACTGCCAAGGTGCCCAGCAGCCCGTCCTGCGACACACCCGACTCCCCCGAGTCAGCCAGCTTCTACGACGATCATTTCATCGACTGCAGCAGCCAGATCACGAGCGCTCTGCATCAACAGCAGCAACAGCTTCACCAGACGCAAGCACAGCTGCAGCACCAGCAGCACCAGCCTAAGCTGATCAAGCAGGAGACGATGGATTTCGGCACGACGGAATTGTCTTCCGTCTTGTCGTCAGTTAGGTCTTATGCACCAGATATGAACAGCCTCGCGAGGAGCTTCCAGCGGGCAGCCTGCCACCCCAACGACGTGTACGTCAAGGAAGAGCCGCTCGAGATGAGCGGCAGCAATGCCATGATTGGTGCTGTCACGAGCACGACACACGGCGTGAAGATGGAGGAGCCCACGAATCCTAGCCTCGCAGACCTGGACTCCCTGACGGACCTGCTCCAAATCCACCCGAACGACTTCAAGCTCGACCTCGATATGGAGACGATCACGACGGACCTCGAGGGCTTCGATCGCACGACCGGTGCCGACGCCGCTGGACACTTCTTCACTTGCCCACCCGATGTCACGGACATGATCTCTGAGATCGCGGGCAATCCCGAGTGGAGCTTCTGAGACGGGCTGGATGACGGGGAGCTTGGACGCGATTCCGAGCTCTTCGACCACCTGGTCGTCGCCGTCTCACCGTCCGCCCTGTCCTCGACAACCTCTAAACTCGCGAGAAAGCTCAAGAAGAAGATGAAGAAAAAGAAGAAGAAAAAGAGGAAGTCGAGGCAGCAGCAGCAGCACAGTTGTGCCAGCCGTCTGTCCGCGGGAGTGTAACCAGTGGTGTTTTTTCTCGCCTCCTCCGCGCAACCGTTCTCTCTCTCGAATCATGCTGAGTTTTTGCAGAGGAGAGAGCGCCGGAGAGGTCGAAAGATAGATGGAGTTAAGAAAGAGAAGAGAAAGAAGAGCGGCTCCCAAGCGGAGCTGATATTCATACGTTGTGTTCATTACTAAGAAAACAAAAAAGTGATCTCTATAAATCTATTTGCTTGTATCTCGGGAATATTGTGGACAATTGACGGGGGATACCCTTGTATTTCGGTTACGTGAGCAAAAAAAAAGTAACGTCCCATCGTGACGTACCTCTATTTTTCGGACTTTTTTCAAAAAAAGCAAAAGGAAAAATGAAAAAGAACGCAGTAGCCAGAAGCACGCAGCGAAGAGAAAGAGTGACAGAAAGGACGAAGAAAAAAAAACAGCAAAAGTTTGTCGTACGCTCGCGCGTGCAAATTTTCGTCTCCCCTCGAGCTCGCGCGTCGGCAGAGCATAACACAACAGCAAACGCCGCCGCCACTGCTCGGTTTAAAGGGACGTGAATGCCTCTCTCGCGGTTTGTTTCCGGAGAGCAGCGCTAGCCCGGAAGCACGGGCCACTCGTCCCCGAGTCCCAGCTGTTTCCCGTGTGCATGCGCCAACTCACCCGGCCATCCGTTGGGAGAGCAAGAGCGAGAGAGTGCGTATGTACGTTTCTGTCCTCTTCGCCCCTCTGGCTTCTGTCCACCTCCCTCACCCATATAATGGGTCGTCGTCGTCATCGCAGTCGTCGTCGTCAGCTGATCTCAACCGGTCCGCCAGCAGCAGCAGCAACCCAGGCCGACCCTGCAACGACACACGCGTGCGAGGACACCTTTTCTCTGTCTTTGTGAACTTTATAGGCGAGAGAGATAGAGAGCGAAAGGGTCCCCTTTGACTGACTCGAGCTTCCCGGAAGGTTCCACGCAGCACTTTCCGGCTTTTGCTCTTTTTTGCCCCGCACTGATCCCGGGATGCGCGCTCACGGGACTTCCGCGAAGTTCGAGAAACGAAAAAAAAATGCAGTTCAGGGGCACCCACGACGTAGCGGAGCGAGAGCGATGCGTCACGATTGTATGCCAATATGTCCTTCCCTCCTTAACCCCCTCTCCCCCCTCCCCCTTTCCCCTCAACGTCATTGTCACGCGCGTATGAAGCAAAACATAAAAGGGACAACCTTTTCTTAGAATTTTCTCTTCGTTTTTGTTTTTGTATTTTTATGAAAGATAATAATTATTATTAAACTTAGCCTCGAGCACGTTGCAGGCTCGATTTTTACTCTACGTGTGCAAACGTAGGCGGTGCATATATATTTGATGATAATGATGGCAGGCACAGAGATGCATAATGGTGTTTTAATGAAGGAGATGATGAAACTTACACTTGTCGTAAGTGGCTGTACGATACACTTATTTACGCCGATACAAAGTATAAGCAAGGTTAAATAAGGATAAAAAAAAACCGTTTTTTTGTATATGTACTGTAGAATATTAGATGCCTAAGGATTTTTGTACGAAGCGCGAATATATTGTGAGACTCTCGCCGATTGGCTATCGCGATCGGTCCGTCCATCATCCCGTGTGCGCGCGCACCAGCTATTTTTACTCCACGATGTCGATGACGAGCTCGCGAATTTTACACTCAACGTGACGATACAGTCGCGATTCTTTGATCAGATATTTGGTTTATCTTTTTTTTCCGGTTAAATGAAAAGATTCAAGGCGCATAAGCGCACACAAAGTTTCTCAATTTTGTTCAGACATTTCGCGAGCTCGTTGTTTCCAAGCGCTATTTGTACGGTGCGCGCGCACACACGCGTTATATGACCGCCCGATCGCGAGCGCTGCTCAGCTACGATCTTCACGACTCTCCCCCATTGTGTATATCGATTGTAGATGGATATTTAGTAATATATTAATTCCTTGTAGCATACAAGAAAAAAAACAGTAAAACGATATCCTAAAGTCGTAAGAGAGTTTTTCTGAGCGAAGTGTGCGAGAACGGGGCGTATGTATTTTTTGCCGCGCACGTGCGCGTGCGTGCGAAGGAACCGAGCGGTGCAAAAGCCTCTCGGCAATCTAATTCGCCACTCTCGATCCCCGTCTGTATCCGGTTTTTACACTACGAGATTTGCGAATTCGCACTCTTGAGTTATTTTTTCACCTATTTTACTTTTCGCAATGCGAAGCAACGATTTTTCTTTCGTCGAGTTCTACCAAAAAAAAAATTCTTATTTATTTATCGTTAATAAATATATATATATTATACGCATTAAAAAATGATATTGAAAGAAAAAGCAAAGGATGAGACGTAAGGTCGTTGATTCGACGATCAGGCCGGATCGAGAATGGCGAAGGTGTTTTACGATTAGAGCCGAGATTGAACCGTTGGAATCTCCGACAAATTTCGACGCTTCAAAGCGCATCACCGCTCGGTTCTTTCCCTCTTCAAAAGAGTCATGTACACAAACACATCTACACATTTTTACACACAAGCGCATATTTATATAATATATAGATAAGAAAAGTGAGAGAATTTCGAGCATTATTGGCGAGTAAACGCAAATTTTTACGCACACAGACGACAACACATTGACACGGTTAATTAAATTCCGTTACTTTTTCAAAGCTTTTTCTCTTCCGCAATATTAAAGACACGATCATTGTATACACAACGACACACGCGAAAAGCGCACACCTTTGTTAATGAAGCGTCCATCGAGAGAGAACAAGAGCGAGCAAACGATTACATGAAGAATGACAGTTGATGAAAAAAGCAAACGTAAAATAATGATGATTATTATACTATTAATAATAATTGTATTATTGTGAAGAGAGCAGTGCGACAAAGCGATATCTTATTGTATGCCTATAACAGAAATACGTCTTAAGACTTTAACGCTACACGAAACTCTAAACAACTATTGTTTTTGTTTTTTCTTCATTCATATAAATATATATTATAAATATATATATATAAGCGGCGCCAAAGTAGCGCCGTGTATAGATAGGGGTATAAGAGACAATTTAAAAAGAGCAACTCTTTAAAGTTTACACTGAAATTCGCGTACACAGACATTTACCTACACACACGTACAGACACGAAAACACGAGAGAAAAGAGAGAGCGTGTCCGGTTTTTATTAGGGCTGAATATATAGACGCGGGCCATGCGTTATGTTGCCTCACTTCCGCCTTTACGAACTATCAATATCAAACCTTGATCTCATGTTTCTTTTATTACATTTACTTTAACTATTAACGATTGTCGACTTATTATCGATGTAATTAACGCAATTTGTTTTCTCTTTTTTGTACTACCAGCGATCCAACTACCACTTTTTCTTTTTTTCTTATCTTTGATTTGTCATAAGATCGTACTTTTTTGATTTTCTCCTTGGTTTTTCTTTTCTCGCTGTTCAAAGCCAGGGAGAAAAGGTGAAACAGAGTTGAAAAAAAAGCGAAGAAAGAGCAGTGTAGACGCGCATGCGTAAGATCTTTTAAGCGGGTCTTGTGTCCGAGAAAAAGATCGAGATAGAGCGGGAAACAAGTGTGTGATTTACGGAGAGAAGTAAACTCGTACGCATGATTAAGTTTGCCCTTTCTTGCGTTTCTGTTGTCGATTTCTCGGCCGTTCTTACGAGATTCAGGGATTACGCGAAGCAAAAGAAATAGAAAGAGAGAGAAAGAGAGAAAAATGGAGGCAAGAGAGAAAGAGAGAGAAAGGTTAGGAATGCGATGAGCAAAAAGATGAAGGACAAAAAAAATATAAACGAAACAAACAACAAAAAAATAGTGCCTACCACCTCCAATCTTTGAAGGAAAGAAAACCGTTGTACAAAATTAAATACAGGGCCCAGATAAAAAATAAAAGTGACAAAGTAAAGATATGTTAGACTTCTATTTACACGCAAAATGCTGCAAATCAATTAAATGATTACACTGAACAATCATCTTTGTTGAAGAAAGAATTCATTGTTCTCGGTAAAGATTTAAGGAAAAAAAGTAACTAAAGTAAAGTTTAAAAAAAAAGATATTAAAAAACGGGGGGCTGGGGGGTGCGAACGAAAAGTTAATCTTTGGCGCGTTTGAACGAGATTTTTTAAAGCTTAATCGCAAAACGAAACATAGCAAAGACACGTTTTCTCTGGTGAAAATACAGAGGATTTGACAAAGGAAATAATAACCAGACAGATGTATAGAGAATCACTACAATATAAAGCAGGCTGTGAAATATCTCTGGAAGAAGGAGAAAACTAAATCGGGTGGAATGTCGGATAAGACGCGCGCGGTGATGAACGAGCGGAAGGCCGAAATCGCGCGAGCTCGTGTATAGGGTGTAGAGTGGGATTGAGAAAGCTACACACGCGTTTAGCCCGATCATAACGAATACAAAAGAACAAAAAAATAAATAAATAAACTGCCATTTTTTTCAGCCAGAGTTGAAATAGTCAATTTTCGTCAGGTTGTCGTTTACTCCGTTTTACGTTCACGGCCACGTGCGTATATAAACACATATCACGATCGCAATTATTAGTTCGTTGCACTAACATAATCGGAGAAGAAGAAAAAAGAAAAGAGCATTCGTCTCTCATATTTTGTTTTCCGTTTGCCTTCGGCGCAGGGCACTTTTCGTTCGAACACAAGCTGGGGACGCTGATTCGAACACTTTGGGAAGTTTGAGGTGTAAGAAGGTGGGAACGGCCAGTAGCTTATCGCTCTCGAGCGTTTTGTAATGCGTCGGCTTCCGTGAATGGTATTTGAAAGGGATGAAAGGAAGAGATATATAGAAAGAGAAGGGTTTTTTTCGCGCTGTACGAGGGCTTGTAAACTTATCGTTCTTGATGGGAATTCGCAAACTCGTCGGCAACGAGGAGGAAAAAAGAGTCGAGGGAGAATATTGAGTAAGTTATTTGGTAGAGAGCAGACGAGTAAAAAAGAACAACTTTTTAACACGCGTTGAAAGAGACTCGCGAACCTCCGCAAATTTTATCACTCGAGAAATTGAAAGTCTCGACTTTGAGTTTCTACGAACGATGAAGTTCGATCGGTGGGCGCGATATGTCGTCTTTTTTTTTCTTTTTGCAAGTAATCAGCGCGAGAGCGCGAGACTCTTTTTTTATACTCGAAAGCCGACGGGGCGATGTCGACAATGACGAGAGGGAGGAATTTTTTTTACGAGGAACCGAAAACCGTTAGGTCGTTAAGAGATGATAAAAATTTGAGGTTAAGAACGTAAGTGTTATAGTTATTGATACACGCGAGTCTTTTTATCGCGATTATTTAATATATAAATATATATAAATGACAAATGAAAAAAAATTTTGATATATAAAAATTTTTGTTCGTGGCTTTTAATCATATTTGTGAAAGTTATATTTGCGCGAATTGTGATGTTTTCTTTTTTGAACAATAAAATATAAGGAGCAGTAAAATTTATGCATAGTCCTATATAATATTCGTGTAAACGTAAAGTTGTAAAAGAACAATTTTGATGAAAAAAAAAAAAAAAAATTGAACAACATCTAAAGTTACGATATGTTCTGACGAGGCGAGCTAGGGGCGGTTTTTTTCTTGCGACAGCGAGAGAGCATTTCAGCTCGACGATGAATTTTTTAATACGAGTACGAAAATCAATAATTAAAAAAAAATGAATGTTACAAAATATATATATTAAAAAAAACTATTAATAAATTTTCACGATGTAACGCGGCTGGCTGCAGAGGAAAGGCTGCGGGAGACATACAAGTGACTTTGTCCACTTTGTTACCCGACATGAGAAAAGTGTGTTTTATTTTATTTATCAAAACAAGTTAACTATATAATTGAGTGAATAAAGTTTTTTTATCGTAAAAAGTATTTATTATCCTAGATTTAATAAATTATATCGATTATTATATATTTATCGGGAGAGTGAAAAAAAAGGAAGAAAATCCTAACGACAACGAAAAAGAAAAAAATTCGCGTGAGCCGCAACCTCCGTTCTCCTTTCTCTGCTACCGTCGAATTATGTCTTCTTTTATTGCGAATGCTCGCGGTAGATTATCGGGAATCACGAGATCGTATAACTTGCATTTTTTGCGATATAATATACGCTTGGCGACGGGGCTAGGGAGGAATAAAAAAAAACATCGAAAGCAGAAAGCCTCTCAAGGGAATCTCGATGCTCTACCGAGCGCACTCTTGTGTTACGATTAGGATTTTCCAATTTTTAAAGACATAAGGTTGATGAAAAAAAAAATATTATATGTATACATATATTATATATATATATGATAAATCAAATAGATGTGTAGTAGTTTTTAACAAATTTTTAGCATTGTATATATGTCCAATTGAGAAGGGGGAATAAAAAGAGATGCAACGTCGAACGTGTGGGGAGAAAGAGAGGTGTTTAACATCGTTCTTTTCGAGGGAGGCGACGCGACGTTACTTTTTTTTGACGTTCGAACGAGGTGGAATGATAATATTACAAATTCGTTTTCGTCCTCAGGAGTGTTGCAACTTCTTGTGTAAGATACAAACGATGCATCTTTCCAACGTATTGCGCTTGGTGTACATATAATAATGAAACTTTAGAGCCACACATTGTCCGTCTCCTTAATTTTTTTTTAAAGTACCTTATTAAGCGCGTCGCGTAGGCACATGCACAGTGAGTGAGTGAAAAAGCGCGCACGCGACGCGCGAGCAGTCGGGACTAGTCTATGTGGGCGTCGCCGCGTTGTAAGTGATACGCGCCGGCGACCCGCGAGCAAGCATTTTTTGTTTCTTTTTTTGTTGTATGCAATCTTTTTTGACGACAAAAGAAAGATGGGAAGATACTCTCCTGGCAAAATTTCGATGAGTGTTTTTATATATTTGCCTATTTTCGTTCGTATTCAATCATCAAAACGATGTTATTTTTGCGCGCTGTTCTCCGAGAGCGTAAGACATTGGACACCGGCTCATGTTATTACACATCGAACGGTCGTTCATTATCTTTTGCTCGGGAGTTTTCGCCTCTTTCTTCTTTTTATTTTATTATGTTTTTTTCTTTTTTTTCGGAAATTTGATAACAATTTTGAACACACTGCGGAGAGTACACCACAGTGCAATATCATTCATTTCTAGACAAGCTCGCAATACGGAAAGAGATAACTTTTATCGAGATATACGTAAGAAAGCAAAATTTAGTTTTCGTTTTTCTGTGTAATCCATCCGTAAATAAAATCGAAGAAACTATTTTTTGCAAAAAATAAGAAATAAAGATCGATAATAAAAAAAAAGAGTAAGAGTAACGGTGTCATAGGGGCTCACCGGCAATTATTAATAACACATAGATGAAAGAGAATGGGGATGAATGACGAAAAAAAAGTATAGCAATATTTTTACACTAAGTCGATTTATTTGCAAATAACTATTTCCGAGTTTTGTTTGTTAGAGGTTTTTTTTAAGTATTGAGCGGGGAGCTTATCGTTTTTTCCAAGTTTCGTTTGCTTCTTTACTTTTGTTCACTTTCCTTTCTTTCTCTCTTCTTTCATTTTCTTATGTTTATTTTTTATATTTTGCGTTTGTTCTCTCTTCCGATAAGTTTTGTGCGGGGATCGCGAAGAGTTTGTGTTTTTTATTTTGTTTTGTTCCATTATTTACCAATACGCGTGTTGAAAGTGGAGAAAAAAAGCGTCGATTTTGTAAGGTTTGAACGAGAATTCAGCAATGTAACGATTATCCAGAAAAAATGAAATACGTCTTTAAATTATCTATCTAGCTCCTTAAGTTACGCCTATAAATAAGGAAGATAAAGTTATGCTAAACGACTAACTTTAAAAACCCACTGTACATTTGTATTTAGTCCCCCTTGTTTATAATACTTATTATCTTGTTATTAAGTACCCGATTTATATCATTTTTTATCGAAATTATTAAAAAATAATTTAAAAATAAACCGATCGACTTATCAATTATTTACCTTATGCCTTTACCTCCTCCAAAATCCAACATCAAAAACTCACTTTAGATGTAAGAAAATATTTTTGAAGATCTAAGATTTCAAGTAAAATAGTTTTATTTTTATTAAAAGAAAGAATAATTTTATTATATTTTAAATTAACTACATGTGTAATTTTAATTTTTCTTAAATTTATATTAATCAAATTTGTGTTACTTGAATTTAATTTATGCATTTGGACATAAAAGAAAATTTGAAAAACAACAGTAATAACTTTTAATTATTGATTGCTATTTAATTATCCAGATTTCATTCGTAAATACTTGACAAAAAATATAAAAACATTCAGCAAAAAATTATATTTATTAAAATGATCATTGTTACGGTTTCGATCCATTAGACAACTATTTTTAAAAATATCTGCAAAAGAAATCTATTGAAACATATTTATAATGTGCATGAAAAGAAGAAAAATATAAAATTTTACTGAATTCGAATTTTATTAGTGAAGACATCAATTTATTCACAAATTACAGTAATTACGTGCAATAATGTTTTCTATTTTGGAGTGTACTATATAATTTCTTTTATTTTTAAAATTTATTGTACAACGTTATACGTGTCATATAGAAATGAATATAAATGTTAGGCAGAGCTTATTTAAGAGAAGAAATTACACGGCGATCTAATATATTTCATCGAAACCTTTAATTTATTAAACTACATCATGCGCTATTCACAGTTTAGATTTATCACTGTATTGATATCACTGTAACGTTATTTAATTGCGCGACAGTACATAAAAAACAACTCTCGTCTAGCTCGTGTCTAATGAGTTAAACGTTCGTCGCTCGAGTCAGAGAGAGAGAGAGAGAGAGAAGAAAAAATTAAATACCACGCGTCTCGCGCGACATTAATTTGCCAATAAAATCGATATTTTGACACGCTTCGGTGCTCCCGGCTCGCGCACGCGACTACTTATAATGCAGGGTGCATTCCTCTCTCTCTTTTTCGCATAAACATACATGTTACGCGCAAGCGCGAAGGGCGGCTATAGCACACGAGCACCTATATATATATATATATATATATATATATACACACAGGCTTGCGTATAGCATTCAGTCGTCGCATATAAGACACGCAGACATATATATATCGACGAGTGTACTACTTACCCTACTATTATATATGCACATACACATTGAGAGTGGCGCAGCCGGCGCGTCTCGTGGGCGAGACAACTAAAGTATATATATACGAGCGCGCAATTAAATATAGCTACTATAATATGTGAGTTAGCTTGATTCATGAAGATTGGCTACTACTACTCCCGCGAGTTCTAGCGACCGATGTTGTTGTCGTCGTCGTTCGCGCGCGCGCGTGAAAGCGAATCGTATACGCACGAATGATAATGCGCAGTAGCTATTAATAACGACGCGGTTGCCAATGCTTTCGCGTGAGAATGTGTATAAGATAGATAGAAGAAAAGAGAGAGGGGGAGAGGGGCGAGCAGGCGGGTTGTACACGCCACCGAGGTGTGGTGGCATCTCGCCACTGCGTATTGCTGCGCGATGTTTTTGTAATGCGGCCGTTTCGACGAGTGTGCGCGCGCCTATTGTCGTATATAACATCGAAGGCGGAATTTAGATGCGCGCGTGCGGAGGTCTCTCGATTGCTGCTGACTATGTAAAGAGAATTATTCTGTGCGAGATGAATTGAAGATTGAAATCGCAGCTGTGCTTGCTATGTTTTTATACGCAGATTTTTACAATGCGACGTGATTTTTGCTAACTTTCGCGAGCTTTATTAGTTCAAATATATTATTGAACGATTTTAAAACTGTATTAGAATTTTTATAATAAATGGTTTTCTTGTTAAAGCTCGTTAAGTCTAGATTAAAGCTCTGCAGAGATCGCAGTTTCATATTTACGGTCGAGAACGCTGTACGCGATTTACGCTCGGCACATTAATTTCGAGATGAATGTTTCATAAAAACGGCATTGTAATGGATAAGCCTCTTGGCCGATTTAATTTCTCATTTGCAGTATCTTTTGGAATACAAATTCGATACTAAACGATAAATACCGAAAATTCAGTGAGTCATCATTGTCTTCTGCGTGACAATAGCATAACGATTACGCTGCACTTATTCCTTCTTCTTTCCCTGAAAACCGCGTGTAAAGCTTGGATTAAGCCCGCTGGATGATGACAAACGAGAAAAACAAGATAAAGGATCGTTTATTTTAAAATCTAATTGACGTTTACCTTTTTTTGCAGTAACCTTCGTATAATACATCTGCGTTGAAAGAATTTTGAAAAAAAAAGAACGAACAATTAGTTTGACATCACGTATGATATGGAATATTTTTATAAAAAAAACAAAAAACTTTAAACAGATCTTTTGTAGTCAAAAAGCAAAATCTCAACGACCTCTGGGTCTACAGATATACACTGAAAGAAAATTTTCTACATTTCCGCCTTCGCGGTCGCACAGCCCCGAGGCAGAATTCAAGAATGAAGATAACGAAATTCAGCGAGACGTCGAGTGCGGTTTTTCATATATATATATATATATATATGCTAACGCATTCACGCTATATAGATGACGACGACGAGCTTTGCGCGCGATATGTAACCGATATTCCGCGAATGTCTGATTAATGCATAAATTCCGCATGTACACACACGTGTGCGCGTGCCGGTTCACGCGGAGGCGGCAATGTGTAACGCGCCACCCGCGCGAGAGACAGAGAGAGAGAGAGAGAGCAAGAGAGAGAGAGAGAGGGAGAGAGGATATCGTACGAGCCGGGAATACATTACTCGCCTCGGCGTATATACGCGACACATAGGAAAATAATAATGCATTATTTATGTCGATCGGGACGACCCGGCAGACAATATACAGACGGCGACCGATTATGCTTCGCGTGTTTCGTAGTTAGCGCGCGCGCGCCAAGTCTCTTTTCCTTCTGCAAGTCTAGGAGCGTGAGAGTGTCGCGCGTTTGTATATACACATATATACTATATACGCGCGGAGGGAAAGAAAGTTTTCGAGAGGAGTCTCTTTGGCCCGTTTCGAATGTTTTATTCATCTTGGCTGTCGGGGCTTTTTCGCGGCCCGAAACTCACGATTTCGCGCGCTTATACCTATAGGGTATAGATCGAGGTTGTGGAACAAATTAATTGGACGCCATACGTTGCGCATTGGATTTTGTTTATTGAATAAATAGAAAGGTGCAGCTTATATGTGTATCCCTTTCACGAGGAAATTAGGAATGCATTAATTTTACAAAGGAGTGTATACGATTAAATATAGTGGTATTATTTATAACGCTTGCTTTCATATGTGTGAAGTAAAGTCAATATTTTAATTTTTAAACGCTGTTTTATTATGCATATTGTATAAACGTTCGTTTATTTATTGTTTTGCATTTGCTTTAAATTTTAACTTGAATAACGTATATAGAACTTTTAATATAGTACTGTGGATATCACGTGATATAGTAATGATAGTAGATCAAACAGTGGTGAAACCATAGTCATAAATAAATTTTATAAGAGGTAAAGTTATATTTTCTTAGTAAACAGTAATCAAGTTCCTTTCAAACTTTCCACGACTGTCTAGGTATTTTTAACATTAAATTCTCGAAATATTGTAGAAGGTAATTCAAGAAGGATATACTAAATTCAAGCTGGCAGAAAATAAATTGCATGAAAATTTGCCTTGGAGGACAGCTATTTGTTTGTGATTGATGCACGTTCAAACTTCTTATCATGCCATTAAGCAATGTTAGTATCCAATAAATATTCCTTTATTATTAGAAGCTATTGAACGTAACGTTCGTTCAAAATTATTCTGATGCATTTTATGATCTTCGATCCGAAATGTTAAAGTGTGTTTACAAGAACATAAAAATTCATTCATAAGTTTTTATCGTTATCATAACATCTTTAATTGCTCATTATTCAAATTGAACGGATGTAAATATGTTTTCACATAGATCAAGGAAAAACACGTTACAACGTATATCCGTAAAATAATATTAATACGATTTTTATTTAAAAAATTAATATTTAATTATGAAAAAATACTATATATATATTCAACGATATACAGCGAGAATCTCGTACATTTTTGTGTTTAGTTTTACTCCAATCATCACTCAGCTATATACTTACCTAAAAAATTTACGTATACATTTCCTCTTCATCGGACAAACATCGAAAGTCATACTGCATATGCATCGCACGTGAACCAACCCATCGCTATCACTGATAATGCGGTATTATTTTTGCTATTGTAAACCGAAGTATCGCTCGAATTATACCCTCAGATAAAAGCGCAGCCGCGCTTGTAATCTATGTGCCTCACGACAAGCTGCGTTACCGCCGCCTTGCAATAACATTACCTACCTCAATTCTATTTTTAAACACGATCATATGGCGACAATCTCATCCAACGCACTCTCACTCTCACTCGTACTCTTGACGAAAGTTCGACATGCTTGATAAAAGATAGGCCATAATCATTACGCGGGCGTAAACACTCCAAAGACGAGCTATAGCGTACGCGCGAGCGACAACGTCGCGCATATCCGAGTGCAAACACTCGATAACACGTCGTAAGCGAGTAAAAGAAAACAGAGAAAGAGAGGGAGGTAGAGAAGCGCGCGTATATGTATGAGATAGAGCGAACGAGACTGACGATCGGGCAGATGAACTTCGACGACAAAATTCCACGCACATTCGAATGCTTACTACTTCTATATACATATATCATGCGGGAGTCGCGAACTTGTGGCAAGGTCGCCGTGTCGCCGCTGCTGCTGCTGCTGCCAGCTGTTTGTTTCTCGTTCGGCTTTTCGGGCACCCCTCTTCCCTCCTCCTCTTCGGCCGTACTGCGATAACTTAATTACCGCGCCTCGGGATTTCGTTATCACGCGGGCGGTATACGCGATAGCATGTTCGTGCGCCGTAGTATATAAGGTCGTTGCGTCAAATATATGTGCTTCGCTGGCGAAAGAGTGCGAGACCCACAACAGGCGCTGATTACGCTAAAATGCCTGACCTTCCTTATTTTGCTCTTGAACCAGCTGTTCGATGAGTTGTGCGCGCACCCGCCCGTGTTAAATTTCTTTGATTACGTTCGCTTCTAGACAGTCCGCCGCTGTTGTTGGTATACGTGAGAGTTTTAGCTCATTTGAATCGCGTGGAATCTGGAATTTGACATTGAATTTTTAAATGAGTGACGTAGATCGAGGAAGTTTGAAAGTTCAGGTTTTTTTTTTAATTTGAAAATGTGAATGTTTTTTTTGAGCGATTTAATTGTGGTAGATGAAGTATTGTTTAAATTTAAGCAATCGACTTAGAATTTTTTTGATAAATAATTTAACGCAGTATGTGATTGATTATTAATATTTTAACAATTGTTCTGGAACAGAAATATTATTAATAATGACTCGAAGTTTTATATTTTAAATGTATATAAACTTTGAAGACTTTATCTTACGACGGTTGATTGAATTTCTTTGAAAATTTATTACGCCGCCTATATGTATGTACATGCTAATGATATATACCTCGTGACTTTATGGTAATAATTTAGCGAAACATCGTAGAGGCAGAAATTTATTGCACCGTAAATATTGAATATTTCTGCAAATGTAGCATTGCTAAATGCTTTAAGATGTTTAAGCAATTATCAAACAATCATCACAAACTGCATTAATTCAATTCCTAGCCCATAAAATTTCAAGTCACTGATGCCAATCGAATATAGCGGCTTCACATCTACGTCGTTTTTGTGTCGAAATGTTTTATTTACCGTATTCTTATTTAGAACAAGTGGAAGTGTAAATTGAAACTGAATTTTGATTGGAGTTAGTCATCGAATTTAAATAATTATATACCGTAGCTTTATACTTGGATTAGTGAGTATGCAATTGAATGAGAGAACTCGAATAACTATGAAAATGTATTCCACGTGACCTGAACATGCTTAAAAACATATCTTAATGCATAGAGAAACCAAATTGTTGAATAAAAATATTATACTTGTATTTTAATACATATTTATGCAATTATAATATTTCAGTAGTTTCAAATTGATTATGAATAATATTTTAATTAATTACTCGATTTAAGGATTAGTCAATATCTTTCTGCAAGAAGTGTTTAGTTTGTTGTCAGACTTGTTATGCCAAAAGTCTTGGAGACTTTTAAGGAAATGCAAAAATAGATTTTTCTTATATTCATAAAAGTTATCCTTGAATTTTAAAAAGTATATTTTTAAAATGTAGTATTTCATTTCATGTACCATATAATTAAAGAAAAGGCTAAACTAGTTTACTTGACTATTTGATTTTTTTATTTATATTGGTTCAGTTGACGTGAGTTTTTCAAACAATTAATTTTTAACAACTTTCACTTTCAATAATAATAATAATACGTTAGCTTCATACGGGCCGCAGTAACTTTTAAAAAATGGGGTTAATTTTAGCTTCATAAATTTTGGTTCAGTAATTTCTGCACTCCAAGTTGTTTGTCTTTTTTAGTGCCGATAATTTGTTCTAAATGCTTGAGTGATTTATGACTGAAGGTTACGTGATAATGTTAAAATGAATCAATGATTACAAAATTACGTATAGTTATTTTTGACTAGGGTATTGCTATTTAAAATAAAATTATATTATATTATTCATCTTTTAATATAGAAGATAATTTTAAATATTTAGATTAATCGTACATCTATATAAAATATTGAAGTTCACCTGAAATAACTTATTTGAATGTTGTTGCTTCTCGGTCCTTCGAAATAGCGAAATCATTGCTTTATTTACCATCAATGTGGAAAATAAATATTTTTACAATCTGATTTTTCATTTCGTGAACATTTCAAGTAATAAATTTTAAATGTTGGTTGTACCATGTCATTCATTTTCCTAAATTTGTATCGAGATAAAAAATATTTTTTCAACGACGCATGCATTGAAAAAAAAATATGAATGTCACGTAGTACATCTATAGTCAACATAAAAAATAATCGTGCAAAGTCAACATAAAAAATAATCGTGCTATTTATATGTACGCTTGTTACTTGGAAAAATTTTTCTATAACATACTATATATTTTACATTTCCTACGACAGCATCATATTATGACTTTTTTTATCTTTTGCTAATAAATTATTGCTTTTTTATGAATGTATAACACTATAAATGGAACATTTCTAACACATTTTTTACAAGCCTATACGAAATACTCTTGAGTGTAATGACCACACGTATTTTAGACGTCTAAAACGTATCTCATTTAAAGAAGAAGATAATTACATCAAACAAATTACGACGTTTAACTAATTCAAAAATCAAGGAACAAAATTAGTATTCTTCGCACGAAATAAAATAGTTTTATCACTTTATATAAATATCTTCTCCTTAGAAAAAAAATCAACCCGCCAAACTCCGAAACACCGAGCATAGCCATAAGAAAAAAAAAAGTTCCGGCACCGATTACTCAGTGGCAATTTTCCCCGTACAAAAGGCCAGACGGCCGGTTCCCTTTAGCCATCGTGCGGACTATGCCTGCAGTAGGCAGTGTCAACGGCGCGGCTATACAGCAGGGCTCGATCGGAGACGCTGTAAAAAAGTTCACGGGGAGGACGTTCATCTTTCTCTCTCTCTCTCTTGTCGCCGCTGCCACTGCCGTCGCCGTCGTCGCTGCGTTCTAAGCAATTACAGAGTTCTACGAGTCGCCTACAAAGAGTAGTCTAGTGCCCTTAGGTCTGGCCGGCGGCTTGTAGCCCGCGCGCGTGCACTTCGTTCGCTCCCCCCCCCCCCCTCCCGTTTCGCCCGCCCCCTTCGGTGAGCTCGCCGGCATCTTCAAAGAAACGAGGACGAGAGCGCGCTGCCCGACTGTATATATATACAAGTATAGTACACCGAGCTCTGTGCTACTGGAATATCTCACTTATAGGTGTACCGCTGCCGCCGCCGCCGCCGCCGCCGCCGCCGCCGCTGTGGTATTATCTTGCCCTTTGCCGTGAGCACGCGCCCCGAGTCTCTTCTGGAGTTCCTTTAATCAGATCTCTCTCTCTCTCTTCCCCCCCTTCGCGAAAAGGAGCGCTTAAGCGCTTGTAATTAGTCGTTATTGAGAGAGAGAGAGAGAGAGAAAAAGAGAGAGAGAGCATCGATGTCGGTGAATCGAAGTATACATCGCTCATTGTTAGTACAAACGTGCGGTAAACTTTGTCCTTGTTTGCTTGAGGTTTTAGTGCGGGAAATGGATCGTAGTATTTCTCGGAGATCCTCGGTCTATGCAATAAAGTTCTGAGACATATTATAAGTGTAAATATTAGGTAGAGTTTTTTTAAGGAACATTTTTGATCACTAATAGAATTAATATAACAAAAAATACACTATTTTAAATTAATATAGATGAGTTAAATTTGAACACTGTCAGGTATTGGCAATATATTACTCTACTATTTATAAAATTTTTAGCATCTTTATTAATAATTAACATAGCTTATAAAAATCAAATTAAATACTAAATATTAACTTTTAATTGCAATATTACTCGACCAGTCCTGATACAATAAAGCATTGCATTTATTGAAATTCTAAATAAAGTTTGAGCTGCAAAATTAACCCGAGTGTCACCCGAATTCTTTTTCTTCTTTCTCAAATTGTGTTTTAATCAAGTGGCAACAATTTTCCACAGCGCAAACAATTAATTAAAACTTTGCGAACCGAGTCGTAGCTGAGAGGGTAGAACAGAGATTTGCGAGTAAACGACAGCAACAAAACACAGCAGTAGTATACTACAGATTGCATATACTATAGTCCATATATACATTAAAGTTGCGCGCTTGCAAGCGCGTTGTTTCGCGGTTTCATGATTCATTGGATTTTTCGGTGAATTTCCAAAGTAATTTTAACCGCGGGTATATAACAATGGCCGCATTGTTTGGCCGCAGCCTCGCAACCTAATTGCTGTCCGCCATGCAGTACAAGTGAAGAGACGGAGGCAAGGGGATGTTTCTGTGCGCTACTAAAATTCGAGCGACCAACTGCATAATTCCTCAAGTGCGCGTTGGCTATACGTAGATGGGTTGCAGCAGGCAAGCCTTCAAGAGATTTCGAGCCATGCCCATAAGATTCTCCACTTGACTTCTCCACGCCGCTTCTCCTTCTTATTTCCTCTGTACTATCGTTCTGCACCGTGTTTAATCTTCCTTTTCGGCGTTCGCTCCTTCTCATTATAGCTTCGCTACTTGACAGGCAGTTCAACTGTAGGGGAAAAAATAAAACGTTGTGAGGAACGATTTTATGTACATAAAAATTTGTATAATAAAAATCAACAATTAAAACATTTTAAAATATATCGAGAAAAGGTTTATCATCTGTTTTGGTAGAATTAACTGTAATATTTTAATATCAAGTTGTAAGTATATTAAACACAATATTGTTAAGTAAACTATAATTTTAGTACAGCAGAAAAGTTTAGATTTTCAGAGGCTCTAATTTAATTAAAAGAAATATTATACTCTTCATTTGTAAACATATACCACAAGCATGAATTTATGCGCACAATATTGGATCATATTATATATTTTGATTTGCCGTCAACCATTTCAATGCAAAATCATTTACACTCGTTGAAACTCAAAATCAACTTTAATTATTAATCCGAATATATAGTTTCACTGAAACACGATATCAAAGTCATAGCCTACCTAATAATTTCCCTACATATACCATAATCTCGCTATATATTAAATTACAAGTATACATATAAAATTCAGCAAAACGCGCAGCGCAACAGCAGCAGCATATACCTGACTGACGCTTGGCCAAAGCGTATATATGTGGCGCATTGTTGATTCCGCGAAAAACAAACAACACCAGGTGCCCGAGCACTTTCCCAAGCTTGCACAAAACTTGAAATCACATGTACACGCGCGTACACCTATACGCCACGCCAATAATTGCTACGCGTTAACGTATTCATCGCGGGGAGGCAAACATGTGTGATAAACACGCCTATATATATATATATATACATACACACAGCTCAAAATTCCTCAGCCACCGTACGTCCCAGCGTCGTGACTCTTTCGAGTGCTCTTCGAGCTCTTTCGTCAGCCTTGGACCTACGCCGCAGTCGTCCTGGCGCCATTCGAAACGTATATTATCACGTATGTATATATAAGCGACGACAAGTTAGCGTTAACGAGCGTTACTTTTGCGACGCAGCTTATTAGGTATCACGCATTTTCATGTCGGTGGTTCGGCAAACAACATTGGAAGGGGGAGCATCGACAATACCTATAACGTGCGGGGGCACAAAAAAAAAAGAGAGCGTAGAGAAGCCGGAACAAGCGCCAAGTTTAGTATCTATATACGCACGTATATATACATGTATATGCGTGCGTGCGGGCAGGTATAATCACGCGACTCCTCTCTCTATCTCTCTCTCGGAAACTCCACTCGCGCACGGCTGTAAAAGCTGCGGCTTTGCGTCATTCGCGCAGCATAGAGAGGAGCGAGGGCCGCGATCACTGCCAAGACCTTGACGTGCGCGCGAGTTCCCACATCTCTCTGTCTCTCTCTCTCTCTCTCTTACTCGCACGCGCACGCTTTCGTCGTGCGATCGACCGCGTTTCCGTGTTATTTGCGTCTCTCATAATATTCCCCCCATCTACGTTTCGGACTTTTCCAACTTTTCTGCGATTTTTTTTTTGTTTTGTGAGTATAGAGCAAGTGTATTACGCATGTATACGTATTTGTATGATATAGTGAATTTAGTGTAGAGAAGATTTCTGGTGTGTGTGTGTACGCGCGCGCGCGCGCGTGTGTGTGTGTGTGTGTGTGTGTGTGTGTGTGTGTGTGTGTGTGTGTTTGTTTACGAGAGGTGGATTTTCTTGGAGCGACTTACCTGCGTGAAGTAGAAAAAAGAAACAAATGAGGGTAAGAGTAATGTCGACGTTAAATTATGGATGTTAACAGTAGTATGGTTGACGTTTGGATTGTTATAGAAGTGGCTATAGGATAGTTTCATTAGAGAAAATAAAAAAATAAATATAAGTTATGTTTTCACGTATAAGTGGATTTTTATGAAAAAACAAGGGATATAGATACGGATCTATACAGATAATATATAATAAGACACATCGACATGAAATAAATCGGTAAAATTTTGACAAGTAGAGTTTTACAGCTCATGTGCAATTAAATATATACACTAAAGTGAAGAAAATGGTCAGAATATAATTTGAGCATATAATTTTATTCATTATTTAACATCATCGCGATCGGGCAATGAATCATGCATTTCAAATCTTGATGAGTACAAATCGCGCAATATATAACAAACAATCGATAAAGCTTTCCGTTGCAACCTTGAATTTGTATTCAAAACCTCTTACGCCTTGAGCAAATTAACCGATAAAATTGAAACGTTCAAGTTCATTGAAAAAACTCTTTGCGATATTACAAAAAAGCAGTGTATCTTCAAGTTTCCACTGGCTCATATGAGTATATCAGTATATATAATCATAAAAACTCTTTATGCACGACCATTATTTGACGCACAATAAACAATAACTGTTATTCGAAATTCGGAATAGACATATGCAACATGGGAGAATACTTCAAATTATGTATAAAATTAACATGAACTATAATAGTTTTTTAATTCAACTTTTCTATAATATAACATATAACCAGGCTTTCGTGTGAGTTTAATTTTAAACTTATTTTAATACTTTATCTAGAATATGTGTTTTTAAAAGTCCAATATATAAAATTTAAAATTTTAAAATTAAAATCTATGCAAAAATGTAATTATTATATTTTAAAATATTAATTAAATTATATTATTTTGGATATTTTCGAAAATAACAACGTTTTACAGAAAATTAATAATGTAAACTCATTATTATACTGCGTAGTATTCAAATTAACAAAAACGTCAACAGAATAAAATACGTCGAATAATATGGATATCATCTTATATATACGAATATAATTTCACGTTACAAAGTGAACAATCCGCAATTCCTGAATATAAAGTAATTCAACTCGTTGCGGGACTTACGCAAGCCTTGACGGAAAATGCCAGTCGAAACGAAATTCCAGACGCAGGTGTATTGAGAGGAAAAAAAATGCAATGGCCTTGTCTCAATTAACGACGAGCAGGGTCTATATACGCGCGAGCGCAGACTTTTTCGCCAACTGCGACATATAGACATGCATTTTTCAGCGCGCCAATATTCGCCCGCTTTTAAAACATCTGACTACATTATGCACTCAACCGAGCGTTTAATAATCCACGCGTCGAGCATCATAGCAGCAGCAGCGGCAACAGCAGTATAGTAAGAGCCAGTCTGCAAGTCATTACATTTCGCAAATTTTGACGAGCGCTAATTTAACACACGTATAGCATCGCGCTTATATACACGCGCCTTTTCTAGAGCCCCCGGCTGCATATATACGCATATATCTTTTAAGTATATAAGTATCTGTGTGTAACTAATTACTTTTCGAAGACTTATCCAACTCGGCGCTATTCATCGCTCAAGGTCGATCTTTCACGCGCTCGTGTGAATATACATGATGCGAGGGATGCCTAAAAAGACAACTTTCCCGTGATTGCCACCGACGTCTTTTCTATCCCCGTGCGGCTGCGTGCTATTTACTCTGGCGCAGATCCCAACAACTACAACGTAGTATACTTTCTGTCGTTCGTTCGAATTTTTTCCTACAACTTGGCTGCGCTTAAATAGTAGACTTTTTTTCCTGCTGCTTACGCGCGACTGGTGTGTATTATAAGTCGTACCGACGAAGGTGCAAAACGGTGGAAAGTGCGAGAAGGATCGAAAAAGTATACGAGGATGATGAGGAGAAAAAGAAAAACGCCTACGCGCTCTCGTATGCGTTATATATACGCATATATAGAGCCATTGTGAGGGCAGAAAGAGATAAATAAGTTCGAGTAATTGAATGAGAAGGCGAGCGGGAGAGAGAGAGAGAGAAAGAGAAAGGGAGTAGAGAAGAGGAAAATGGGAATAAATCACGAACGAGATGGTAATGTAAAAGGAGAAGAGCAAAAGTGCATCATTAAGGGAAAGAAAGAGCGAGAAGTCCTGGAAAGCGCGGCGCAGGCGAGCGCGCGGAAATAAGAAATAAGGAGAATGAAAGAGGCGAGTCGCAAAAAAGGAGAAACGGCAGTACATTATAAAAGGGAGGAGAATAAATGCGAGGAAAGGAGAGAAGGTGAGCGCGACAAACAAGGAGAGGCGCACATACACACACATGGGAGTGTATATACTCGCGAGTGTACAGCGAATAAGAGAGAGAGAGAGACAGAGAGGAGCGCGCTACTCGCGGTAGCTATATGCACACACGTTTGCCGTAAAATAATCGCTCAAGGTCCGCGGTGGCGTTGCACCCAGCCAGGGCTGCCAACAACCGCATTCTGTTTACAGCACGTATATATACACACACACGCACACGCATATATATATGTACAGCTGCAGTGTACGCGCGTACATATATACCTATACTGCGCGCGAATTTATATCCGCGTACGCGCCACGCGTGTCTCTATAATACCCTGTACGCTATACAGGCCTATATACTTCCCCCGAAATATACGCGCATGCATGCACCGCGCGCGTGGGCTTGTTTGGATTCCAGCACGTCGCGGCGGGACGCTTCCTTTGCTCCCTTTTCAAATCCGGCCCGATTTATTTTTGAAGACATTTTAATACGCGTATACCCGTAGCACGCGCGCGTGCGAGTATATCAATAATCATTTTGGGCGCGGGCTAGCAGCTTTGATCTCTATATTTACTCTATTTGCTCGACTAGCACTTAAGCGATCGTGCCGCCTAAATATATGAGCATGCGCTTGCGTATGGATTATATGTTAAGGGGAAAGGGAAATTCGTTTATATTGAGCGCATATCTTTGCGCTTGATTAGTGGATTTTTGGCAGTGACGCGGTATTTTGAAATCGCGCGAAAATGCGCGCACGTAGATAAATAGATTGTAATGCGCGACACTTTGCGGTTTATTATTTGATAAGGTATAATAACTTATCTGCATCTTGAGAGCCGGAGCTTAAATGGAGGTTGACATTAATTGATGGCAATCGAAATAAATGAAGTTTTTAACCTGAAAATGTGCGGCTGACTATATATGTACGTAGTGAAGAGAAGATGTACGTTAAAATTTTAATTTCAAGTTTAATAAACGTACGAATTTATTACATTAAATATTTAAAGCAAAATAGAATTCTTTTCATTGAAAGAAGATTCAATAATAGGTATATGAATAGAGTCAGTGACGTGGCATAAGGAGAAACTGCATTCTTTGTATTCGTCACTGAACATTAATAATGTAATCCAGGCTGGTAGATTACAATAAGAGCGCCATGGAAACGAGAGAAAGGAGAACCGGGTTTAATGCTTCAGCCGGATAAAGTAGACCATTAGACAGTTCAAGGCGTGGGTGATTTGATAATAGGAATGCTTACCTCGGAAAAACAGAGTGCACACATAGGATAAGATTTAACTGGTTTTAACTTACAAAAATCGGTTTGGTTTAATATTTTTCGTGTCAATCGTAAATAATTAAATATTATAAAAGATTCAAAATTATATTATTGCTTCTATATTCAAGAAGATACTATTTTTTAAGTATATTATATTGTTATTCCAACAATGCTTTACATTCCAATTGATAAATATTTATGAAATAATATATTTAACGGGAGCAGTTATCTAAACTGATATTGAAATTATGGAGAAAAAAGTAACCGTACAGAGCACAAACAATTTTACATCAATTATACGATAACTCGTTACAATACGGAGATTGCCCGTTTACAATGAATAAATAACAATCAACCGGTCGGTTCTTTAATTTTTCATTCGCAATCACTTCCCTCTCCTCCCTCAACCGCATCCCCGCGCTTGCGCGCGTATACATCGTACTTTTATTAATGATATACGATACAGGAAGTACGTGATTAATCGCCTATGTAAATAATATTTCTCCCGCAAGAGAGCAGAGAGCCTCACCTTTGCTCGCTCGGAGGCGATTTTTGCAATGGCGACTGGTGCACGCTGCGCACTTATATATACTTATATACACTCGACGAATGCGCGCGCGTGCAGTTAGACGGAGAATCCCACAAGCCCGCCGGATCACGAAGTCTTCACTGTCGGAAGCGCCGGCTCTTGCTAATGTATTATTTGCAGAATAAAATGAGGCTTCGCTCCTCTTTCTCCCTCTCCTTTTCTCGTCTAGCCAAAGGGCTAAGCCATCGGTGCGCTCTCCCTATTTCCGACTGCATCAACGTATACTAATACACAACTCCGCGTGTACGAGGTGTATATATATATATACCGTTTCATTTCGAGAAAGAGAAGGAGAGAGAGGAAAGAAACAGCCGCTTGCAATTTCTGATAATGCAATGTAAATTAGGGCACGTGGGATGATGATGGCTACGACGACGATGATGATGATGATGACGGCAGCGGTACGGACTAGCCCCGTGCGCACGCAAATGTTATCCTGTACTGGAAAAAGGCTATGGGATTTGCTCCGTGCGTATTGCTACGTTGAAGATGGAAGAACGAGAAAGAGAGGGAGGGAAGAACGATACACATAGTCGTGCAGGGAACGGAGGTGGGACGTACTCGCAAATAGTGGAAAAAAGGAGCATGCGAAAGATGGGAGGGGTATATATATATATGCACGTTGGACAGAAAGAATTACAAGGCTGCGGACGTGCAGGATGGAACGGAGACAGAGTAGTTTTGCCCTCAGTCTATTTCTGCTGGAACTTCATTTATTTGAGCAACGAGCTGCAGCGACGCGCGATCTTTTTAGGAAATGCAAGGTTTAATTTTCTCCGTTCTCGTGTGAACGTTAATTTAAGAATGACAAAGCAATTTTTAAAGAAATGTTTAAAAATTAGTTAAGGGATATTTTTTAGATAAATATATACTGATTTGGTAGTTAATATAAGAATCAGCATTGTCATGTAAAATTTTGCGAAAAATTTTAATGATTATATAGCAGATAACGCATCAACGTGAGTTTATATACGATGGCAAGATGATAGACAAGTAATTAGCGCAACGCAAATAGCAGACAAAAGATATGCACAAAACAAAGGAGTATGAATAGAGAAGAATGAGGAGCTTTGGTGGTATGCGTTAAAATTTAAAATTACTTTGGCAACGGCCATTCTTTTGTAAACGCTCATTAAGTTATATCACAGCTGCGGCTGCCACGGTCCATTTTTACAGCGCTAATCATGCACGTGATTCAACTGCGTTGTCGGATTTTGCAATCGTAATAACCTTAATATTATGCACAAAGTGGCACCCGGACCACGTGAAGAAAACAGGTTTCATATATAAATCAATCCGATTAACATTTTAAATTGGTTTATTAGTGCAGCTCAGTAAAATAAAAATTTCCCTTTAAAAAAAAAAAAAAAAACAAATGCATCGCGTCTCGTTGTAATTTTAAACAAAATAACAAGTAAAAATAAAATTATAAAGTTTCAGCACAGTTGAACGAAGTATTATAACGTTTACAATTTTCACCAGGATACCGTCAACTTTGTATATATTCGGTTTTTATTTTTCGACTGTTGTTTTGTCAGCCTGTCAATACACATACACATATACACTCATTGCATATTGCGAAAAGGCGTCGCAAAATTCCGCGGATATAAGAAAAAAAAGGGAATAAATTAGCGAAGGCTCGCGCCGACCGACACGCGTGGACAAGCGCGCGTATCGTGCATATGCATGCGGAGTCTGTAAATCAGATAGCCGCAGATAAACGGACGGACGCATAGATACAGGTAAATAGACAAGCAGATAAAGCGGCCGGGGCCAAAGACAGCCGCTTATAACGATACATAAAGCGAGAGAAAGAGAGAGAGAGAGAGAGAGAGAGGAATACACCCTTCGCCGTGCGTGTTTGATTTACCATCCGTTGTGCTCGTTTCTCTCTCTCTCTCTCTCTCTCTCTCGATCCTTTCATCTCCAACATTTTTCTCGTATTATAATTTCTCTCCCTCGTCCCCCCCCCCCCCCCTCTCTCACCTGTCCGTCCAGGCAGCCATTTAATGCTAAACACCGCGCGCTCTGGAGATAACCTAGGCCGCGTCAGCCTCTCAAGCGTGAAGAGTCCTTGATACTCGCCGGTGTTCACTATTCGCGCGCGGCGCATCGCCGAGGAAAGAGGACGCTTATATACACACATATATCTACACTTTATACGCACGTATAAACGTATGTATATATATACGTATATATATGCGTATATACACGCGCGTTTCGATTCGACTCGCTTTCGCTTTCGTATATACCAAGATTCGATCTCTACGCAAGGAAGAGGGAGAGAGAGAGAGAGAGAGACGGGGAGAAAAAGGCATATATAAGTACCCGCAGCGCCCGCGGACAGGTCCAGGGCCGATCGCGATGCAGCAGGGCAGCGCGGGAGAGGCTGGCCTGGCTTTTCCCCCTTTTTCCCTGCCGATGAACACGCGATAGAACGCGCATCGCTCGTGCATACACACATACGCGCTCGCTTGTATACGCGCTCGGCGCGCATTGATTATACTTAATTACACGTTGTTATTAATGTTCAATTAAAGAGCCGATTTCATCGGGCGCCGCGCGCCAGCACTTCTTCTTATACCTCTGCTTGATCCTTTTTCACCTATACATATATATATATATATATATACATACGCTATCGCGCTTTTCCTCTTTTCGACTTATGCACGAGCAGACCTTGGATCTTGAGTGCGAGATTTTTGCGAGCTCTGTATACAGAACTTTTATCAATTATCTATATTTACATCGTGAGACGTGTACTATAAAGGTTTTTGACTCGTGACATTATTGTCGTTAGCGTTGAAAACTGTTGCAAGGGTATAAGAGAAGAAAAAAAAACTTTGTGCCATATAATAAATCATAGCACGTGTATATGACAGAATTGTAAACACGCTCGGTTATGATATAGCGCAAGAAACGGGAATCGACGAGCGCTGGCCGCAATTACATTATTTACAATATATCTATCGAGTCTTGCGCAACGTACGCCGTTGCTGCTGCTGCAGCTCTGCACAATTCGCAAATCATTTATAATTATACACGAGAGCTGTTGTATAGGCTCGTGCACGCCGGCAAAAAGTCGGTTAGATCACGGAATATAATGCGGATAATGCCAATGAAAAATGACAAAGTGTGGGAAAGTCATTTGAATGAGTGCAGAGCGCGAGCGCTCGAGCAAGAAATCACGAATCCTTGAAAATCGGATGGTAATTTTATATCCCTCCTTAAAAAAAAAAAAGAAAAAAAGATGATCCTTCTTCATGGCTTTCGTGTATCCGAGTCACTGTTCTGCGACCGAGACCAATTTGCATTCATAATCATGGTAAAAAGTCAGGCGAGTAAATTTAATCGATTAGGTAACACTTTTTTTTTATCAAAGTGATGAAAAGTCATTAAATACCGTGTTAGCATTCTAATGGAGTAGTTAGTACACAACTTGCTGTACAAGAAAATTATTATTTAACATCTGTACCGGTATTATTCGTAACGAGTGGCAATCTTCTTACTTTAAAGATAAAATAACATCATAGTATATGATTTATTTCATAAATTAAAGTAGAACAAGTAAAGTATAATTATATTTTGACAACTAATATATTATTTAACAATATCACGTTTTGTTGAAAAGTTTCTACTTCGATGACTATAATTTAATTAGATAAATTAACTGAACCGAAAGAACGAAATAATCTTAATGAAATATACAACAAAATGTAAATGTGGTCTTTACGCAAAGACTTTGCACACATAGACAAGAATCTCTCGTTACACATTACCACGTGTTTATTGAAATTGAAAAGACATTAAGTATTGCCATGGAAAACGAAATCAACAGCGTATAGACCCCCAATGAAAAACAAAAAGCAATCATGCGATCAGCCACGGCTCTTCCTGCGTGCTCGCGCGCGCGTATACATATAGAGATAAGACAAACACACACACACATACTCTCTCGCATACATATATATATACATATATACGCTTACTCGCTGCTCTCGGCACCGATAATGAGCTGTCGCTTTCGCGTTCGCCGCGTTCAGGGTATTTATAGTAATTAACCCGAGGATAACGCATGCGGCGAGATATCCCCCCTGCGCCCGTGTACCGACACGCGTAAAAACGCCCGTCCGCGTATTATCTCGTTCGTCGATCGAGCGTCTCTCGCCCGCGCGTACTGCACGAACTCTCTCTCTCTCTCCGCAAAGGGTTGATTCTCTCGTGCCCTTGTACAACTACCTGTATACATAAATGTACGCGTATGTGTGTGTATGTATACTTGGATGCGCATTTGCAGTTCTTTTGAAATGTACGATTCTCGCGCACGCGCGCGTACACGAACGTGCCCCGCGTTTTGCCGAGTTTGCGGCGAGAGCGTGTGTGTATATATATATATAAGTTCATGATGTTGTTTTCGTTTCTTTTGGTTTCTCATAACCGAAAAGTAACCGCTGTTTGTTTTCCAATCGCGTTTGAATGATAATATTATACAGCACTATTATAGTGTTCGGTCTATGAAATGTATATATAATAAACTATTGATGATGTTTAAAAGTTTAGTAATTATAATTGCATAATTTGTGGTAATTGTTTACGTTGACCGTAAAACAATTTATAAGGAATATTTAGATACTGGTAGTTTTCAGATGGGTAAATTTAATGGTCATTACTACTACTTAAGTATATGTAATATCTATACGAGAAATTGACGATTTATTTTATAATTGATCCTATACCTGTTGGTATTTTGCCTATTAATTCCATTAAAATTATTCAATATTAGAATTATAAGAAGATATTAGCTAACCGATGCTTGTTTTTCAGATTACAGCAATACAGCTAAAGTCATAATTGTATTCAGCTGTGTATATACGCACGTGTGTGTTAAAGCATAATCAAGATATACACTAAGAGAAGAAATAAAGCCTTTTCATTTAGCAAGAATTCACATCGAAAGTACGCATAATAAGCGATAAATAATCCCATATCCCCTTTTCGTAACGCGCAATAATTTGTTTCGTTTAAAAGTACAACATTTCCAAGATACACACTCGGCTCCTTTGCTCGTGCTCTTGCAAAAATTCAATTAATGGCGATAAACGCGCGTACCTGTATACTATATATATGCGCTCCGCGTGTGTCTGCGCGCGCGGCGTCGGCGTACAAAGAGGCGCAAAAAGAAAATACGCGCGTTAAATGAAAATTGACGATGTCGAGTGTTTCGAGCACGCGCGCGTGGTGGTTGCGTTGCGCGCTGCCGCGACGAAACGAAGATGCATATCGAGCCTGGGTTGAGAGAGAGAGAGAGAGAGAGAGAGAGAAGGCATGCCAAAGGTATATATCGCGCAAACGCGAGGTTTCGTATTTAATTGTACACACGCGGATACGCACATAAACTCGCTGCGTATCTTTCGGCATACATATTCCGTTCGACGCTCGACAAGACTATTCGCCGGGGTACGTATACGCGTATATACGCGTATTTGTGAGAATATACCCGCAATGGATTCCGGCAACACGACTTCGACTCGGAGTAATTTAAAGTATTCGCTTACAACTTTTCGTGTGTATCGCGTAAATTATTAAAGTTTATTATACTTTTTAATTTGGCTGCAACTTGTTAAAATAATCTCTTGCACGCTGTCGTCGGAATAGTTATTTACTTCTTATGAAAGTTTTTTAAAATTATTTTCAGGATTTATTGAAGTTAATTTACATTATTAGTAAAAAAAAAAAGAAATAATTTTCCAATTGATTGATAATAAGAAATTAAGTATAGATTGCAGACAAGTTTGGTTGCATTGTGCAATCTAATATATATATTTGAAATATATACCTTGAAATAAGTGAGAAAATTCACTGACCCAATTACCATTTATATTTATGCTCTACTGGAATTCTCTACGAAAAAAAAGTCTATAATACGGTTTCTGTTCATTATTTATTTAGAACAGTAAACATTGAAAGCCCGCTAACTATGCGCTATTATATATACGCCCGAATAAACAGCGAACAACAACAGCACTCAGCAGCTAACGGGCAACAAAAATAAATTAATTACAATCTCAGTGCACGTATCAAAACAGTCTTTTACTACGTCAGCTTAGTTTCAATTGCCCGTACGTAATCGGCTTCGTGCGGGACGCATAAAAGTACCGAGAGAGCTTGCGTGCACACGCGCGCGCGCGCATCGCGCGAATGAAGTACCGAGACGAAAGGTCTTAGAGTCCCATATATAGGCGAGAGGGAGAAAGAGAGAGAGAGAGAGAGAGAGAGAGACTCGTTCGTTGAGTGGAAACAGATTACGCTCAACGACGTTTCTATAAACTGCTGACAGCGTGACGATCTCGATGCATCGGTTCGATTTCGTTGAACCGATTAAAAAATCTCTACGGTTGAAGAATTTTAACTGCGCGAGCGTATCGGATTGCCGAAGAAACGATGTGCATATAGTTTTACAAGCGTGGATAGTATTGATAAACAATTACTAGTTTAAATAAAATTTAAAGCTACTATATACGAATAATTTAATTTGTTTCTTACATTTTACATTTGAATTAGTTTGTATTCTGAAATATTTTTTTAAAATTACGTACTTTAGCAGGACTTTACATTAAAGAATTTTATGATATATATTATTAAGGAATAGGCCTTTTCTTTAACATGAAAATCACCTTGAAACATTGAGTAAGAATAAAGTAGGTAATACTGCGCTGTTGCGTCTTTCAAGTGAATTTTATTGATAAATTAATAAGCATTTATAAATAATTGATATTTAGAAAAACTATTGGTATATTTGACTATAAATACTGAAGTTTAGTAGACTATTGTGAAATAAGAATATTCTACAATGTAATTAAGGCAGAGCAAGATTATACCTACGCAGACACTATACAGATGAATGTATGTCTTCAAAAGTTGCCAGTTAAAACCAGAAAAGTAAATGATTAAAATAGAAACATTGTAGCTCGAGTGTTCGTTAGAAGAACATTAAAACTTCTTTCATCGAAACGCTGAAACGTAATATAACTGCAAATATGTTCAAAGTTATATAAGATTTGTGAAAAATTTTCGTATATATACAGAAACTGTCAACGGCTAACTCAAACTCGTGTAAACCAGTCTCATTAAAATTTTCTAAGCCCCGGCATAAACATATTTCATTGGACTTTTGTAATAAAATTAAATCATTGCGCTTATTTGCATACGAAAAAGTATTTTGTTACAAAGTTTCATTATGCAAATAAAGCTCTTTTATAACAACTAGGTAACGCTACGTGCATTGAAAAACCACGACATAACCGAAGAAATCATAAAATTTATCACTGTAAAGGTTATCGTTAATAATGCGCGCACAAAATAATTACCAACGCGATCTGCAAAATAATCTTTTAATTATTCTTTAAAAATGCACGCATCTCCAGAGCTTTGAATGTGAAGTGAATATTGGCTATTTCATCCCAAGCGTTTCTGACTTGATGAAATATTCATTGAATTGACTTTAATCCATACGCTCGTTTCACGTATATATATATACATCTACCTTGCTTAAGCTAAACTTTTAAATGAAGCTATACACGCAGCAGTCAATAACACGTTTACCCGTGGGGCATTCTAAAAAACAAAAGCAAGTGCATATATATACACCGACGAAAAGAATCCAAATAAACGGCCGTATCAGCATTCAATGCACCATCATTCACGCGCAAACTAGCCCTGCGCTCGCAGCATCCGCTATATACACTGGCTACAAAGACATCCCACCACCTCCGCGTCGAGATTTGCATGCCGAATCGCCATTAAATCCCTCGCTCTTTCTCTCTCTCTCTCTCCCCCTCTTTCTCGTTGCTGCTGCACCCGCGCGAGGTGCAGATTTTCGCTCGGATATTTTTAGTGTGCGCAGAGTTGCAGTGCAGCTCCGCCGCCGCTGCTGCTGCTGCTGCCGCCGTCGTCCTTCGTTCCATCGCACAGGGTTCAAGGCCTTGCGCTTGTGCCGCGATTGCGCACTCGGTCACTCGCTCCTTGCGGTTTGAAAATCGCGCAATCGAAACCGAGAAAGAATCGGACTGGCTCGTCGTCTCTGATGCTTGCCGTCGTCTCGGCCAAGCGCACCGGAGTTGCTGTAGGAATGAGGAAAAAGTAGGAGGTGGGGAGACTATAGGGGAGTGAAATAATTACGAATGGTAGGAGGGAGAGAGAGAGAGACTGTGTTATTAGGAGGGAAGGGGAGTAAACGAAAGAGAAAAAGTTTGTAGGAAAAACGGGGCTGGTCCCGTCTCTTTTGTTCGAGATCGGGGCCAAGAAGTGGAACTTTATTAAAGGTCTTTTTACTGTAATCAATAAGCTATAAAAAGACGATTTTTCTCTTTTATATAAGGGCAACTTTTCGTGATGGAATTCATTGGAGTATTTTAAGCGATTTAATGGTAATGGCGAAGTTTACGCCTGTGTTCTTGTAAAGCAAAGCGTCCATATAATTTAATAGTACTGCGACTTATAATTTATATAGGAGGATATTAATATGTAATTTCAAATGACTAAAGAATCATCAATAATTAAAGAAACTTTGATAAAACGAAAGCTGCAGCTAGATTATGCATTATGAGAATGAGAACTCGATCATGAAAAAGTTATACGGACCGGTCTTTTGGCTTATGAGATTGTATAGTTTTAACAACAGCTCATGCAGGTAAATAAATGAAGAAATTTAATACGCGTGTACTCTATTCATTTCCTTCGTTCTACATTACCTGTGGGAACGTTAAGCAGATTGTCATAAGTAACTTACGAGTATGTTAAATAAATAACTAAAAATGTTGTTCACCTCGATACATTAGTGCGTCTCATCGAAATTTTTACATATATTTGACGTTGATAAAATTTAAAAAAAACGTTAACAAGTATTTGCATAATTTTTATACAGTTGTAATATACTACACAATGTAAACTCGGTGTACTGAGTCAAACAGTACAAATTAGTGAAAATAACTATACAGATTTCACATTGATATTATCCATCTCTCTAATCATTTATCCACGTCAATTCTCAAGGTATATATATATACGTATACGCAATCAGCTGTTCCCGCGTTCTGAACCACACGATTAGAGCAAGGCGAGCATTAGATTGCGAAAAATAAGAAGAAAAAGACGTGTTAGCAAGAGAGCAAAAGAGGAAGAAAGAGATAGAAATAGAGGTACAGAAGCGTGAGGACGCGATTGCTGGGCGCGTTTGGATTTTTCTTTTTATACCGTATAACACTAGCTCGTCTCTCTCTCTCTCTCTCTCTCTTTCTCTCTTCGCATCGCCCGAGGACGCAAACACGATCCAAGGGTCGAATCGCCGCTGCTATACGTTCGCGCTGCACGATGGGAGTTTGCGGTTTGATAATTTGCTCGTCGGCGTTGCCGCTGCTGATGCTGCTGCTCTGTGCGCGCTTATGGCAAAGGAGAGCGAGATAGCGCGTCCTTTTTAATCGGAATCGCGTTGCTCGACTTCTCTACTCTTTGGCTGCATTGCGTTGCATATATATGTGCTAGAGTTGCGTGTACGATGCGGATAGCGGAGAGAAGCCGATTCGCGTTACACATTCCATTACGACGCAGAATAAGAGAGAGAGAGAGATAGCGCCGCGTGCTTCTTCCGCTCTCCCTCTCTTTCTCGATGTCGCGCACGAATCGATGAACGAATAACAAAGTGAAATCATATAGTTGTTGTCGTATGCGGTATATGTTGTAGGATGTTTTTTTCGCGGTGTCATAGGTTTTGAGGCGATTATATATATAGATAATTAGAATTTGAATTTTCATGGGGTCATGCGATAAATGTGACGTACATAAATACGCGTTGTGTGTAGGATGTTTTTATGGGTTAAAATGTGTCGTCAAGATAGTCGTTAATAATTTTTTTTAATATTATTATTATCGTTTGATATTTTAGAAGCGGTAATAAGCTACGCAGCAGTGTTTAATTACTTTTGTTATGAAATTTCAGTTTGCGAAATAACAAGTTATGTATTAACATTTGTTATAATGTCATAAATGGTATAATAACTAAGAAAATATCGATATTTATATATTTATTTTATCTATATACAATTCAACGTAAACAAATAATATTATCAAGATAAATAAATAATTTAATGCATGTATAATACTGATAACGTTAATATCAATATTATCATCTTATTACACACATAATCAAGTGGACGATGCAGTATATGGAATACGAAAAAGTACAATCCTTCTCCATCTTCCAGCAATAACGTTTAAGTATATTGAAGTATAAACCTATACGTATACTACTGCCTCGAATCACCGGAAAATCCAAGTGAAAGTTTCGCCGAGGGTATTATAAACGTAGAAGAGCGTCTTATTAAAATAAATATGCCAAAGCGAGCGAGACTTCATTCTGAAAAGCTCGCTTGTATATATATATGAATTATTTAGTTTTGCGCCAAAAAGATAACCGAGCCCATTTACGAGTGATGAATAGCTAAGCATTCGGCCGACGAGCCTCATCTATTTCCCCTTCTAATCGCCTTAGAGGATAAAAAATCTCTCTCTCTCTCTCTCGTACGCGCTCGCACGTCCATTTCCATTCCGATACTTTTCTCCTCATCTCTTCCCTCCTCCATATTTATTTACATGCCATTTACATATCTCTTCCTCTCGGCACTTTAATACGCCCGAGCAAACAGCACACACACACACACACACACACACACACACACATAAATACACACACACACACACACACACACACACACACACACACACACACACACACACACACACACACACACACACACACACAAACACACATATATACACGTATATACGTGCAATATAACGCACAAACACATCACAGACGTGTGCGCTCTCGGCAATCGGACATAATATTTTCCTCCGCCACTGCATGCAGAGCGCGTAATCTATTATCAATCGGAAAGTGCTTCGGTTCGTTCTCTCACCACGTCGTGCTTATAATATCTCTTGAAGAATCGGACGCCCGTACTTGTGTGTTGGACTCTTTACAAATTAATTAATCGCTTCCTCATTATCGTTTATGCGTATATATATATAAAATATACATAACGTAAACGAGCGTTCGCGCGCACTTTTGCGCGAGTCGCACTTCTTCGCATTATTAATTAGGCCAATTAACTCATTAGATAATTGCAGCGCGTATGGCGTCTTACCGCATTCCTGACTGAACGCTATATATCGGCTTGCATTGCCGCGCGTTGCCACGTTGCATAAACAATACCGCGGAGGATTAGATTTTCAGTCACTAGTAACAACCGTTCCCTCGCTCTCTTTGGTTCTATCCAGTAATCCGTTCGTTTGTATATATATAACGTAAAAACAATAGATTACCTATATATACATACATGCGCGTGAATATACAAACGAAACAGCGATCGTTAGCGCGTCTCCGTAGCGTATGCGTATACTGTGATTGTCTTAGCGCATCCAACGTAGCGTTATCGGCTTATCGCTCGACTGATATGTAATCATTGTTCCGGAGTTGATACATAATATATACATATGTGCACAGAGGTTGATATTTTTTTAAAGAGCTTGTCTATATGCCGATAAAAAAACTTTATACTGACAAATAAAAATGATAAGGAAATAATGAGGCATAATTCGATGTAATTATAATTTACATTATTAATGCGCTAATAGACGTAGCGTGCTATTTATGAAAATGTTGGTATATATGAATAAAATATATTTGATGCGTATTGATTTATGATATTAATATGTACCTTACAAAAAAAAAAATACCACATGCAAAGAGAATATATAGCATTTATACAGATATGTATCTATCCAATAATTATGATTATACATTTTATGATTGAAGTAATCTTCAATCGACATAACTTGATGACTTTTAAGATAGCAGCAGTATATATTTAATTGTCAACGAGTAATAAATGTACTATATATGATTCATTGATTTGCGTTGTTGCTGAACTTTTAGAAAAAGCGCAAACAATTTTCAGTAATCAATAAATTACTTAATTTTTAATGTAAGGAAAACAATTTTTATATTGGGAAATAAATTTATAAAAGTTTAAATGAAAATTACTAGTGATAGTGAGTATTCTATCGTTTAATATATATATTTGAAACGAAATTTTAAAGACAACTTCACTCGAAAAATCCGTGACATAAGTGGCACATTATATAAACTGAAGGAAACATTTTTCCGTCAAACTTCCTATACCATTCGTTTTTTTTCCCATTACTTACAATACAAGTACCGCATATTAAACTTCTTTTGCCATTTTCCCTAGAAAAAAATGTCCCGCGGAGAAAAACGTTTATCCTCTTGTCTGAGCAGCGTGTCGCTATAGTATATAGGGTTCAGCCCGTAAAGTATCATTGGGTATAGGGAAAAAAACTCTATACACATATATATGTGCCCTACGCATACTCACACACGCGTGCTTGGGCGCTCGTCAATTGTCACACGCGGATCTCGTTGATTTCCTTCTTCTCGAGTAGAGAGCGTAATTGGATCGCCTTGATGGAGCTCTATAGAGCGTGGATCGATCGACGCGCGATTTTTCAAGGACATCGACCAAACCGGCTGCGCGAGCCCGGAAAAACGCTGGCGCTCTCCTCGTATTTCCCCCTCCTCACCTCTTGGCATTCCCCCTACTGCCTTTCGTATATATATATACACCTATTATAGCCACTTTTCGGAAATTATTTTCGCGGCGTCCCCTTTTTGATCGATCACAGCTCGATTTCTCACTCTTGATGCCTATATACACGGAAAATTGTTCGGAAAGGGGGAAAGATCCGACGAATTGCGTATATACACGTAGGAGCCAGCGCACGCGCCGAAAAAAAAGGTTTTCACTATATATACGCAGACGCGTCGCCCTCGAGATTTTTCACGGTGGTGTATATGTATAGGTATATACGGTGCTTGCAGGGAAAGAGATTGCGCGACGCTTTCTCACAGGTTTTTTTTCAGCTTTTTATCGCGCGTGACGAATGGTTGTATGTATACGAGAGGTGCTGGTGTATAAGCCGCCGTCGCCGCGCGCGGAATTTTTCAATCGACTTGTCGCGCGACTCCCGACGTTCGTATACTTTAGTTGGTGGGGAGTTGCGGGAAAGCAGTTTTTTCTGCGGTTGCTCGAAACATATCGACGTTTTCGACTATATAACGGTATATAGACGGCACGATTAATAATCGTACCTCATACCATACCTTCGACGTTTTGACGTACGTACTCGTCAAGAATCGTATGAGCACTTGACTTTTTTTTTCTCGTAGATTAAAAGATTGTAGTACCAAAATCTTGATGTTGGAATATGGTTATACTTTTTATTACGTATATATATTTTAATAATTAGTTTCTGTATTTTGTAAATTGAAATATATTGTGGCAAGATTCAAGACCACTGCAATCTGTATTAATTATTTAAGAAATTAAATGTGAAAAGGAGATGCGTTTGCATTGCAGTGTAATAGTCTTTATCTTATCTGTATTTTGAATGCGCGTAAATTGATAAGATATACACGTCAAAACAAAGCAAAAGTATATTCAAGCTGTCTTCTATTTTTAGTTTCAAATGTTTTGTACTTCGATAAGGAAATTAATTGAATTCTCTAAATGTATAAAATTTGCTAATAAGATGAATTCAATGATTTCTATTTTAAAATATAATAAGTATATGTAAAAATAATCAATTACTCATGCGTGGTCGATAGATTTGTTAGTATTGAATACGAAAATATTTAATAGTTGTTTTAACGATAAGGAACTTGAAAGTCATAGAACGTGAAACGTTGCAATAGTAAACTTGTATATAATTTAACTAAAGAAATCTAAAATTAAATCCTAGTAAAAAACGATCTTTATATAGAGATATTTTTATCTTTATGAGTACACATTTTCTAAACGATCGGTTTCCCATATAAATGGTGTATATGGAAGTTTATTTTAGATTGTTTTTTAAATTGTAAAGTTTTAAATTAGTTCTAAATTGAAAAATTTCTAAATGAAAACTTTGTACAATTTCTTGATTTGTAAAAAATACAATTTAAAAAACTCAAAAGTTGATGTTGTTCCCCACGCTGCCATGAGTTAATCGTGACAAACAAAAGCAGGCACATTATTATCTTCATCATTACCATTTTTCCTCTCTCAACCACATCAACATACTTCAGCGCGAACAAACCTAGTTCAAGTTTTCACTTCACGATTTCATATATGACACTTCGTGCCTTCTAGAGCGCATATAATATAGCTATACGGAAAAGGAAACGCAAAAAAGGTCACGGTCTGGGCAAACGAAGAAGAGCGGAGGGTGCGCGCGTTGCAGAATCTCGTCGAGCTGGCCTTTTAACTCCCCCTCCTCTTTCACTTCTCTCTGTCACGTTGTGCTGCAACAGCATAGCTGGCGCTCTTCTACCACGGAACCTTCACGGCTCTCTCTCTTGCTCTTTCCTTCTGCTGAGTAAGAACCGAGAACCAACGAACGCGGCCTGTCAGTGCCACGAAGGGAATCGCGCGCCAGGATCGGATCGCGTATCTCGGGAAAAGGAAACGTCGTCGTCGTCGTCGTCGTCGTGTGCTCGCTGTTTACGGTCGGGACTCGATCGCCAAAGGAAGGCGAGGTGTGTATAGGGTATAAGTTTAAGAGGAAGAGAAGAAGGTCGCTTTGCTTTCTTTCTATCTCTCTCTCTCTCTTTCTTTCTCGTTCTCGTGCGCGCAGCGTGTCGCCCTTTCGAGAAGGAGAAAATGAGAGAGAAAGATTGCGCCGCCGGTGTTTATGTAAAGGCGATTTCGTGTTACTGATTCGCCCCGCCGAATAAATATTTTTTCAAACTCGTAAATTTGAGACCGGCTCGTGGATTTTTTTCGTTTTTCGCCGATATGTATATACTACAATCGTCTTTTTATCATTTTTGCACCGCAGCTATTTATCTTTTCGTGAACATAATGAACGTGATTTTAAAATACAAAATTGTAAGATTGATTTTTTATTAAATATACCTTTCAGCCATAAAATTAACACTACTTTTAAACCGATGATCCCAATGCACTTGTTCTAAAAAACAAGAAAAAAACGTACACAAACACCCGACCTTTTTGTTACGATCTACTTCCTATACGGAATATTCCAGATACCCAAACACGACTCTCTCTCTCCCTCCTTCAGTTTCTTCCCCTCCGTGAAAAACAAATTAGCGATCTACGACTATACTCTCCGCGGGAATCGGGTAAAAACGTCAAGGACCGTCGCCGACGCTGCTATACTGCTACTGGTCTACCCCGTGGATCTTACACGACCGCTCGAAAGAACAGATCTCGCCGCCATCGTTATACACACAAACACACATACACACAGAGCTGTATACACCATGAGTCTTATCCAGCGGGAATCGCAAGAGGAACGAGCGCGTACTGGTAGGCGAACATTAGCCCACGAAAAAGCGTAATTAGCACTCGCGCGGCCGCGTTAGTCTAATGCCGGAGAAAATTGATTTTCTTGCCCGCACGCCTACTTTTCTCCCTCTCATAGACCTTCTCGCACCAGAGGCTATCGTTCACGTATATATACGTGCTCACGGACCTTTTTCTCATATTGCACGCTAATGCGTATTTGCCGCGTGCTCGCACGGGGCCATCGTATATGAGGAGAGGGCAAAGGATGCGTCGGTATAATCACTGCGCTCGCGCGCGTCGGCTAATAATTGCGCGCTTTAGCCGTGCATGCGCTTATATATACATGTATAAAGCGCCCTTGTTCACCGTGTGAGTCGTGGTTTCTTTTTTTTATGTAGATGTCTTATGTTGGTATTGCACGAGAGGGAAAGAGAGAAAGAGTAGACATGGCTTTTTTATACGTTTTAGTACGCGCTTGCACTGTGGATAAGTGATTGGAGTGATTCAAGGTGAGTTTATAGACGCGCGACGATTGAGAAAAAAAGCGGCTTGTGTATTAATCACCCTGGGTATGGAGAGAGGGAACGAGCGCTTCCGTCGATTAATCTCCCTTGCACACATTTGTTTAATTGGAGTGCGCGTAACCCCTTCGCATGAACGTTTATATATATATATATATACATACACATACGCAACGTTATTTGTCTTTCTTTATTATAATTCTATTCAGTTCGCACTAATGAATAGCGAGTCGTTAGTTTTATTGATTAAAAGTTTATCAATCTATTCATTCAATATACGTTATACGAAGTACCTGAATCAATTTGTTTAATGCTTTGGTAAATAAAGGTAAAAATTGGCTTTTTATATAGTTTTATTTTTTTCCTTGGTCTCTCTACAGCTGGAGAAAAATTTTGTAAAAAAAATCCACCGTAAAAGTCATGATAAATCCCGATGCCCCACTCTAAACAGGAGGGAAAATTATGCTGACGCCGCAGCAGAAATTGTTATTATTTTTCGTGAATCTTTATCATGAGTCACGTTGATTTTTACCTGGCTGTCAGGATAATTTTTACTATGTTCCTCGACGTGGCCTCACCGTGACTTTCACAATTTTTATGAGAAAATTTTCTCCGTGTCAACACACTAACCGTTCCTTATACATATATGTTGCTCGACTACCTGAGAGTACATATATTTATTTACGCAAAATTGTAAAGTTTTTATCTCAAGTAAAATAAATTCTATCTTAATAAAAATATTCCAAGTACCTTACACTTTTCTTCAAATATATCAGATGTATACTTAAAAACAATCAATTTTCTTTATAGTTGAAAATGCTTTTATATTCTTTCAACGAAATGTTTGGACGCCGCTATGCAGAAACCCTCGAGACACAATTAACCTCACCTGAACATTAAAAAAACTCCCGAATCAATAAACCTGCAATATAAAGCAACTGTATTCTCAGAGCGCGCGGACGCTTTATAAACACAACCTCTCGGTTTCTCCAACCCGCGTCTGCTGCGCCGCACCGGCTGCACTCCGAAATGTACGAAAAAAGGCTTTTAACGCAGAGCAAACGAGCAGCAGTAGCAGCATGAGCAGCAACTCTGCTCTGCACCGCTATTCGGAATATGCATTAGCCTTTAAAGCGAGCGCATATACTGTAAACAAAAGTATACAGAGACAGGCTGAGCGAACGTACCGACCTTGAAAAATCAGTACTGGGGACCTTGGAAAATTGTTAACGTCACGCTCTACGGTACACGACGACGACGACGACGACGACGTGTAGTATATATGCACAGACGCCGAATTATACTGCGTATGTGCGGTCGTCGACGTCGGCCTCGGGGGGGCGCTTACACATAGGCATGTGCACGTATAGTCGAACAGAGAAGAGACAGAGTAAAGAGAGAAAAAAAAACGCAGTCGGACGACGAACGATGAGAGAAAGAGACAGCAGATATACGTGGGGAGTGGAGAGCCGGTGAGAGTGTATTGCGCTCTTCAAATGAGACTCGTTTGGATTTTTTTCCATTCCCCCCTTTTCTAACTCCCTAGCTTTTTCAGTCTCAATGTTATGGGAAGGTGATTTTCACGTGGGTTTTGTATATTTTTTTTCATACGTTTCGTTGTGCAGTATGTCTATCCGTATAGTTTATTGGAACTGTTTCAAACTTCTCGATGGTATATATATATTAATTTTATTACACATTTTTCGCCTATTTTTATATTTGATTTAATGTAGGTAATTGATATGCCAGAGATAAATTACTATATATACCTTTGAATGATGATTTTGTATTCAAGGAAGTACCGCCCACGTTAAAACTAGCGAGATTCGCCAAATTAATTGCAAAATTAATCACTGTTTGAATGTTTGTTTATTTGTCGAGCACACATTTAAAAGTTGTCGGATCACGCGAACGAACAACAAACATGAGAGAGATACAATACGGAATTTCATTCGGCTATAATATAACACACGTCTACTGTGCGCTTTAACCGTGGACCTATAATCTAAAACTCTCCTTATCTAATGTTATTAAACTACCACCAAAAACAAAAACAACAACAATGAATAAAAAAAGACCATAAACACTTGTTAACAAATCTCTCAAGTTTAAAACCCGTGACTATCACGTCGGTCACTTTTATCACGTTATCTCACAGACTTACTCGAAAAAAAAGACGATCGAAATGTCAATAAAAATATCGCTGCACGCGGGCCACGGCTACAAACGAGTAAAAAAGTATATACATATATAACGAAAGGTGTATGCGTGCGTTGTCTGGCTCACGCAGAGCACGTATAATCCACGTGTGTGTGTGTGTGTATATAAGCGCCGAGCGCGAAAGTAAGTATTCGCTCCGACATATACACGCATATATACATGTGACGGTACATTATATCTCGCGGGCACACTTGACAGAGCCCGTGTTGCGGGAGGTCAGGCATGATAGCTTTTTATAGGACCGGCTCCACCGCTCTCTCTCTCTCGCTCTCTCTCTCTCTCTTTCCTCTCCGTTCGCGCAGCTGAGATTCGCGAGAGAGATCGAGAGCCGGCCGATCGAATCACCCCACTTACGTCGTCCCGCGTATCTTGTATATATATGTATACACTCTCCTCTCGTTCTCTCTTGCTCCGGCTTACGTACAGCAGCACTTTTTTTCGGCCTCTTTGCTCTCAGGCCGCAGCATGATCACAGCTGATCCGAGCACACGCTTCCGCCTCCTTTTTGCCAACGCGATCAGCGCGCATCATGCAATCGCAGCGCAGTGTGCGCGGAGACATTTGATTTCGTTCATCTCTCTGGTAGTAGGACGCGACCTATACACGTGCGGTATTTCAGTTAATTGATTCGCCACGTGTAGTCGGTGTCTCTGTATATATAATGTCGAGTGAAAGATGCGGTGAGAGGGGGGAGGAAACTTTGTTTATGAATGTTTGTCGACGAGTCAAGTGTATACTTTGTTTAAAGTTATTTTCGCTTGGCGTTTGTATACTTATTGGGCTATTTTAAAATAAGCTGTAATATAGACGCGCGAGCAAACCGCCACACGTGTCCGTATGCACGCGAGATATTTCGAAGCTTGGAAAATGTAGAGACACGTGTAGAGAAGAGACGACGTAGTATAATATCTAGTGTACTTCTTGGAATACAATTTACAAAACGATGACATTTGGCTTAAACGGCGGAGATAAATATTCAAAGATTGTGAAATTCGCTTAGAGTGATTGAGTGTCATTTTTTTACTTTACGAGTCGACTCTCTTGGCTTATGTAACGTTCTATACTCTGAGTATATACGATTTTTTCTCTTTTTGCGATTCAATATTTACTTATGAAGTGTTAAAGAAGTCTTAATCAGTATCATTCCTCAAGATGGTTTTAATTATTGACAAAAACTATTTTTTGCTCGCCAAGTTGTTTTTTTTTGTTATCGTGATGGATCTTTCTGCTTCTTATATGAGCTATTCACGTCAATCAATTTTTTTATAGTGCTTTGTCATTTCGAAATGACTCGGAAAAATAAATACACTTAGATTAGAGTACTAAATTCACAGATTTAAATTTTGGAATCACTTGTGTCTGATAAAATATTACGATATGTTTATACTTTTTGCTATATTTTTTTTGCATAAATATTTATTTCCATACATTTAAATATAGAACGAGATTTTACATGGTTTAAAAACACTGTTTGAAAATAATTATTTTTTAAAAGTATACATATTCTGTAATATATATTCCGTATATTTATGTTCTACTAGGAATAAAAATATAATATTTTTCTTGCTGTTTTATTATATTTATCAAAGTTTTGTAACCACTGCATTACATTCAATAAAAAATTAACCGCATTAATATAATTTTGTTATATTCATCTTATCTGCATTATAAATTCAGATTTTTAATGACCAGCTCTTCAACTTATAATTTTACCTGCTCCCAACAACTTCCCACGAAGTAGGTATAATCTGATTTAGGTCTTTCTTCACTTTCAGGATTCTCCGGGGAGTGTAGCCGTGAATATATGTGTGAAGATGAAAATGCTTCATTTGCATTATTTGAAAATCTAGTTTTTCATGTTTATAAATTCGTTCACTTTTTCGTGGTTTTATCTTACTTGAGAAAAGCGTTATTCTCAATTTTTAAATTTATGTCACATACCGCGTAGTAAAAAAATATTCAGAATTTTAAAATCGGCTTAAGAAAGCGGCAGCTTATTTGAATTATAATTATATGAACTATATTTCACGCTACTTCAAAGCTATAAATACACAAATTGACAGACTGAAGTTGAAGTTACGTTATACACTTAATAACTTTACTTAATTTTCGTAAAAGAGAAAATTCTTCGTCGCCTGGAAAACGGAAAAATTCATTTACCAACTTAATCTCGGAAAAAAGCTCAAAACGGTTTTGTACAGTGTTTCGTAACGTTTATATAGAGAATTCTCTCGCTCTCTCTTTCTCTTTTTCCGCGTATAATCTTTTTCGCTCGCTTTCCTGCACCACCGCAAGCCTGCAGCCAACCTCACCGCTCTCGCTCAGGCAAACGGACAGCCTCGTCGTTGTATTTCGTAAATTTCCGTGTACCCGCGCACTTAGCGCTCTCGCTCGCGCGCCTTCGCAGAGAGAGAGAAGCTCCTCTTACTCTCTTTCTCTCTTCTTTTTCCGCGAGCGCGAGTTGCGGTGGTCAGTTAATACACGCCGCGAGCGAGAGACGGAAACCGCCGCCACCACCACCACCCACGCCAGAGTTCTCTCTCTTTTCCTCTCGCTCTGCGGCGCGCTCATGGCCGCGAGCAGCCGCAGCTCCGTGTGTATATACACACTCGTGGTGCGAGTTTTACACGGCTGTCGCCTGAGTGAGAGTAAGAGAGAGAGAGAGAGAGAGAGAGAGAGAACGTTGCTGCCTTGGGCCTTCAACTGTATTTTTACAGACTGCGCGCTCCCTCTTGCACGTTCCTTCCTATACGCCCGTGTCGTGAGAATCAAGTTCAGAGTCGTTGAAACCAGTCGTTATGTAGCATCCCGACGCTTCGAGAGCGAGATATAGAGACTGAAAGAGTAAGAGAGAAAAATAGAGGGAGGGAGAGGGTATTCGAACTGGTATTTAACATTGAATTCAGCTTGTCTCTCTCTTTCTCTCTCTTACTCGTTTGCTCTCGCCGTGGCTGCGAGCGTTTAAATTGAAATCACGAATGGCTGAGAGTGAGAGAGAGAGAGAGAGAGAGGAAAAGGAGAGGATGATTCGAGGCTCCGAGATAGCGTGAAATTGACCTGATGGCGTTTCGGCAGTTTCATTATGCCTCCTCGCGAGAGAGAAAGAGAGAGAGAGAGAGGTTCGAGCTCGTCTGGAAGAGCGAAGAAAAATAATCACTGCCTCCCGCCAAGGGTCTATTTTACTCTTTTACTAGGAGAAACCTGTTTTCGTTTTTCAGATACATCTAGTATAAAGTTAATTATAGTGTGGATAATATTAACTTTTAACAACCGACGATCTAGTGTGTTCCGTATACCACATGCTAGTACCAAAATCATGGGAGCTGCAATTTTATTTTTCTAAAACTTATTCTTATTAAATGTTGCTCTATGCACATAAAACCAAATAAAAAAAGTTCAACGAAAATTTAAAAAAATCTTACTACACGATTGCAGCGTATTTTGCTGACGTTATTTATTTTGTAATATTTAATTATGACTGATGAATTATAAATAATTTATTCTTTGATGATACTAAATGTTGCATTAACGACTTCAGAATATCATTAATCAAAACAATCTTACCTAGAAGTGGCTTTTATTTTTTGAAATCTCAAAATATTTAATCATTATAAATTACTGCTTATTTCTAAATATGTCATTTTCAGTAATAAACATTATCATATCTCACACTCTATGTAAAGTATCGTTTGAATGAATATGAACGTCAGTATACATAAATCTGCGTAAATCAAAACATTTTCTACGTGGCTTTTCTCTCTGCTAATTCTGAAAAAAAATTTTAATTTATGAACTTTCTTCATCTTTCAATAATGGGTTTTAGAACTGTTTAGAGTGTAATCTTTAAAATTTTACATAATTAAAATGTCAGTAAATTTTTACTATACATTACTATACTTTACATTTACTGTGCATAATAATTTAAGATTTGTGTAATCACTGAAAAAAGTTTTTTTTTCACTTTCCTTAAAAGTTTCACGTAAGCTAAAAGTGTCCCCATCATAATTATACAGGCATCATTTGCAATATGTAACACGTCTATCTTTAAGCAGCTCTCCACCACTTAATACTGAAACATCGGTATTGCAACCGAAAATAAATACGTGTAGACAAGCTCGTTGCATCAGCAGAATTATCTCGACTTTTTACATTGCATACGTATTCACTTGGAGGTAAACATGCGGGGAAAAAAAGTAGAATCTCAAAATATGGATTACATAACATCCCTCTAAATAAGTAAGAGAGAAAGAGATGAAGAGAGAGAAAACGCACAGGTCAAACGAAAGTGAAGCGAGCACGTGCGCGCGTCGGCGCTTACGAAACGAAAAAAAAAATCGCCTTTTAACGAGAAGTCAACTCGACGCGCACGCGCGCGTCGTAAGGAAATCCGAATCCTTATCATCAGTCTACTTTTAAAAATGAGCGCGCGATCCGTTTTAGTCATCGAGCTCGCTGTTGAATAGTCCGTCGAGTATGTATATATATATAGGCCGCGTGCTTTTTATCGCCCCCTTCTATCACATCTATGTTTTGAGCGATAACTGTAAAGGTAAAAAAAAACTCTGCGTGTAAGCGTTTTATAAGTGATAAGAATGACCTAACAAGGACTTTGATTGTAGAGTACTTCTCGAGCCACCTGATTTTACATCATTACCGCACTAATTGCTCACGAAAATAGATCGGATTGAGTTGTTAATTACATCTTTATTTATTACCTTCGACGAATATTACGTATTATTATGTATTATAGTTACTGTCGTCTGCGCATATTAACATTTTATAACCGTGTAAAATTTAGTTCAAAGTTATTATGAAAGTCATCTTTTATGGAACGCTATTTTTCACCGTGTAATAACGCTCCAAGAAAATTTCGATCGCGCAGTAAAGAGTCTATTTCTGAGGAACGAAAGATACCTGCGTCTAGACTGCAGTCTAGACGAGTGTCGCAATGAACCAAGCTGATATTACTCGAGTTAAATTTAGTTTATAAAAAATTAATTGATTCATCTGCAACCTAATGTGAGTTAATCAACGTAAAACGTTTTTATTACTGTAAGGTTGAGCAACAGGGCCAGACCAAAATCATGTATGTTGCTAATAATTTCACTGCTTTACTTGTCTTCATATTTTCAATAAAATTATACGTAATAAGATATAAATGTACTCATTATATGAATTATTATAATTTGGGTAATTTAAGTCGAATATAATTGTATTGTAATCTATTGTAATTTGATATCTCGTCGTATAATTGTTCATCATCTTTTTTATATATCAACCTCCAACATATATTAAAAATAATTATTGTATTTAATTGTCATAACATCAAAATTTAAAATATTCCTTACTTCTTGTTTATCCCGGAACTGAAATCGTGATTAAAAACTTCATTAAAGGTAATTGTCTAGGAAAAATTTATTCAAAATTTATTTATTTCCTTGTTTAAATTTATGAATAATTTAAGTGCATGTCGCAGTTTATACTTCTATTATTAAAAAGGCTACTTGGGATATTAAATTACCATACTATATTATTTTATTATTGAACAAAAAATTGATCGTATACTTAAATTATTGTACGTAAACTTTTTGCACAACAAGGATTTAAATATTTAACAATAATTATATGGCAACTGATTCATTAGCTTAGGATAACCTCATTAACTTTTGGACTAACACGTTTAAATGACTTAAAAATCATGCCCGTTTAACGATACAAATAAAATCAATTTTCATTCTATCAAAGGATATGCTGATTATACAAGCGTAAAAGAAGTTGTTTTTAATTTTGAAGAATCTGTAGAAAACAATTCTAAATTTTATTTATTGTACCATCATAAATATCATTCCCGCATATTTATTTACATCGATGACTACATAAAATCACAGATTCGAAATGACCGATAGGAGGTCGCGGTGCAATGTTGATTCTAGCCAAACTAATTCGTGCGAGATTTGAGCCGGGGCCCAGCTTAAAGAGCCCCGACAACGATAAGACAAGTCGGCGATCGTAAATATTCACGTTGCGCTGTCCTCTCTCTCTTGCCGGCGTATTATGCGCCTCAGTGCAAGTGCCGCGTGACGCACCCACTCATATATATATATACAGAGACGCTCGGATACTCTTGCGCCTGCATATAAACTGTCTCTGCTCGACGCGGGCAAATATTTACCGCTATCGTGGGAGAATGCGCGTGTCACTCTGCGCGCCGAGATACTAATGTCGCGCCTCGACCTCTCCTTGTCTCTTCCTTCGAGTCTCCTATATATATGTATACTATACGGCACGTTACGTGTAGATATATGTGTGTATATATATATATCAGCAGTAGTTTTGCTCGTGGTTACACGCACCGCGCACATGGGCGCGCGCCTCGCACTCGCGCTAAGTACTTGGACAAATAGACACGAAGTTGGGGTGTATCTATATAGCAAGGGTCACGTTGCTATCGAGAGAATGTGTCGACTCTATACGGGTGTATACTTTGTATTTCTTCTACGTTAATTGCTTTCCTAAATTTTCGGATTTTTCGTGCTTGCGCGCGATGTTTGACACAGCCAATATATATATGTATCTATATGTGTGTACTGGCCCGATTTGACAGCAAACACAAGTGCGAGCGCGTTAACGATATTTTAACGAGCTCGACTTAGCCTATAAATGGAATAGATTTTCTCGAGACGTTAGGAGTGCTATAACGTTCGTAGAAGAAAAAAAATATAGAAACGGTGTATTGGCATAGAGAGGCGACAACCGTGCGATTCAACGAGATAAGGAATAGAATTATTTAAATTGTGATTGATAGTGTGGTCCGCGTCGTCATCGATATTTATAAACTTCCTTAATGAACTTAATTGCACGATTGACATTGTCGAGTTTTAGATTCTACAATCCACGAGTTTTCGTAATCTAATGAAAATAAATATGCGTTTAATTGACTTCGGTTGAAGCTAGGATGATCGCGGGAAGATAAGAGAGGAAAAAAGGAAACATTGTTAGGTATTTTCAGTTCTATTTGTACGCCAATGTACAGTACAAATTGAGAAAAATGTGAACTTTGTAATTGATCGTTACATGTTACAAGTATACACTATGTCTGAGTAAAACTGGTTTGAGTAAAAAGCATCGTGAAAGTCGTAATAATTTCGGAAAAATGTTGAAAACGACCCTGACTGCTCCGTAAAAATTCAAATGAGTCACACGACGGATTCCAGAAGAATCGCGATTATTTATTTCTTATGCCTGCTGGACTATCCTTATTTAACTTCTCAATTACGAGTTCCGCGGTAGCAACGACGCGCGAAAAAAAATTCATTCGACGAACAGGTAAAATTTTAATGTTACTTAACTCCATTCGCATAACGTTTTTCTTCAAGGATGAACGAGTATGATAACAACAAATGTAATATAATTTTACATTCAAAATTGTTGCCTAATTATTTATTTCGCTGGAACGTAACGGTATTTGCATTAATTAAGCTGTTTAACGATTTCCATAAATTCTACATTCAACTGATATCCTCCTTCAACAATTAATTATTAAAAACAACTTCAAAACTAAGAAAAAAAATCATGTAAAACATATATATATATATATATATATATATATATATATATATACCACGACGCGAATAAATAATCGCATATATCGCATAAAAAACCTTAAAGCGCGTTGCGAAGTGAATTCATGTAAGTATTGAAATAGTTTTATAAAGATCCAGGCGCTCGCAGGCATGCACGCGTATAGTATATATATATACTATAAACCGCGAATGGGCCTTTAAGGTTAAGGGTGAACGATCGGAAACGGCTTGATCTCGCTCGCGGCGACGCGAGTCCTCGCTTATGATCCGCTTGCCGTATGTATTTACCTCTCGCGCGAGCGATGCCTTTTTAGGAGGCCACGAGGTAAACTCCTCGCAGCGTGCACAAGCTCGATCGCGTATAATACGTTCTGTCCAATTAATCTCCCGCGCATGCGCGCACCCTTGCGATTATTCATATATCGTATATATATATGTATATATGTATATTTCTTCGGTGTTGCGTTTGCGAACGCGAAAAAAACAACAACATCGCGAGTGTTGGATATATATATATACGCGTATCAATTAGAACCTGAATTAGGATATATACTTTCGTCATTCTGTATCTATATATGCAAATGTAAGTATTTCGTAAAGTAAGTCGTAGCACGAAGTGACGTGCATATATATATATATATATATATATATACGCGTAATAGCGGAGTGCTAGATTTGTATTTATGTAAAAGTCGACGCTATCTCTCTCGCTCTCTAAGCGCCGTTTTGCATATAAATATGGCGCGCGTGCACGCGTTTGACATTACATCTTGCGTAATTTGACGTCTCTTTTAGCCGTACGTTATTTTTGTGTGCGGGGGAGTGCGTTAATAGTTTTAGAATCGTTTGGACATTCGTGACTTTGGATCGGAACAGATTTATGATGATTGGGTGTGGATATGTCTCGTGGTAGAAGTGGAAGTTTCAAATCTTACAGTATTAGAAAATCAGGAATGTATCAACCAATTCATACTTGATTAACGTATAGAATCTATAATCTACAGTTAATAAGGAAATGGTATGACTACTATTATCTGGCGGATAACATCCTATGCTTAATCTACGTAAATCATTGCAGTCTATAAAATAAAGTCAGAGATCAGACAGTCAAAATAAAGATTAACTTTATCAGTCAATAAACATAATATTCTCAAATCATGTTAAATATCTGTGTTGTAAAACAATATCTATAAGTATATTGACGTTTCGACTTTGTTAGTAGGTGTACGTGTCTTATACGTATTTTTACTTGCAATAATTTATATGCATATACGAACGAAGAAATTTAAACGCTTTACTTTTTTCTTAGTTATTGACATTTGAAATCATTGATATAACTATAAACCTTTTTGTATTTTACACTATGCACGTATAAATGTATAAATTTTTTTTTAAACGTCTCGTCACTTTTTATCTTTAGCCTTTTAAATAGAGAGACTAAAAAGTCGATACGTACGACATATTTTTTATACGATAACATTGTTCGAAAAACACATTAATGTCCGCAGTTATTATAAACCAATTATAAATCCAATTTCACACCTTCCCTCGTATATCCCGTACATATATATATATACCCGCCGTATACGCAAACACGCGCGTTCCAGAATAAAAAAAAAAGGTCAGCAGAGCAAGTAGTATCAACACAAAGCCACGCATCAGGTCCCGTTGATCTTGTTGCAACGCTCGTACCCAAGAGAATAGAGCCAGCCCCGTATCCACACATACACACGCATACAAACTCTTATACACCTTTTTTCCGGTACTCTGCGCTCGCGGATCTTTTCTCGAGCTCGGCGGCGTTCTTACTCTCGTCGGGGTCCAACGCATATATATACATATACTCACCCACATATATATATATAAGTACGTGTGCACATATGTACATATATGCACACAGACATACATGTAGTCTCTCTCTCTTACTCGAGGCCAATGATTTGCTCTTACCGGAATCATAATTCTCCGTGAAGGTCGCGAGCTCTCGGCTTCGCGCTCGCGCGCTCCGATCTCTCGAATCGGTGGCCTTGAACGCAGGCCTCAACCATAACTAACGCCACTTATCGCTCACGGCGTGCGCTCACGCGCGCGCGCGTACAGGACAAAATTACTCCTCCGTCGTCGTTCATCTCGCTCTTATAAGTACTCTCTTACGCGTGCGCTCTCTCTCTCTTTCTCCGCGCGAAACCCATGCGCAACTCGCGCTTCGACTTATATACATATATATATATATATAAAGCTTGTAAACAGGAGTATAGTGTAATGCGCTGAGCGGACCTTAAAGCTTTAATAATGACAAGCCCATAATAAGGCTCGAGTCGAGCAGCGACGGTGGTAGCGGCGGCTTATTGCGAAAAGGTAATAAAAATTATCTTGCACTTTTTCGTGTGTATATAAGCGGGAGGAGAGCCAGTAGCGCAGTGTGTGTGTGTGTGTATGTATATGTGTAATAAGTAATCGACGAGTGCACGCTCCAATTTTTTCTACAGTTTTTGCGCGTGCGAGCCCTGCTATGATGTGTATATAGGCGTATTACGGGAGTTTAATGATCGCCGCCACCGTGCGTCGAGGTAATGGAAAATCTATGAGATATGACGAAAACGTCGACACCGTGCATTCGCGCGCGCGCGCGCGACCGATTGTATATATATATATACGGGAAATTGAGAGCGCGTAGCCGCAGGCAAGTGATAAGTTTCTTCACAAAAACTTATTATACTCCGGGTGCATGTGTGTGTGGATATATAGAGGTAGGAAGCGATGGAATGAGAAAGAGGCGAGTTTTTATGTTGGGATGATTTATTAAACTGGCTGAAGGGCATTTCTGCAATTTTTACCGGAATCGGCAATTCGCAATCCGAACTCAAGCGTATATACTATTGATAATAAAATGTATAGGCTAATCTGGGTTGGGTTTTTAGTTGACGGAGACGATTTTCGCGTTTATGCAATTGCTTTATACTATGTGATCTATTCAGTGGAGATGCAATTTATTTCTTGTATGTTGTTGATAACCTTTGTCGATGATACTGCAATATAATATGTGCTAGACAATTACAGATTTAGTATATCGATGAAAATTTTTGAAAACGAATAAATAATTTAATTCTAAAACTCTATTCAAGTTAAAACATTAAAATGCTGTTATGTTGTAGGAAACAGTTTTTTAAAAAAGTATTAGCATACCATTTTATATTTTTGTTAAATTACGAAAATAAATATAGTTATATCTCGCTATCTCATTTGAGAAAGTTTTTTACTACTATAAATGATATACCTACAACTTTTTACATGGAAAGATAATCAGCACGGTGTTTTAATTAAAACCATGTTGATCGCGTGTTAATATTAAAATAAACTTTTAAAAAAGCACTTGTTTGTTTCGCAGACTTTTTATGTTTATGATTCAAGTAGAATTAATTCAGCATTACTCATCATTCGTATCAATGAACTCAGCAGGTCACATTTCATGCAAAAAACTTTTTTTTAATTATGTGAGGAGTGTTTTATTTCTTAAATAAATGTCTCATGCAGTTATATGCCATTATTTTAAATTAATGCTATAAATTTATATTATAATCGACTATAATGCATCACAAATAAATTACGCAGCTTTATAAGATCCTATATATTAATGCGCAATTAAAAACTTGAAATCTTCCAAAAATTAACGTTCTGCTTAATTATATATACTGATGATTGAGCAATATTGATAAACAGTATAATAAACTTTTTCACATAGTTCTAATTTAATTTCCATATAAAAATTCGGCAGGGATATATACGGCCATAAAATCCGCCAAAAATACTTTTGCGATTTTTATCAATTTACTGCGAGGCACGAGAAAAATCTCTTAATCAATACTGGTCGTTGGCGTCATTACCGGTTTCTTCCCTCATCTCGTGTTCGCGCGCTCGCTCGTGCCAATAATTTTTCATTTTTTTGTTTACGCTTCAATTTCGTCGTCGTCGTCGTCTCGCCTCCGCTTACCCGCACGCATACACGTTCACGCACACACACACACAAACCCATAAATACACTGGCATGGAGGCTCGGGTATAAGGTCAGACACGCATAAACGGTGAACCTAATAAGCCGAGTCAGTTTGAAGCGTGTATCCTATAAAAGGCGGAGAGTTGCGGTCAGCCTCATGCCACCGTGGACTTTCTATTTTAATTACCGAATTCCTCGTCCTCCGCGCGACGTAATATCGCGCGAGCGTTCATAAATTTTTTCTCGCCCGTCATCTCTCGCGTGCAGTTTGTCGCGAGCGTGTGCGTTGTGATTCCATTCCGTTCAATTATACAGGAGGCAAGAGAGGGACGAATGAGAGAGAGAGGCGAGAGAAAGAGAAAAACTCTCTCCTGCTCGATTCGCTCCGGGCGACCGCAGAAAAAGAGGCTGCGAGCGCAGGAGGAGGATGAGAGGAGGTAGGAGGAGAGGGAGGAAGAAGGGGGAGACTGTAAAAAAAGCGAGCGAAACGTTGACGCACTTGACATTTATTATACGGCAGTTTTATGCCCGACATTTATTGTACGGCCAGTTTTATATAGTATGAGGCCAGCGCGCGTACTCTTTTCTGACTGTGAGAGGGAGGAAGAGAGAGAGAGAGAGGGAGCGAGACATTCGTCTCCCGGACACTTGCACAGCCCGTTGACTTTGCAGAAGTGCAGCAGCGGTATACTGTATACAAGACCTTCCTCGACGTGCTGCTGCAGTATAATATGTACGCGTATTTTGCGATACGTGCGCGACACTGCGCTAGCTTTTATATATTTATTTGATTGTCGGTTTATTTATGCCATGAGAAATTCAATCTTAGGCGGCCGCGGGTGTCGCGAAAGTCAACTGTGACGTACGTATGTGTGGTGCACGCGCGCGCGCGCGCAAGCTCGAGAAGGGTTTTAACTTTCTGAATGCCGTGTGTGGCGGATCGTTATGTAACTTTTTTCATACAACTTTTTGTATACGATTGAAAAGCTAACCGTAATAGTGTGTGCGCGACGTGGTGTTTTTTTTTCGCCTGACCTTAGCGCGCTTGTATTATCGGCGCGCAGCTTGGAAGTCGTATTATTATATTGATGTAAAAAAGGCTCTTGCGGCGACAACCGCCGAGTAAAAAGTGCCTTAACAGCTATGGTTTTTGTCGCGGGATAAGCGTTCGAAGAAAAGTTAAATAAAGGAAACATTCAAGTTTTTTTTAAAGGAAAAACTGTAATATCGCTTTTTATCGGAAACCCAAATGGTGTGCTTTATATAATATAACAAGGGACAAAATTAAGATGAAAAAATTCATCTTTAAAATGATATTCGTATTCAAGGTGTACGTGTGTGAATACTGCCTGGTTTGTTTGTAAACAGTTGAGGCAAAATTTAGATGATTTTGTGTAATATGTACATTTTTGTGATAAAGTAAATGCTCATGTAACGATAGATTTTATTGGTAACTTTTGACATCAAAATGTTCGAAGCTTTATTAACATGAAGTTTTAGGTATAAATCTTTCATGACTAAAGTATATATATTTTAAAATAGGGATTATCTGCCTATAATCGAGATGAATTTTATAACTAAAACAATCCTAACGGCAAACGATGTTTATTTTATGAAATTAAAAAACGAATAAGGATAAGTTAAATTTTTCTAACTTCTATTTCAGTAGTCATTAATTGAATGTATAATTAAGGTATTATTAACTATTAAACACTTATTTATGTCATTAAGTCAACTTCGAAAAGTAGTCAAATCGTCATACCGAAATTTATCTTGACTATTCGTTAAAATATGCATATTTTATATCTGAAAGGAACAATTTTATTTAATGTTATTAACATTTAGATAACGATAATCACGTTTCATATCTAAAAATTAAACTTTAAAGTTGATTTTCTTATTAAGAATAACTGTTGTTTAAAACAGTTGACTGTCATCATGCGCCATTACGAAGGCTGCAAGGCTGTCAAAAATCCCTAGCACTTTCTCCAATTATTTTTTCTCACTGCAGTAATAAACATGTCGAAACAGCATAGCACCCATACCACAAAAAAAAACTTAACTTACTTAGCAGGTATTTAATAAATGTTTTTCCCCACGTCAACACGACTTAAGTACAAGTCGAGTAACTGTATCGTATTTTTAAAATTTTTTTTGCTAAATATCTAGGATATTCTAATACATTTGTGTTTCTTTTATAGCCAAGAATTCTCTTTGCCTGGGAAAGTATAAAAATGTTCGTACGTCATCAGTTTAATATGTATCATATAAAAACACATGTTCATATCACAATTGCGAAAAAATCTATTTTAAGTTCCCTTATGTTATGATGAGGATGTTTTTTCCTGTAAAAATAAGGAGTGGTGTATGCGAAAACTAATTTGAAGTATGACTCAAATTAAAATGTAAATTTCAAATTTATTCAAAGCCAAGGTGTATAATACAAAACGCCCGTACACGCTACTTCCTCAATTCGGAATTTGTTACAGCTACCTAATTATTCTCGTGTGTGCTCGAAAATTTGCGTATCATTAATATATGAAAATTCGCTGGTCAATTTGTATTCAAACACGGGATAAATCATGATACCATTTCATTTCCTCTCTCTCTCTCTCTCACTCTCTCACTCTCTTGTCTCCTCGGTATCGTTCGGTCGCCAGCAATAAAAACCGAACGACAGCCTTTACGGCGCGCACAAAACACATATATACACACAGCGCGCGTTTCCAATTGATATGCACCGGACGTGCGGCGCATAGCTCAAGCTACCCAATTACAATGTATTACGACTTCTTTTTTTTTCTCCTCTCTTCTTCCTTCGCGAAGCCCATCAGCGTTTGTTTTGAAATTGTTCGGCTGCTCGCGCGCGCGCCGTCGGTGCGAAATCACGCTTTCAGCGCACGACTTTTCGGCATATAATTATGCGGCGCGATGCTCGCGGGCAAAAGGTTTGCGGAAACTCGCGCGAGCAAGCGAACGCCTGTGCAGCGCAGAAATAGAAATTGAATAGCCGTCGCTCAGGTCTTTCCGCGCGCAGCTTGAATTTAATATCAAGATCGCGCTCTCTCTCTCTCTCTTGAGTTTAACGCTTGGCCCTGAACGGATTTACCGTTCGCATAAGCAACAGCCACCACGCGTTTCGTTGGTTTCTCTCCCACTTCTCGACGTTGACGAGAGAGAGAGAGAGAGAGAGAGAGAGATACGTTAGGAAGTGTCTGCGCCTGGACTGATTTTATAGTGTTTTTTGTTTTTTGATCGACAAGGTCAGCTCCGTTATATAGCCGAGGTAGAGCGCGCACTTGAACCTGAAATCGTGCCAAAAATAGGAGGGCCAATCTTTTTTTTCTTCTTCTTCTTCGTTTCGATGCTCTCGCACTAATATAAAGTAGAATGGTCAAGCAAAAGTAAATATGGCAATTAGAGATGAGTCGGCGCTGACGATTGTATATTTTTAAAAGAGACTCCCTCGATGCGTGCTCCGCGTGTGTTTCGCATTAATTGACGCTACAACGAGCGATTTATCAAGATTATACTACTAGTTTTCTACTCTGACGTCAGAAATAGATCACTTCTCTTGCACATCTTACATGCGAAGTATATAATGGGAAGAAACGAGAATGATGAGAATCAAATAATTTACAGAATGATTATTTTATTAACATATTAATAACGACGATATAAAGCTGTGTAGTATATATACTGCGTGTTATATAAATTGTATTTTAAAGAATTATGGTTTCAATGAGATATTTCAATGTTATAACAGTCCCAGAGTTTATTTCGCCCACATGAAGTTGTCCTTGAGCAGCCTGAATAAATGTTTGTATAAATTTTCATGTACCATATATTACGTATATTTAAATAATACAATATTTTATTTAACACATGCCACAGTGAAGTAGGTACTAGTTATCAATGCTTGAAAATAAAAATGATGAAATTGTTTTTTGAAGAGCATTATTTTTATTTGAACCTATATGGCTATATAATTTAAGAAATTATTTTTCGCTAAATAATTGGAAAAGAATAATTTTTTTCATAAAAGTATAATTTTCGCATGAATAATTGAAATTATAACTAAAATTGACATCCTTCGTAAGTTACAAACTTATTCAATTTTCTTACATTTATTGTTCATTTTGTCTATTGCTCAACCATACATTATGTACAGAATATTATCTGTGCATCTTCATCTGCCCAATTAGGCAAATGTTTTCTGAAATAGCATCCGAGTATCAAAAAAAAATCTCTTTCCTTCTCTCAGATTTGCAACAGTGCAGCTATCGCGCTAATTAAGCGCTCGTCTCGACGAGCCAAATACCGCCGTTACATTTCCAGTCAATCTCTCTCTCTCTCTCTCTCTCTCAGTTTTATATAGGCACACAGCAGCACCGAATTAACGAACGCATTATAGGAGCTCGCGAGCTATTTCGGCGTCGAATAAATCTATGTTGAGCGATTACGGTGATCATCGTTTTTAATTGCAAGGTCGGCACGGCCCCCACCCTCACTCACGCACTATATAGAACCGACGTCGCCGGCGAGCACTTGAACCTGAAATCGCGCGCGTTCGCGTCGCCAGGAATAGCGCAAAAGCCAGTGCCAAGCGCAGTAGCAAACGTATACGCCGGATTTATATATCTGCCTGTATGTATATATGTGTGTGCATATATGCGTGTGCGACGCGAATATTATGACGCGCTTTCACTCTTCCGCGGCGCTTCGACGCGTGCACTCCTTGTTTTTTCTTCTTTTTGTCTCTCCTTCCGTCTCTTTGATTCTCGGGAATTCGCCTGTACGAGAACGAGCGAAGGCCGCGCGAAATATAAACCGAGAGGAGCGAGAACGATGCAGCCGCGAAAAATCGCGAGGCGGTGGTGGTGGAGGAGGAGGAGGAGGAGACGAAGAGGAGCTTAGAGAGCAGCGACGGCTCTTTATTTATAGCGCTGTCTGTAATTTTCGATTTAGCGATACCTCAAGGTCAGGAGCAATTTTTCCCTCCATTTGTCCGCTTGTCGGAGGAAAAGTGCCGTGCCGCGTAAAAATACGCAGCTGAGAAAGAGAGAGAGAGAGAGGAAGAGAGAAATGTGTAGCGCGCGCAGGCGCATCGCGTCTTTTTCTGTTTAGCTGTTGCGCTACTACGATGCCCGCTGCGGCGTCGGCTACTGTCGACTTGAAGCGGTGATAAATCTATCAATTATGAGGGCAATTCTTTGCGTTTTTTACGACTCTGCGACGCTTTTGCGCGAGGGCCTCGCTTGATCGTGCGTGTTTTTGCAAAAATAGTAATTGCCTGTGTATGCGTTCGGGCTGTGAAATCAAAACAACATGTGATTTTAGCTGGTGGTTAAAATAATATCGAGGATGTGAGTTGTGATTTGTTTTTGGTTATTGTGTGAATTGATTATTAAAGTATATTTTCTGCAAATCCAAGTGTTTGATCAGAATTTAAATATTGCCAAATTATAGAATATTTAATTTTCAATATATTTTTAATATTTTCACACATTTCGTGTTAATGTATTTATAAAATGATATTTCAAGCCGTGTCTCAATATTAATTTTTTTTTATTATGTATATTTATTTTTTATCTGTTGTTTGCTTACAAAATCAACACGCTTATTTTTTCGTGTCCATCAGAAAGGTAGCCATGATATATTATGCACATATATATATTTTTTATCTTATACATCATCGTAGCACTTGATAATATCTGCGAGATGCGTTTTTAGTGATTGATCGTTTTGGCATACCCGATAAAAATAAATAGGGTCCTCAATGGGATTTAATTATGCAGATATAGCTGAATTTCATTATACATGTTACATAGATTCAAAATATGATTCACATATTATTTGATAACCGCATTATTTTAATACAAGTAAAAAGTACATTTCTTTTTGAATTTCAGTAAAAAGCTAATATTAAATCCGTCTCACTAACTTATATTTAATAAATATTTCAATAAAAATATATAATCATGTCAACTAATAATAACAAAGAAACCTTGTAGCGCATCGTTTATTCCGTTTGCTAACAATATTTTTGCAAATTACGTTATACTTTAACCATCCACATTTAGTTTTGAAAAAAATCGAAAGTTTATAAGGCCGCAGAAGCAAATCCATGAATAATTTTGAATAATCTCGACGAGACCTCAAAAAACGGAACATTGAACGCTCGCGCGCTGGTCTCAAAAATCCTTCGTTAAACTAATTTTGCTGGGAGAGTCATAAACGAAATTTGCATCGACCCGTGCGGCTCGCTCTCGATGTGGGAGGTCTAACCTTATTGCGTAGAGCTCGCCTTTACGTAAGAATCACGAGATCCCAGATCCGTCGCTATATGCCATAGCCTGTTGAAAACATAATAAGGGTCCGATATATATACATTGTATAACGAACTGTTATAATGATCATATAACGAGGTTGGCTGTGTCATTCAATACCGTGTTTTTTTTACTGTGTTTATGAAAAAGTTTTACTTGTTATTGGTAAAAAATGTTATTTTAGGAAAAATTTATTCAATATCAGTATTGAATGGAGCATTGAAAACCATTTGTGTTTGTATTACATGAGGTACAAAATGTTATTAATGAAAGATTAATCATGATAAGATTAACATATTGATTGGTTGAGTACTGATTGAAGATTAAAATTGTTAGTATAAAAGTTTCAAAGTCTTGAAAAAAGAAAAACAGGAATATTTTAATTCTTCGTTCGAAAAGTTTAATTAAATCGAGCCAAAATAGCACTCGTCTTGGTCATATCTTAAGATCCCCCAAGTTGGCATTGACCTGTTACCGCCGGTATTCGCACCGCGAACTGCCGTAAACAGTCCGGAGCCTTCAAAAATATGCTGATCGTCATCCTCAAATATAAGAGACTGATCGGACAGACTGGCACTGTGTGCAACTCGAGAAGCAATATATATATTAGGTGCACAAGAGTTCATATTATATGTATATATATCAGGCTGGCCGCGTATATGACGTGGCTGCACCAGTGCAGTAGTCCGGGGGAAATTATTGACCCGGCCGTGTGCGGCTCGCTCGTCTCGCCGTCAACAGCGGTGCGAGGACGACTGGCAGGAAATCGATAGCTGATGTCTGAATATCAATAATTTATACGTACGCGCGCCTCGGCCGTATAAAACACGCGTCGTCTTATCTGATGGAGGAGACTTGTTTTGTCTTCATTCGGCGAGAGCCGCGCGGACCGATCACGTTTTTTCCATCTTTTTTTTCGTTTCCCCTCCCCCGCGCTCCTTATTGCAGACTCAGGCAGGCAGCGTTTTCACGCAAAGCAATCAGCGTGCGCGGGCCTGGTTCTCTCTCTCTCTCTCTCTCTCTCTCTCTTTCTCTCTTATTACAGCCATTTTTGTCGATTGAAGTGCTTGTATAAATGGTTAGTGTGTATATATATGTATATATTTGCTCTTTGAGCCCGCTTGGAACAGTGGAATTTTACACCATTACGATTGTTTCCTTAAGCCGGACGTGAACTTTTTTTTTATGCGGGATCATTATGAAACGGTAATTTTTAGAGCTTGTATATACCGAATTATCAAATAACAGTAACCTTGAGTATGTATTAAGATTTGTTTTAGCAATTTAAAAGTTGATTCCGGGAACAAATGATATATTTATATAGACTTATGTAGTTCACTAAAACAAATGAATTCCCGAATGATAACAACTCACTCGATTTTCCGTGTAAAAACATCTGAAACATACCGTAGATTAAGAAAGTTCAAAACCTTCGCGAATGCTGTGCGAAATGGCAAAAGCACACGGCGATAACAACACAATCGTATAACCTTTCTTCGGCAACTCCATAAAGATCCATTCTCCCGCAGTACAGCACTATAAATTAATTTTTCTCGCAGCCCAATAAAATCAGCGCGAACGGGCGGGCAGCTACGAGTTAGCGCGTTCTTTCACTCTCCTTCCCTCCCTCTTTCTCTCTCTTTCCGCTCCTCGCTCGATTCCCGCGTATACCAAAAGAGCCGAAAAGAAAAAACACCCGGCGAGACCCAAAGAAGAGAAACACGAAACTCGCAACAACAACAGCAGCAGCAGCAGCGGCAGCGGTAGTGGCGATAGAACGCTATCACGGTCAGGGCGGTGGGAAACGTGAAAAAAATGGCAAATCGATCGTGCGAAAGAATCACGACGGCGTCGGCTGCAAAAAGAGGAAACGCGTGCGGACACTATGAACGCAGTGGTCCAGGGCCGCCAAAAGAGAGGAGCCGACGCTGCGCTGCGAGAGTCAATAGTTATCCGAACGTTGAGAGCGCGAGAGAAAGAGGGAGAGAGAGAGAGAGGAGAGAGAGATGGGCATATAGCTAGCAATCGAGGGCAATGGTTAGTCCAAGGTCTCTCGAGTTCAAATCCCCGCGCCGGTGCAAGCTTTACTTCGCTCTTCCTCTCCTTCTCTCTCCTTTGGCTTGCGCGCGCAAACAACGACCTCTCTCTCTCTTGCTTGCGCCTCCGTTCCTAGAATAGTCACTGGCAGAGAAGAGAGAGAGAGAGAGAGAGGGAAACGGGCTGACGTTCACCGGTAAACATTTTGCGAATCGGAATAATAATTCCCGAACGTCTCCGCGGGTGTGCACGTGTATATGTATATATATGTGTGTGTGTGTGTATATATATATATATATATATATATATATACGAGTGCGCACGTGCGTATATATGTGTGAGTGTGTGCACCGGAGGAAGCAACGATCCGGACGCTGCATCCAAGTCCATACGTGGGCGTCTCGGGCGAACGAACTACGCCGTGGCCTGTACGTACCTACACTACATCGGTCGCATCCTCGGGAAATACGATTCCAGGTGTTTCAGCTTCGCTCTTTTTCTCCTCTTTTTCGCTTCTCTCTCTCTCTCGCATCGACCGTTGGTATATATATAAAACACATGCTCTCTCCAGTACGTTGTGCCGTCTTTTCCCCTCTGGTGAATCCTCTAAATTTTCGCTCTGATAGAGTGAAATTTACGTCTTGCTTAATTCCGTTTTAACCGAGTGAGAGAAAGAGAGACAGAGACCACTCTAAAACATTTGGAGGACAGTTCTTTTTATTTTGCCTTCTTCTTCCTCTTTCTCTTCTGCTTCGTGCTCCTATAATATACTCCTACATGTATTTCTCTTTGGCCAGCTTATTTGGATTTACGGAGATTGAAATTTCGCCGGGGGGTGAGTGGGGAGAAAGGAAGATGTTTGGACTTTTCCGGATTTTCTTTTGACCTTTTTTAAAGTTTCAACTTTCCAAGAGCTTACCAGAAAAGTAATGAAACGACCAGAAGATTGGCTTGTTCTTTTCCAGAACGTTTCCTTAAAGTGAATGTTTGTACCGGTTAATGTTTTGACAACGCAATTTAACCAAGTGTTATAAATACCATAAATCATTTAGCATGAGATAATTTTATCCTTAATGAGACTATTGAATTTTCTTTATGAATTCGTAACGGCTTCTGAATTATAATTTTCAATAATGTAATTCAAGAAAGTATGGAGCACTAATAAACCTTATTTTTTCCCCTGTGCAATCTTGTATCAATAATGAATATATCGAGAGAATATAACGAATGCGCAAAGGTTCAGCTGCATAAAATTTACAAATATCGCCAGCTATAATTCAGAAGAAAAGTACTTAATATTTATAAACAGTAGCTGATTAAATTATTTTCTTATCGATCACGATTGCAAACTTAATAATCATCAGTATTCATGAAAACGTTAGACTCCGCGTTTACCTTTTACGAAGCGACCTCCCCCTTCTCTCCTCCTCGCGCGTGAAAACCAGTTTCGCCGTAGTATTAAAAATACGCGCGCGTGCAAGTGCGCGGTACGAAAAAAATGGTACTTCACGCTCGCGGGTGCGCGACGTGGACTTATTAATTCGATCGTATATATGTATGTATATGAAAAGCGCTTTGCTGTCTTTATAAGTTCTATAATTTGGACGGTCGCTCGTTCGCTCGCTTACCATATCGTGAACTCGTTTTGGAAATTAAGCGAGCGCACGCCGCGTAATCTGTACTTCGACGCCATATATACTATATTCCAGTTTAAAGTTCACGGGCAGTCCATTAGACATCCGGGTCAAAGAAATCAAATTCAAATTATACCCAAAAGTGTGTCGTATATATATATATATATATATATATATATAGATATATATGTACACGTGTGTGTCTTAACGTAAATGTATATATGCATACAAACGTATATGTGTGTATAGATGTATATAGCACGCAGAGCGTCTCGCGCGCTCTCGGGTATACTGTGTGCACGGTAGAGTTGTGCCGTATATAGCCGGCAGCCGGGCGCAAGTGATGAATGTAGTCGTTAGACGTTATCTATGTAGGATGCCCCGAAAATGTATAATACGCCGATTTATAAATGTACATCACACCACGCTGATTTTCCTTTTAGAAAACTGTTTCAGGTTATATTCCGGGATGGTAAATTATATTAATAATAACTGCATTTGCATAAATTGCTCGGTGTATGCGGTAGTGGCGGCATTATATGGTAACTGAAGCACGTTATAATATCCATAAACAGCTTGAGCGGCATTATTAATCACGGGTAAATGGAGGTTTTGATATCGGAAATGTTATTTTCGAATAGCGCAATATTGAGTTCTGTTGAACGCGTGATTTCGAAATTTAATAAATGCTCGAGAGCGTATTTCGACTTTTCTTGATTATAAGGATATTTATAATAATTTAATATAAACTGGTTGTATATACGAGAAATGTAAATTTTTTCATGATAAAACATTAAAATACGAAATATATAAATACAGCTCGATTGATCTTGGCAAATAATTAGTTCCACGCAAGCATGACGCTTTTCGTAATTACGAAAAAAGCCGCAGCAATACGAGTCATCATCGCAACATTTCGTTGCTTCTTTTTTTTTGCGAAGAGCCATTTAAAGAGTTCCACACGTGATTTTCCATCATGAACGTGATTAATTTTTTTTCCTCCTCTTTTCTTCAATTTTTTTACTTTCTCGCAAAAGTCCATAAATTACAATGATTCAACGTGCGCGCGCGCTCACTCAACGGTATCATTTGGACTTGAGCGTCACGGTGGCTAAGCAACGAGGCATTGATTATGCCATTTATGACTGGCGACTGGCATCGCCTACGCGAGCGAGAGAGAGAGAGAGAGAGAGCAGGGGGGAGAGGGAGAGGCTTTAATTCTGGAATTATCGAGATTGTTAGATACACATCTTCATGACGGGGTTATCGCATCGAGCGAGCCGCAACGAGCTGTGTTTCATGCGATCCATGTTCCCCTCCCTATATATATATATATATATATATATATATATATATACACGTTCGAGTTACAATCCGAATCGAAGCTACTAGAACTACTACTAGACGACTGCTTATAGAGCTGTAAGTATCTGCATATTGATTACGAGATAGTCAAGATTTTAGAAGCGATATAACGAACACGGAGGCGATTTGTATTTTCGAAAGGTGTTTCCGAGAAGCGCCCGATTTATTACAAAAAGTGTCATCAGTGTGAATAATATGGTTAAAGGTAGAGCGCGACGGTCGGTTAAAATTGATTTTCGTTTAAAAATATCGTTTACTCAACATCTAACGTGGGTTAGTTATACTTGTTTATATATATATATATATATAAGGATATATTTATTTATTTAAAATATCGAACCGATTGGCTGTTGTTTTTCTTTTTGCGTTCTACAGGTCAATGTATCCGAAAGAATGGTCCATTATACAAAAACATTTTGTTTTCCAGTTAAAATTACATGATTTATTCGTTTCTTCTCGTATTTCAAATATAAAAAACGCACTATTAAAAATCATAAATAAAACTTGGACGACGTTAAAATTAAAAGGAAATTTTAAAATGCGTCTCGCAAAAGTATTCGGAATATTTTGGAAAAATGCAATACTTTTATTATTGCATTCTAATTTAAACTGTACGATGAATAAAAATATTCACAATGACTATTATTTTTCGAAACATACATCATGCGATACCAATTTATTTTCCTTTATATTTATAAAAAGTTGAATCTATAGCTCAGAAAACTCTAAATAGTCGAAATTTCAAAACAATAATTTTACTGTTATTTGACAAAACTTCGAGATAAATCTGAAAAGATAATCTTCTCGATAATCTGTAAAAATAACTCTGAAAAAATGCGTATACTGCTGCATCAACCAGCGGTTCCGCTCACATAGAATAGACATCAGTAGGTCTAAACAGATCGTTCATTGCTACCTCTCTTTTAGTTTATTTAGACTCTCCTTCCCCTCCTTTCTACTCCCTTATATATATATATATATATATATATATACACATGCATGCACCTTTCCCCACGCGCGTATATATAGCCTGTTAATAAAGCCAGACACTAAGTAGGCTCCGATTCGAAACAATTTTTCACTTTCATTATAAACGCACAAGCGCTGCGTTCGCTCTCGCAGCTGCATTCTTCGCGTTTCCGCGTTTCTCATCATCTGCGCGTATATATATACTGCGAAAAGCCTACGTAGCAGCTAAAACCCCTGCTGCTCCGGCATCCTGTACACATAGCGTTCATCGCGTACATACATATACATTTACACTGTGTTCTTATATATACCTTATACATCTATATATGTGTGTATAGGTCTTGCCCTCTCGATCTCCCTCCTCTTTGCGATGCAAACATCATAATCTAGCGATAAAACGTTCCTGGCCAGCGCGCTGATTAATCTGCCAATAAAATCTCATTGGGAACACATGTTTCTCGTGTTGGACTTTGCCGAAACCGGTCGCTGTTTGTTGTGCGGAAAAAGAGGAAAGGTTCATATATATACTCATCGGTATATATATACACACACGAACACGTAAGCTACAAATGTACTAACGCGTATATACATATATATATACACGAAGAAGCTTTCACTGTACGTACGGTAGGAGAAGACGGTGATTCCGTCTGCAGCGCGTTCGCTCTGAATCATGCACTTGCGGTTTTAAATTAGACGTCGTAAAATCCGTCGTCTTTTCTTGGTTGCCGGTGTTCTGTGTGTACGTGTGTGCGTGTGCGAGAGGTCTGCGTTCGCGAAACGTTACTCTCCTCTCCCCACCGAGGGCCAACAGCCTTCTCGCGGTCTACAAATTACCCGCGCGCCACACCGCCGTGGATATATACTCCGCGAGAGTGTTATTCTTTTCGCGATGGTTTTTTGACCCGCCGCCGAGGGAATAACATTTTTTTTCAAACAAACCTTGCGCAGTGAGAGAGAGAGCCGGGGGATCTTTGCGGTAGTTGATCGTTTCGCCGGAAGAGCTTGAGAAAAAAGCTGTTGCCGCTGCTTCTGATACAATTTTTATTTGTTGCTCTTGCTACAGCTCGCTGTCATGGCGTTTGTTGTTGCGTTGAATTTTGTAATTTCCTTTTCGTTTTAAATAATATTGGAATAGAGCCTGATAAAGATTTTTTTATTGACATATTTAGTTGTATTTCATTTTCGTGTAAATCCTTTGAATTATTTTATATATAAATATTTTTCTTTCAAGCTCACTGCAATTCACTATTTATTGAAAATTTACAAATTAAATAACCACAATCTAATTTCAATATCCTAGTTTAATCAATTCTTATGTGTATTAAGATAATATATATTTATTTCAATACAAAAAACTTGGCATAAGATAATTGCTTCTATAGAATAATAATATGTATGTCATTCGACATTGCTTTTCATAATATAGTCTATAGAGGCGCACTAATACAGGTTTTATAATTTATGCGTTCATTATTTTGATACCTATCAGGTGACTTCACATCTTATTGTAACGTCGAAGAAAAAAGTCCAACTCTTTATTTTGCAAAATTCATACCCACATCCTATAATATAATATATAATGATTTATTGCTTCCTCCTAGAGGAAGCTTATTTATAATGTTCGGAATGTTATTTATAAAATTTGTAATCGAAATACACTATTTTAAAAAAATCTCCATATGGATGTATGTGCGTGTATGTATGTATGTCCAACGCTGATATTTCATGATCATTCAGTGATCATTCTTTTTAGATTTTGCTCAAACTCTTTGGGTCAATATTCTATTTATGTAAAATTAATTTTTTTTATAGACATTTTTCAAAGATTTTTTAAATATTTAGACCAAATACCGCTTATATATTATGAATTCTCTGTATGCAGGATAAAATTCTCTACAATTTAAAAAAAAAGAAGTCGATAGCTATATTTCACCACAAGTTATTGATGAAAACCTAATATTTTGTAAATAGCTTATATTTCGAAATTAAAAAAAGATATATTCCACCAATTAAACAAAATAAAAAGAACAATAAATTAAACAAAAAATTATGGTTATTTTTATATATTAATTTTGCTTGAAAATAAAAAAATTTGTATCTATAACTTGTATAATTTACTTATTACAAATATAGATTTAAATAATTACATTTGTTTTAACTTTAATTTAATAAAAGGAATCAGTAAACTAGTTTGAGGAAGCAAAGTGCCAATGAATTGACAGCGGTTTATTATTTGTTGTTCTCCTCGTAACGAAACGCATACGCGGCACAAACACAGCAGCCGCAATTTTTTCGCGCTTTACGACAGTTTTTACGAGGACCAAACCCTGTCAGGCTCACTATCTGGATCACATTAATTCAGCCATTTTTACTTTCCAAAATGACACCTAAATCACACACAGAAACGCACGCGATTTCAAGCTCTGGCGCTACATACAAAATTATGCTTTTTATTAAAAACAAGCGGCGTTATATGGTGGTTACCAAAAAAAGCGCATGCGGTTCTCCTCCTACTACACACACAGGGAAAAACAACGACGTGAAGAGTAGCAGCGGGTCGCGGGCTAAAAAGCAGATGGATCGTGCGCGCGCATTTCTCGTCATGAATAGCCCTCTTTGTAAAAAAGCCGAGGCGAGGACAGAGCGATTTTCGAGCCGTGTATATAGCGCGGGGCGCTCGCGTATCGCAACTTCCGGTCCATTAGTCGCAGTTTATCCAGCACCCGAGAGCCGCGCGCGCGTGCGCTGCTTTTACTCTCTATACAGATCCAAGGGCGGCCTGCAGCACGTGGACCAACTTTGTGATACCCGCTTGGCGCGCTCGGGGCAAAAATAACGATCTGAAATCCTACAAAAAACACACGCGCGCGCGCGTCGTCAAACGCGTATATGAGCCGGTCGTGGTGGCTGTTATTGCGCGCCGACTTTTATGTATACGCGAGCGGCTCAAGGGGGGAAATTTATACTTTGACAGGCAAAGCGGGTGCGAGTCTTCGATTTTTTTCTGTTTTTCCCTTTTCAGCGAGAAATAAGAATTTCCTTTTAATCGATTTTTATGCGCGTGGTTTTTAATTGCTTCGCACGATAATCGTAGCTTTATAGTTTGATAAATGTATGCGCGTGTGTGTATATATATGTGCGCGATAAATCTGAGCAAAATAAATGTTTTATCGATAAAAAAATCTTATACAATTTAAATTTATTATATTTTTGTGTAACAATCTCTGTAGGTTGAAATCATAATAATGAGTGTAGTATCTTAACTTTACAGTGAATGTAAAGCGCGTTACAGTATTGCCTTCTAATTTGAGCCCTTCTTCATTTTGGCATGAATGCTATAATAACCAAGAAATTACCTCTACATCTGTCACATAAACTAAATCAAAAAACTTTTGTTTACTTTATGAAAATTACTTAAACTCGTTATACCGCACCTACATCACTTAAACCGCGTATGTATTGTTTCTTTTTCAATTTCGTCACAAGTACGTACTTAGAAATCTATTTATTTTTATAGAAAGGAGGACACACGTATACGCGGATACTTTCCCGAAGTCCTGCGCGACCGGTATTCGTAATTTAAAACCCTATTGACTCTGGATGTGTTTACAGCGAGCGTCAGCGTTTTCCACCAACGCAAATCTGCATTTCTCACGATCCTCTTCGTTCTTCGAACTCACGTAGATTATTATCTCAGACTTCAGCGTTCTCGGCACCGCATATATATACACTCTCGGCATCCTCGCTAGCGCACCACACACACACACACACACACACGAGCTGCATGAGCAGCAACTCGGAGGAAAACAAATCGACGTTTCGTCTTGTTTTTCCCTCCTCTAACTTCCTCTTTTTCTCTTTCTCTCTTCGTTTCGCTTTTTTTACAGCATTTGCCGCGCGTTGCCTCTTCATAATCTCGCTCTCTGGTGTCGCCGCGGGGGATATACGCAGATGAATCTAGACAATTTTAACTCCCCGACGATCTCGAAAGACCTGTGCTCGCGAGAGAGTCTATATCTCTCTTAATACCTAGCAGCTTATTCTTGCTGAGTTTCGAAAAACTCGAGCTCAACGTGTAACCGTTCGCGTAGAAAAAGTCCGGCTTCCACGCGGCAACCGTGCAAGAACGCACACGAGAGGAAAAGTTGTCTTATTCGCATCGCCATGCGGTTGTCGGGAAAAAATCTACGGCGCTTTGAAGGGAACGCGTGTGGCCAAGCTCTCGACACTCGTGCCAAAAAATCCCGCGGCATGCTGAAGAAGTTGGGACGAGAGAAAAAAAAACCGGGTGAGACAGAAAGAGAGAGAGAGAGAGAGAGAGAGAGGGATATTCTATTTACGGAGTTAGTGGCGGTATACCTCTTTTTTTCACGGGCACGGGCCATATAGTGTAATCGAAGCCGAACGCGTGCGTGTGCGAGCAGGGCATTTTCGTATTTTAACCTAATGAATTTCACGCGTCTTCGACTTCAAACGATTTTTTTAACGAGCGCGCTGCTCGCGCACACGCTCCGCTCTTCCCTTTGATAATTAAAAAGGCGGAGATGATTTTTTTCCTGTTGCTCATGCTACCGGTTACGAGGCACTGTGTGCTCTGTACTGTTTACGCGAGCGCGCGGGGGTCCGTTTTTTGGCCGCATCCTTTTTGAGGTTTATTCGTGCTTGATTGGTGAATTTTATGTGCAGTCGAAGTGCACGTATAGTACGCGACGATGAATAGATACGAGCATTTTCGCCTGGTTGCATAAACATTATGAGTCATTTGTATATTTATAACAGATTTTATTCTACAGATGTATATTTGATATTTTGATATTTATGTACAGAAATGTTTTTATTTTATGTATGCAGAATTTATTTTTTCCTGAATTTCTGCTTAATACATCAGTCCATTTTATACAAGAAAATACGTTTATTTATTGTCAGTAATAGTTACATCACACTCTAATTTAACACATAACTCGAAATTCTAGATTGATGAAAACGTGAAAGGTTTTATAATATTTTACAGTTGTCAAAAGCTACCTAAATGATAACGACTTTTATCCACATTTTAACATAAAGACATCGCAACAAATAATCGTTGTAACACTTTATCGTCCAATCCCTCATTTGCAATGTACTTTTCGCAAACTACATTAGTATATACACACAGGTTGCTCAAGGCAATAAACGTTGACAAACAACGTCTGTCAATAGGGACCATAAATTTTGCCATGGCTTGTCACTACTACCCATTTTTCGCCACGATAACGCCCGCTAATTACATTCACACGAATCGTGCACGTGGACATAGTGCCAAGCTCGCCGTCTATACATCCATCGAACACGAGAATCTCGCGTTTTAACGCCGCAGATATCATCGCATACACACACATA
>JAWWEQ010000045.1:1113721-1146019 GCA_035583055.1 Torymus tubicola | reverse complement strand
TACATATATATATACGTTCGTTGACTATGAAAATGTATACTTACCCACACACTCGAAGTCTACACACCATATAAGCATATTATATATACACACGCATAGACACTGCCGCCACTTCGGTCTATACGTTTCGAGTGTAACTTGCGCGACAATGTTTCTGTCTGTTTGAGAGCTGCCGTGCGGCTGATTATCTCCTTATACCATTATATGCGCTCGTGCACACATGTGTACAACGCAGCGGCGTTACACAAGCGCCGTTGCGTCGTCGCAAAATTTACGGTCACGCATACGCGCGCGCGCGCGCGCTCTCGGCGCTGTATATATATATATATATATATAGCCGCGCGATATATACGCTGATCCGCATCGGTGCGATGTCTTCGCGGTTAGTAGCCGCGCGGCGAAAGAAAGGGAGAATCCGCCATAAATTTAGACTCACGAGTAAAGCAGAAGCGGCAACGCGTCGGCGAGTGTATACACTTGCGGGCTGCGCAAAGGCCGCTTTAATTCCTCCGGAGTCGTTAATGTGTGCGCGATAGCGCGTCGCGGGAATCGTGTAATTAAGTCAGATTACACGGCCGCATGGCAAACTCGCGAAATTTATCTTTGACTAGTGTTTTTTTTTCTTTCTTTCTTTTCGTTGCTGCGTATAGAGCGAACGGAGGAGTGAGAGAGAGAGAGAGACGACAGAGGTCTTATCATTGCACGTGAGCGCTGATTTGATTTGCAAATGCTTTGCGTATTAAGTGGCTTTACATTGTAAAACAGTGGCGCGGGTGCGGGCGTTGGTGTGCAGCGAAAAGACTCCTGTTTGCGAAGAGATATCTCGTGCCTTTGATTCTGCGTGTTTAGATCGAATTATCTTTTATTAGCTAATAAGCTATGGGAATCCTGGATGCACGGATTTAGATAATAACGAAAGGTTATCGAAATATTTATCATATACTTTATATCATATTTCTTTTATTAGTATATTTCTGGATTGTATTGAAATTAATGTAATTAAAATTTCTTAAAAATATCTGCGTAATAACATACGTATTTGCAACAAAATTATACCTTTTACACTTTATTCAATCAAGATCTTAAATTCGACAATATCATCTTTTACTATATCTCTCTTATACCGAAACGATATCAACACTTCACACGAAAAAAAAAATCGTAAGTGTCAACGAATCACGGCTATATTCTCTCGACACTTCACTTATCTTATATAATAACAGCCATTTCGCAACTTGGCAGCCACGAGACACGCAGACACACACATCGTAGCAACAAATCAGCGCGCATTATCGTTTTCCCTCGGCACCCACATACCCAACGGCCACACTATAACCCTTGCACGCAGACCAGCAAGAGCAACCTGCTCTCGTATCCCTTCATGCGCACAGCTCTTCCGTCGATCACTATATACACATACAAGCACGGATGCGCGTTAACGCGATTCCCGGCCGCGCGTGATGTGCGACTAGACGCGTCGCCACCGCCGCCGCCGCCACACGACGATGCGGAGGAACGTCGACGGTTACAGGAGCCACTACTAGTCGTTTGTCGATAACGCCGTTCGAGCGCTTCGGCGCAGGGGTTGAAAACGGTTATTCGACTATTTACTTATCGTCGTCGCTTTCTCTCTCGTCGATGCTGAAATCGATGCTGCAGCGTATACTATAGGATATATACCTATAGGACGTTCAGGAATTCTATGGTATTCATATATATATATACACGGCAGATGTGTGAGATCTCGTATATATGTATGTATGTATGTATACACACGTGCTTCTGGTGTTAGTCATCATGCGGGTGGGCCCGCGGTGTCTCTAAATGGCGCAAGCGCTCTCGCGCTTATCGGTGAATGCGCTTTTAAAGGCTTTCGAAGGTGTGCGGCGAGGGGATGAGGCGAGTACATATATGTATAACTGGTTACGACAGAGGGTTTTAATCGTTACGGATTGAAGGATGGAATGCTGTTTGCCTTTTTCGAGTCCACGTCGTAAAGCGTAATGGGTCGCACGAGAGTGTAACAGAGTGTAAGGCACAGGCGAGAGCATTTTTCGTATATATAAGTGTTCGTGCTCGATAAGTCAAAATATGTTTGGATTGAGGTAGCGAGTGTCGCGTGTGTTACTCGAGATCGGTGCGTTTAAAGCGATGCTCGTGTCGTCGTTCCGTGATGAACATCGAACATAAAGTCTAAAGAGATAAGCTTTTGAGTACTCGGAACATCATAATTGAGTTTCGGATGGGCGAATAATTGGGATTAATGCGTTATACTTTCGAAGTGCCAAATGGCTTCTTATCTTACATTATACCTTTTAGTGGCGAATAATGTTTGTAAATGTATTTAATTCCAATTCGAAGTTTACATTATTGAAGTTTAAATTTTAACAAATCAATGATGTATCTTATAGTAAATAGCCATAGTTTATTTTTAAAAATTTAATAATCAACACGATATTCCCAATCATATATAAATTAAAATACTATGAAACTTCATAAAGAACAAGGAAATGAAACTTTCGTCCAATTTACGTAAGATTATTTCTTCCCTATATATATATATATATATATAATGTAATTTCAATCGATTCAATTTCACGAAGGCAGCTAACCTTCTGTCGGTCAGTTGATTATCGTCACGTACGCCACAAGATGATTTCGCCAATTACAAATGGAATTCTCTCTCCGGTACAAAAAGGTACAGAGAGTCACTCTCTGCGAGCCCTACACTATACGGTGCATCGACCTAACAACACTGTATACAGTGCTTGCAACGCGAGAGAAGAAACGCCAATTCTAATAGGATTTCTCATTCCCACTGTGGCGGCTTCGCGCTCTCGCACATGCTTGCAAACAAGGAAACGCATAAATTCGTATCCTCGCCTCCTTTTCGGATTCGATCCGTAACAGGATGCAGATGCCGCGCACGAATCTATAAAACACCGAGAAAGAGAAAGAGAGAGAGAGTTCGCTGTATGTGTGTGGGTGTCCTTGACGGGGGGCAGCGATCTTTCTCTCTCTCTCTCTCTTGTCGACGAGAAATATAGCACCGGAGAAAAGATATAGAGGGAGAGAGGGAGAGAGAGAGAACGAACGTACGAAAGAGCGAGCGAGAGAGAGAGAAAGTGATTTTCCTCGCGCACGGTCCGCCCACCTCGAGAACCTGTTCGGATGCACGAGGAGGAACCAGTGTGTACGTATATATATATGTATATACGTGTATCCTCGGAGAGTTGTATTGCACGCCATAGGCTTCGAGATGGGCTTCGATCGTCGTCGTTACGCTGATTATTTATACACTACGAGGTTTTAAACGAGTTTCGCTTCTGTAAGGGCACGCGCGCGACCGGTGAGGTAATGATTGTCGAGCGACCGTTTGTATAAAGCTCGGTTTCGAGAACATCGTGTGTCATGTATATATAGGTGTGTATGTTAGTTGCATAACACGTAGAGATGCGTATATCTGTGTGGAAAAAGTGCTTGGATTTAGGATGTCGAAGCGATTCGGCATATCAAAGTTGAAATAAATGAGATGCGAGAGTAACCGAGTCTGCGATAATGTTGTATACAATACTGCTGATACTTAAAACGGTTTCTGCGTGTAGTTATATACGTTTAAAATAATGGTTCAAGTAATGAAACCGGAATAGGTATGAAATGTATAGAGTTGCATCCTTATTATATATATTAATCGACGGTGTGTGCTGGTATCGATGCAGTGTGTATACCTTAGATAAACATCGGTACAAAAGTGCAGTGTGGTGACAAGGAGATAACCGGAGTATCTGTATGTCTGTGTTGATAAGATAGACAAGCCCCACGCGTTATCGGGCAATTTTTCCTTGTAGTTACATCAATGCAAACTTTCTCGACGTTTTTTTTTGTTTTCAACGTTTCGAGCGCGATATATATATACCGCGCGTAGTAACCACCCGCGCCTATAATCAAAGGATTTATTATATTTCATTTTTCACGTGGCACTTATAACGAACGAATCGACGCGCCGATATATCATCGCGATATCGAGCGATCACCTGGCCGCAATAAACCTCTCTCGCTCGAATTGTTTTTCATCGTGGTTCGCTCGTGCGCGCGCGCGGCGAATCAAGTGGAGAAACCAGTACACAATGAGGCCCTTCTCTCATCTCCGCGTTTTCTTCTTCCTCCTCCTCTTCTTCTTCTTCCCCCTCGCTCTTCTCCATCTTTCTCGACTCGTCTACTTTTCCGTCATCGCCCTCGGGGCCTTAACTCTCGCGTACCTGCGTATATATGTATTATATACATATATATATACAAGCGGCTGTATATAGCTGAGCTGAACACGTGCGCACAACATTCTAGTCGCGTGCGCAGCTTCGTTAGTTGTATTTATATACATATATATATATATATACACACACACACACACATACAAGCGCACCTTCTTTCTATACCTGCCTGAGCCAAGCCGTAACGTACCGTTCCGCTAGTGTCTATTTTAATAATTGTTACGTACTCTCAGCTGAGTCTTTTGCCATACTACATATACTCTTTTTTCACGCTTTGCTATTTAGACGCGGACCTATAGTGCGCGCCTTTCGTGCGCAGGAAACTCTTTTAGCGATTTTACACGGAAGGAAGAGGTTTTCTGCCTGGTGCTCGTGCGCGCGGCGCCCGAAGCGAGCGTGTGAATGTCGTATTTTTTTGACGAATCGAGTGCTCGAGTCGGTATGAGTTTCTAATTTCTTCATAGGAAATCGTTAGCGTCGGGGATATATCAATTATTCATGCGATTCTGTATAGTGAGAGAGAGAGAACGAGAAGGAGAGTGAGTTGTTTAATTAATTCTCTATAGACGTGACTGATGTTTCAATAGATTTATGACTCAGTTCAGATCTCATTCTTACTCTCACTTATACTGTTATTAATAACTTTTGTATCAAACTTAGTTTTGATCGAATAAGTTTGAGTGTTTGAAATTACAAAAGCAGCTATATACCTTAATTTGCGGTCACTGCAGCAATTTATTTAGACTTTTCTGATGCCAGGAAAATTGCCTGTGTTTATAATAAATAGAGATTGATCGAAAGCATTAAACTTTTAAATTTCATGCGATACTCAAGTCATTGTAGCACGTTTTCATTGTACTTGGTAATTACAAAAATAAACGAGTTTCCAAGCGAAATTAATGTTGCTCTCAGAATGTTTTACACAGACAAATATGATATACATGAACGGAGTTATTAAGAGTTTGTGATAATGAAAAAAAGTGCCTGTAGCATTTCAGTTAATCAATTTTTATTGCGATTAAGTTAGTGGAGTGCGTGCGCGTGCGCGTGGTCGAGCAGTGCGCTTACATAACTCGAATATGCAATGAAAATGCGAGGTACGTGCATGGCATATTCAATTTTCCATAGCTAAAAGGATTTTGCAAATGTACACATTAAGCCTGTGACGAGTACATAAATGAACGTCCAATTAACATTGTTATTGATTGATTTGTCACTCGGTGTATATAAACGTCCGCTAAACTCGCAGCTTTATTGATTTTCAAACAAACCAGAAATTATTTTGTCACTACCTTTCCCACCGACATGCACGCAGGTATATATATATATATATATGTCTCGTTTACGTTCGTTTCCATTCATATTTAAGGACGTCATTAAAAAATCGTACACCGAATGTCGAACTATACTCTGTTAATGTCTATAATTATTTGAACGGTCCCCGCAGCCATCCCCCTGTTTCCCACTCTCGACCCTCCCCTTTTTTCGCCCTGCGTATTTCCTCTATAGAGCATGTCACGTGCGACGAATCGCATAGCCTATGCGATATGTGTGTATACATGTATGTATACCAGATTGATGCGAATCGTTCGGCAGGTAAAAAAAATCATACAATAGGTATCTCCGTTTACCAAGTGTGCGTATACGAGAAGGGAAAAACCTTTTTTGTCATGCGTTATTTTCCACCTGAAGGGGTGCCTAATACCAGTGGTGCGACGACGGAGGAAACTTATTTCACGCGTCATTTCGGGGTGAAACAGATACATATAGTGACAGGAGAGGGAGTGAGAGGAACGACAGGACCTTCACAGCCATAAAGTGACACCGCGTTATTCTTCGGATACTGCTAACTACATCAGCTGTCATATAACTATCTATACGTATGTACGAGGCTATATAACTAATATAAGCCTCTGCAAGTCAGTCTGCAAATCAGCTTTTAACCGCACGCGCGCGCGCATACACCACCTCTTCATTCCCCCCCTGCGCCCTTGCGATGCGGTCGATCGTTGCACTCGTACATTTATTGTTATCGGTGACTTTGGCTTTTCACTTCGACGCCACGTTGGGTATATTTTTTTTTAAATTCGCGTCGAGGTTAGGTCCCCTTCCTACTGGAATCGACAGAAGGTTGCGGTTTTCACGGTATGGATTTCGTTGCATTTTCATGAGATATAAAGTGCGAGATAAGTGCTGAGACGTTAGCGGTCGGTTGATGACTTTCAGTTTTCGAGCCATTTTTTTTTTTTTTTGAAGGGGGCATTGTGCGCGCCTCCCTATTTGCCAAAAATTGACAGATGGTGGAATTTTTTGAAAGTTTTTAGGTGGATCGTGTATTAAGCGATACAGCAGATGTTGACGTGGATAAATTTGAAATTGTTATTTGCGTTTTTCAGAATTCGGATATCGTGTAATTTTTAAATATAATATAATATTTAATGAGTTTCATACGACATCAAATTTACTCATGAAAACAAGTAAAGAATCATAAAAATTATTTGAATATTCTTTTTATGATTATTATATATTTCACGAAAAATCGTGAAAATAAATTCGTTAAAAATGTTCCTGTATTTTAAAGGTACATAATATCAGAGCATCGATATGCTCGACGTAAACCATAAAATTATAATAAAATAATAATTTATAGTAGAAACCACGTCACCATGGTAGTTGCGCCACTGATATACACTTACGTGATCGTCTTTGACGCATCGCGCTCATACCTTGCCGTCGTTCCCAGGGTTTAGAAATTTTCTCCATCTCCCTCTCACACTGCATATATACGCGGACGCGCCGGCATATAAGCAACGATTAAATCGAGTTCTTTACAAGCAAATACTCTGGCCGCGTTATATGCGCTTTAAAGGAGAGCGTGCGATTTCGATAAGTTATCTTCTTACTTCTCCTATCTCTTTTTCTCTCCCTCTCTCTCTCCTCTCTTCGTGAAAGCGTAATTGCACGATGAAAAGTCCCTCTTGTGCGCCGCGCTCATCGAAGGATATGGCTCGCTATCCGAGACTCCGATAACGGGGGGATGAGAAAGTCGATTGCGTAGAGAGTAAAATATTCTGTGAAATGCAACTTTCTTCGTAATAAATTGTTAATGGGATATGGCTTTAATAGAGAAGATTGAAAACGATTTATTAATTGTAGCAGCTTATTAAGTTTAATCATTGCATCCGTGCCATTTGTTGGACTATAGCTGATGCGATATATAATTATTTAAAATTAAGTTGAAACACCGATTTCTTTGTAATGGGGTTAATTAAAAAGTGCTTTGTGTCTAAAATGAAAATTTTTATTTTTGAAAGTTTAATACTTTTTTTAATTTCATATCTAATTTTTGTAGAATGTCATATATACAAAACCTGCTCAACTAATAGTCAATTATCGAATTAAATAGAACAAAATGTATAAGTAACCGAGTTTACATCCACATTTTGCATGATGGGTCGTGCTTTTTGTTAGTTTGATATCCTACTCACAAAATAACTTATGGTTTACATATTTCATACGTATTTTTCTAAAGATATGATTCTATACAATAAATTTTTTATCTATAAAAATATATTATTAAAATTATAATGTTTTATCCAGATTATTAGTATTTTATCATCCTTCAACTTTATGCACTATACTTTCGGTACGTATTCCATTTAACTCTAGTTTGATTTATTGACGTACCATCCCAGATACTCTGATAAATGATTTATTGTAATTTATTAATTCTTCATTGTTGACATCTACGTATAAAAGTCAACTAATTGAAATACTATGTTTAAATTTTTTTTCTCGATTTTAATTTGCCAAATGGAAATTGATCGACACCATCGCTTCAATTAAACATTCAAACTATAATGTCTACAGTATCTGAAAAGCAACTTAAATTAATCGCTGGAAATAAACATCGACAAAACAAAAAAAGTTCACGTGGCAACAATGCAGTTCTTTTCTCGGAATACGTGACCGCTCTCAGATACCCACACACACGCACACACACATAACGCTCGACGTCTAAAAATTAATTTTCAGCTGACATCGGCGAAATCGCAATCAACTTTGGCACAGTAACGAACTCGTAACCCGAGCCGAGCGCGTATTGCATGCTCTTACGTCACGCGCAATATCTCCGTTATCCAGCCGCCAAAACAAGCGAAAGCACCTACAATCAAAAATCACTCCTATCAGTCGTAACAAATTTTTATGCGCCTTCGAGCCGCGTGAGAGAGTTTACTTCTCTCCTTCTCTCCTTTCACGGCGTGTGCGTCTGTTATCCGAGGCACGCTCGTTCGTTATCGCGATGCCTCTCGCAAACAGCCCGATGTCTGTCTCATCGTTCTCTCGCGCGCACACACACACATACATAGATATATATACACATACGTGGCACACACGTGCGAGCGCACGCGCCGTGCGAGCGCGATTCGCCAAAAGCGACGTGCACACTCTTTTGCCACGCGAGTGTATTTTTCCCGTTTAAAGCGCGAGCTTCGTAAAAGAGAGAAAGAGGGAAAGAGAGACGGAGATTAGATAAGAGGAAACTAGAGTAGACTGTGTGTCGCTTGCTCGCTCGCTTTATTTGCTCGCTTATATAGAAATCGACGTTTCGCGCTGCGTGCTCCGCTATTTCTTCGAGGTTCTCGCGCGCGCACGCGTGCATATATGTATTCACACACACGCACACACACGCAGACACACATACGGTTTATGCCGCAAGCTTATCTCCTCGCTCAGTGCATTTCCTTGATTAATGCGGCTTCCGAAAGCCGCGCGAGATAAGTCGAAAATTCAATTGAACGGATTCGACGCGCAAATGCGTATACGCCGCGGGAGTGCGTGAATGTGTGAGTGTGGTTTTATGGGATGGAGCGCGGACATTGTTTTCGCGGGAATGTAGGATTTTCTTACCGAAGCGATGCAATGTCATTGTTTTCTTTACGAAAGAATTTTTGTTTTTAAGATGCGCGAGTATTTTTAAGCCGTGTAACGGCATTCGTCGATGGAGTAAAAGGCTTTCTCTTCGGAAGGTGAAAAAAAAGTTAGATACAGTTAAAATGCATTTGCAGAATGAGATTAAATATTGGGTCGGGGAAGTGGGATATAGCTTAGAATTATAAAAATATACTTTTTATGCACATTTTCGTGATTTTTAGTAATAATCGAAAAACCTTGAGAATGTATTAATATGTTATTATAGTGTTTTTTTCTATCTTTTTATCGTAAACATTAGTCATCTAAAAGTATATATTTTTATATGGAATATACAGAGAAAAGTGAGAAAAGTTCAGAGAATGAGTAACTTTATATCTAGTAAGAGCAATGTTGTTTGTTTTAAATGATCTCATTTTACGTGACTAAGGTGAGAGTAACGTTTAATGAGCAAGTGATACCGCAAGTCATTAATCATTCACATAGAATAATATATACGTATGAGTTTCGACATAAATGCGCAACATTGAAATTGGATAGAAAGATTTATATATTTTTGCGATGAGAGGAGAAGGATCCAATCGAACCTCTCCATTGGACGTGAATTACAAGACGTATCATTATTTCATTCACGAACGAAAATTTTCGAAATAATAATAACGCGTTACATTCTCTGTTTTTTCTTCTTTTTTTTTCATCGTGGCGGGTGCGCAGGGCAAAACAATCTTGCGAATATATTTTTTTCCATCCCGTCGACAGTGCGCATTAAATCTTATATTAAACGAGTATAGCAGCCGTAAAGGACGCGACAAAAAACACAGGTAGCTGCGTTGCGTTGCAGTCCCGCGCGTGGTTATTAAGCAGAAAAGGGATCACTGTAATTTGCCGGCAAAATAATTCAAAGTGTAATTTAAGTGTAAATAATTATCGAAAGTACGGTCGCCCTCGCTGTCTCTCTCTCTCTCTCTCTCTCTTTCTCTCTATACATGTGTGTGTATATATACGTACATAATGCATTGCGAAAGATCACCTTACCACGCTGGCGTTTTCTCGCATATACGAGGCACGCTGCGTGCTATACGGCTTTCGTAACGGAAATCGCGCGCTCTGCAGACGTAAAAAAAAGGAACGACGCGCAGGCGCATTCGTCTCTTGCTCTCGCTTACACGTTCCTATATACGATTCACTCGATTATAGCGCATCTCTTAGTGTGCGAGCTGTGACCCCGCGCGGAAAAAAGAAACGTCAAAGTCGAGGCTTAAGAACCGCTAAAGACAATACAGTCGGCTAAAGTGCGTTGTATAGAGCTGCGGATCTCTACGTCACTTCGGATGTATGCGCTGCGATATTAGTGAATGCAGAAAGAGTGGATGTCATCGTCAAATGTTGGAAACCTGGTGAACCGATTGGTTTCCTTAGTTTGATAAATATATATATACACAGGTCATTGGAACAACGAGTAATTGAAAAAATTTATTAAAAAGAAACTAATTCTGTATGAAATAAATCAATAGAAAATATTATTCGCCCAGTCAGTATATAATAATACATATATTCCTCTTACTCGACTCCGAAGACGGAAAACATCTCGACCCATTAATAACAATCCTCCAAGTCTAAAAAAGCTCGACGAGCGCGCGCGGCACTTCTCGCGAACTCTAAATTTGCATCGACAGCGCGCGCGGCGAAAATAAATAATTCGCGCACTTTGGGCAATGCACCTAATCCGTATTTTTCCGCACAGCCACGATGCTCATAAATCTCAGCAGCGCTCCGAGAGTCTCGCAGGCTGCACGGTCGAGTCCAAGTGGAATGCCCCGCGTTTAGATCCATAGCGCGCGCGGCTTGCTGCGCGAGAGCTCGATGACCCGCGTCGTCGTAGCCGCCTTCGTTCTTTTTATACTTTTCGACTCTTCGATCGCCGTCGCGTGGTAAAGTAGTGGGAGAGACGACGAGAACGAGAGAGAGAGAGTTCATTGCTTGTGCATCCGCGTCCTCCGTCGTCTCTCTCTAAGTGTGTGTGTGTGTGTGTAGGTTCGTACGTGCATATATATGAGAAGCGTCGCGTAATCATTGTCTTAACCCCGACGCTCTCTCGGGCGCGAACCTTGCGCGCTGCAGCGAACGACGAACCTGCAGAGTACAGCGAACGGGAGAGAGAGAGAGACGAGAAAGAGAAGGAGAAGAAGAGGCGGGCGAGGGGATATATAGGAGTCGCGCGCATTGAAATTTATATATGGGCGCGCGAACGTCGCCTCGGCGAAATCATGAATGAAGAATTTTTATGTGAATGCGCTTGGGTGTATATATATATATATACATTTTTACAAGTGCCGATGACGCGTTGCTGTGTGGATTTTCATTTTCAATTAATGACAAGTTGGCCGAAGAAGCCAAGTGCGTTTTGTTATATTGTCGTTTGTTCGTGAAGCCTGGAGTGTCTCTTGAGTGTCATTTTCAAGTAGTCGCCGACTATATTGGTATAACATTTATAATAATTCATTCCATCCTCGTGTATACTTAGTGGTGACTGAAATGTATTTTACTAATTCTAATCGTGATACTCTCGTCAATTAGCAACGATTATTTCACTAAAGCTGCAAAGTCATTAACAAGACGAGGATCGATCGATTAGCATAAATAAAGATATCCGCATATATAAGATAGAAATAAAAATGAGTTTCAAGCCCCGGGGCGCGATAACGTCAACGTCTGTCGCGCGCGCGCGCGCCCCGAGCTCGAGATAAAAGGCTGCGGTGAATGGCATCCGCCGTAATCCCGCACGGCTCGTATCGCCTCGCGATATTGCACTTTTTTCTCCTCTTGTTCCCTCTCTCTCTCTCTCTCTTTCTCGCTCTCGTTTAATATAATCGATCGGGTTATATTGGCTCGATTGGCTACCGTGTCGCGAGCATTACGTCGCGGGTTCATGCTATAAGAAATCAGGATTATCGTGAATTTTCTTCGTATACGGATTAAGGATTAGGAGTATATATAATTGCAACGTTTTTCTGCATTAAAAGCTCTTTTGTACTTTGATGGCCACTTTTGTGGAGATTTTAATATATGTACATACTTTCGCACGTCAAAGTTATCGGTGTGCCTGTATGTGTGTGTCGGCGATATCAAATAGCTTTTCCGCATTTGTTGAGGTCAACCTTGGCTGTAAAATAGAATGATGAAAGTGGTTCGCTTTATAATTTAGATTGTAAACAGTAATAATTTCGTCTGCTTGATATTTCATGCGCGATGCCTTTGTAATGAAGGTTTGCGCAACTTTATTTTTATTCAAGGCTCTCAAAATAAACGATTGAATTTGTTAGCCATATGAACTTGAATTTATTTGTAATACATGCTTAAATTAAGATTAGAGATAAAGCGTTGCAGGATTTCATTTTTTTGAACTACTTACAAACATGTTAAATCGACTTGTTCAATGACTAAAATCTAATTTATATTGACAGACATTTTTTAGTATAATCGTGAAGAAATATTTATGTATGGTCTTATATAAAAATTGAAGTCACACATAACATTGATTAATCTATAAATATTATTTTATCTTATTTAACGAGTAGGCCCGTATTAAAGATAGCTGAAAATGACACATCAAAAATTAAGTTAAATCAGGGTTAATTACATGACCGTGAATATATTCAATATCTTATTACACTTCTGAGAACAAGTGATTGATTAATCTTTTGCTGCTAATAAAAAGTTATGACCGCATCAACAACCTCTTTTTTAATTTTGAGTTTTTCACGTAAATTTACCGATATTTCTTTTTTTATGAAAATTTATTCCTATATTCAAACTGTCTAAGCTAAAAATAAATGCACATTTGCATTTTCGCGTTTACGTTCCAAATTCACATATAGTGTCGTAAATATTATATGATTGATCACTTATATCTGCTTTAATATAGCATAAAATCTACTGAAAAATAGATGCCGTCTAAAAAAGTCCTATTATAACAATTACAGCCTCATACAAAATTCAAAAACCTCAGTTTTGCGATTCTTCTTCTGCCATAAGAAAATCACTTGAATTTATTGCTTGGTTAGAAGCGTAAAAAAAGCCTCCGTATAGAGTACTGTATATCTTTTGACCCGAACTTGTACCTACATACACATATACTCTAAAACCTATAAATATCGTTATTAGCAAACTCTAAACGTTTTATTTAATACCCGGACCGTTCCCTTGACCACACTATAACACCCATACACACGTCCCGGATGCAAAACTCGCTCCTATGCGCTTTGTTCTGCCGTCAATTTAGCGCACATAGGATTCTAAGCAGCAGCAGCAATAGTAGCTCTTGTCGTCGTCACAGGGCGCGAGATAAATATAATTCGTCTAACGAGCTACCGTCGAACACCCGCGCTGCAGGAGGGTGGCGACATGTACTACTTCCCCGCAGCCTCCCGTTACCACAGCCTCATGTCTATATAATACACTATCCTCGCGTCACTGCCGATTCAGGTCGCCCTCGCAATATTCTTTTAATCGGCATTAATACGTATGTTGTTATACCCTTTGCATTGGTCCAACCGTGTTATATACATATATAGGTGTACAGGATAATATACGCACGTGTGCTCCGTATATCTATATGTATATACTATAGTCGTCGTGTCTGTCACACACAGCCGTTGTGTAACTATCGCTCGCGCCTCGAAAACTTGTCATGCGACTGCAGAGAGAGAGAGAGAGAGCCAGCCCCTCACGTGCGAGTTGTGCACGGAGATATTAGCCGTGTGCTCGCGAGTTATAATTTATGCGAAACGTGCAAGTCCCCGCGAGAGTGTGTGTACAAACACATAGTGCGCGCCCGCGCGCGCGGGAACATCGATGTTGACAGAGCTCGAACGCGCGCGCGCGGCTACCCTGAGGCATATCGCCCAGTGTCGTTATATATGTATGTATATAGCGAGAAAAATCAGCTGAGCTACAAATTGCACGTATATATATATAGGTGTGTATGTATATATGCGAGTGTGTTATGCACAGGGCGGTGTTGTTCTTTTTTTATTTTTATTTTCGAGTATTCGTGTTATTATAACATACATTGGCGAGGTTCGACAGACGTCGACGGAGACGAGACGAAGATTTCGCGGCCGATATAGTCTGCGAGTGTGGGTATAAGTACACGGTAGAATATACGGCTCGACGTTTCCTTATTCGACAACTTTTTTTTTTGCCTACGAGGTGCAGCCACAGTGACAAGTTGATCGGTTTTGCTAGTTGTTGCTGATTTTTCAATTGGCTTTTCTCGTTGTGCAATAGTCTATATATTATTTGTATTAGTATTTCTGGTGTCATAGGGCGAAAAAAAGTTATAATAAGTACGGTATTATAGTTGAAAGAATTTGAATATTCTCAAGGTTAATTTATACACGTTTGACAAATTAGTTGTCTTAAGTATATATGCATGCTACCATTAGTTGATTGCAGTGATAAGAGCTTTTTTTTCACTCGCAAGATGCAGAATACAATTTAGATACAATCGGGGATCGTCATCATTTTAATGAAAGCCATTCTGCGTTTTGAAGATCTTGTTTTTATCGTGTATACAAATTATGAATATTTAACAGTCTCTTTCATATAACATAGTGCTATTAATGCTCATGACAGATCAGTTTCTGTTCCGAATTTAGTTTTTTTTTTTTTTTTTAATAGATTACTTCGATAACTGCAAAAGTTATATAAATCCCAATTGCTTGCTATTAATAATGTTTATTTATATGCTGACATTGAAATAGGAAGTTGTTTTGACGGGGGGCATAAATTTCAGTGCACCTGATTAATTAATCAAAAACGTATTTTTGCACATAAAGCATTATAATTTATTATAACATAGATTATCCGTACATATATCGCATAAATATTTGGATTTGAAAAATGTTTCGCTAATAAACTTATCTTGCAATGAAACTCTATTACGATCAAGTACACTTTGCATTCACTCTAAAAGCAACTGTATAGTATCCAACGATTAAGGTCACAGGTTATCCGCTTGCTATGTACCATCTAATTGCCAAAAATACATCACTGTTTCATCATACACCCCGTAAGTCGCTATCCGTGTCGCAGTATATATATATCCACACAGCTACAGCAGAGATTGCGTAAGCTCGCGAAAATTCGACGCCGGCGCGCACGTCGCCCAGCGAAATAATCATGACGCTCGCTCTCGCCGCTTGAGAGAGATAAAGCGCATTATATGAGCTCTCGCGCGCGCGCGCTCAAGAGAATATTTTACGCGAGGCGCACGAATATATATGTATACCCTTGTGTGAGTGTATATGTGTGTGGCGCGTATTGTTCTTCGAGTTGTGCTTCATTTGTTTCCTCGGATTGACTCTCTCTCCCGCTCTCTCGCGCGCTGCGTGTTGAATTACGAGGAGGGATTTCCACGGCGTGCAACATCTGCACCGCAAAAGAGAGTCTCCTCTACGGTTATATGACACAGTACGCGATTGCACCAGACGTTCGCGCGCGCGTGCGGGACCCGCGAGAGAAGAAACTCAAGAGTCACTTTGGAGACATTAGTCATATGGTACTGTCGAACGAGGGGGAGGAAGATATTTCACGGCGCGCGGGCGCGCTCGACTGTGGATTATAGGTATGAGGCGTCGAATAAAAACGTATACGTGTGCGTTGTGTGTAGTACGGCTCGATCATATATATATCGACGAGTCATAAATTCGGGGGGCCCGATTGTCGCTTTCCACATGCGTATTATAGCAGGAGGAGGTTATCGGAATCTCGCATCGCGAGAATCTCGACATCAACGTGTGTAGAGCGAAGGAGGAGTAGGGAGGGAAAAATGCGTGCAGTTTAGTGTATATATATATAGTATGTTTCTTGTACGGGTTGGGTGCGGCTGCATTTCACCTGCGCAAATATTTTTTACGCTGCCTTGCACGAGCAAATATTTTTCGTTTTGTAGCGAGATTTCATGCGTACAGCTTTTTGAAAGCAAGTATAAGAGCAATGAAAATCACATAGTTCGATCCTGCAATTCTTGTAGCCGGTATAATATATATTAAAGTGTATTTCTTCATTATTTAAATTTTTAATAAGATTGAGAGCTTTCATTATCATTTTTTATATTATGAAAAACATTAGTTTTGTATCGTTATATTATACTGTAGAGGTGCACAAAATTAAAATTTCACAACGTTCGTAGTACATTAGATTAAAGATAATAAAAATTGACTAAAGCTTTTAATTAATTGGAAACAATCTCTTGTACGATCTACAAAATAATATATTAATATTCCGACGATTGAAAGGAAACTATTATCTTCTTCACATTTTGAAGGAAAATTTTTATAAACATATAATAGATTAATGGATTTTGATAAAAAAAAAATTGAAATTTCCCTCAATACCTCCTTATTACAACATAATTATCTCAATTTAACCGCGCATTGCAATAATATAACATGAGGTTACTTAATTTTTACATCCATCTGTATAAAAGGTCGTCCGCATACGTAAAAGACGGATACGCCACATCCTCATCTTGGCCTTGTTAAATTTCAACGCAAGACTGCAGACAGAAAATAATGATGATTCCCCCTCGTTGCAGCGGCGGCAGCAGCAGCAGCGTACAGTTGCTCTTTCTCTCTCTCTCTCTTCTCTCTTGCGGCGATAATCCTATATTGCCGAATACGCGCTTATGCTCGCGACCTTCAAAAGCGCAAAGTGAAATCGTGCAAGCGGCAGCAGCAGCAGCAGGCAGCAGCTCAGGCGCGCATTACGTGGTTAAGCTGCCGGCACTGCTGCTCATGCTGCTGCTGCTGCGCGCGAGCATTATTAATTGACGCGCGCCCGCTCGCGCGGAGCTGGCATTTGTATTCATTAATCATCTTGAAATCTCGTCTGCTTTCGTTAAATTGAATTTTTGGTTACACAACGGTCGCAGCGTGTATGTATATACATGTATATAAGATCGCGACACCTCGGGAGATTATAATGTATATAAATACATGAATCGAATACGTTGCTCATCATGCAATAAGACAAGTTTTCAATGTCGCCTGCTTGAGGAACATTGACGTATGTAACAGCAAAACGTGTAGCGGTCGATTTTCTTTTTTATGTATGTATGTTGACGATTCGATGATTCGTCAAAGCGCATCGGTCGTATATTTTTAAAAATCGGCCGAGGAAAAATTTGTCGTTGCGCCAAAAACGCCCGAAAGTGAACGTCCTGCGAGCTAAACGAGAGAGAGAGGGAGAGAGAGAGAGAGAGAGAGAGAGAGAGAGAAAGAGGAGAGAGGGTATAAGGGGAGAGAGAGTCCGGGACTAAAAATATCGGTGTGTAACGGCGACTTCGCGAGATCGTCCGTGCTTCGTCTTTTGCGGGAACGTAAACGTTTTCTTCCTGCTCTCAGCTTTTGGTTTTCCACCGTGTATTTAGACTTCTTTTCTCGGTTCGTCGAATTCTTACCTCCCTTCGTAGCATTTTTTCCTCGGGCAATTTCAATTTTTTCATTTTTCCTGCTATACCTGTACTATTCTTTCACTGTATGTTTTGCAGCGAGCGTTGAAACGTTTAATTTGGGACATTTACTTTTAAATTTAACGGAATTTAAAGTGCAGAAAACAATTGCAGTCAGTGCTATATTTATTTTAAATAATATTTTATCAACATAGTATTAATATTTGTAAAGCAAGATATCTATGATAAACTGATATACTGTTGTAATACGCAACTTTGTGCATCATTTTTGTTACTTTGGTACAATATAGAAATTATTTGATGAAGAATTAAGACGTACATTATAAGATACGTGTAAGCGTAGCTTCTGAGAATTATGTGTATGATTCAGTGCATTAATTTATCATAGTTTTTAGACATGAATATTTGTTTGTTGGATTTTTATAAATAGTTACAAATGTTTGCTATATTTTATAGAAAAATGATCGCATTATTAAGAAATTCCTAAATAATATAAAACTAATTTTTTCTCAAAAGTGGAAAATAACCTTACGCAATATTATGAAAATGTTGTCAATAAAAACAACTTTCAAACAGTACAGTTAAAAAAGGCGTTCAAACTCATTAACATCTACACTGAGAGAAGAATTTGTTTATAGTTAATAAGAAGATATATTAAAGATACACAAAAAAATTTATTTATATTTAATGATGTCATATTAACTATTAATATACCATCATTAATAGTAATATTTTGGAATTTCAGTCGAATGTGAATCTTTTCACATTTACAATTTCCTTATTTCCCCAAAATCAACTATTTCGTATTAACTGTTACTAAATATATTAACTATAAATAAATCCTTCTCTCAGTGCACCTATCAATCAACTAAATAAAAAAATGAAAAGACCTAATCTATCGTTATCTATCTTATATTTAATTTTTATTTTCATCCAACACTAGCTCCACTCATCCCTCATCTCATTCCATCCGCGTGACTGCGCACGCCTGGAGGGAGAGCGAGAGAGAGAGAGAGAGAGTAGAAGCAGCATTTTCCAGGTGAACGTATTTCGGAAGCTCTCACTCTTTTCTCCGGGTACAGAGAGCCACGAGTATATACACACATATAGTGGCGAGTGCAAGCGAGTCAGTAGAGAGAGAGAGAGAGAGAGAAAGAGCGAGAGAGCTACTTAAGTGGAAAAACGCGGGAAAGAGGAGACAAGGCACGTCCGGCGCGTTGACCAGTCGCTCGTGACCTTCCGCCGTGAAAAATAAGGATCGACGAGGGCTTCGACCCTCATCTCCCTCCCTCTCTCTCCCTCTCGTCGCCTTCTCTCCTCACGCTCCTTTCCACCTCCACCTTCGCTTGCGCACATATGTATATATATACATATCGTCTGGTGCGCATACACGCGACCGGCGTCTCGCCGACGTTGCATGCGAGTGCCGTTTCTCGAAAATGTATTATTGAACGGTATATTTTTTCCTTAATCTCTGTTTTCGCTCGTAAAAATAAAAAATGCGTCATTCCACCGGCCGTTATTAGTGACAAAAGACCGCTCGGATGTACTTCTTTTGCGGGTGTTCGAGATTTCCTTGTTCGTGAAAGAGGGTAAAAAAGTTAATCTGATTCTCCTCTCTTTTTTTCAGAGTTTTAATTGCAGTCGACGCTATACTCCGTCGTCTTTTCATTGCTTTTTCGCGCGGTTATATCTTAGTTACGGTTACACAGCTTTGGCCGGTACGTTTTTTGTTATTATTTCTCCCTCGCTTTATTTGGCTACTACACTGCGTGTTTTCATTTTTTTCTGAAAACAGTTCAAGCCGATAATGAAAATGTCACTTTTACTTGAATCACTGTCACAACAGTGTTGTGATATTGAAATATATTTTTGTTATTCATTATTAATCATGAATAGAATAATACAATAACAGTTACCACCGGTTCCATATTTTTGTTTTCTGTTATTATATTTATGAATTTTCTGCTTTTTAGTGGAAAGTTTATCTCAACATGTTTTTATGGCTGTCATGCAAGTATATATTTAATGTATGCGTCTTAATTAATAACTTGTTGATTTTTGTCATATGATTTCATGGAATTGTCCGTTATTTTTATATAAATAAATCGACAGAAATAGTTTGATACATGAAAAATGTATTTCAACTGATATAATTAATTTTGGCATGTTTTTCTTTTTTATATATTTTATCTATTTTAAACATTTTGAACTTATGAAGCAGAATCATGATATAATGTTTTAACCTAAAAGGCGACAAAACATAATTTTCAAATAAATTATCTTCAACTTTCATATGATTAGAAAAATTTCACATTAAAAAACCTGACAATTAAAAATAAAATTTTCTATTTAAACTTATTTCAGGAAACTCGTATACAGCATAAGTATAATCAAATCAATTCTCAACTTATAAATAATAAATTATGCAAAAATAAACGCCACATTATTTTGATATCAGATAATCTTACAATTTATACGAGTATGTTCCTTTACGTTTCAACGAAATTATCTAGAAAAACCTGATCGAGCAAGTAAACTGCATTTAATTACCTCGTAAAATATGAATTTACAAAACTGGCAAATAAACGAATCCAAGGGGGGGAAACTAAACAAACAAGTTGTTAAAGCACGCGCGCGCATCAGCGACGTTAATGGAGTGCGATTAAAGAATTAGCGAAATCGGGTATGAAACCACGTGAAAACCAAGAGAAGGAGGAGAGATGTATACCAGTCAGTGGGTATATATACATATACACATACACAGGCGCCCGCGGCTAAAAATATGTTTGCACAAGGCCGATAGTGCCGAAAAAAGACGACAGCGATAAAGCGTTCATAAAGGCGTATTTATAAATTTACGGCCTCGAAAAATATGTTAATGACCCCGTAAAAAGCTTTCTCGCACTCGCGCACGGTGACAATGATATCTCTCAGCAAGGCTAGTTAGGATAGGTCAATACCCACTTTTCGCCCGCACGTACATAAAAAACAACACATACACCGATATACACATGCTCGCGTAGAGGTTCGAGTTCGCGCGCATACAACCTTTTTCGCGCAAGTATATATACGCGGCAATATAAATACACACGCAGCTGCCGCGTGCAGACTCGTTTCGCCATTTCGGCTTGCGTGTGTATATATATATTTATATATATATGTATGCATGTGCACTCTGTGCGTTCATACTGGCGTGTATGCACACACATACACATATATACAATATATACACATACATACACACATGTATCTCGCGAATGACCATGGAAACGGTAGAAGAAAACGCGAAAAATACAGCGAGCCGCTCGTTTCACCTGTCGCGGGCCGCGCCCCTGTCTGATGTCGTTACGCAGATCTTGCTCTCTTTATTTTTATTGGCCTTTGAATTCGTAACACTGCTGAATGAAAAAATGCAAAGCATTCCGCATACCAAATATGCGGATTACTAGTTTACAGAGCCAACATTATGAATCGTTGTAATAGTAAAAATATTGCAATTCTACTGACACAGATAGAAATAAAGTATATATAACTTATTGGAAAGAATGAAAATGAGTTTCGTCTATATAACTTCAACATATTTTACTTACTTTCACAAATTTTGTAATAATTTGAAAATTATGCTATATAAAATATTTTTGTAGGATCTTTCTAGGAATTTTTCCAAAAAATTGATTATTCTTGAGCAAATTAGCTTATTTCTATAGTAAACAACTTCGTCACGAACTTATATACCTAGTCACAAGGTATAGCAAAGTTTATTTTTCATCAATGCCCATTACCATATTATCTCTGGGAACTTTGATCACAAATCTCTTCAAATATTCTATGCAACCAATAATATTATTTAACAATGAAGCTGCAACCTCATTGCTATATGATTAGTATTGAGTAACAAATTCTGTTTGAAAGCAAAAAATTACAACTTCAGAAATATTTTCAAAGATAAACATTTACTATACGTTTTTAAGACCGCCCCTATGATTATTAATTACCTACACGGGCATGCGGATCAGTTTTCACACGCTTCTACATCCATTCCACAAAAAATAAGGCTGCTACCTCAATTCTCAGAAAATCTGTCCATCCGGTACGATTAAAAAAAAGACGTCACCGTTGTAGCCGATCTTACGTCAGACAGACGCGTTCGAACGTCGCGTCGATTTGAAATTTGCTCTCGCGAGCACACGGCGTCTATATAATTTTTTGCAGTTCGCTGACTTGTGATTGCTGCCCCCTCCCCCCCTCTTTCTCCCTCTACCTCGCGCAGTTGAATAACAACAACTTGCGAGATTTCGCAAGCTTGCGGGAGAGAGAGAGAGGTGAATATCCTCGCGTGATGCGAGAACGCTGCTGCTGCCGCCGCCGCGCCGGCCGGCGTGATGTATAATCGCCGAGGTGTTGTTGCCACTTTGTATGCCAAGTACCAACTTTTGAACTCGCGAAAATGTGGAATTAATGGCCGTTCGAGCCCGAGCTAAATCGCGCCTTGATGCGAAAAGGTCGCTAAACTTTTCTTTGCCGCCGTGAACTTTGAAGTCGTTATCGTTGAATACGTGTAGAGATAATTTTCGTGTTTTTCCATTAGACCCCTGCCTTTTTTTTTTTTTTTAAAGCCTTTAACGACAAAGATCATTTTTCGCTAAAATATATAATTTCTCTTTTACTTTTGGTATACATATCCAACGAGTATATAATATCATATTTCTAAATTAACATATCGGACTTTAATTTTGTTTAGAGACAATAATTGATTTATCTATTAATAATTAAAGACCTACTTCAAATAATATTAAATAACAATTTATCAAGATAAATTATATCAAAGCGTCCATCAGTCACTGGGGTTATCAATTTTAATTTATAATCGTATACTCCATCTTTCAACATTTCACTTATAGATTCATGCAGAAAAAAAAGCAAAAATTAAAGAGTGTAGTTCCCATCGAACGATCGTCGCGTTCGCATCGCAAGGTGACACACACACACACACACATACACACTGTACAATCATTCCCTCCGAATGGATTTCAGCCAAGCGAGCGCCGCACCGCGCAACAAATCGATTTGCTCAATTAGCGCGCGTATAAATCAAATTAATCGCAATACGCGCTTGCGAGCGCGCGCGCGCCACATCCATCGTACATCGACAACCGCGTGTATATACGAGCTCGCTTCTATTTTTAACGTTCCGGTGTGCGTGCGCATTAAAAACACGACGATCGCGCTTCGTTATAAGGTCATTGACTTTCTCTCGTGAGCTCTCGCGCTCGCATACATATATATATACATGCACAGATGTACACACATACACCAACACTTCATAAATCTCACTCGCAAGCTCTTGCTCCGAAACTGTATAATAGCCACATCGCAGTCAGAGAATCCGTAATCGCCCGGTATTTAGTCGCTCATTAGCGTGGCCCGATGCACCTTTTCACCAGGTAAAGAGAAAGAGAGAGAGAGAGAGAGAGAGAGAGAGAGAGAGAGAGAGAGGTGTACATCTGCGTTCTCACGAATTAAAACGCAAAAAGCCGTCGCCCCCACGCGGCCTCGCACGAGATAAGGAAGGTCTTTCGAAAGACGAAGCGCGCACGTTGGGGTGTTTAACTGATAAGAGTAGAAGAGGAAAGCCGCGCGCACGGGCGATGCGATCGCGCGAGACTCTCGCGAATGAGAGAGACGGAGAGAGAGAGGGAGAGAGAGAGTGAGCGAGCTCGGTGTGCTCTCGGATTGTTGTGCAATTCGTACGCTCGTAACAGTCTACGGGCTTTCGAATTAGCGATAAAGCGAGCGACACGCCGGCATCTATCAATATTATACTCGGCTTTTGCATGCCGAGTTTATACGTTGTTTACTGTGCGAATCGTATAATGTTTATGTTCGACTTTTACGGCAATTTGCACGCTGTTGAGAATTCGTGCGCGTGAAAAGTTTCATGCCTTATATACTCTATACGTGAATCACGATTAGGACATTTTAATGTTATATAGTGTAAGTCTTTAATGTTAAATGTTAAAGTTTGCCATATGATTAAATTGGTATATTTGTCATATCGAAAAGTGAAGATATTGAATTACATATATAGTAAATAAATAGCCTGATAAGATTACTAGTTTTGAAAATTTATAAAATAAATCGAATGGATTTTTCATGTTGATATTTTAAAGGTAAACATTTTTATCGTTCATTATATTTGTATTAAAAAGAGATAATAAAGTTTATAATGACTTACTACGGTATATAGTCAGTTTGGAAACTCGCTAATCATTTCAAATAATTGAAAATATATCTTTTTTTATCTTCTAAAGACTAGTATGGTTTAACAGGTAAGATTTCTATTACGTTATTTCATTTTTTTTTATACGAATAAAGCTGAAAAGTGTATTCGTAATCTTGATATACCACTTTGTGTAAAAATTCATACGCGTATTTTCACAGCGTAAACCCCGTTATTTTTTTTCTCCGCAGCAAAAAAGCTGCACTAGCATTAAAGTCTACAGCCCTCTCGCAGCAACCCTAGAAAATGTTAAAATATACATAGTCTCGCGCGTCAACTCTTCACCATTGCAAAGCGCATTCCCTCCCTCGCTCGTCGTGTGCCCTGGTATACACACGCGTAATAGACATAGCTAGTAGTAACAGCGGTAACGCCAGCAGCTATCTCCTTAAAGTTTCACCGGTCAAATAATTTTGCACTCTCGCGCGCGCTGAGAGATGGAGAATAGGCAAATAATTTCTGTTCTCCCTCTTGCGTGGAGCGTGTAAACGCGGCAGGCAATATTATACGAGCCTCCCTCTCGCGTAAGAATGCAACGCGCGCGCTAAAGTTTAGCTGCTGCTACTGCTGCTGCTGAACGTAAGCGCGTGTGGATTGACTGACCGTAGCGCGCAAGCACATTCGAATTGTTCCTGTTGCGTTTTTCCCTCTCGGTATCTGTATGGCCTATGTGCTATACGTGTTGGGATTATTCGCGTATACGTGCGCAAGCAGACGGGTTGAAAATATCGTGGGGTGTGCGAGTGCAAGAACGCTTGCGTTGCAATTTTCTCGTGTCTGGTGTTATGTGTACATATATTATTTAATATCTTATTTGTATACAGAAAACCATTTTCTTAACCATATTGAATTTCTAATTAATTCGTTCGTTGAGCCATCCTTACATATATAGTTATTCACATATATATATATTTATGTGGAAATTTCGAATTACTTCATTAAAATTTATTCATGTACAAAATTTATTTGGGTATGAATCAATTAATGTAGAAATAATTTAATACTGAACTTTATTTTATTATATGCGGTATAACTAATAAAGTTATAAAAATAAAATGCTTATTGCGGTTAGAAAATAAAATAAAGGTTCGAACATCGTTTGCTAAATAAAAAAAATTAATAATCACTATCTAACGGTTTCATATAATAATAATAATAATAATAATAATAATAATAATTCTCAAGCGAGAAAGTTAATTAGCGAATTCTACAAACAAATTTAATTTACCCGTATAACTCAAGAGACGCGCGTTGTTGACGTCAGCTGCGCACAAAAAGACTGTCGCGAACTCCCGCGCATTTTGTATCCCGTAACACGCGCAGCTATAACCACACGCCATATAATACACATACACATAGTATCCCATACGCTGCATATACACACATGCACATATGCACTCATATAGGTATAGAAAAGCGACAAAACGCGTGCCACGCAGGCGAGAGATACGTACTTATATACGCGAGTAGCCGCAGCGTAAAAGGCGGCCTTATACCTCTCTTCCTATATTACCAGCGCGTTCTACACTCCCGCGCGCACACGCGCGTATAGATGCCGTGATTCACGACCCGGACGTGGTCCAGCGACTATATGCCATATACCACTGGTATATATACATATATATCCCTTTCCTTTGCGTGTTACAGGCGCGCGCTGACACAGTGCAACGGCGTAAAACTGGCCGTATGCTCGCGCGCGCGCGGGATACATAATACACTTCCTCCCCGCGCGAGAGAGAAAGAGAGTAGCGCGAGCAGGGCTTGCGAAATGAGCGATCGCACTTCACGGTGCTTGAACGATGACAGGGTAATGGTAATAACGCGCGTGTGCTTCTTTTCTTCGTCTCTCTCCCTCCTCTCAGTTTCTGTCTCTCGTAAAACGTAACGACGCCCGCAATGGAGTTTTTATAGTTCGCTGCGCTGGCGGTATGTGTGTACGTGTACATGTGTATAGATGTATATATGTATATATACCTACCTCGAAGGGCGCGTGGTATCGAAAAGAAACGAATTTCGCGCTAAATTATGTATTGAAGGAGTTCGCTTGTACTCTCGTGTTCGTCTCCCTTCGCACGCGCGTGCGTTGCTTTACGAGCAACCGAGGGAACGCAATTTTGCGAACTGCAAGCGCGTTGCGCCCGTGTGCGCGAGGGCGTACGTTTATTTTTTTTTTCTCTTTTCCTACCTCCGCGGTCTCGACGAGCCGTGGAAGTATATATATATATATATATATATATATATATACACAGTCGCGGTGTGGGAGGACATACGGGCTTGCGGTTACACCGCGTACGTGTGCGAAGGAATAGGTCTTTAAGGTGTATACATATATATATATATATATGTATATATACTAAAGGAATAGTCGTACCTCAGGCCAACGTAGTAATTTTAATTTTTCGGTTACTTTAATTAACGCAACTTTTTTTTTACGAAGATATAATAATATAATTTTTTTGTGTGAAAATATATTATATATAAGTATGCAAAGAATTTCATGAAAAGTGTAGACAACTAGAATAATTTTTTATCAATCGAAAATTTTCTTGCAGAATAAATAGTCCTTTTGTTTTAATACCGCCACTTGTTATTGAGAGACGACCATATTGTGGTCAATAGAAAAACATTTATACGCGTTGCATAATGCATATCAAACGCGCGAGTAATACGCTAATAACTTAACCATTCAATCCCGTTATGGCGATATCAAGATTATTTTATTTTATTGTTTCGAGAAATATTCCTATTTGCGAGACATTCTCCCGTTTATATGTAAATACGCATACAGACACAAACGCGCGCGTGAAAATCGTTTCGGCCTCTCGCACTTGATAATTATACACATATATATACACACACACATAGGTGTGTATATATATAGTTATGCCAGCGAAAGATATCGCACTCGCAAGCGCGCGAAATATCGCTTGTCGATGGAACAAACATTTAATTTAATATGCCACCTTTTCAGCGGCTGCTCGCCTCGGCTTAAGACAATAGACGCGAAACCGCCGCACGGCGCGTTCGTAGAAGCCTCGCATAGGCAATATCATTTATACACCCGATGCCGATATATAATGCGCGTGCATACTCACACACATATATATATAGAGAGAGAGAGCGTACGTTATGTAAGAGAAATCTTTCGCGAATTGCCGCAGCGGTGCGCGCGTATATATTCGCAAATATTACAATTATAATTTATTGCGAGCTCAGCTCAGTATGCGAAATTCGACTTTTCTCCCCTTGCGATTGTCATCAGTCACGTAGCCGCCGCCAACTGCTGCGGTCGCGCGGGTTGCTCATGACTGTCAGCGATATTTATTTATTCAATAGTTATATTCAATGGCACAGCCGCGTAGTGTATATAGTATTATGAGTTCGGGAAAATTCGAGGTATGGATTTACCTCTGTGCCTCATGAATAAATGTTAATTCTCGGTGTAATTAAATCGAGTTAGGCGATGCGTTATGTGTGTATATATATGCACGAAAAATTATATACAGATTTTACGCGAGTTTACTTTGCTACGTGCTGTAGGTATATGTATATATACGTGATATGTCATAAATCTTCGTACAATATCTGATTTGGATTCCCGTAAACGGCATATAGGAAAATGAATCCAAATTGTATGAAAATTGTCGGTGCTAATGCGAATTTCTCTTAAACACTATAATACTTGATAATATAATGTTCAGGAAATTTATTACTTTAGTGTCAATAAATTTATGGTTTTGAACGCGATAACAGATACAAGAAGGTTTTAATATAAGTATTGTGTAAAAAATAATAACGTATTATATAAATAATTCATTTGAATTTAAACATATCTACGCTTAATGTAAAGAAATTAAAAATAATTTTATAGTTTTCAACAAGAATTAAATAAATACAATATTGATACTTTATTAAGACTATATTAAGGTTCAACCTGTAAATCTCGTGAAATTACAAATTGTTTTAAAAGTATTTTAATGTTTGATGCCTTTAGTGCTACCATAATTTCCAAGAAATTCATTACATATTGGACATTAAATTAGTTACAACTAATTTGATTAAGAAGAAGACTGCCACATCTTAATGATAATTTCAAGCAAGTTTAAAACAAACAGGAAACCCGAAAAAAACTCTGAAACGCTCGCTCAAGAAGCTCTATAAACATTTAAGTGGCACTTGGCGCTACCATCCTGAGAAGTACGCGGACTCGCTTGCGCGGCTCAACTTTCGTAATTTGCTTGGACATTACACTGCAGCGCGCTCGCGTCTCGGTAAAATTATAAACGCACTGTGCGCCGCTTCTTATTCGCGATATACCATGGAATTGGATGATCAAAATGAAAAGCAAAGCAAAGCGCGCTCGAGCGCCCGTTGAGATTAATGCTCGTCAAGAGGTTCTTCCTCGCTTGCTCGAGATCCAAGTCTAGCCGTAAATTCCTCGGGTTTACGAGGCGCGCTAAGGGGCGCGTAAGATTACAGGGTGGAAAAATTGTAAAAGCACGGGATCTGCTTTTCTACAAAATTGTACGCAAGATCAAATAGAACGTTTGAGTAGATCAAGCTTGCGATGAAAAAATTATCTGGTATATGTACGGTCGAATATCGATATCCGTTTTTCCTTCCTTTTGTATGTACAGTTGTTTTAAATGAAGAACTTTTATCCGTATGTGAGTGTATAAGCGTAAAAGCTTGTTTCGCGTTGGAAGAGAGAAAACTTTGGCGAGAAGTGCGTGGTGGTACGAAAAATAATTAATTACAGGTAGAGAGAAAGAGAGAGAGAGAGAGGGAGGAAGAGGAATATAAGAATAATCGCCCGGCCGGAGTGTTCTGAAAAGTTTTAAAGCGAGCTTTAAAAAGCCACTTGGAGGATCGTTACTTACGTGTTTTCATTAAATTAATGCTTTTTACGCTAACGCGTTATTTATCGCCACAGCTGTAAGTGGATGCGCACTGCTCGGGGGGTGATTCCCTGAGAAAAAAAATCATTTTATGCGGCGTTAGTAATTTAAACTATGTTTATTTTATAATAGCTTGTGCAATTATAATTAAATACAAAGTTTTATATGGGGCTTCTTACTCCTATGAAAACAAGTGTAATTGGTACTTGTAAATTTGAGAATTTCATTATAATTATACCTGAAATATATAAAATCTATCCTTACGCGCATAAACTTTGATTATTTATACTGCTGCAATGTCTAAAGTATTATGTTTCAAAAAAAAAATCTTATAAAAATTATCAATTAAAATACATGCACAAATACGAAATGCCATAGACTACGTAAACGTTGTAAAGTTTTAAGCAAATTTATTTAACGACTCTAGAATTTGTAAATAACGACAGCACACGAAGTTTTGACATCGTTTAATAACGCAATTAACTTCACCTTCGTACACTTCTTATATATACGAAAATTGATTTCACTAACACATCCAACACTTATCCCAATAATAGCTAAATAATCGTCACCTCCCGCATCCACTTAACTTTTACCAACGCGTATATATATACCTGTCACACGAGAGACAACCCTCCCTCCCCCCAACATACTGCGCATTCTCTCTCTTGCACAGGAGTCCATAGTTCGCGCGTGAACTTTGCACGACACGCGGATAGGTACACACACACATATATACATATATATATAGCCTCCGGGCCGATGACAGCCGCATGCGCGAGCGCGCTCGGTGTTTTAATCTAATCGAAGTGTTGTGGGTGTCTCGCGTCTCCGTGTCTATGTCGCAAGAGCTCCTGCGCGCCGCGCGTATAGAGCTATATGTGCGTCCCGCGACTAGTTTAGCGGTGAAAAATCACGTCTCTTAGTCACACACGCGCGAGCAACGCTATATAGAGTTGCGAAAGCCCCGCAGCAGCAGCAGCAGCACGACTCAACAGCGGCAGCTCCTCTACGGTGTCCTGCATGAGCGAGCCCGAGTGTCCGGGGCCTCGGCGTGTGTGACCCACTTTATAACCCAGGCCGATTAAAAGCCGACGACGCTGTACGCGACGTTAACTCTAGTATATATACACACATGTCTATATATCTATATAACGTGTAGCTATATGTGTGTGTATATAGCGTTCTCGGATATTCGCTACTACGAGAGAGTCGTGATCTCGCGGGTTGGCGCGCGCCGATGAGCCAACCATAAGCTGAGGGCAATTCATTTCGAGTGTATATGCGCGCGCGCGCGCGTGGCGAGGGCTAAGCGATTGCCTTACTTTTCTTGCGCACGCGCGCGCGCCCGGCGCCGTGAAGCTGCTGTTGCTGCGGGAGTGTTATAATTTATGCAGATATCAGGTCGGGATTTATAAATGGGCTTGTAATGATACTTGTAGCCCTCGAGTGGCGAGATGGATGTGCGCGAAAAATCTCTAGACTTGGATGTGTATGTGTGTTTATGCACGCTTTGATAAAATATAGTATATAGCGAGAAGTTTAATCGTATAGCGGGAGTCGCTTATATGCGCGCGAGAAAAACGTGCTGGATTAGGTATTTATTGCGGCTGATTTTATCGCTGTGTCAATATTTTTCTAGGTAGTTTTTCCACCGATTAACGTCGAAACTCGCTGAGTTACACCACGCGCGCGCTGCAGGGCAAAGAGCTTTTCAGTGAAGTTTAATGCGGTTGTAGAAACTTTTTTTTTCTCTCTCTCTCTCTCTCTCTCTCCGCTACAATTGTTTTCGCAACCGTGAAAACAAAGTGCACCGTGACAGTAGCCGGATTTATTTAACTCTCTGGAATAAAGGTTGGAATAAGAAATCGTCAAAAAAATAATTGCACAGTAACTGTACCACTTGAATGTTTGTTTAATTAAACATGTACGTTGTCTGATCTCGACATAATTTATTAGAAAAATAGCATTCAGGGTAATTCATCAGATTTATTTTTATAACATTAAAGGCTATGTCGTTTCCCATATCAACAAGAGATTCGATCTTTAATGCTTCTCTTATAACAAATGAGATGGTTCTTCTAGAGGTTTGTTTGGGTTATACAAAATGTACGTAAACATACCTCACTGTAGCTTGATAATGTATTGAATTCTTTGTCGATTTTTCTAATTAAAAAATTCTCAGTATAATTATATTATTATTTTTGACGAAGGATAACCAGTTATAAATAGTTAAATATTGTATTGTAGAAATATCAGTAGCTTAACATACTAACCAACAAATGTACTCGCTATAGGGCTATTACAATTTCATAGCGTTCGTAAAAAGTGTTACGATATCTTTAAAAGCTTTTCTACTTGTGCAAAGGAAACGCTATTGCACCAATGGATAAACGTTCTAGGAGAATGTAGCCAGCAACGCGGCGCGTGCAAGAAGAAGAAAAAAATGGCTAGAATCGTGTTTTCGGCGAGTGTATTCTTTATTTACGACTATTCCATTTTAGGATTTCCGATGGTCAGGAGTATGTAGCGTTCTATCTTGATATTGGCCAACGAGCAACTAGTCTCCGGGGACCTGATCGATTGGCAATTAGATTGATTGATTGTTCGCTGGCGTACTAGCATAAACCAATTCGAATGCACTGGCTTTCTATATACACCCGACAAGTTAAATATCTAATAATACATTGTTTGTTTCGTAAATAATGAATATATCTGGCTATATGCTTTCGCGGCCAAGCGCATTATCGTTTGAAATCTTTTATCTCGTTTACCGTGGCACGTATATTATTAAGCTTGTTTGTCTGTGCGGAAATTTTATTTGGCGAGCTATGCTTTTTTTCCACGTGAATTCTTTCTCAGATACCTATACGTATATATACATATCATAGAATGGTGTATATATATGTATAACGAAATATATGCACATCAAAGAAATACTCATGGTTTTTAATTAACGAATTCAGTCTAGTAATCTCTCTCGTTATCTATTTAAATTTCAATTTCGTGATATTTACGAAGAAATACAATAATGTTGTAAAAATACATTGTAATACGCGCAACAAATTATAGTCAGACAGTGTAATATTATTCTCGAAAAACGTCGAAGCCAAAGGTATTTCGTTGCGCAAGAAAAAAGCGAGAATCATCCGACCGCGGGCAATTTTTCTCGCGAAGGACGTCCGAATCTCGTTCCTTCGAAACTCTCCTCGGCTTGCCCAATCGCCGCAATTTTCTCGATAGCGCCGCGCTTGCGCGTGCGCATACTTCGAAACCTTGCACAACACACCGCTTAAGACAGCATGCGCTCCGTTTCGCGCGTGCGCTCGAAATCTTATAAAGCGCACAAGTTCATTGTTTCGCGCCCTTTTCGCCCATCACCGCTCGTAGATTACGCTTACACACACACACAAACACAGCTTACAAGTACATGTATATATA
>JAWWEQ010000045.1:1097665-1109876 GCA_035583055.1 Torymus tubicola | reverse complement strand
GTGTGTGTGTGTGTGTGTGTGTGTGTGTGTGTGTGTGTGTGTGTGTGTGTGTGTGTGTGTGTGTGTGTGTGTATATAACTTGTATAAGAAAGCGCAGAGTGGAAGAAAAGTAAAAAGGCGCGTACAAGGAGGGAGAAAAAGAGCGAGAGAGAGAGATAGAATCTCGAAGCGCCAGGAATCCGCCCACTGTGCGCACTGCGAAGCGCGCGCGGATAAACTCGACGCGAGCGCGCGATTATCCGTGGCGATAACGACTCGGTTTGCTAGTGTGCGCGAGTGGCTCGCGGTCGTCCTCGAAAACCTCAGAAAGTCTCTTTACCACCGCTAAATTGGAAGTTATCACGCTGCTTTACAAGCGCTTCTTCTTATTTCCGCGAGCGAGCGAGTGCGCAGAGAAATAACAGGTTTAGCTCTGTGTGCGTCTCTCTCTTTCTTTCGTGCTTATATACGCTTCTCCTTCTCCTCTCTTTCTCGCGTGTATTTATAATACGAGCGATTATCAATGCGACTTTCCGTACTTACACGACGCTTAAGATTCTTGCGGCGTTCGCGCGCTGATCCTTTTTGCGTATGTGCGTCTATGTGTATATATGCGTGCGCAGCATCGGCTCCCGCGTTTCGTGGTTTCGTTTTTTCCCTATATATATACACGCGCGCTATATAGAGTTCTCTTTTTTTTACGCACGCTCACTCGAAATTACAGTATTACAAGGTTTTTTGTCGTGTAATCGTTTATTGATAAAGACCAAATGCCCATTCGCCTATATAGGTATACATGATGCTTGATGGTTATTACATAGGCGACTCGTTTTCATATGTAATGCGACCACTGAACGAGAGATTAATAATTAAACGCGTTTCATTTTCTAGTATTGAAAGCACGTTGGATGATACAAAGTTGGTCAGAGTTGTACTAAATTATTTTCTCTGCTGGTAATTTCGTGGTGTAAATTAAGGAGATTATACGAAGCTTAGAGAAAATTATACGTTTTTCGACGACATTATTTTGTAACTTTTTTCTACTTTGCTGGTTGTTTTATTTCACGTTTATTTTCGACTTATATACAGAGTAGGAGAAAATTGAGATAATTTTGACTTTAACTTGAAAATAAATTTTAATTCAAAAGGTTTTAGAAATAGACTCTTTTTTTAATACCTTATAATTATCAGAACAGAAATATTGATCTGTTGAATACATTAGTAAATAATTCTCGAAAATTCTCGTGACCGTAATATATCACAGAATTCAGTGCGAAACAAAAGATTAGCTTTAAGGTTCTTTTTTCGCATTAGCATGTACATTAAACTCTTTACTGGCTATATTTACGTTGCAGTAATTATAACTCAAATCTGATCATAATCACGCGTGACTCATAAAACTGGTTTTTAATTCGCTAATAAGTATGAGCGAGTTCTGGCAAGTAATTATTATAATGAATTTAGTTCAGAAGTATATGCAAATAGAGGGCGAGGGGAGGGGAGAACGTCGGGATTCATAGAAGACGAGAGGAAGCACGCTCGCGCACTGATTTAATTTCCGAAAAAATGCACTTTTACGTATATGCACATATATATACTCTTGCTTTGTTTCCCATTTCTCGGAAGCACAAAATTACACGGCGAACGAGCTCAAAGTGTTTTTTCCATTGCCGTGGCACGTGCGGCGCCAACGATCCGCCACCGCCTTCTACTTCCATGCCTCCAATCTCGTTTCTCTCTCTCTCTCTCTTTCTTTCTGATCTACCGCGAAAAAGGCTAATGAATACATAATGAACTGTCCTTTCCATTTTCGTTTCGCCGAAAAGGATATACGTGGAGTTTCGCATCTCTATAAGTTTATTGGCCGGAACGACTCTGACGCATTTCTCGCGCTTGCTTTTTCGGCGTCCACTCGCGCTCGCGGCGAGTGCAAGCCATCCGTCGACATCTACTATATACATACGTTGCTACATGCTTGTGCACACAGCGTGTGGAGCACTAAATTTCAGCAGTAAAACGTTGACCTTCAGTGAACGCTGCACAGCCTTCGTAAAGTTTAATTAGTCTGCTTTGCCTGAATCACTCTGTATGTGTGTGTGTTTATACGTATACGCGTTGCACTAAACAATCTGTGCCGTATAATTATGCCGTCGCGGCCGTTTATGGCATGCGAAACTTCCATAATTCATAAATTTTCACAAGCAGCTCATTCGAAAGAAACGCATACTCACCCATTTACATATGGTGCTGTTTTGGGCATTGTAAACATTGCTTGCTTTAGAAAAAAAAAACATGAAAATTCCTAAGTGTTTACAATGAGCCGTACTTTTTATCCCGTGAAATTATCATCTTTTTTAGGATGAGCTGTTTGTGTATACTCTTCAAAAACATACATTAAATGCGTTAAAAAACCGTTAAAACATTGTTTTATTTACAAATTAAAAGACAAAAGTCCTGCAGATTAATTATAAAATACAGAGGAACCACACTAGAAGCTTTTCTTCTTTTTCCACGTGTCTAACAAGAACACTATAGACGGCTGCATGTAATTCATGAATACAAGACTGACACTGCGCATATATATCCTTCATAATCTTTTCAGAAACGAGCAAAAACCCTAACGACACCAGGCATCCCAACGAAATAAAATTCTGCGGTGAGCAGCAGCAGCAACAGTAGAAGGGAAGAGAACCGAGCGCACGGAAAAAGTCAAAGCGCCGAGGTGTTGATGAATGTACGCGCACCGCGACCACATAGTTCTCCTCCTCTCGGTACAGCACTTTATACATACACCGACCCGAGGAAGCTGAGAATCCGCGGACGCGCGCGGCCAACATCTAATGACGATATCTTTCGAGCGGGCGTATATAGCATTAGAGGCTTATACAGCTTCACGTATATATAGATATACCTCGTACACATACATCTATAGGAGGCACACACCGTGCAGTAAGCGCGAGCGCGCAGCGAACAGCGCTTTTCGTTGTAACTTGGGAACGTGACCCGAGCGCGGGTCCAGGAGATAAGTCGGACGGTAATGGCTTTCAGTCGTGACATTTGCGCCGTGTTTGGCCTCTCCTCTCTCTCTCTCTCTCTCTCCTCTCTGCGCGCGCGCGGTCTATACTAGCAGGATGGAAGGCTCGCCTCGCGCGCGACGCGCGTGTGTTTGCTGCCGCTGTGGCTACCGTCGACGTACGGGACGTTTACGGAACTATTTCGAAAGAGTGTATCTGTCTGTGTATGTCTCGCTCCACATGTATGTATACCAGCGTGTGTTACGATATATATACAAGCGGGCGTAGGGTAAAAAAAAATATTTCAGCGAGAATAATTGACGTTCCTTACGTACGTGACGGCTACCGTTTTGTAAGTGAGCTTTCTATCGGCGCTACACTATCGGCTCCTATTTCCCTTGCGCGACGTGCCCGAGAGAGAGAGAGAGAGAGAGAGAGCACGCGAATTATGTGTACACGCGCGCAGCAGTTTCGCTCTATGCGCTGGTTTACCTTTTCTTTTCGGCAGCCACGTGTATATATATATGTGGTCGCCACACGCGCGCGCGCGCGGAAGGAAGGGAGGGGAAAAATGCTAAATGCAGGGATATGTGTAGCTCGCCCGCGCGCGTTTTTTAGATCACGCCGAGAGTTATTGCAAAACGGATTGCGCGATACGCGGCCCAGCTCTCTATATATACTTATATATGTGTGTGTGTGTGTGCCGCGCTCGATTTTATCGGGCCTTTATGGTCCAATAAGGATACAGTTAGATTTCGTAAAAATGTCGTTTTTAGGAAAGCGACGTATAGATGGACTGATAGGATAGGGTGGGTGGAAAGGGGGGAGGGGCTGGGGGGACCCCCGTGTGTGTATATGTGTTATCGCGAAACTCGACCCTGAGTCTTTTGGCGTGTGACGAGTGGCCTGTTACTAATTTACCGTCCGATTTTTGATATCGCCGATTTTTCGGCCGGCTATCGACTAAATCAAGCTTATAATGTTACATAAGTTGTGTAATCTGATGCTGCAATGCGTGATTAGTAACTTGAGGCAGGGTAAATTTCTTCTTTGCGTTTATTTTTGTTTCATTGTATTGTCAAAGCGTCAAATTATTTTCAAAATTAAATAATAATTCATGGTGAATAACTGTGAGAAAACGTGAAATGTTAAGTTTCTAAACTGATGGCATTCACATATATATAACTATATTTGTTTTACGTGATAAACTTGGCGCTAAATTTTCTAACCCAATCATATTTATTTTAGATAGGAAATTGACCTCAATTTCATTTCCTGTGACACACTTATTCAGGAATATTCGACTTGGATTGAATTTTCTGAGAGCGAAGACTTCTTCCAATAGACGCAACCAGTTTGTACATCAACTGCAGTCACTGCTTTACTAGCATCTGAAAACGGAAAAAAAGAAGTTTATTTTGAAAATATCCTATGCACAAAATAATATAGCCTTCGATGACCTTTACTTATAAAAAAGTACCGCGTAGGCGAAAAATATCATGCAGTAGATATATACTATATACATATACACCCACATGCAGCAGGATTTATTAATAGAAAGGTTACACAGACTCTATCGAGCTCAGCTGCTGTCGCCCTCCCTCCTCATTTCCCCTGCGCTCATTGCTATAACATTGTTAACAGTTATGACGGATTTTTCTTCACCTCCCGGATAACCTTATCTCTCGGTCGGGGACACGCGCGCTCGCGACGCCGGGCTATCGGGCGTTAAGGCCACGATATGTATACGGTTTTCCACTCTTTCCGTTATATGAGTTAATTGCGGCGCGCATGACTTCCCTCTCTCCGTCTCCCTAACTATCCAGCGCTGATTTATTAATGCCTTCGAGAGGATGTTTTGTAAAATTAATTCCAGCGCGTCGCGTGGCTACTATATATCTATATATCTATATACTATATATATATATATATATATACACACACCTCAGTGGCTGCGGTGTGCGCTCACGACTCTTCTCTGAATCATGCATTGTATAGTCGCGCGCGTGGACTCGCTGAATTTTTTATGAGTTTCGAGGATGCGGCGTAAAAGTTGTGCCAGCGAGCGAGCGAGAAGTATATAGACGAGGGTGTCTGTGTACTATATAGCGAGAGAGAGAGAGAGAGCGAGAGAGAGAGAAAGAGAGAGAGAGGGAGAAAGAACAGCCCGCTTTTAAAGCACGAGAGAGTTATTTTAGTTTGACGAACTAATGAATGGCCTGCGGGGATAGACTCTTTCGATGCTACGAAATTGCATGTTTTCAACGGTTGGTATATCTTGGCCGTGCAAATTGCTTTTGTTGCGGAAAACACGTTTATTTTATTAACTTGCGGAGAAAAAGTTTGAGGTCGTATTTGTATATTGATTTCATATTTATTTCATGTTTCAAACTTTAAATTATTGTCAATATAATATATCCGAATGGTTAGTTTATAATGTATAGAATCGTTAATTTTGAAATTGTAATAATTTCATATGATTTATAAAATAATAGAGTTGTTAAAGGTATTTATTGACTATTTTAAAATAAAAAATATTAAAATCAGCAGACAACTAATATCGAAAATTACTTATAAATATCATTTATTTCGTTACGTATATCTAATAGAATAAAAATATCTGAAATCCTTTTTCATTCAAATCCCCACTACCACAGTTATATAAAATAAAAAACAACATGAACCACCGCAATTAAATTAAACAAAATTAGACCGTAAAGCATGTTCCATACATCGAGGTACCATTATAAATCCTATATATAGCAGCGTAAAAAATAATTGAATTGTAATATTTGAATAAGCGTCCAATTAGCCGAATTAAGCTTGATTCTTTTTTTCCATCCGAAAATAAAACACAGAAAAAAACAAGACGAATTAACAAACGCGAAATGAGAGACCGCGTCGTCGTCGTCGCTCGCTCGCTCGCTCCTCTTTTTTTCCGCGCGACAAACCTCAATTAGCGTCGTAATTAAAATGATCCCGTGTAATCATACGGCTCTGCCAGTGGCGACGACGGCCGTAGGGTTATGGGATAGCCCGTGCGCTAATTATAATGTCTCCTCTTCCCTCCCTCCCTCCCTCTGCCATTAAATGCGTATTTTGATCTCTGCTCCGCGCTATCAGCCACATAAAGGCGCATCTATGTATACTCAGCAGGCAAGAGCTGCGCTACAGCAACGACATATAACGTATATATATATATATATGCGTTTGTATATACATATAGTATATATATACATAGACGCAGGGCTAACGCGCCTAAAGATAATCGGCATAGCTGCGCGGTTATGGGACACTTGCACGAGCGAGCGTGTCCCCTGATAGCCATGCTCTCCCGGAACTAAAGTAGCAGAGTGCGGCGTCATCGTCGTCGTCGAGGAATTGCACCGAGCGCGCGAGCGACTACGAGCTTGCGGCGCTTATCTCGTTTCGCGCGTGTATGAGGTTTCGTCCGCCGCCCCTACTTGGCCTTGCATAGCTTCTTCTTCGTCTCGGCTAAGCCTCTTTCGTCGGCTTGTCGACGAGCTACTCTGTATATAGACTCATTTGTTTACAGTTTGCATAGTCAATGAAAGAATATGCGAGCGATTAGAGAGCTATATGGTCTATTTTTTGTTCACCGCCTGACGAAGTTTCTGGGTGATAAGATTGCATTTGCGGAAATAGCAATGATTTAATTCAATTTTACATATACGCGATCTTTTATATAATACGCGATGTTCGAGAAAAGACTGTTGTAATATTTTTTTTGGGGGGGAGTGAGGAGGGGACATATTCAAATCAGCGCATAGTCTATTACGTGCTGTAATATAATACTCGCTGTTACAAGGGAATGGCTCGATTTCATTTGTCTAATGAATACGTGACAACTTGAATTTTAATGAAAAAGTCTCTGTGACGCAAATTGACTAATAAAGCTGAAATTGAATCCGGAGACTCGTTATTACACTGAAATGTTACAATGAGCGTTTGTAACATTTAACGAGTTTGACAATTTCCATAACTATAATTATATGTCTTACTTAATTTTTTTTTATTTATTACTTTGATATAATAACGCAGGTAATATATTATATCCATCAAAATGATATTATAAAGAGTTTATTACTTGATAATTTTGAAAACGCAGTATTTCCTTCTTTGATTGAAATCTTAATCTTATACCCGATGAATATACCATTATTTATTAAATGTGCACTTGATATGAACATAAGTTTTTGCTGCAGAAATGTAGATTGCACTATTTCTCTCTAGCTGAACATTGGCTAGATTATCAAGGTATCCATTATCCAGCTTATTAGCATAGGAGCTCGTTTATTAAGCCACTATCTAGATGAAACTAGATAATTTTCGACTGTGGTTATTGCCATTGTTATGAAACCTGATTAACATGTCGGATTTGCATGATAGATTTCAATTCCTACTTTAAATATATTTTGCATTAGTTAATTAACGTACGCTATAATAAATGCTTTTTAATATAAAATTTCTGTAATAAAATTATTTTATATTTTCATAACGAACAAAGGTAATTAAAAATAAAGCGAAAGATTATTAAGAACGTTAATTAATGAAAAAAATTTTGAATAAATGCCTTTAATTATATTAACCAGAATGTCATTCTGAATAGATATATTCATTACAATTTTTTTTTATTATACAGTTTACCATCCTCGTTTAAGTTCACGACACTGAGAGCTCCCGTACAGTTAACAAACCCAATAAATCATCGGCGCGCAAGCAATAAATAAGCCTATTGATAGCTCGTCAAATTGCACGAGCACGCGTAGCGGCGATAAACGTTATATAACTCCGCGAGCGCGCACTTTACCAATAAACTTGGTCGCATCACGTATCACGCAGGTCTTTCCAAAACAACAAATAACCGCGTTTTGCTTACTTAATCGCCTAACTTTTCTCACGCATGATATTGTGTATATATAGATATGCGCGACTTTTCCCCTTCATCAAACGGCGCGTGCGTATACGTATTATATATAGAGCAGGGAGTCTCAGAAAGGGGAAAATTCGCATTATTACACTCGTGAAAGTAACCGCACGTATCTACTGTTTGGACAGCGAGCGTCTCCTCAGGATCCGTTTAATCCAAGCTAATAAAAATATCTATTTTCGATAAAACGTTATACGGCCTCTCCGCCATCACTACCGCGATAAATAATTCCACTATCTCTCACTCTCTCGCGTGCATATCTCCCAGTGAAATCACATTATAAATCCGTGGCTTTTGTATACTGCGCGAGATCCCCGCCCCCGGAAGAGAGGCGGCCACAAAGGCGAGGGACAAAGCGCGCGCGCTCACGCTCCTCGGCAATTGAATTTCGCGCGCGATTCGTCTATCGGCGCTCTCTCTTTCTCTCTCTCTGCTACTACTGTGCTGCTACCGTATAGCTCCGCAAGCGGTTAAGTGCCGCTTTATTTCCGCGTGACACATGTAGGCGATACACGCGTCTATATTCGAGTCAATATTCAAACGAGGGCTGCTTCATCACACACACACTCGAGCTTTCTTTCTTTCGTTTCTCTCTTTCTATATATATATATATCTTCCTTCTCTTGCTCTGACTGCTGGTACAGCCGCGTGTCCTATCGAGGAAACGATCTGCCTTCATAATGGCCGATACGTGACGGAGCGAGCGTTATTATACCAGGCGAGTGCGAGGGCCTCCTTACGCTTTGCATAATATACACATTGCAAGCTATGTATGCGGTTCTCTGTGCGGCTACTGCGCGCTATCTACCGAGCGAGAAACTCTAAGTTCGCGCGGAGCTTGGTTTCAACGGTAGCGACTTTATATGTATACACTGGCGCCAGAAGAAAGAGAGGGAGAGAAGGATTCCCGCTGCGCACGCTTATTTCAGACGTATATACTTATATATATATATACACACACACACACGTCATGCATATACGAGAGCTCACGAGCTGCTTCTGTTAATTAGAGATTTCGAGATTTTATTAGGTATAGCGAGTAGTAGGGCCGCCTCGAACGCGCGGAGAGTCATTTGTTTTATACTATTCAACGGCCAAGTGAGTGCTTGAGAGCTAGGTTCCTCAGTTGGTTTCAATGAACGCCGCAAGTATAACCGTACATTCTGAGAGGCTAATGAACACTGAGAGTTTCGTTCAAAAGCGATTTTCATTGAAATGACATAACCCACATCGTTCATCATCTCTTCATTAGTCGATTTGCAATCGATTTATTCGTTGTGATTAAAAAAAAAATTTTTTTATTACGTTCAGCATTAACGTTCATTTCAAAAGGTTCATTAATATATAATATAACCTCTCGTAACTCTGATGCTCTTTAATTTGAGAAAATTGTTCCATTATATCGATTTCGTTTACGATACAATTATCGTTTGAATATTCGAAAATTTTAATAGCGTCGACGAGCGTAATATCAACTTTCAATATTCTGGCAATAACTATGTATTGCAACCGCTGTAGTTTCATCCAGGCGCTGTTAGCACTCGAAATTAAAATGAAAATTACACTTTTATTCATTTAGACAGGTAAATTATACGAAATTTCGCAACCACCCCCGCACGCGAAATTATACAACTTTAAAATCTCACCGCGAGTCCCCATGCCGTGTGCATTATGTCTTTTTTTTTCAACGTATATAATAACGACCGCGCGCGTATACAAAGTTCGCCACTTGACCTCTCGACTAGCGCGGCGTACTTTTCATTCCAAGCGCACACGCTATCAATTATGAAATTCAGATCGGCATCGCAAAAATTGTAAAGTCGTGGCACGCGAAAGCTCACTTTAGCCCTTGAATGTACATGGGAGACCTACACACAACATAGTCTTAGCTCGTCGCTCACTGTATTTTTCTTAGCTGTGCAGTCGCTATATATATACGGTGCGAGAACTTCAGCCATACCGAATTCATCATTATTTTCTCCGACGTTGAAGAGAAACAAAAAATCTCAGCTCGCCCGGCCTAAACAAACGCAAACTTTGTTCCCTCCGCTTCTCGTTCTTATCTCGCTCGCCTATACATATATATATATACAGTTTGGGGAGAAAGAAAACAACGTTTAGATGGGCGTAATGAAGCCTCGGTATCGTGATACATATAGTCGTGGAATTCTCGCAGCGGCGAAAAGAGCGATTTTCGCAGTCGTCTCCTTGCCCCTCTTTTGGCCGAGATTTTTTACGCCCGACGAGCGAAACGCATAAATAACGGAACCGCGATCCGACGTTTTTTTTTCCTACCCCTCCATACGCGTGTGCGCCCCTCCACAAGCATTATTTACATGCGTAAAAGCAGGAGATAAGGCTGTACGCACGCGTGTGCGCCATTCACGGTTGAAATTGAAATTTTAAAGTGTATACGGGCACGTGTATATGTGTGGGATTCGGTGATTTTGTGTATATCGTCGACCCGTCACTGTTATATATATAAATATTAAATTCATTTCCTTCGACGCTTCGTGCGTACATGCGTGTGCGCATGCGGAGTTGCTTTTTTCATGGTTATCATTATTTTTTTTTCGTAAATTTTATTATTGTATACAAAGAAGAGGACCGGTGGGATGCGCGCGTTGTCGATGTTCTCATATAAAAATTACCATATAAAGCTTGTCATTGATTTTTGGGATATTGAAAAACGTGATAAAAATCGGTCAACTGTGTATAGAGGACGAAGTGTGTAATGCATTATTTATATAAAACGCTTTTGTAGCATATTTTCGATGAATTTTACATATAGTAATATTGTATGCGTTAAATTTAATAAATCATATTTTGTCATTGTGGATGAAAGTATAATGTCTATTGAAATCTCAGGTCTTCTTTGAAATTTTCGAATTTATAATTTAAATAAATGATCTCGATTTGAAATAATGGTGTACGATTGAGTTATACATATAAGAGGGAAATTACTGAAGAATAATAAAATTAAAGAGCACTTATTTAATTTCGAAAATTCAAACGAATTCCGGTAATTTTATAATCTAAACAATAATTGGTCCAAGTTGCTAATTAAATAACCCGTATAACAGCCGACAAATTGATTGCCGATACGCGCGGCAATGCAAATAGACGGAACGTTAGTAATACACCCAGCACGAATTATGTTATATAACCATAGTCTACCTCAATCCCTGTACAGTTGAATTAATTCAGGGCTGCATCAGCTCTCATTGGATTTCAATCGCGTATTTCCACGTTCCTCTCGATCCGTGCCCCCACGCATCATCCTCTCCCCTTCTGGAGGCAAAAAAAATCAGCGTCTCTCCACCTCCCTTTCATCGACGATACCGAAATGACTCGACGAAAAGCGTCGAAAATAAGAGAAAGCCCAGAGAGTCTTTCGGACTCCCTTTGGAATCTCCACGTCCTGGCATTGAATTATGGGCGTGTGCTCTCTCTCCCTACCTCAAGAATTCAAGATACGTGTGTATATGTGTGCGTGCGCGGGATCGACAGAATGTATGTAAATTTCGGTTTAGAATATCCCCTCGTCTCTCTCTCTCACTCTCCCGTGTGCTCGGCGTCTCATTTCACTTTCTTCACGAAAGCCCATTCGTCTCGGGCGCGCGCGGCTACGATGTTGATCGATGCCGTTCGGCTACCGGATGACGCAGTCATCATTCCTCCGCGCTGCCGCCGTCGCCGCCGCCGGCCCTCCGCCTCCTCTCCGCGTCTGTATATATATATTTGTATGGGTACTGTGTGTGAACGTGTAGATATATAGGTGTGTGTATATATATGTGGAGAGCGAGCGTTATATAGCGAGCTGGAGAGGAGCATGGAAAATTAAGAGATGTATCCCATTCACTGTGCGAGCCACTGTACAAATGTCGTGTGCGTATGTATCTGTGTGTATACATATACTACAAAGCTCTGTCTCCGCAGGCTACGTCTCTTTCTTCGCGACTGCGATTGAAGAGTTTGTACAAATGTTTTCGTTTTCATATAGACGGAGAGGAATGAAAAAATAGGCGGTTCGACGTTCCATTGTGAAAATCTCGTACGCGGCCTGTCAAATGATCAAAAACGGATTTTACATTATTTTAAATGGATTATAGCTTTTATGGAGGATAAAATGAACCTTATGAATGCAAAATTTATTTTAATTTTTTGTTTCAGGTGTGCGCCATAGTATGTATATGGGACGTTTCACGTGAACCAATCCGCTGAAAAAATTAAAATAGCTGAAAATTTGTTTAATGGCAGCTTCCCT
>JAWWEQ010000045.1:1042901-1092323 GCA_035583055.1 Torymus tubicola | reverse complement strand
TAATTCAAAGTAAAAGTATGACTTTACTACAAAATTTAGTTCTTTTTTTTTAAACAATGTATAGGTAGAGCGTTTTGACTGTAAAAAGGGCACTAATATTTAATTTTCTATTGTTTTACAATTATTAAATAAGGGCGCGCGAAGCGCGCTGAACGATCCTAGTAACATTAAAATATTAATTGATCTAGCATTATGAATCAAAACCCCGCGTATATAAAACTCGATTGATCTCACATCTAAAATAGAAATGAGAGGCAATCAGACAACTTCAGATGAATAGACTGGCATTTGACTTGCGTCGTTACGTACTATTTAGAGCTAATATTCAAAACACACTTTTCCATAGTTTCTTATATAAAACCCAGTTTCATTTTCCAATAACTTGACGATAAATTACGTATTCACAGCTTTCAAAACCCTTTCAAGACACTTTTATAATAAAAGATTTCCAGCACTATACTTACCTCTCACTGTTTCTCTCAACATTCTTTACATAATTTAACTAAGCATGGACAGAATACCAATGATTCACTATACGTCAATATGGATGTCAATCACGTATGTCAGCAGTTCACAAATGGAAATTAAAAGTTAGGTTTTCATTATAAATTACTCCATTTAAAATTTCTTTAGAATAATTATATTTTTGATATAATATGAAATATGAATGCACGTATAAGATCAAAGAGTAAATGAAAAGAAGTTTAAATGCACTCTACACACACGTTCAGTTTAATGCTTTCACACATGCACATAACGAGAAGCGTTAATTAAGGTTTGTGCTCGACTGTAAAATAACGTAGAAAAAAAACCGCACAGGAGTGATGACGAATACGTCACATCGAGACGGCAATGGCTGTCGTAATGACGATGAGACGAGAGGACGGGAGAGCGAGAGACGATGAAAATCCAATGTGACCGAATGTGCAATTCAATTTACTCGACTCGAAAGGAGAGTCTGCCTCTCGACTAAAAACCTCCTCGCTCGCAGTGTCAAAGTCCCGAAAAATAATAAAACAAGATCCGAGAGCTTGTGAGTGATGAGCCTTCGCGCTGGAACTTTCACTCTCATTTCTCGAGGTATCCTCGCCTCACTCACGTTCGAGCGAAAATTTTGCGCGTTAACGCAGCGACGGGGCAAGGAAAAAATACGAGCGCACGCGTAATTGGCGCGCGAGCTACTTAACATAATTTAAATCACATTGACATCGTTATTATTCCATCGTGAATCAGCGGCGGACCGCAATAATAATTGCACACGGCTCACCCGCGTACACATACACGTGTATGTTGTATACGGTACACGCGTACCGAGAGACGCGCATCTACAGACACCGCGAATACTACTACCAAGCGCGCCAGCAACTATTTTAACGATTTATCATCGAACGCCGGATAATTTCTTGCGCGAGCGAGCGAGCAGCTCAGGTTGAGCTGTGCTTCTTCCTCTCTTTCTCTCCCCGTTCTCCACCGGCTAATTGTCTTCATTAGGTGCTTCGAACGCCCGTGGACAGGCATCTATCTCTCTTTCTCTCCCTCTCGGCTTGACTGTCTGCCTGCCTACCTCCTCCTCCAGCGCTTCTTCTCTTTCGTGCCTCGCTGCGGGAGGAAGACTCGCGTCCGGCTCGGTCATAAATATTCGGCCCGTAATTATTTGCGAGGGATGTATATATATAATGCTGAGGCACATGATGCTGCTATATGGCAGTGCTGGTCCAGATTCACCGATGTGCTGCCGCCGCCGTCGTCGTCGTCGTTCTTTCGTCTCTCCAGTGCGTTGTGTTCGATATACTGTTAGAGTCGTAGAAACAGGATTCTACTGGACGGCCGGCCCCCTCACCTGCGGATGGGCTCTGTTAGATGCTAACTGCTCGTTTTGTCGACGAAGCTATATAGTACGAGGTGATTAACGTGAAGTTGAGGATGCAGGATTTACGCGCGCCCGAAGCTTGGACCATCACTTCTATGCTACTATCTATTATTCTAGCTATGACCTATAATCATTTAGTTGCTAAAGATTTTTATGCTTATAGTTTTGTGTAACCATATAGCTGCTGGTTTCGCAAAATGTATATGAATTCATTTAATGTCTTAAATATTCAATAAATATTCATTTACAAAAAAGATTAGAAACAGGAAACGTTTCAGAAAAGCTCGAGAAAGTTTTTTTCGGCTGAAGGTTGAAAATTTTTACGTACAACTAGGTAATATTAAAGATTCTTATTCGCAAAAGAACGTTTTAGAAAGTATGATTTACACGAAAAGATTTCATGAATATATTTTTTAAGGCTGAGGAAAAATGATCAGTCCAAAAAATTGTAAATATTAAAAAAACTTCCTCATGCTTTTTCAAATTTTTTTTTTAATTTGTCCAAAGTTTAGCTAATGTTTTCGAAAACATTTCTGAATCTTCTTAGAAATTATTTTAAAAAGTTTTACAATTATTCATGTAAACTAATGTCTAAAAATATATTTTTCAGTGTAAATTTATATAGTTCTATTTTTACTGATCAGATTCTTTTAATTTATTCATCTATGCATCTTGTTTCCATCCAATTGTTTTTCATATTAATGAATTAGGGTTTTAAAATTATTAATTTATCAACAGTAATTTCTGTCTGTTATTGATTTATACAGTACTACATTTGGTATACTAGGTGAAATTATAAATGATGAAATGCTTACACAATTATCATATTATGAAATGATTGTGAATAGTAAATTGGAAAATAATTAAACAACGTTAATGTAAGTATCAGTGCCTTAATTCGAAGACATTACGAAGTTCATTGTGTGATTATAATAAATATATATAATTATATATTTATTACTTTATACACGACATCTTTATATGCATAATAGGATTTCTCGCAAGCTGGGAAGTACTTTCGCATTAGAACAACAAATGTATAGAATTACTAACGAACAAGAGCAATACAAGATTCTTATTTTTTACTACAGTCATTATAGTGAGCACTTCAATTTATCAATTTTGTATAATGTTTATAATAGTTGCTTTTAAAAACTGTTTTTGATCTCGAATTGTTGCTAATGCTATTGTTTAATATCTATACATAAAAGTTTTTACATTATAACTATTATAATGTTTACAATACCATATATGTTAATGCATTAATTGAATATTTATTGTTCTCAATACCATTTAATTTTAATACTTTGAAAATCTCAATTAAATTACTAATTTTCAGAATATTCATTTCAATTCATATTGATTATATTTCTTATTTTTCTTCGAGCTGAGACGACCCCCAATCACTTGCAAATGGAAACACGTTAACGAAGTCCTCGTTGCGCAGTAGTCCAATGAACGACGGGCAGTCGCCTCATCTCTCCCTGTCTCTCTCTCCCTCTTCCTCTTCATCTCGGTGAGATAAGAAGTATACATATACGTCACGCGCGGAGCAATTCTGAGGGACTGCGACGCTCGGGCACCTAATCTCGGCCATGCGTTCGAGGATTAAGAGCTCTCCGATTGACTTCGCAACTCGCAATTACTGTACGGTGAAATTTCTAAAGGGCTGGTAATTTCTTACTTAATCCCCGCACGCGCGCATTTTCTGCTCTCCCTCGCCTCTCGAATCTCCTTATGTGACAGATGCGACGCGATAAATTCTCGGAATTCGTTTAAAAATAATAGCCTCTAATTACGCCTCGTATTCCTTTTCATATGCACGATGGCCTTGTACCTCGAAAAGTTGGAGATTCTTTTGCTATGTACGACAGGACTATTATATTGAAATTTATGATGGATTACCTGTATGGGATTAATGCATTTCGCGGTTTTCATTATGTTATTACGTAAATTACAACTTCTCTATTACCTCTTGCAATATGAAATTGATTTATAATTCGAAATATATTAATGCAATACACTATATTAATCTAATTTGGACTTTGTTAAAAATAATATCGATCGCTTTAATCGTCAACTAATTATCGTACGTTGCCTCGTGGTTATAATAATTATAACCATTCGTTAATTATTTGTGCAGACAATTTTAGTTATTGAACGCAGCTCTATTAAAAATACATTAAAACAATTGCCGCATAAATTACCACAAGTATTATTATAAATTCAGCTGCGTGTTAATATTAAAATTAAATTTCCAACATCTGTTAGGTTACGTTATAAAATTCACATACCTACCCGCGATGGCACAATCCATTTTTTTTTATTCTAGCCCCTCTATCTTCACCACGTATAGCTCTATGTTTCGTAGAAGCAAACCAAAAGCGCGTCTGCTATCATTTTCGACGTGTTTTTCTAAGGTCAAGCTGATTAAAAGTATATAGAGCAGAGGAACGATAGCATAATTTTACCCCGAATTTCGCCGTGATCGGTCGCTGGCGAAAAGTGTTACACTCGGCGCAATCTAATCGCACAGGTTTATCTGGAGCGGCGCTGCATCATAATTCAGAGAATTGTTTGTCGTCAATTTCCTGCCGGCAGCCGCGCGCGGCAACCGGCATTAAAATATATGCATCAATTCGGAGCCGCGTGCAAGCGCGCCGTGCTCGTCGCGGTCGTTGCCTCCTCCAGACGGTATAGAGTAGTGCGCGCGCGCGCAAGCGTCAGTCGCGCCGGCACAGGCGACGAATCGAGATGCTGTTACATTTTATTATGTATAAATAAATACGAGGTATCGGCGCTAGAAGGAAAGAGAGAGAGAGAGAGAGAGTTAGACGTTGTTGACCCGGCGTCGATATCGCATATTTATAAGGGGGAAAAAAATTAGTTTCCGAATGGGACCATTGACATTCATAAAAGATGCCGGGCGAGCGAGATAACGCGTGGAGAACGATCGCCATCGACAGAAACGAATACGGATCTTCGTTTTCGAATATGTATATATAGATGACTGGTTTCGTGCATTCTTTATCGTCGCGTTTATTGAAGGGTTGGAGCGTTAACAGCGAATATGCCAATATACTTTTATAATCTCGGTTTATGAATTCGTGATGTCGCGAGGGGTCTGGCTGTGTGCTTAGGTCCTCGAATCAAAATATCGTCGTAGTTATTGCTGTTTGTATTTATATTTTTATGATTTCTGGACCTATTGGGTTCGTCGTTATTATTTGGGAGGCTGAAAAAGAGCGCAATATTTATATTTTATTCGGGAAGTTTTCTACATGGAATTTTGAATGTTGTTTTAGATTATTAATTACGTGACAAAAAATTATGTACAGTAGATTAAAGGCTAGTAGAAATTTTTTTATAAAATATAATACTTATAATAATTACATACAGATCGTAATATTTATTTAAACATTTATTAATTTTATAAATTCTCTTCAAATGTTTTTTTTAGTATCGAGAAATAATCTTAATAATGTTTCGATTACTTTTCCTTTGATATGAATTAATAATCAACTTTAATCAACTTTTTTTTTATTAAGAAATGTGGTCAGTATTTCATTTGTAACTGTTCTAGTACGCTAGAGTGAATATGTCAATAATCCGGGTATACTTCGTAGTTTTTCTACTAATATAGGGTGAATATGTCAATGATCCGGGTATGCGTAGTGGTTATAGTGCGTCAATGAAATGCCTTTACGTTAATCCCACGTCATTCCGAAATTAATATGCAATACTGTATCAAATATTGAGATATAGTTTCTTGTCAAAGCATATAGACCATACATTTCAAATTGATTTTCATTTCTATCAAAGCTTTGTAGATATGTTAATATTATTTCCTTATATAATAATTTCAATTGACTGTATTTTTCCACGTAACTATTAAAATAACTTGTTCGAGTCAAAAAGGCTTTTTCAGTTCATCTACATAATACGATTTTTAAGAAAACCTGCTATCGAAAGTCGTAATTGTGAAACGGAGATGATCGTATGAACTGTGAATTTGTTATCTACTTATAAAATTTTTTCTATTTAGAAATGTCAATAGACAATAAATAAAAATTTAATATATTACTCACTAAACCTTTTAAAGATATCAATGTTTTTAATAAACTTGTTTTAATAAACAGTTACATACGTGCAGTTATGTTTATTATGAAGCGATAATTAATGTTCTATTTACTTAACAGTCCTGGGTACAGATCCACTTCTCTTACATTTCGATTCAAATTACCAGTTAGAACAAATGGATTACTTGGAGGGGGAGGTGCCTCTGCCGACTAACGGCCATTATCGCGCTACATGCGAGTGAATCGCCGCGAGAGTACTTACATAGCGCAAGTGCAAATTCACGTTTATGCACATCGCACGTCTAGCTCTACATCAGTCCAAGCGCAAAGTAGCGTATCGCTGCTGGCTCATGTTTACTGTTTTCTCTCTCTCTCTCTCTCTCTCTCTCTCTCTCTCTCTCTCTCTCTCTCCCTCTTTCCCGCACTCGCGCGCGTGTACATGTGTATGTGTGGCGTTTTGATTGAAACAAAGGAAGTGTAACGAGACCGAACTACGTCGTGTACGATATACGGGCCACGATAGATTCCCCGCGAGTGATTTATGCCAGGAGTGCGATATTCTTCGGCAAAAATCGATGAGGGAGAGCGAACGCAAGCGAGCGTGTACGACGTAGTTCAGTGAGTATGACGGCGTTTAAATTACATACACACACACATATATATATGTAACAGCGGTCATTAGAATTAGTACTACTGCGTCGTGATTCTCGCCTTTATATTTTGCGTATACGCACGCGGTTCTTATCGCCTCTTGCCACGACGTCAATATCTATAATGAGTCAGATTATTAATTAGCTTTTTCGCTCTTTTTTACCGCGATTGTACAAAGAAGATTTATCTAAAATCGCGAAATTGTTTCTTTGTGTCAAAAGTTGGAGCTTTGATTTACTGGACATGTGAGCGCGCGTTCGCGCTCGTATCCGATTTTTAAAGCTCAAGCGATGATGAGCGTACTTTATTGCGCTTGTTCCGCTTTAATGCAATCGCAAATGAGCTCGTTAAGCTTGAGAATGTGCGCGAGAGCTTGTAGTACTACAGTTGTGCGATCTTTTTATTGAAATGACAGATTGATAATTTATTAAACTAGATCCAAGGGACGGTGAATCGAACGACGATTAGCCTTTGTGTACAACTTTTGCTCTATATTATGAACGTTATAGAAAGACAGTTCTTGATAAAGGCTATCAAGAATTGCGCAATTTACATTTTTTTTTTTGTAAAGACCGAAAATATATTAAATTTTATATTTAGATGTTTTAATGGATTATAAAATATTATTACGTTAACTATAATGATGGCTAAGCGTGTTTTACTAAACGTGTCATCACAACACGAATATAGAGCAAAGTGCAAGACGCAATTACGGTGAGTTTATCTTTTTCCCTCTGAATCATACTCTCGTTATAGTATTTGAATTCATACTATATCTGGCCTTTGATAGGACTCATTTCTGTTTTGTTTATCTTAGTAGACACTTTTTTATCATTTCTTTTTCTTTGTTTTCCTTTTTTACTTTTTGCTCTTATTCGCCTGAGTTTTGATATTTCATATCTCCTTACACGTAATATATTAATCAATTAAGTTATAAACATTTACGTGTTTTTTTTTACATTTACTCATCTACTTTTCTGATTCATTCTTTTTTATGCAAAATTTTTACGCTTTTTATGCAGCTGGTTTGGAGTATGATTCGAAGTAGTGTTGTATGGTATTTATATGACATATATGCAATATAATTGATTAGTAGATAATGCTTTATCTATAAATTAATTTTGAAACACTACAATAAATGTAGTAAAAATTGCGAGAAAGATAGGAATTTTTATTTCAAAGTATATTTTTTTTGAGAATTCGAGTCCTTCGGTTACAATAATAATGTTGACTCGCGAACATTTTTCTCCATATAATTAAAAAAATGTTATGAATATGTCTTATGTGTTGTTTTAATCATTTTCAAACTATTTTTACTTGTTTTCATCATGAATATTTGATTAAATTCTGTCTGACTTAAGTGTAATATATCACTTGAAGCGGTCATTTTTAAACATGGTTGCTACTTGAGAAAGTCTTATTTTACAATTTACGTAATTTATTTTACAATATGTATAATTTATACTTTTTTTTATTTCTTTACGATTTTTTACCCCCATAGAGCCATATAAAACAGAAAAAAATAATATTCTTTATATAAAGTATTAATTAATATAAAAAAATTTATAAAAGTATTTGAGACAACGATATTTTTAATTTTACCAAACCCTTGCCTACCTAATTATTATTAAATAAATATCATGCAAACATACTATTTTACTCATTACACCACACTTCCCGATCTTAATATTTGATTATCCCCTTAAGCTCTTTAAGAAAACAAAAAAAAAAGTGAAAAGAAAAATGAACGCTCGTATCCTTAAGGTAATAGAGCAAAGTTCTGATGGAGATATTATCAATCTCTAGTGATCTTCCTCAATTATTTCCTCCCCTCGTTTTCTTTCTCTCGTGCGGCGCGGCGCGCTGGTTCGTGCACACCAGCGTCTATTCCTTTTATCTCGACCGCAGCAGCAACCCTCAGCTCTTGTATATACCTACTTGTGTGTGTGTGTGTGTGTGTGTGTGTGTGTGTGTGTGTATATATATATACACACGCACAAGAAGGTATATATATACACATACACGCACACGCACACACATGCATATAGCCACACGATGCACATCATTCTCTTATTTCCCCTTTTTGCATAACATTTATCCCGCCTTCAGAGAACAGACAAACTCTCCTCTTACGCGCGCGTAATATATAATGCACACACTCTCTCTCTCTTTCTTCTGCACTGCGCGTGCTCTCTCACTTTATTATTAATCTCTCTTTCTGGTTTCTCTCTCTTTCTTTCCCTCCCACGCAACCGCCATCCCCTCGACTCGACTTTCTTCCGCGCACTTCTAGAGTTCTCTTCCGCTTTGCAGGCGCCGCGGCAATTATAGACACCCGCCAGTCGACAGCCGCCTCAAGAGAGCGAGAGAGTCGGTGCACGCGAGCCACTCATTTGAATTTTGCATGAGTGAAACGCTCGATCGCGCGCCCAAGAGAATGAGCGCGAAGGTCTCGAGGCTGATTTGCCTATTTACACTTTTTTCTCGATACCTTCGTATAATTGGTTTAAAGATAGCAGATATCGTACTTGAAGCATTTAGCTGTAACTCGTTGAAGGTATTAGCGAGATATGGAGTTCTGTTAAATGGAAAAGTACATTATTGTTGTTTTCTCTTTAAATAAATCGAGTATCAATAAAAATATTGTGCGAAAATGTGAATATATATTTATAAACTGGCGTTGTATATTTTACCGAAATGTTTTGAGGAAATGTAATTTTCAGATTTAAGAGGGGTTCAGTTATTTTCAAAAAAATAAAGTTATTGTTTGGAAAATTGTAGCAACGCTTCCTCAGCTTGATCTGTTGATTATACGCTCAATAAGTTATAAAAATTAAAAATACCTTAAATTGCTAAAATTACGTAAAGCAATTATGCTTTTAGCTATAAATAATTTTCTTATAAAAATAATTTGTATGCCATTTACGTTCAATTAACTTACTTTTTTATATTATATTTTATAAATTGTTTACTTCTGTAATGTTAATCATCTCTAAACCATAATTTAATAAACAGTTTAAGTATAACAAAATGACATATTTAGTAATGGATATGTTAAGCTTAATAAACGAGAGTAATTTATTCCACAACTAATGTAATCACTGGCTTAGTGCATAAATAAGCGATATTTTCTTAAGCCAATGCAAACTTTTAAGAACGCTTAAGAGCTTGGCACACAGTTTTCAATTTTTCCCTCCACTTTATACAAGCACTACGGTGGCAAACGATTTTTCAAACTACTTTCCATAGCCGTCAGCTTTTTAACCTCGCCACGCGCGTTCGTACTACTTTCGAGGCTTCCTTGAAAATGTAAATATTCCTTCACTGCAATATTTTCCGTCGAATTGCTTAATACGAGCCTCATCGACCGTCTTATACACACGCGCCGCGCGCGCGATGATTAATGATCCACTTTTCTTGCGCGTCCCAGTGACTTTATTTCAATAAAACTAGGCCTCTAATGCGACTCTCTACGTGCCGATAAAGCGAAAAACAGGCTAGTCTTCTGACACGTGATACCCGTTCCGCTGAGGAGTCACATCTCCCGCTTCCTTCTTCTTCCTCTTCTTCCTTTTCGTCATTATTTAATTACAATGCCGCTTGCGATAATCGCACTTCAAAGCGCGCACGTTCGTTACGTCAATCCGCGCACGAGCGTCGAGGTGAGATTTCACGTGCGGCACGCGCCTGGTTTATATAGCTCCTTTTATACTTCGTCGCTTTTTAGACTATGCTATAGCTTACACGCGTACAGAGAGAGAGAGAAGTTAACTCATCCTTATTATTTACCGTTATATTCCGAGAGTGTAGATAAAGTGCTCGCATCTTGGCGAGAGAGCGTAATTTCCTAGGTGTCTAGCACGATGAATGGGCGGCAACGTTCGTGTATTTGTTTATCCAGAGATTGTTGTCTTTACAAGTATTTGTTTGATTTTGTCAAGTGATAAAGTTGTTAAGCTGGATATGTTAATTAGTATACGACAATTTCGTTTCATAATAAATTATTATTAGCACTCCTTAACTACTATTTATTTATAAGTATATATTATGTAGTTTTAAGTGTATTTAGCATTAAGCATTGATTTAGAAATTGTTATAATGAAATTAAATATAGAACTCAAAATTGCTTATGTTTTCTTGTATTATTATAGTGAATGAAAGTAATTGCTACAGTAAATAAATTATTTATTACAATTTTTTACGTCATTTTATTTTTTACAAGGATATAAGATAATTCTAATGCACTCCACAATAAAACGGTTATGATTTCTTAATGAATACCGAACACAGTGTAGAAATAAAGACGTATAAATATGAGACGAAGGAAGAAATTAGCAGCATAAAAAACAGTACTAAATAATTGTGTCTTTTAAAGTAGAGCTCCTAACTTTTCGGAGCTTCAAAGCTTCGAAGCTTTGACGTATTCGAAGAACCGAAGCAGTCTTTGAATCTCGAATTTTCGAACCTTCAAATATCCGAATGTTCGAAGTCTCGAATATTCGAAGCTTCGAAGCATCGATTTTTTCGAAATCGAAATCGAAGCTTCGAAACATTAAAGTTTTTCAAACAAAGGATTGGTCCTTTAAAGTCGTACATAAAGCTTTGAATATTCGAATATAAGAAGCTTCGAATAATTGAAGTTTCGAATATTCGAATATACGAAGCTTCGAATAATTGAAGCTTCAAAACTTCGATATTCGAAGTTTTTTTACGAAGCTTCGAAATTTCGACGCTTCGAAGCAAAATAATAGCCCTATTTTAAAGTAGTCTTTCTCAAAATTTGCATTATGTTAAAGAAAATATATTAGTAAATATTAAATTAATAACGTATGAATTTTCACATTAATAATTTCATAAATTGTTATAAAAAGTATTAACGCATTATTAGCTGTTGTAAATATTATAAAGCTAAAATTAAGGTTTCCGCTATATCATTATAAAATTCTTATCATAATAGCTATATATGTAACATTAATGATAAATTGATCCAATAATTTTATTCCAAATATATAACTTTTAGTTGTGCATTGATTACAACATTATTATCTCATAAATTAGAATTTATGTCTTGCTGATAAACCACATACACTTATTACTTTTTAATAATAAATAATTGCGTTGTAAGTATTACACTATTTGAATAGAAATACATTCTGTAATAAATGTTGTCACTGAAAAACACTTGCTATATATTTATAAATAATAGGAAAATAAAAAAAAATGTAAAAAATTCTTTTATAGCTAGATAATAAATTAGGGAAGAAAGATTATAATTCTCAAACGAATTTGATTCACTTATTTAAATCTTTAATAAACAGAACAAGAGCATTAGCTTTTCAAAGCAACTGAAAATGTAAGAACAAAAAAAGAATACATTTAAATTTTTATTGCCTGTTACAATTGCTCGTATGTTGCAGATTCAAGGATGTTAAAAAGAGATACAATTCCAATCACAATTCATTCGGATTCTTCACCGGACATGAATAGGATTAACATGAACAAGCCGCGTAGAAGAGTGCACTTGAATTCTTTTCAAAATGTAATATAACCACGCTTTTTATAAGCTTCCAACACCTATATAATCGTATGCAAACTTTTTGCCATCAATCATACAAAATAGTCACTAATTCATAGCTGATAACTGTACATCACGACAATTTGTAACGTATACGGGAACATTTTAAATGAATTTTCCTCAAGTATCTATATAGATCAATACCTGCTTGAATGTATTTACACGTATGCTTTTAAAAAATTCTGTGATCGACACGCGAAACCGTTTCGTTCTCGATCACTTTTTCTCATTCGCTAATGCGAATCCACGTATAACGAAGGAGGCGGTCGTGGGCAAGGAGGATAATTTGCGATTTCATAGAGATCGTTCGAAATCAATTTCAACGGATTCGACATGCACGTGAACGTGGCTGCTATATACGCAAGCGTACAGACAATTCGAGAACTCGAAGTACGTATGTTTGTGACCTCGCGTGCGTACACACACTGACATACACATACACTCGAGGATTGCTCAAAGGTGATTTTTCCGGTCGGAGACGTAACCATCCATGACGATTTAATGATTTTGCCATTTTCGGGCGTTAGAGTAGCAGGAGAGAGAGAGGGAGAGAGAGAGATTGACGACGAAGCGCGAACGTGCGCACACATACACACATACAAGCGCGTAGAGAATCACTGCGTTTATTGCCCGATCACTCTAGAGTAATTACGCGGCGTTTCGCGTGCGTCAATCAAATCGACATAGGCGCGAGCGGACGATCCACGAGCAAAGATAATAAATCATGAAAGCAACGGCTAATGTTTAGCGATTAACTATAGAGGGATCCCTACTTGCTCTTGTCTCGTTTTCTGTTCTGTGTCTTGATTGTAACCGCGGTCTTTACCATTGGCACATTGTTTGCGCAAAGACAGTTCTTTTTTTCTTTTTTTGTTTCTTAACGATAATCGTCGAGAGGCTATTATATTATAGATGCGACTGCCCATTATCGTGCGCTCGTGATTCAGCTGTAGTTTAATTATTTAATTCGCGATGATAAATTTCGTTTCGAAAGTGCGTAAAGTTGGATCGTATAATATACGGGAGGTAGCTCACAATGAAGTGCTTAAAATGGGGAATGCTGTGTAATTATGCGAAGGGTTATTGTTATTGCAAAATAATTTGCAATGGTTATTGTAATCAAACTAATGAGCACTCGTAGAATTAGTGATTTCAGAATTATCATCTTTCGTTTAGTATAGAATATTATTTATTAACATTACAAATTACAAGTGAATAACTTAAAATATTATTATCAAAAAAAAAAGAAAGACACAGTATACAGTAAAATTTTTTAAAATAAAATTTGTAATAAATTTCATCATAATAATAAAAACAATAATAACCCTATTGAGAAAGTGTGAAAAGCACCGCATCGTTTCTTCATTTCACGGTGAGTATAAGGTATCCCTAAAATATGCATAAAATTGGGTGCGAAACATCGTAAAACCTTACGCGAACGAATGAAACGTTAAACAAGCCGCGAAGTGCGAGAAAAAAAATGTATCAATGCGCATTACTTCGTGGCGTCTTATCGCCGGGCGGGTCTTTATATATACAGTGCCCCTTCGAAATGCGAGTAAGCAGCAGCGCGCGAGAAGAAATGCCTAACGTACACGCGAAACAGCGCCGGTAACGACATTATGAAAATGGATCGGGGCCATTTACGATCGTTATAATTTATGATCGCGCGTAACCCTGCAGGTGAGGCCACCTTATGTACTTCTAACGTGCGTGTATGTATATATATATGTACGTATACCCGAGGCGTGCGTATATGGGCGAGCGAGTATACGACGTGCGTGGAAAACTTTTCAAATCAGTCGCCTCAAAGATCTATTCCTAATACAATGCCATGGTTAGCGCGCGCACTCGCGTGTTCGACCGTTTGTTTTATAGATATGCACGGTTTTCGCGTTGCGCAATCATCAACGCGATGAAAATTTTGTATTGATCATTTGTAATTTTATTGTTGGATCAATTGACGTAATATTGACGTCTAAATCTCGCTTCCATAATGTGCATGTATAGATATTATGGATATCATTTGCAAATTATGTAGGTATAAAAATCATGAAATTGGATTTTAAAAAGAAACGATATGTATGTATACATGAGAGATTGCGATAGTAAATATATATATACAATAATTAATGTTCTTAAAATTAAGTCTAATATCTTTAAATGAACGTTATGTTCATTAAAAACATAACATGTTTCCAACTTTCTACTCGAGTGTATGTTCAACATTAACTATAAGGCCTGCCACTGATAGATGGAGTGAAGAAATGATTAGTCGAAGCACTTACATCACCGAAGTAGTAGAATAGTAAAACGGCTGGCGAGTAACGCGGAACGGCATTAATTTATGTGTAACACGTAACGAGAGGGATTGCGGAAGTGAAAATAACTCACTGCATCTGGTCGCTGCAGCCCACACGTCAGAGCATTTTTCGTCGAACTTCTGTTGTTTCGCCCGCAGATAAATGAATCAAACATTCCAGAGCAAAGCTCAAGTAAAATATACATTATAAGCCAATATACTCGCTTGTTACCTCTATATACTTCACTAGTATGAAGTTACACGTGCACACCTTCTACACCAATGAGCCAGAGGGCGATTAATAAACAAACGTGTGTGTGTGTATATATATAGTTACGCGTGTGTATATCGATACAGCGTGTCGCAGTGATATCAGTCTGATTTATCAAGCTCACGCGGACGTTTCCCCGAAGAGAGAAAAAACGCACGCGGAGAGCCGAAGCTCGGTCCTCAAAGACGGCATTGTACGTGATATCGAAAAAAAGCTCTCCCTCTCTTTCTCTCTCTCGATATTTTGTTTGCTGTAACACAATATTATTGTACGCATGTGCGCGCGCGTTTTACGATCATGTATATATATATGTGTGTGTGCGTGTGTCGCGAGTGGGTTAGCACACAGTGGGTCCGTTGTCCGCGTCGCGAGTCGCAAACAGCTCTCCTTCTCCCCCGCTTTCACGCGACCGCAGTAGCGCGACACGGGCGACGAGAAATTATCGGGACCTGTCAAAACACTCGTTCGATCGCGAGGGCCTTATCGATGTCTTATTGCGCATGTAAATGTGTGTGTGTGTGTGTGTGTATTTGGAATAAAACAGCGCTAATATCGTGCTTGTAAAAGTATTGGGTTATTGTGTATGTGGAAGAGGGGGGGCTGAAGGAAAATGAATTTGCTGTTGACAACATTTTTTGAAAATAAATGATTGAGGATATGACGTTGACGAATATGTTTAAATTTAGAAAAAGAAATGATTTTTTTATTCAGAGCCAAAATTTTCATCTATTAAAAGTATTAAAATAATATCAATATATTTTTTATGTATTCAATAGCATAATATTGAATTTTATTTTCACATAAATCGTATGAAGGCATTTTAAAATCTATATGAAAACTTTTTCATCATATATGCGGCAGATTAAATTTTGTCGCAATCGAATAATAAATCGAATATGTGACTTTAATTCATGTCAAATCCAGAAATGAATTGTAATTCATTTATTTTTTACTGTTAGAAAACGAGTTTTTTTTTAAGAAAAAACGTGCAAGGTTATTTTAAATCGATCTGTGCTTCTGTTACATAATTTGAGTATAAAAAGTTAATGGGTGATAATGAACTTAGATACATAATGAACGTTATAGTTTTTGTAACTTAACACTTTAAAAGTACCGTGACGATATTAATATTTAATATCTCATAGTTTTGTCACGATTTAATAAAGTTTTAAACCAATATCTTCCAAAGTTTCAAATCAGCATTTAAATTAAACTTAAAATACCTAAACTACGCCAGCACAGTTCTAATTCTTGATCAGGCATATACATCTGCCGGTTCTTGACCAAATTGAAAACCTTAACATCGCCTTAATTTTTAAAATTCCGTATTAAATAATTTATAATACTGTTTTCTTAGCAATTAAATAACATTTTTCGCGTTATGAAAGAAGAAAATATAAACTTGTAGAAAAATGATCAAAAACCGGATTCCGATGAAGAACTGAAGTAGTTACGATAGCATACAAATTAATTAAATCGAAAGAAACAAGCTTTAAAAATGTATCCTTTTCTAGTATCTTCTAACCTTACAAAAAAAAAAAAAAAAAAAAAAAAATGACTACACGTCAACAGGATCCGTTATTACAAGCACGGTAAAACAAACACATCAACAAATGACCATTATTCCCCAGCAGACTTCTCAGTAGGTAGTATCAGAGTCCACGGCTATTGTGAGTTTTTCCTCACCTCTCGTCTCGAAAGAGTCGCTCGCAGCAGGGTAGCCACTGGCCGGAATCATAGAAATTATCGACAATCCGACAGGCTCCCGTGATGCTCGCTATATATACACTCGACGGGTAGCCGATCGCAACGGGGTAATTGGGCGCCGCCGCACTGTGTATATACGCGCGTTGAAAACGTCAAACAGTTATTTGCCCCCGAGAGTGCTACACAAGCGAACTCTGCGAATGTTCCACTTACGATTCTCTCTTTCTCTATCTCTCTCTTTTTTTCCTTCTACTCTCCGTTTCTCCGATTCCGGGGATTTAACGCTGTAGGAAGCGTAGAAAAAGAGCGAGGCAAAAATATGAAAGAGTCGGTGAAAACAGTATATATAAGAGCGGGCGAGTGCGGATTCTATATAATTTCACAGAAGCGCGCGTCCATGGCCAATGACTAGAGAGAGGAAGCGAGAGAGAGAGAGACAGAGAGACAGAGGCAGAGAAGGATTTTCACGCTAGCCAGTTACAACAGCATCGTAATAATCCTAATTGTGTTTGCGCCGCGACCTACGACCATTTGAATTTCAAATTCACCTCCCAGCAATTCAAATAAAGTCAAAGCGCAGTTAGCATGAATTTATCGAGCCGCACAGAGTGTCAAGTTTAGCCACACGTATACATCTGCATACATATATATCTTTGGCTCCGAGGCATAACGACATGCGTCCATTTTTTTGAAAATCGGAAAAACTTTGGATTTAGTATCTTTAAATGGGTCTTTTTTATTTCAAACTGTCAGTAGAAGCTAAAATATTACTCTAAAGCTACGCTATACGGAAAACGTAACAACATAAGTCCATTTTTCAAATTTAGTGCGCGGCATAACAACATAAGTCCAACACTGATTTATTTTATCCAACGAAATTGAATATAAAAATTATTTTTATATAAAATATATACAATAACTAGATAAAATTTATAATTTTACAAACATTAAGTGCATAAACGTAAGAATTTTGAAAGTTAGTTCATAATACCTGTTCTTTTACGAAATGAAAAAAATGCTTTTTAATTTATCACGAATTCAAGTTGTATTCAAATTATATTATTTTTTACATAATTATTCGTTAATTAATTAATAATTTTGATCGGAATTCATAATTAAATTAACGAAAATGATCGAAAAATAAATGAGAACAGGACTATTAGATAAGTCCAAGTTCCCGGCATAACGACATAACTTCATATACTTTTTCGAGTTTTCACTAAGGAGAAAATTCATAACCTGATCATACCACCGTGTAAATATTTGTTTTAAATATGTTAATTGATTAGTACAGTATCGCGCCTTATCTCGTTTATTCCATCTTACGAATAAGTTTGAACATTGCAACCCATTTTTCTCAGAAACTCCAAAAGTGGACTTATGTCGTTATGCCTCGAAGCTACAGATATATATACGCGCATAACTAGCGGACGAGTTTTGAAGAGAAAAATGAAAAATCCTATTTGTCTCCACTCTTGCGCTAATTACGAAAAATTACCGCGAAAAACCGCTACATCACTGTGAGCGCGCGCGTCATACTATATATATATATATATCTAAACATATCGCACTATACCACTCGTCAGAGTTGTGCCGTGAATTTTCAGGATTTTTTCGCGATCAGCTGCACGTGCACTCGCGGTTAATTACCAGCTCGCGCGCGTATACTGTTCACTATTAACGAAGCGGCGAAAAGCATATATATATATATGTATATACATATACACGTATACACTGGCGGCTATAATCCTCAATTACGGCTGGACCAAGGCCACGAGGCGAATGCGCGCGCGACGGCGGCGAGCGTGAGTCAGAGAGGGAACAGCTGTTGGAGTGTGTCGGGCGACTGATATCCGAGAGCCGCGTTCTCGCGACTTACAGATAGCGGCTTCCTGCTGGCCTCGAGTAATGCAGCTCACCGCCGACGCCGTGCGCTTTAGTTGCAGCAGCAGCTTTTCCGTCATGTTTTCGTGTACGTGTGCGTATATGGCTCATGCAAATCCCCTCGCGAATTTCTGCAGGTCTCGTCATCGTGTCTTTATTTCGATTTGTGATTATGCGCTTGGTCATGTGTTTTTTACATCGGCCCGCATTCCGAGTAATGGATATGTATGAAGAAGATCGTAATAGTTCAGTGAAGAACTCTTTTAGTTTTATTTTGAAAAAATGTTTCTCAGGAGCAAGATTAAAGCTACAGTTAACGAGCTGTTATATGCATTTTGAAAATTTAAATGTTTTAACTTCTAGTGAACTTATGACAGTTCAAAGTTTAGCAACGAAAATGCTCTGATAAATCACTGCAATTCTTAGTTCCGACTTCAAACACATTTGGTGCATTTTCGTTGCTCAACTTTAAACTCTCATAACTTTGCAACGAGTTTAAATATTTTAATTCTAGGAAAGCAAATGAAAGCTCGTTTTATGCAGTGTTATTTTTTTATGCGAAAACTTTAGACTTCTCGAATGAAACTAAAAACGTTCATAATTCTAGTTATTAGAGGTTTACGTCCTTCTATTGCAGTTTTTAAAATCATTTTACATACAAAGTACACATTTAAAAGTGGAAATCGCAACTGTGATTAAGGAACCCGACACTTTCTTAGTGAATAGCCAAAAAATGAGTTTCAATATTTTCGTCATGATTAAAATTTAAAATAAATTACATTGTTGTAAATCTTGTTTAGTCCTAATGATAAAATACAATATTAGCCTAAAAAATTTTCGTTATTAAGTTGAGAAATTCAATCAATATAGGATACTTGACTAAATAAAGTAGTACGCAACGAATTTCATTTACGATACTATTTTTTCAAAATATTTCTCAATTTAGAATACATAAAATTTATTAATAATAATATTTTTTATATTTACGTAAATTCTCGATAACTGCAAAACTTTATTAATTTATTTACGATCTATATTTTTTTAGATTATACCTTTACTGTAAAAATAAAATGTAAGGTTTAACTTTAATTAGGATTCATAATTTCTTTTTAAGTATAATATTACCGAGTTTAATCACAAAATAATCCGTAATTAACCTAATTATAAATTATGCTTCTTTCGTTTCATATTTTATCTTTTTAATTTTATTGTTATTATATCAATTATATAAATAATATTATGTTCGAGTATTTACCGATGGTTGTAAATATTAAATACTATTTTATTTTTGAATGAACTACTGTAGTAACAGCAGTAAAATTTCATTATTAATACCAATTTTTATAATAACAAAAATTACAGTTAGAATGATTATAAAGATTAATATTGATAAATTCAAGGAATATTTTGTCGATATTAAGCAATGTAGAACTTTACAAACCTCCTGAAGGAGTTTATAATGATTCCTTTTACTCAGTACTCAACAATACTATCCAATATTACAAATAGTATATTACGCTACAAGGGCAGGAAGTTGAAATTCCTGCACTGCGCGACATAATGCCCGAGATGAAACCGAGGGCATCATATCGCGCAGTTTGGGGCTTTAAGCTTCCTGTTCAAGTGGCATATACTATTTTTCTTTATAGCCAGTCGAAAGTACGTTTGATAATTCACTTAGAATTATTAAAAACAATGTCACTACGTCCCAGCTGATAGCCCATTGCGCGGCCACTATTTAATACTAAATTTTCTCTCTCTCTCTCTCTTTTAAATACTTGCTTTTTTAGTTTATGTTACTCGCTTCGTTCGTGCTGTAAATATCGGAGCAGGCATCGAAAACGTACATGTAGAAACCAAAAATTATCTATACAATTGAAGATATAAATATTAAATTTTATAAATATTTTCTTTATTTTTATGCTAGGAATAAAAAAAATTATATTTATTACAAAGTTTACTTATTTATTATTTATCTTTCTTCAGATTTATTATAATCTTTACATGAACACTAAAAATTGTTTGTAAAATTTTCATGAAATACACAGTTTTTATACTTAATATGTAAATTCTGGTTGAAAACTAAATTTACATCATTATTATTTTGTTTTTCGTGATCTGATGAATTTACATCAGTATTATTATGTATTTCTTGATCTGATATAAGCATAGTAAACTTTTTTTCTTAAATTCCAAGCAGCTTTGAGGCTACGTATAATGTACGTCGATGAGTTCGGTAAAATGTTTGCTCTCGCTTATATAGAGGGCGCGCGTGCGTGATCTACCGGTGCACAAATTGAAGGCTTTCTACACTGAAATCGATGCGGGATGTACGTACTTTCGACCGAGGTATAAAGAAAAACTATTCTCATATAGCTCTTATTAGCATCATAACCGGAGTATAGCTCAAAAAACTGAATACTTCTAAAAAAGTTTAATCCTCTTAGTATTGGAATTCATAATCCGAGAAACAAAAACATTACAGTCGATCAATAACGCATTGCAAGCACTTTATTGACCGTTATGAATATACATTACTTTTAGCATCGACTATATATAAATATCTATATATATATATATTATACCTTGCGCAGGCAGTACTTTATATAATACACAGCAGTCCCCTCTCATGCGTTAGTCTTATTATAATAATTTTACCGAGGAAACTGTCGGTAAGATGCGTGCACGCCGAGCGTCGAAAGAAAAACATTTATCTTCATTTTAAAATTAGCCGTCCAGCTGTATGTGTAAAAGCACCTCGCAATTCTCTCGTTGCGACCGAGCCGCACGTATAACGCCTCCCCCTTTTTTTCGCTCAAAGTTTGCCTCAGGCAAGACAGCGGTGAAGTCTCTTTTCGTCGTCGTCTTCGTCTTAGTGGACGTCCTTGCAGTCGGATCCGCTCGTCTCTCCTGGCGGCTGCTCCTTTTTTATCGGTATATCCTCGCGCTGTCCACTATAGCGTCGCCGTCATCTTCGCGCGTACATATACACTCTAAGATCTTTTACTGCGCATTTACCGGGAGCTTTCACTCTTACTTTCTCCCGCGCGAGAGCGTTTCGTGCATGTGCTTTTATGTGTATTCAAATTACATGTGTACTCAAACGTTGTTACGCCGCTCGCGCGTCCGTTATCAGGCCGCGTGGTATATATATATATATATGTATATATACTGCAGCCGCGGATGCTACTTAATTTCAGCTTATTGTCAGCGGGAGAGAAGTGCGCGTATATAATGACAGTAATGATCGGAAGAGCTGCGTGCGCGCGTGCGCGAGATGAAGCGCGAGAAAGCGAAAACACCGTTTTACGGTGGAAAATGCGGGTATAGGTGTGTGTGTATGTGTAACGTAATCTCGGTTCTTTCCTGGAAAAACTGAGGCGTTCCTCGAGATTTTATAGAGTCGTTAATTTATTAGAGAGATTCGTAAATTTGAATTAAGTGCGGGGCGCACGTAAGAGGCTTGAAGATAAACGGGAGAATTGGAGTTTTTATATACGTGTAATTTTAAAATTCAACTTTGCCGTGAAAGTAATATGTAGAAAGATAAACATGTTTTATGCGATTCACTCTTGTCCGATTATTCATTTAAAATATTAATTTTCCATTTTTTTTTTGTTGTAAAACTTTTTTATTTATAAAATCATTTGCGTCGATCTCATATCATGATAGATTATATGAGTAATGCATGCCGTGTGCATGTGAAACGCTAACTCAACTCAATAAAGAGTGAGAAATATTAATGCGCCATTGAAAAGAATAACTTGAAAAATAATAAATTCTAGAATAAACGACTTACCATGTTAATTAATTATTCGATTTACGTCTCTTTTAATCACACGAAACGATTACAATTGAAAATGCAAATTCATTATAGTGTCCTCACGGAAGCAAGTTTGCGATAACGTAATTGTCATCGCCAGCATTTTCTTTTCCTAATAATCAAGACACGTGTGTCACATTTGCATCGGAATTGTTGCATCAGATATCTGTTTTTCCTGATTAAACTGCCACGGGAAGTGCTTGTATGAACTTCATCATGAATTTTATCGATCGTAATTTTTAATTAAGATTTTATTCATCACAGCCACATACATATACGCAGTTGCTTTTCCCAAAGCATCATATAACGTTATCGATTTCCCAGTGGAATATATAACGTGTTTCTCGGCCTCGCTGACAAGTGTGTACGTGTGTGTGCCTATATACTTTTCAATAAAAATTTTTTCTTAAACCACCACGTCTCTATAAAAATGATAATTATCAGGCCTTCGACGTCGGACGAGCGTGCACAGTACGAAAAGAAGCGCAGGCGCAGCGAGAGCAAAGAGGAGGCACTAAAGTTGCTCGCGCGTAAAAACTCGGTTTCTCCCTCGTTTCTCGGCCCCGCGGCGGCTCTGGCGTTCGCGATTATAGCTAAATCGGCGAGAGAGCCGGCCGGCGACTTTTCTCTCTCTTTCTCTCTCTCTCTTTCTCTCCCGTTCACTTATATATATACATCAGCCCTTTTTATGTCCACCTTGCGAGCTCGCGTGGATGACGCACACCGGGACAAATGATCGAACGTTCTCGTTCGAGAGAAATAAAGCTCTCGCTCATAATCATTTCTAGTTACGCTAATTGCCTCCCTGCGTCCCCTCTCCTTCTCTTCTCTCTCTCTCTTTCTCTCTCTCCTGTTTTCTGGATTCGCGCTATATACACCTGAGGATCGCCTCGTTTTCCGCGCCGGCGGCAGAATGAACTGGGGGACTGTCCTTTTGAGAATGTGGAAACGACTTTTCTTTCACGGCGGTCGTCGTCGTTGTTGTCGTCGTCGTCGTCGTCGCGCCACTGCCTGTCAGCTGCGAGAGTTGTTTGCGTTATACCGCCTTGCGCGCGCGCGCGATCGCTTCTTCTGCAAGCCGCAGGAGCTTATTCGCGATTCGTAGCCCCAGGCGGTATTATATGCTAGCAGAGTAGCGGCGGATGATGGTGTCAAGTGCAGTAGAACGAGATTTTCTGTATGCGAGAGGCGCGAGTTTTTTTTACGTATGGCGCGATCTCGCAGTTTATATGAATTTCTGCTAGTTGCTTTGAAGAATAATATTGGAAAATTCTATCGAATATTATTGTGATTCTTTATTGTTTTTAAAATTCAATAAACTACAGTTTTTTTTGTATAAATAAAAGACTATTTTTATAAGAAATTTCATATAATTGATATTTTTAATGGTAGTTTTCATTTTACTTTTGAATTATTAAGACGCAATATTGTAATATAAAGGGAAGCATGTACGAGAACCGGAACGTGCTTCAACTTGTGTACTGTAATATATTATTAATACCTATTGAATATCCGTACCTAATAACTGTTTGGGTCAGGGTATAGTTTGAATAGTTTAACCAAATGCGCAGCAACTGCAGTATACTTATACAGAATATCAGAGATGTTGGAATAAACTAACTTCTTTATAATTTAAAATTTCTATATTTTTTACTTCATTTTATATTAAAGACTAAATGTATAGCAATTACGTTTAGTACGTATATTTTTCTACAATAAAGCATAAATAACGTAATAAATATATAATATAGCTAATTTAAATTCCAAACAGTTGAATCTTGCAAGATATATTTTATGTTATACTATATTGATTTATTAGAAAATATTGAAAGCTTTATAATTGAAAATTTTTAAACTTGATAAATCTGAAATATTCTTTGCATTACTATACATGCACTATAAAACCAAATTTCATGTCTTTATTGCATTTTCAATACGTGCGACGTAATTCGTCTCAGTTGACCATGAAAGCATTTCAACTCGTCACTCATGCAACCATCATATTTCTTTTCTCACGCGGAAAAAAAATTTGTATCATTCAAGCATTTTGTATTCGGAGCTACGAATATATTTAGAAGAAGCGTGCGTATTACGCATTACTCTTTTGATGTTCATATACGTGCGTAAAATCTCTGTAGCTTGTACTTGTCACACAAATTTGACAAAATTACAACGTTGCTCATTCTTAAGCAAAAGTTTTCTTATATTAGAAATTCTTATACATCTTACGTCGAAGAAACTCTTTAAACATTGTTTGGAATATGCCAAAAATTCTTCTTTTGTATTATAGTAAATAATAAAACTTAATTTCAGTGATAAAAGCTAGAAGTTTATAGATATTTGAGAAACATAGAATATTAAATGATCAGATTTGAAATGTTGATAACGAACCGTCGTTTTCAGTACTCCCTTTGTTTAGGCGCGCCTATGTGGCGAGTCATGATTGCTATTTTCGAAACTTGCAAAAAGCATGACGATTCGTGTCAGATTCTTGCTTTTAATGAATAATTTTCTCCGCAACAACAGAAATGCTCATTGGTAAAACATTTTAAATGCCCTTTCCTTTGTTTAAAATGCAATTTTAAATTATCATAATTGCTTATTAACTTTTAATAAAAACTTTTCGTTCCAAACAAAACAAAAGTTAATAATACCATGTTATAGTTCTTGCCGGTTTGGACTCCTTACCTTAAAAAATTCATGGTATTCCAAAATGATATAAAAAATGTTAATTCTTATTTTAATGTATGTATATGTATACATTTAAGCATGAATTTCTTACATTTTACTTTTATACGTGTGTGAGCACGTGTTAGGTACACTAGGAGTCAATAAAAAAACTAAAATAGAGACTTGTCGAAGGCCATACGAATTACCCAGTTACACTGGTACGAATATTAAAAATAGCCTATACTTTTTAACGATACAGGTTCAGTAATTTATGAATGCACATGCGTGTGTGTATATACGCGGATATAAATACGGCCTAAGAATTTCGTCAAAACTCAAGGCGAACGTGAACGCGCGGGCGGGCGTGTGCTCTACATATTTGCGCAGTTCCGTTTATTTTCCTCCTTTTTCTCCCTCCTTTCCCCTCCTCAGCTCTCCTCTACCCATGCTTCTCTTTTTTTTCGGGTAAAAAAGCTGGCCTGCGCGAACGAGCTGCGTAAGAACGCGCCCGCGCAAGAAATATTGTTACGCGCATTCGCGCCGCACATGCCAGACACATGCAGCAGCAGCAGCAACAGTCGATTTGGTTGGCTAATATCAGTATACAGCGGTGCCTTTTTCTGTAGCGTTCTCATAACGCAATACCCGCTGCTCGTACAATAATATCGTGTTTATGCGTATGGCCATACGCACGAGCCTATATATATATATATATATATATAGACGCAGGCGTAATGAGGGCACATTAACAGCGCATTAGTTTCGCCGAGAGTACATTTTACTTTTTTTCCTGCGAGATTCGTCCTAAATCGATTGGCATTCGTAGTAGCACGCTTTTCAAGAGCAGCTAGATAAAGGGTCTCTAAAAACGAGCAAGCAATTGATATCTCCATGGCATGACTCATGTGTATTTTAATAATCTTATGTGAAGAGCCCGGATACTCGGGGAGAAAAAACAATGACTCTATTCGAAGCCTGCATATATAACCTAAATCGAATTTTTTTTATGAATGATACTATACATGTTTCTCTTAGCATAAGTACGCGCCTATTAAAAGGATTTCTTGAAGTGAATATATCATATGTAAACTGCGTTTTAATGCAAAAGAAAAATTCATGGAATTTATATTTCAAAAAAGAAACGTTTTTCTATTTTTAAAGGATAAAATTGTAAAACCCAGTGGAAAAAAACTATTTTCTCTGTATTGATGAAAAATATTAATTTAAAAAAAAATCGTGCTACTTTTGAATCATTACGGACCAAGTTAATTTTACACCGTTATTATAATTAAAATTAAAATTATTTAGTATTAAAATTTATTAAAATATTCTACCAGATTAAAAAAACTTAAGTCATATGGTATCAATTAGTTTTGGAGTATTATTATTTTAATTGATATGGATATTCAAAAATATGTATAATAGGCTATGAAAGACGATAACGTAAAGGGGTGTGACTTTATTATAACTTCTATCTGATACCTTATACCTCATACCTAATCGATAAATTGAGATGCAAGTTGCTTTTAAATATATAAAAAATAAATTTCAAAGCAAATTACTGTTAAAATTAAAATAAGAAAGTAGTTCTTGAATTAATAAATGCTTTTAAATTTATAAATCGATATCATATTTTGTCAGTAACAGATTCTAACATTACACAATAAACCTTCAATTTTACTATAAACCGTTAATTTATAGTATTGCTTTAATGATGAGTCTGCTATTAAACTTGTATTTACTAATGGTATATATTTCATATCAGTGGCAGTGACAGATCTATTATATTTGATTATGGCTGTAAGATGCTACCTGTAATATAATATAGGGTTTTTTTTAATTATCATAAGATTCTAAAGCAAAAAATTATTTAATTTGATACCTCATAACTTCATGACATATAAGAAAGATTACTACTTGAATTTTATGAAACGACTATATTATAAGTACTATATATAGCAAAATCAATACCAATGACGAATAATTCTTATTCTAATATTATGAGTTTCTAGTAAGTAAAAATATTTTTAAATAGTAAAAAACTCAAACTTATTAAATTAATCCTGAATTATTTTTTACGAGTAAAATATGAAGAGCTAAGCAAAGCTTTTATTACTGAAATAATTTATTGATAATCAACTTTTTATTCCGTACCATTTTTTGTGTATCTTGTTTCTGTGTAAACTTTATATAATATTTAAATTCTGAATAAAAAACATAAAAAATAAACTGTATTCACAGGCTAAAAAAACTCATAGAAAATCATCTATATTTTATCGAAAAATTAACATGATAAAAGCGTTCTATACATCTCTCTCAATACAACGAAATATAAATTATCACCATATAGAGAGGAGTAATAAAGAAGAGCTCAATCACCTTCGTTATATGCCTATATCCATTTCATTTTACGCGCGTTATATGCTGAGACAGCATCGACACGCAAGCGCGAAAATTATCCTCTAGGCATATAATGCGGCGAATAATCATTCATACACGGCGCGCAAAATCGTCAAAGCAGTAAAGCACATCATCAAATATCAATCAGCGCGCCGGTTTATGTGCGAGGCACACGCACGCGAGCGGGGAATCCTTTTCTGAATATTGATATAATACGCGCGCCCGCGTGCGAAACTTTCGACGCTCATTTGTCATTCGACCGAACTCTCTTTCATCTCTCTCGCACTCATATTCAACTGTGGCGTATATAACACACACGCGTCTATACCTATAGATTTTTCGAGTCCGTGCCTGTTACACCAGGCGCGCGTGAACGATCGCTCTCTCCCTCTCTCTCTCTTCTCTCAGCTTGTTTTCCCGGTCAAGTGAGGTTAAAAGTTGCGCCGCGTGCGCTTCTCGCCTTTGATCCGCCGCCACCGTCTCGAAAAATCGCCGACCGATTAATGTGTGCATAGAATCCGTGAAAAGGGAGGAGAGAGAGAACAAGTCGTAACCTAGTGATCCACCCGCCGCAGAAGAACATATACATAGGAAAAATGACGCGACCGACGACGATGACGACGGTGACGAGTGGCAATCAGCCGATAAAGGATTGCGATAAAAGACGCGCTCTGGTCAACGTTGGAAATTACCAGATAAAGGGTCTGCTGGGCAAAGGCAACTTCGCTCGCGTCGTCGAGGCTGTTCACACCGTTCTTCAGAGCAAGGTATGTATATATATATAGTTAATGTTTATAGGTTATGTAGTGCACCGCCGCGAGGTTATGACGCGTCTATATATTGACATTTGACATTAATCAATGCCACGCGCCCGCCACTTCTCGTATATATACCTATATATAATAATGCGTTCTCTCGTTAGCTTGCGCAACCTTGAACGGATTTTGAGTGAGGTGCTAAGATGATTGCGTCAGATAGAAAGCTTATTGATGAGAGCCGTTTTACGGTTTCATTAATTTTATCTATTATCACGTGTACGACAATGTTATTATCGCACTTATGAAATAGAATTACACTTCGAGTTCGGGGTTGGTTATGCAAAGTAAACAAGATAAATAAACATTTTTATAATTTTCTGCTGCTGTCCCGATGAGAACTGAATTGTGGAGTTATATATCAACTTACCAAGACAGAACTAGAAAGTCTTATATTAGGTGAATTATTCATGTAATATTTAACTATTAATGAATTTAATTTATCACTTCGAACTTATACCATTTTAACTTTATGTATTACTAATTAGTTGATTTGACATGCGAAAACCGATAATTTTCATTCCCTTCGTTGAACGCGAATAATCATCAATCATTTAGTTTTTCTATACTTTTTAACAAAACTAGTAGTATATAGCAACGCTTCTATGTCGCCACTTTTTTCTAGATGACTTTTTTTCTAAACCGTCTCTAAAGCTATATAATATGCGAACCACGACACGTTTCGCCTCATCCATGCGAAAAATTGCAAATTAACTCGGATAGATCGAACCGTGCGCTGCACACACACATCATACACGGACATGCATACAGCTATATTCCCTCACGCGTATATAAAACTATAACGTGGAAAAAAATGTTATCTACCGTCTGCGATCTGAAAAAAAAAATCAAAACGCGCGCTATCGTAGAACGTGCAAAATGCATTGGCAACGTCCTTGTCTGCGCTAACGCACGAGTAAGAATAAAAAAAATCCGACACAATGATTATGATGTAACTGTGACTTAATCTCATTCGGATAGATCGAAAAGGAAACTCTTGTATTAGATTTATCCACGAATAATAACGCAGAAGGAGACGCACGTACTGCAGTATACTACTCGTTTGTTCGCTCGTTCTGCTGAATATTATTCATGACGTGGTTGACAGTCGATCAATTTTGAAAGTGCAAAAACGCCGCAGTAGCAGCGATGGCAAAAACGTGGAATTCTTTCTTCGCGGAAGAACGCGCCGCGTGGGTGACGTCGGTTTTTTGTCGTCTCGTGCGCGATTTATCGCCGTCAGTGCGGTTAATCCGAGCGCGCGCGCGCATGAGACGATGTATAGGTATATATACACGAGAAAAAAAAATGAAAGATTTAATAGAATAGTTATTGGAAACTGGAAAATTTCGATGTCATCGATGTCGAAGATGATTATCGGTAGATTCCGAGGCGAGACGAAAACCGTAACATTTGTTTTTTTCTACTTTTCACATTTCTGGAATTCAACTGTAACTGCGAGTCCGTGACGGTAGGTACTAAAAATTAATAATATTAATACATTACTTCATTTAATAAAATAAATATTATGTTTTGTCTTTCATGGTAATAAATATCGAAAATCTATATTTCATATATATAAAAACATTGTTCAATCTGTCGTTAATAACTTTGTGATTAATATTATCATGATGATGATTAAACTATCTTTTGCTCAATTTATTTGATCTTAAATCTATATTTATGTACTTCGGATAAATTAGCTGATTTCTATAAATTATGACAGTTTGTAACATCTTTATCGAGCGAAAATACAAATTTTCCCGATATCAACCGAAAATAATAAAATTTCTAAATAACAAGTCAATTAATTAACGCAAGTATTTCTTCCATATATCTCAACCAGTTTATCGCCGCATTTCTCCATTCTCATTCTTTAGCTCCCCTCTCATCTCCATTATTAATCACGTGTGACTTATAAAAGCGAGAATCTTCGAATTCTCGGCTCGTTGTGATTGATTCGTGCGCTGCTCTCGAGGCATCGGCTCGTCCAATGAAAAATTAATAAAGTATACCACAACAGCGAAAACGAAGTATGATTGATCGATTCCGCATACAGACACAAACACGCACACGTACAAGGGGATACGCGTGTATATATAACCAAAGTAGTACCTATCGGCGCCTTTCCGACGCTGCTGCCGTTCAGAAGGAAAACACTGTGTACCAGAGAAAAAAGGACACGCACATGCGCTCGAAGATGCACCTCTGGGGTATTGTTCGAATTAAACCGTTTCGCAGCATGTCATTGGATTACAGCTACACCCGAAACATACGCGAGTATTCTCTCTTCCCTTTTTCTCGTTCCTCTCAAGCGCACACGCCTGCATCCCCTTTAAACAATGCGCATCAGCGCGTGCTTCAAGGAAGCTGCTCCTCTTCTTTGTCGCTTCTTCGCCGAAAGTGCTCTGCTTTTCCGCTTTTTCGACTCTCCTCGACGTTCTAGTTTTCCTCGCTGTATTTTTCGTTCGGGGGTATACAGAGTATACATGCAGTGTACCTGGCGAGAAACAGAGTGAGAGAGAGAGGAGAGCCTCTCGAATTCTCGGCGCGACCGTGTGTGAACGAATTCGTCACGACGTGCATTGAAAGCTACCGCGTGGTGCGACGGCGGCGGCGGCCCTCGTGTATGTATCTGCGCAGCACGCGCGGGTATCTAGTTGCTCGACCGCGTATTGCGTTTCGCCTCCCATAAATTACCGACGCGCTGCTGCTGCTGCTGTTGCTTGTCCGCGCGCGTGCGGCGAGAAAAAATATTGTATACGGTAATTATCGTTACGGCCTGTCGCACGCATAGCGTCGTATACCGGCGAGAAGAGGACACGAGGGAGGTCTTTGGTAATACGCCGTGATGGAACCAAACGGTGCGATGTTTTCCCCCCCTCCTTCTCCTCCTCGTAAAATCTATATAGCGACTATAGGGTATTGTTTTTTTTGCTTCCTTTGCGCTTGGACGTTTCTCGCCCCGAAGGTGGTCTCTTTCTTTCGGCTTTTTCTGCGTTTCGCGTCGAAAGTTATGCGGTGCGGATCGATGACGATGTATAGGTGAGACGAAGTGGATTCTAGATGGCTGAGTGCTCGAGAAGAGAGAGAGAGAGAGAGAGGAACTGTACACTTCGATTTTTCTTCCATCATGGTTGTTTTGATGTGTCGCGCGCTCCGGTCATTTGTACTTGCCTAGTTTATTGCCCATTTCATTGTCATTTGTTATTTTTTATATGCTTACGCTTTTTTACAGGCGATACTTTATTGGATGATCAAGGGATGTAACTTTTTATTGTAGTTTAACGTGAATAAATGGTAATAAGTAATTATAAGTAAGTAATAATAAATGATAATAATAATAAGTATGACACGTCTAAAGTGTAAAAATTATACTCTTGTCGCAAGATTGATTTCTACTCGGGGCGAAACACACAATTTTCTTAATTAATAATTTTTTCAAAAAAATGTTGTAACCTATTTTATGTTGTCCTTGTTTTAAATTGAATCACAACTTGATTTGTAGTTAAATAATAAATATCTACTTTGATCAAGAATCGTTAAAAATCAAACACTTATTTTCACTATGTCTGCCCACCCGTGAAATAATTTTACTGACCACATTTACCATTTGAAAAAAAAGTTGGTCACTTTTTTATTAGGAAATGGTTAGTAATAGCAACAATATGCTTGCTATTATCGGAAAAAGTAAGAGAGATAGATGTAATTTTAAATTTCTCACAGCGTTAATGAAAAAAAATAGCTACATGTTATTAAAGCCACACACTGTAATGAAGTTTAATTAATTATCAGAATATTGTCAATTGTATTTTTTCATCTTATTAAAAAATAAAAATTTTACAGAATAGTGGTAAAATGATGAATAGTATAATAAAATTATCTATAATATATCAGCATATTATAATGCGTATTATAAATCGCACCTTTTAAACCATTATTTCATAATCATCTAATAATAATTACATTCAAAACATTACAAATAGACGCTCCTAACACTTATTGTTATGAATTTTTTTGCCGAACATTTAACGCAAAAGTGCACACAAAGTTAATCTACAACATCAAGGAAAACCAATAAAAATTTTGCATGAAAGAACAATCGTTATAAAAACGTCATACGCGCGCGAGGACTGGAAACAAAGTTCATCCTACCATCGCATTAGTCAATGACGCACTCGAACGCGAAACAATAGCCTCATCCGTCATGCGGTTCGCGCACCTGCAGCAAGTCGCTTCGCAATTTTCAGATTTCCCTATTAAAAAACCATTTTCCAATCGACACGCGCGTACATTCGCACAGACCTGCAATCGCATGCGCATAGGCTGCGCCTCGCCGACTTCCTGAAATCGTGTGTATATACACACATACGTCTAATCCGTCCAGTGTCAATCCGTGACCATCTGCGAGCGCAAGGCCGATTAATGGACCCGCACAACGCGGGTATATACAATACACACTATCCGAGCGTGTTGCGATTACGCGGCAAGGATGCGCACGACCTCCCCAGAAGAACAATAGAGCGAATACTACCGCGTGTACTGTGAGCAGCCACTCTGCGAGCGCACGGAGGCCTATCGCGTGCGATAAGAGGCCTGGTTTATCGTCAAGGCGGGCGAATTTGACGTACATGGCCTGCAGTACGCAGATCTGTGTTTGTCTGCGAGTTGCATTCTATGCTGATACTACTCTATTGAAATTGATTTGCAGAGTTAATTTTGGGAAGTATATAATACGTTTTTTCTATTTTTATTCTAGTATTGTGAGTTCAACGTAGTTAATAGTGGGAATATAAGGTTTTCATTAAAAAAAATAATCATGTGTTTCAAAGGATTTATTACGATTCTTTTTCTTTTATCAAAGTTATAATTTTATACGTCAGATCTGTTTTAATTCTATGACTAAGATATTGTTTGTTGTAGGTCAGTTGTCGCAAAAGCAGTTACGTAGTATCAACGTTTACGCTTGAATTATGATTTATGAATAACTATGCGTTTCTCAATGTCTTACTGTTTATTAGCTGCAAGGACTTAATCATTGTTGGAAGAGTTTGAGATTGTTCAGTTTATCTCTGTATATAGAATTTCCCATTGTTAAAAGGATAAGAGCTTATCAATGAAATCTAGGTTATAACAATCGCGAATCCTAATAAAAAGCTTCGATTAAGCTAATATTTTGGAAATAATATTTGCGTAATTTAAAGAGCAAAACTTTCCTATCAGAATTTTTCCTTATTCTCTTACTTCATAAAGTAATCAGATAATTTTATTGCAATAATCGAATCCAGTTGAATTAAATTAAAAGTTACAGTATAAAAATGCCAAAAAATTGAAAATCTTTTAACTTCATATCTTTACGAATTTAGAAACACGTAAAAAGTAAGTTTGTCTGAAGTTAATTACACCATTTTTTCAATACATATGTGTTATAATAGATTTTTTTAAATTTTATTTAAATGTCATCAATGTTTATTAATTTTGTTGAAAACAAATACATTTTAAGTGCGTAGTATTAATGTTGATGTATTTTCAATTTCAAGGACTTTTGACAACCATTGAGATAAAATTAACTTTTTAAATTAAATACAATTCTTATCAATTCTGTACTAAAATATCAAAACCAGGAATCAAAACCGGACGACATTGATTGAAATTTATAATTTCCGTGTGAAATAAGATTATTTTAAGTTTAGACACTGTCTCAACTAAAATTTGATTTATGAAAAAAATTTTTACTGGATTTACTATCCTTAACAGATTAATCAGCTTGGCGGACAATTGAAAAAAAAAGGTTTACATGTTATCAAAGCGTGACTAACCGCAACGCGGAATGATTGTATCACCTATAAATTATGCAATACAATATAGCAATCTAAAATAAATTAAGATAAATTTACGGTTGTCAATACACCTCCATTCTATTGCAAATCAGATTCTCAAAAATGCTCGAGCTCGCGCGCGCGTATACATAAGTGTAACCCTTGCATTCATCGATAGCGCGTACATACATTAATCGGGCGCAGCGATCTCGAAAAAGGCTTTTTGTTAAAAATCACAATATAAAAAGGCGGCGCTATACATAAATTCCGTTTTTCGCATTCGCAGCGTTTCCCCATTGTCAGGCCAATGAAAAGGAAAGCGCGCCGCGACGCGTGCGTGCACGCGGCGTTTTTCATGCAAATTGCTATACCACTGCGCGCAAAGGTTCGCGAGACGCATTACGCATGCACGATCCGAGGATGATTTCCCTTCGCATTAAACCATATCGGGGCGAAATTTTCCATTGTTACGAAAGATACGTACCTACGTGTTAGCGCGCGACGCCCTTGTATATATAGTGTTGGACGCTATATGTTGTGTTGTTAGTTGGGGGCCCATGTGCAATGAACGAATGTTTCAGGCGGTGTCGAACACGAGGCGAAAAGCGAACCGGCGAGCTTGCACGTGTTCGCATGTTAAAATCCGTTTGTGGCTCGAAGGAAACACTCGTATGTACATACATGCGAGAGCATGTGTGTGTGTGTGCGTGTATATATATATGTTTGTGTGTATGTGCGTTACGCGGTGTGGCCGCAGTCATTGATTTTCCGCAACAAATAGCCGAGCGACGCGTATAGCGACCACCGCATAGCGTCGAGTTCTCGCGAGCCTATATATGTGTATATACCTTAAACGGAGCGATATAATGAATGATCGGCCTGAAAAAATTTCATGCGAACTGCGCTTATGGCACGGAATTATCATTGAAATTATTTTATTGCGCAATGCTGCACGCGTGTGTGAGTCGCGCTGCTGGAATTGATTCTTTTCAAGCGGGAGGGGAGCGCGAAACTTTTCACGTAAATTTATTCCAACGTGCATTTCGATTGTTAATCAAATTGGAAAATCCTATATGGCGAGAGAGCGCGCGGAGTTTTAATATATTTCGATGCATATCGAGGTGGGATTTATTACGAATTATTTATAAAGTTACGATACAGCAACCTGATTGTTGATTCGACTTTACATCGGAATCTCTTAGCATACATTGTTCTTTGTACTAATGCATCTACTAATTATTTTGCAATAACTCGATCAAAGTATGTGGATGCAATAGTTATCTACATAATTTATTACCATATACGAGCGTTTTACGCTGTGATATGTACGTAATAATGTCTAATTAAACACTGTGGATTTCGTTATTTATTTCACGAGTAATAATAAATTATGTAAGTTCAACGTTATCGTTATCTTCCTCACGAGTTCAATGATTATCAAGACGTTTATACGCATACTCGTGCAAAAAACAATATTGATGTACGTAGGTACAAAGAATAAGTAAAAATAATAGTCCTATTTTACTAATGGCGAATTAAAAATGGTATCATACATAAACGCGATAAAGTAGAAGTAATATACGAAAGTACTTTCACTTTTTGCTGGGTGCTTTTAACATCCCTTACACGCTAAATGATGGTAAAATTACTGAAACTTCATACAATATTAATAAAGTATATAGTTATACTTGTAAATAAATCTATATGTACAGGATGCACTTACAGGATTCAGTGGGAAAAAAATTAATGTTTAAAATGAATTACAATGCATGCCAGCTTAGGGTACGTAAATCGTTATAGGCATTTTAAAAGTTTTTAGATTCAAGATTATGAGTCATCGATGATTCACGTCATCCCAAAAGTGTTAAGCGATTACTGTGACATATCAATGCATACCTTCGACTTTATTTAATTCAGGATGACTTTCAACTAAGCTAACTGAAGTACTGAGTCACCCAAACATTTTATTAGCTAAATAGACTTAATACTACCAAATGAAATGTTGGTAGCGTTTATACTTTGTATCAAGAATGCGAAAAATTGTAATCCTATAGGGATTCAACCGGTTCATTAATTTACTATTTTGGTAAGTACTGATTTTCGAAATTTGTTTACATTATTATTAGAGAAAAATTTAACTTCATATGTTTTGATCTCTTAAGATAAGAATCACATTTGATATTACAACGTACACAATATCGACTTTCACACTGGTTTCGAACAGTATTTTATGCCACGAGCGCCGAAAAATCATACCAAAGTTAAAATGGTTAGAGGTTTTCAATTACCTTCGTCGTCTCTTTCCCACATTTTATCTACGCCCTCCACTACTTCCACCATTTAGCCGGTAATCGCCTAACGGCTCGCGTCCTCGAAAGTGCAGTGCGTCGTCGACGCGACTACACGCACGTGCGCGAATTTCTTCATTGTTCCTTATCTCGCTCGCCTACGAAATCTCTCACATACGCACACGCACAGACATTCGGCCTTAGTCAGTTTGCACGTGGTCCGGCGATCAATGAAACATTCTTCCGCAAGTAGCTCTACAGTGACTTCCGTGCCGATTTACCTTACAATTGCACCGCGATTACGAAGCAGGAGTGAGTAGTCCTCTCGTGAATTTGTATAATTGAGCGAGACTACTGAAGTACGCATTAGGTACTTTCCCGTCTAGCGCGTGTTGAAGTCACGAGAGGGGGTTGCTTTAATTAGCGACGCCCATTGAATTGTGCAACTTGCGGTTTGAGCGCGGGCATACCGCTCGTTATCGTTATCTCTCGACAATTTCTGGGAAATCTATCATTCCTTCGAATTCGACGAATTTGTCTTCATTATGCAACAGATCATTCCGTTAGTGGTTACGCGCTATCAATTTTACGAGGACACTACGAACACCGCAGATTACATTCATGGAGTTTCGAGGAATCGTATATATAAAATGGCGATAAGTTACAATAGAAACAAAGTAAATATTATTTTGGTGGAAATTTTCTTTCAACATAATGAGTTGTCGCAATGCGTATATATATGTATTCACAACAGCTGTGTGAATGAGTTATTATTTAATCGCATTAAGCCGTGAGCTATTTCCTAGAATGTAAATTTTCGGAAGCAAAGAATATAATAATTTGCATTATACTATTCTAGACATAACAAAGTATATCGAGACCTATATCATATACCCAAGTGTATTTATAACCTTCAGATCATCTTTAAAAAAAGAGCAATACAATAACCGGGGACTAGTCACATCTGAAAATGACCATCGTCATGTCACAGCTCATTTCATAATTACCGTCTTAAACCATATACACGTGACATGTCTTCGAGGTACACCCTTGTGTGATAGCAACGATTCCCACAGCTCATTGTTCGCCAATGTATCCGGGACATAGACATATACACACTAACCTGGGGCACTGTCGATCTAAAAGCCATCGATATCAACCCGCTCGATCTTTAATAACGATTGCACGCGCGTATGCGCTTTCAGTATTAAGTACTTGGTCGCGCAGGTATAATATACACCCAACCCCATATCATCCTTCGTTACGCGTACAAAAATCTCACACGATGCTAGCTCACTCGCCTTGAAGAAAAAGTCGTACATGGGAAAGTCGTCTTTGTCGTCGTGAATGGTGCGAGAAGGAAGCGAGTGGTTACGCTCGATCCGGCAAACCGGTTCGTTAATAGCTTAATTTCCGCCGGACGAATGGTATACCCGCACACTCAGTTGTTGTTGCTGCTGCTGCTGCTGCTGTTGTGGCTCTGACTGTGCACGCGCGGTACAACCATCTCATGTCGCATACACTCGCCTCCAAGGTGTTTCTGGCCACCTTTCCGCTTCACATAAGGCGCCCTCCCTCTTGTGATGTGAGTATACGTGCATATACATATATACGCATGTGTCTCACGCTCTTCTCTCCGCGATCGCGAGCTGTTGGCTTTCCTTCTCGCTCTCGTTCTCTCTTTGAGTGTCCCCCTTGTACTGCTTGTTCTTGTATGCCTGCGTCATGCGAAGGCATCGAAAGAGCCTTTGATGCACCATATAAGCTGTGAGCACGTAACGCGTATAGAGCAGCGGTCAGTTGAAGTAGACTACGTGCATATGGTAGTTGTTGCTTTTCATCTCGATTATACCAGGTTGTCCGATTATTTTGTGTATATAAGCTCCGCGGTTGCCTTCTGATACCAGCCTAGGTGGGAAAATCTGTTTCAAGGAAGAAATTGAAGAACCTGGAAAAAATTCAAAACCCGAGGTTTATCTATACCTCTCTGCTATATGTACGTTGTATCAATGTTTGTATTCCCTCCCAGCGTAATTGTGCAACGTGTAAACTCCGGAAACCCACTTTTCCCCTACATACTTCATTATAATTAGTAAAAAAAGGCTCAACACACATTGCCGATAAGGAAATTTTAACGTCAGCCCCCATTTCCATTGAGCCATATATCTCGATAACTGATAGTCCTAAAATTGTGAAAACAATCACACCCTACATCTCACGCGCTAGAAAATAACTGTATCCCGAGAGTGAGTGAGAGAGAGAGAGAGAGAGAGAGAGAGAGAGAGAGAGAGAGAGAGAGAGAGAGAGAGAGAGAGACTGGTAGCGCTTCTCGAATCCCTTAGCGTCAAACTGGTTTATTATCACCGATGTGTTCAAAAGTTAATCAGTAGCGGAGATCATCTTCTCTCTCTTACTCTCTTACCGACGTAGCCGCCTTGGAACTCCCGCACCCATATATATACCGGTTTACCTCCGCTCGCGGAAGAATAAACGCCCGACACATACGGCTCTACTGCTGCAGTTGCTCCACATTTTCCTGCGCTCCTCCTCTTCGGCTAATTTTTCATCCGCTCCCTCTTCGCTGGGATGCTTCGCTGGCGCCTCCTATAAGGAAGTCCAGCTCGGCGTCCCTCGCTACATCTCCGCTTCTTCCGCGATCGACTTTTACGCGCGAGGCTCTTGGGATTTCTCCCTCCTTCTCTCATACTGCAAGCGGGCTTGTATGTGTGTCTGCGCATGCACGCGAGAATTCTCCGATCCTTGGGCGATCAACCTGACGCCGAGGCGAGGGTTCAGCATTTTTCACGCGGGGCCTGAGATTTCCGCGCTGAGTCGGCGAATTTTGCCGTCATGTGGTGTTCGCGCGCGCGCGCATACGCCTTTGCCGGCCTCGCAAAGAAGAACGAGGGGGTGAGCTTGATACTGCGAGCGGCAGCTGCTGCTGCTGCAACCGACTCTGGTAAATGAATCGATTCAGCAGTATCTGATTTTTCCGCGCTGCTTTTCTCATTATTCGCGGTTTTATGCTCGAGCCTATTTTCTCTCTCGCTCGCGTTCTTATGGCCAAGGTGTTTTTTTCCAACGAGGAAGGGCAATTTCATGGCCTGGGAACATCCTTTTTTTCCGACAGCCGCCGACGCCGCCGACCGGGACTCGAGTTTTATTTCGTATATATATATACACGCGAACGTGAGGCTGCTGCGCGAGATTGAGTTGCGTTGCGGATGAAGTGTATATACTCGCGGAACAGGTATACACGTCCGAGTGTAATCGCTTTTTCTTTTACTCTCGCTCCCGCTCCTCTCTCTTTCACTCTCGACTTATCGCTCAGCCGCTCTTTTCTTGATAATTACCTTCGTAACATGACGGCGTGGTCTTTAATTACAGAATTATTAATTACCAGCGTGTAAAATTTCAAGAGGCATTGTCGGATGCAGCGCTCACGTGGATGGAAAAAAAACCTCAGGAAACTGCTAAGCAATGCATTGTAAGAGTTACGTGATAGATTATTCTTCTCATTTAATTTTACTTTGTAATGTTGCTTTTATTAATGCAAGTAATTGTATTTACTATAGACTACCAGACTAGTGTAGAATTATTCTAGTCAAATATTCCAAAGAATAAATAGAAACTTGGCTCATTAAACTACTCAAATTATAATTGAACTTATTTTGACTTTTAGTTATAACTTGGAAAACACTTCTAGACTAACAATATCAAATAGCAAAAAAAAATTCCCTTAAAAATGAGAAAATTAGCTCTTGTTAAAAGTTTTTTTGTTGACTAAAAAGTTTTTCCAGTGTATATTAGTTTTTAGTGTTCTCTAAATACTAAAAATGTTAGATTCTTTGATTAAAGTATACTTCTTGTATCGTTATGCATTTTTATCAATTTTTGCCCAACTGAAATACGCTGTGATCTTTATAGACCCAAATACTATTCCCGTTACTGCAATACCAAAGCTAAAAGTACGATGTATTCCTTTTTTTTATTTTTTTGCTCTCTTTTTTAATTAAAATGCTTAAAAAGGAGACGCGGAAAAACATGCACACCGAGAAGTTGCAGTACGATATGTGCATGTACACATCATAGTGAATTCCGTCGGGGTACAATTTCCTCTTTGCGTGCTTCTATGTACAAACCCGCGGCAATTCCCTCAGGAGCGTCACTTGTTTTCTTTCCTCTACAGTTTGGCATGGATACGACGACGGGCATTTTATGACAGTTGCGCACAAGTTTCGCGGCGTGCACCTGCAGATCTGCGACCACGATAAGAATGCGTCAAATCGATGATGCCATTTCCTATCATGAAATATGAAAGAGTCGTTGTGACGCATGAGCAGGAATACACGTCGACGGTATTATAGTGGTCGGGCGTTGTGCACTGAGGAAACAATATGATTATAGTTAACATATATTGTAACTGTTAACATACGCATAATTTATTATATTTTAAACGTCTTGTTTTTTGTTCTATACTAATTTGTTGCGGTGAAGGGAGGCATTTTAAAAAAATTTATAGCACAGCGATGTCGTAATATGCTTTCATAATTTCTCAATATTTCCTTTGGTTTTCACAGTAATAAAGATGTAACCATAATCACATTTTTATTACTGTGAAAATAAGTTCTCGGCTCATTTCTAACAATATGAATCATAAAAATACAATATATACCGTTTCCTAGACTTGTTAGTTCAATCAGCTATAAATTAATCTTTGAAGCCCAAAAAGTTATTTTCCAAAATGACAAACGCAGGAAACCGCAGCAGCCCAGCCAATTATTCCTGTGATAGGTCATAAATTCGTGTATCTCTCGAAATAAACGTCTACTAATCGTAAAGCTTACAAAACCATTGACAATAACGCGACCACAGAACTCCCGATTGGTCTTTACATAACGTCAAAAATGTTGTACAATTTGTACAATTACCAATTTACGCAGAATATCTCTCGCGTACTGATAATATTTTAGGAGTTTTTTTCCATTATACTTTTTCAATAATTTACGTGAACAGCGATATCGGTAATATCATTTTTTGCATTACTATTCGGTTATCCGGTCATAAGAAAAGGGAGGTACTCTGGTTCTGTACAACTGATAATTTTACTCTGACCGCAAAAAGAACTGCGGTTAGGTTAGTAAGACTGCGCATTTGAAGCCTTTAGGGATATCAAATATCCTTTACTTGCCTCAATTGGTTATTCTCACACAAAAGAAGTTAGGTCAACTACTACGATACGACTCTATATCTTCTGTTATTTTATACAGAAATCAGCCTGAAAGCTTTAAAAAGTTAATATGAATTTTCTTATCTATATAATTAAACTTTTAAAATGATGGTTTCAATAAGTGTTTCCTCAATTTAGATCTAAATTTAATAATTAAAAACAAAAGATAAAAATGAAATAAAATATTAAAATTTTTTAAAATAATTGAGAGCAGAAACAATTTAACCATAGAACAATCTGTGAATAATTAGTTTAAATTAAATATTGAAATAGGTATAATTGGCAAACATTTTTGTACGCGGAAGTTTCCATGGATGAAAATTCATCTAACCATTACTAATTCTAATTAATATGAACACTTCAATGAGTATAGATGCGGTAGCGTAAACATAGACACGCTTTTCTAATCACTTGAGTAACCATTTACTTACTCGTTTGAATGAGTAACTCGGGAACTACTGTTTGTAGTTTTGTGGTTTTTCCCATAAGCGTAACCGTTTTCTGTCACGTGTAGAAGTGTAAGCATTAAGTTGTTAACACTTTATTGAAAATTGACGGCCACAATAAAAAATTAAATTTATTTACGAACTTGGATTGTAGTTAATATAATATAATAATATTACAAAAATCTTTTCCGAACATATACTTGAATAAGAATAATAATGCTGTTAAATTGTTGATTCAAAAATATTATACTAATAAAATTTAATACGTTCACATATGTATGACCTCATTTATGTCTTTGACTACAAATACGCAATTAGTATCAAAATAATTTATATTTACACTAAAATAAAGATCAAATACAATTTTCCAGAAAGCATTATGCATTAAATATGTATAATTTAATGATTTCAATTACAATTGATAATTAATGTTTTAAAAATAAACTAAAAAGTTTATCTTATTTACATTCCAAAAATAAAACGGAAGTTATTACAATATCGATGTTAACTGACGTAGACGCAATTGCGTAACATGTATTGTAAATATTTTTAATCCTTTCATGCTTCTTACCATAAATTAATGATTTTCTACATAACGTTAGCTTAACCAAAAATTATTGGTACTCTTACTAACCAATTCCTTGTGGCGATTCACATCGCTCCCTACTTTTTTCTCGCTCTCTCCTCGCGGTTTCGTCTCTCGCGTCTATCTTATTTTTCTCTCGTTGCCGAACTGGCCTGGTCTCTCCCTTCTTTTTGCTGTCTCCCTGGATTTGGCCGCGCGGCATATTTAGCATCGATTATGAGACGACAATAGACCTACCGGACTCTGCAGCCCGAGGGACAGGAGAGAAAATGGAACAGAAGTAAAAAAAAAAAAGAAAAACAAAAAAGATATCGGGCTCTCTCGACCAGCCGCGGTTTCGCCTTACACTCGGACGGTCGACTGTGCACGCTTTAGGAGGGGAAGAGAGAGGCACACGATCGTCGAAAAATCGCCCTCGCTCCTCAGGTATACATATTCGTCGGACCTTCCGCACAGGCCGAAAGAGAAACAGGGATACGACGAGAAGAAGCGGGGATCTGGGATTCGAAATATAAAAACAATCGCGGGAGCGAAGCGGGGCCCCGATCATATCTCTCGTTTAGATTCAACAATTATATATGCATGCTGCGAGGGAAATTCGATCTTTCGAAACGTTTTTTCATCCTCTACAAGCTGCCGTCTGTGTGGCTGTTGCAGGCTGGGCGCGCGCGTGAGATGGTTCCGACCGCGGTGAGAGACAATGGTTTCGTTATCTATATACGTTAAAATTCAACGTTTATCTGAAGGAAAGATGAATGAAGGTTGGACTGTTGTTTGTTCTTCAGCACATAATTTTTTTTTCTTCTTAGCTGCTTCGTAAATTATTTTTCTCACTTCAAGTTCGCGATGTGGCTGTATTGAATTCATTTTTCGCGCTTGCAGTTTTAACCTAGAAAATCCATGTAAGCGAGTTCCAATTCCCATTCATAAATTTCACTTAATAGCTGAAATTATAAATATAATTACAGTGTCATTTAGCGAATGTTTGTAGACCCTTACTAGATCAGGTGTGTATGTGTGTGTGTGTGTGCGTGTATGTGTATGTGTGTGTATGAAATCCATTGCTAAAACCAGCCTATTTTTCCAGTCGCTCAAGGCCAAATCAATTTCAAAGTCGCTCGAATAATAGCGATACTTAACATTGAACTCGATATAGATATACCTATATATGTTTCGAAACGGCAACCGATACCATAATTCTTGCTAGAAACATACGCCAGAGTTCCCCCTAAAAAAAAACATATACGTGTATATATACCGAATGACTAATTACGTAAATCAATGAATCGCACTGGGCGCGCTCGCGCGCGCAATCAACGTCGTCGAATTACAAACAAGCGCTCGCGCGAGGCATATGGTGTCACGGACTAGTTGTAATGGCGAGTCATCAGGAAAAGGTCGTGCCCATAATACGTTCCCTCTCCTGTCTCTCTCTCTCTATCCCTCGAGTCAAACGATCAAGAGCGTATAGGTCGCCACAACGCGCGGTGAAAAACGAAAGAGTCACCTTTTTTATTCCTCCCGCTGGCTGGCGAGCGAGTGCCTCAAAGGAGGAACTTATTGAAACGGCGCATATCGATAGAGCCATCTGGCCTTGTTCCACCGTGGCTAAGGCTAATATTCCCCTCTTTATACGAGCGTTGTACAGCAATCGAATGGAGGTCTCTCTCTCTCCCTCTCACTCCTACCACTTGGCGTTTATCAATGCTCTCTGTTTCAACATCAAAGCGGTCCGCTCTAATGCTTCGCTGAGTGCGTTTCTGAAGTAGCTCCTTCTTTGAATTGTTAACCGCGACGTCCACGCGCGTATATATACGTACACTTACATGTATATATATGTGCAAGCATTGTATTTCTCGTTCGTGGCGAGCTCGCTTCGCGCAAGAGAGATGGAAAGAACACTAAGTGGAAAAGTTACTTAAGCGCGCGCCCGCGCACACGCGCGGTGTACTATCGATCCCCCATTTTCTGCGAGCGAGTGCGCCGCTCGCAATGAACACTTCAGTGCCAATTATTCTGCATAATGCATGCGTATATACGCGTATACGCGACTCTCTCTCTCTATGCGCCGACTTGCTTACGCTATTTGTGTGTCTGCCCTGCGTTCGCCCCCTCCCTCTCTATATACCCTAACCCATGTGGTGTTATACTACATACGAGAGTTTTGTTCGCATACGATGATTTGTGTGTCAGCTAACCAATTATCTTATGATGCTCAAGAGTTGAAAAATTATAATGCCACGCATCGTGAATGGAAAAGAAATAATAATGCTATGTATGAGAGCGACGATATACGTTGTAAAGTTAAACTGGGAACATACGCTAGAAACTTCTTGTAAGAAAAACAATACTCGGAAAACAACTTATTTCTGTTTATACTACTGAATTGTTGCAGTTGAAGAGGCCAGAATAAGACTTTTAGAATGATATAATAAGATGCCCTATGTATACCGCGTATAAATTATACAAAAATCAGCTTATTTTTAGCTTTTGTATAATTTCTAGTAAAGTTATGAGGTCTATTAATTAGCGTTCTAAATTTAAATCATACTCTGGTAATAGAAAATAATAGTACTGACATTTATACAATAACACTTTACCGCTGCAAGTATGTATAATTACGTAGAGGAATAGAATTTCTTAGTTGCCACTGCATTGAGTTATCATTCAATCTTTAAATTTAACAAAAAACTGTATGTTGAATCTTACATTAGCTTAAATCCAGAGCCTTCGTGCATAGATCGTGTATTATCATTGGCTGAATCGCACCTCTATTAAACGAAACCTTGGCACGTTTTTTATCTCTAATGTTCATCCCGGCTATCTCGAAAAATCCTCGTACTTCCAATCTTTGTTTCCCTTTCATTGCGGATATAATCTCCGGTTTGTCGGTGTCGTCTCTGTTTCTCCCTTTCTCTCTCTCTCTCTCTTTCTCTCTGCTTTCCGTAATTTCCGTCCTGCAATTCTTCTACGCGACTTTGACCTTTTGATTATTCCGAGCTTTGGAGGGCGAGAGCAAGCAAGTGCAGAGGACAGGGAAGAAGGAGAGGAGCAAGGGAAAGAGCAAAAAAACGAAGGAGGAGGAGGAGGCTTTGTCTCTGTAAAACTCCCATCTACGTCTGGTATTTCCCCGAGGACCTTTCTATTGTCCACTTCGTCTAGACTGGGCTTGAATTCGCAATTTTTAGACCATACATTCGCATTGCTCTTTACGTATACATACCGCAGTTATATATGCGACACGCGCCTGGCCCTCGGAGCTTCGCCTACGCCCAAGTTTGCGCAACAATGCCGTCTGGAAAAGTGCAAATCGTCCCCCGTTATCACTGTCGTTTGTTTTTCTTCCCTTTAAAGTTTACTGCTATAAATTTTATGACGTCAAGATTTTTTACCCTTTTTGCGCATTAGTCTCCTTTCTTTGAAAGCAAAAGAAGCTTCATTTTTACCAAAATTATTGTAAAATATTTTAAGTACTTATTAATAAATGTTTTTTCTTTATATTTAAATAACATTTTCAAGCGATTCGATATAAGCTTAAAAAATATTATTTATTTATAACAATGATTTTCATAGAATGTTTTGCAGTTCCCAATAGAACTAAATTACAATTGAAATAAATGATGTAAATGGAACTTAATTACGTGAACTCATTGTACGGTACAGATATACAAGCTTTCTAAGTACAGACGTTTCTAATAGAAAAATGCTTGTCTATAGTACACCGACTTTTTAATATTAAAAAAAACATTACTTTGACGTAATTAACTTAAGTTTAAAAATACTATAAAGAATGCATATTGCTTTACAATTTGCCTGTAATGAACTACCATTAAATACCATGTTACTCATGTAGAGTAAAAATATACTATTTAAAAATGAAGCATGCATTCGATATATTGCGATAAATTGAATGTCATTAATATATCCTAATATTTACATAAATTTATAACTTATTTTATGTTCCAGCTAGGACTTCTTTTATACAATAATGGTTTTTGATACGTCCATAAGATTAATTTATTCCTAAATTTAGTAGATATACGTTTTGCATACTTATTGTATTACCAAAGTTGGTTTAGGAATATACTAGCCCTCCTTCGACCTGTCGACCAATTATATGTTTTCCTTAGCTACATGATTGCGCCCTAATATTCGTGTGTTTAAGATAAGATAATTTTTTGTTTTTTAAATAACCAAAGTTTTAATGAAATCGTTGAAGACATCGTTAACTTTTATTACAGAACAACTTGTAAAAAAAAGAAATTACACGAATTTCGCAGAAAAGCCCGTCAATTTTGATTAGATTATGTTAATTCTCAGAAACACGAGTAGTGCAAGGTTCGCCACGCCATTCCCGAAATTATTTGCATAAACCGCGCAATTTTCGTAGCCGCGCTCACGCACGCATGCGGCAAGCGAAGTTTTAATCATGTTATGATAGTTTTATAACCGACCATACATCGTCCGACTCGTATATATATGTACCTCGTGTGTGGTCACGTGCGCATCTCTCTCTTATACTCGCCTGGGTCAATCCGGGAAGCGGTTCGGAAGGCGGCGAAACTGCGATAAATGAATAAATTTGTACTATTAGCTTTGGCCCGCCCGTTTATCCTTTAATCGGCGGCGCCGCGGATAGTGACAAATACGAGACTTGTTACACACATGTAATTAAGTCGAACGCTTCCGAGAAAGGCCGACAGACGCGCGTAGAGGTCTATCGAGAAAATATTCCGCGAATTGGCGGAGATACGCCGGATTCCGAGAGGACGCGCCGCGGCCTCCAAGCCATACACATGTATATATTATTGAAGAAAAAGTCGCGGTCAGGCAGAATCATAGTCTGACGAGATATTTTTTCGGGTTATCTTTCGGCACACTAGAAAAAATTAACGCCTTGGCGGCGACGGCGCAACAAGGGTCGAGTGACTTTTACGACGTGTGCCGGAATGGAGTCCAGACGATGCCGCTGCTAAAAGTTTAAAGGTCTGCAAATAAAAGTTATATAGCTGGTCAGTTTTTCGAGCGATGCTGATTTAAATTAATGAGTTTTTTGAAGATTTTACGCAATTATGAAGATCAGTTAGGGACAAGATAGCCTGACATTGATAGTTTTGTTTACCATTCTTTTAACTAAACTGAACAAAAAGTAAAGTTAAACATTTCATAATTAGTATTGTGAAAAATACTATAATGTAGTATACTTTATAAAAAAAGCGTAGGGTATAAGGATATTATTATAATTAAAACAGGTCTATATATTTCTTTCATTGTGTTTATATCGTGAATATAAAAAGTTATTTAATGCAATATTTGAATTTGGTGATTAACCTTAAAACTGAATTTGAGATTTTCAAAAGGAGTCGACTTGTAAATTGTCAAATACACTGGTAACGTCATCTCCTAAAATCGTGATTGATAGTGTGATTCACTGTATCTTTATTTCTATTTTAAAACATGTTCATCAAATTTAACAGTATTTTTTACTATATAAAAACAAATAGTACTATTAAGAGTTAAATTTACCCTTACGTTAAGCTTAGAACTAAAGTTTTACCGTATTTTGTTCAGTTCATGCTACTTGAGTTTCTCTGACCCTTTGCTCCTAGATATATGAAACCCAAGTTATATGGTTACCATTACTAGAAACTCTGGCAACTGGAATTTTTTCTGTCTGTACTCATATTTCAATTATACTTTAAAAGTAAAAAAAAATTTTTCTTCATTAAGAGAATATTTGATATTGAATTCTTTTGAATGAATATTAAAACGGTTGCTAAACCTTTTTGAAAGATATATTAATTAATACCCTTTGAAAACTATATAAATTAATTTTATCGTTCATCGGAATGTATTCAAAATCATAAGTTATATTAAACTAATTAAGATACGAATAGAGAAATAGACACTACTAACCGCATAACCTTTCGAATCTAATTATTCAAAATAGTCGAATGGAATCATCGGTTCCCGATAAATACAGCGCACTCCCCTGAGATTGCGAACTATCGGAAAATATGTATTTCAATTATGAATTCAGCTATGTCGCTTGAAAATCCCTCGAGTCGACGACGAGACCGAGAACCTCGGCCGAATTCATGCGACATTGGTGAATCGTGCGATATATCAGTCCCCCACAAGCACACACATATGCAGACACACATATGGAACTTGGTTCTGTTATCGGGCTCCTCGATCAGCTGCGATTCCTACGAGATCTCCGATGGATAGTCCGTCGATTGATGAATTGCTCGAGTATGCGCGCCTCAAACGGCTGCCGACCGTAAGGAAAAGAGAGATGCTCTCGTGAATTTTATGCATATATATATATATAAATGTGAATTCTCTTGCTTTCGGAATCCGCCGTCTGGGAAAAGAGAAGTGGATGAGAGAGAAAGAGAGAAATCAGCATTTTTAGGTGGCTCCAAGCTACTTTAATTACGCGTTTCGTCGATCCGTCGACGTATTTATGTTTTCATTTGTTGGGAATTCGGAATGTGCGCGCATCCGGCTGAGCAGTCACTTTGGCGAAAGCTACCCAAAAAGATTAATAAAATTCGAGGAATGGGTGAGCGTATACATATTTTTAGAATTGTCTACAAATTATTGGAAATTCAGTTACAAAACTTTTCTGTTCAATAGTCACAGATATACAGTTAAATATTTATCAGGCAGTTTTAACAAATAATATGTTGCTGGTTATAATTTAATTCAACAATTTGTACAATTATCGATACAGCATAAATGTTTAGCAACATATTGGCAATTTCCATAATGAAATACCAATTTAATAATATAATTTTAGAATTTCAATATTTGTGCGGGCTTTCTGTTATAATTTGCAATTTCACAATGTGTTATTGAATAATATATATAATAATATATTTTTAGAATTAAAATCTTTAAACTTCCAATTTTGATAAATTCTTCCACATAATTAAAATAAATTAATAAATATCAGTGTTTAAATATTCATTTGATTATAATGTTCTTGAAATGTGTGTAT
>JAWWEQ010000045.1:1017796-1042801 GCA_035583055.1 Torymus tubicola | reverse complement strand
ATATATTAATTGGCACTTTAATGGAGAGCTCCCATTTTTTATACTTTAGTTTTTTCATAGTTCACAGAGTTCTTCCCACGAAGTAATACATAAAGCCCTGTCTACACTTCAAGTGTACTTGCAGGAAACGCAGAGTAAATATCGCGGTAATTCGAACCAGCGAACAGAAACAATTTCCGCGGCAAGTAGTAGCGGAGTGCGCAAGCCATGCTTCTGGGCAAACGAATGTGTTTTCGCGATCGTTCGTTTAGAGAAGGACGGTAGCGACGGCGGCATAGAGAATGTCGACAAGTAACCGACTGGCTCTTCTCTTATACTACTCTTCTTGTACCTCGCCTTGTATGCACATCCGCAATACAACAGGCATGAGGCATTGAAGCTGAGCAGTCATATTAAAGAGACTTTTTCCCTTTCTCTCTCTCTCTCTCTCTCTCTCTTGCTCTCCCTCTTCCGCTATATGAGCAAAAAGGAACAGCATTATTGGAGGGCGCGATAAGAGAGCTGAGGCGCGATTTATCGTCGCGCGTTGCTCGTTGTGTTCCCCCTTTTTGGCAGAATAAGTACGCATATCCGTGTGTGTTTGTATATCAGTCGCTTGCGTGAGATGCTTAAACGAAATTAGCATATTATATCAATTACACTGCAGTGCAAGTCTGCTAATGGCGTGCGTTGATAAAAGCTTTGCGTGCTGTTTTTTCTCCTCGTTTAGTCTGTGTGGCATGAGAAAATGAGTCTCGTAGACGGTACATGTGAATCGTCAAAAAAAAGTGCCAATTTCCTCTCCGCAAGAGAAACTTTATCTCGCGAGCTCATAAAAACACCCCGCCTGATTGTGTTTGTCACCATCCCTCTCTTTGCGCAGTCTATTTATCTTAACAGCAATTTTTGCGGTAACTCGATGTGCAAACAGGATTTTTTACGCACTCTTATGTCATTTACTATCTTTATTCAGATTACTGAGAAAAATCTTTTGCAGCTATGTTTAAATAAACATGAGTTTTCTTTTATTGTTACTTAAAAGATGTCAATACCATATTTCCGGTAGAATTGAAGTTATGAAAGTATAAAATTTTTTTCATTACGATATTCACTGTGAAAATTAGAAGAACAGAATCGAAATAATGAAAGTATAAGATTTCTTTTTCTCTATAGAACTCACTATGAAGCTAAATGTAATGTATTACTTTTTAATTATGCATAATCATTCAGTCTACTACCCATAAATCGTTATTGAAATCTTTTATCTTTTATGTTAAATCAATTAACGCTGAAATTCTCGCATTCATTTAAGATTTTGCTAATAATCATCGATTAAACTTGCGTAATCTATCTTTTTTATGGACATTCGATTGGGTCGTCTGGCGAGAAGATATTTTAAAAATCGATTCGACTCACCGATTATTCGTGTTCGATGTATTTTAAAGACCATAAATGTCAGTCTCCTCTTTTCGACGCTTTCCAAAGTGTGCCCGCCCTTATCTATGAATATCATCAGTGACCGATCGCCGAGCAAGTCGTAACAGGTTCGTAACTCAGGTATATTAGAATTAATTGAACACGCGTGATTAGTTAAAAAGGAATCGCTACCGAGAATCGATCTCTCTTTCTTCGTTCGATTTCAAGGATTCTATCGAGTGAGGAATGATAATGTGAGAAAAATATATGTACAAATTTCCACTGTAAAGTCATCGTTCTCTTATCTATCTCATTTGAATATACAAGCAGAAGTTCAAATTCTCAAGTTGTAAGTAATAATTTAAAAAATCACGTACATAATCGTTTATTTTGAATGATATAAATTAATGGGAATATATTTGAATTTCTTAGTTTTATATCGGATTGTAGCTAGTATTTAAGATCACTCGAGCTAAAGATATATACATCTACGTATGGATACAGCTTAAGAACTTTATCTTTTTTTCATTAATGAAAATAGCTAAAAAGGAATGAAATTTTTAATATATATATATTTTATCCATTTTTTCTGTTATCTATAATATTGTTTTATTTCTTTGTATTAACTATGAAAATGTACATTTGAGTAACTATTTTCCGGGAACAGGGTATAACGATCTGCATTGGAAGTTTCCGAAAATTTTTCGTGTTATTTCAATCTATATTGTGCTACAATCTAAATCAATTAAATTTATAGCCACATTTCGAGATAAAAAAAAGGTGACATGAAAAACCTTAACGTTTCCATTATACGCTTGTTAAGGATTTTCCAGTCTGGGTTAAAAATTTAAATTTCTAATTTTTCCTAGGGATCTGCTTTAAATATTCGACGCACGTTGGAGACGGGAGAGCGAGAGAAAGAGAGAGAGAGAGAGAGGGAGAGAGAAAGAGCGCAGCGGCTGCAGGACGTGCGATAAGACTCTGACGGGCCTCGTTCGATCTGGCATCCAATTCCAGGAAAGTTTCAATCTCGGATCTTGCTCCTGCGCTCTCGCCTCCATCGGTTTCTCCACTCTGCCTGGGGCTTTTTCGATCCCCTCGAGGATTCGCGCTCAGGACGGAAGCTCGTAGAAAAAAAGAAGCGCGAGCGTATTTTGTTCCGCGCTCGATTTGTGTATATGTCTAAATCCATCGACTGTGAAAGAGTGTCTTGAATGGGTGAAATTACGGTTGCTTCGTATTTGCGGTTAGTAAAAGCGATGTTTCACCGTTAAAATATTTACTTTATAGCTGTTTAACAAATTTCTTCTTGTTTTTAAATATACAATTTTTTAAAATGTACATATAGAGGATTCCATATATGTACACGTGGGTTATACATAATGTTATAGAAAACCTGTTACTCATTCTCTCCCCTCCGAATCACGTAACTATAACGTGTCGTTGTACCCTCACAAAGGGCACACAATATTTGATCCTATTGCTTTTAACGTCATTCGCGTCATTTACCGGTGACAAATTTTCCCTCGAAGCCACCTTTTTCTTCTGTTTATTCACCATAATCAATGAAAAAATATCGTAGCAATTTCCCGGCAGATTCGAAAAACCATTCTGACCCAGTAATGGAGCTCGAATGGCTGGGCAATATTCTTTCCTTCTCGCCCTCGCCTCCCCTCGCTTTCCCCTATACATTTCCACACACATACATGGAGTGTTAACTCGAGACTCCCGTGTAAGCTCTTACAGAAAAAAAAATGGAAATCAAATCGTCCCGTAATTTGGGAGCTAATACGTGCGCTATAGGGGAGAGAGAGAGAGAGGCGCAATTACATCGCGGACGAAAAAACTCATGAGCTGCTGTCAGCTGAATAAATTCATAGCGAGAGGGAGGCTCATTCTCAGCTGTTCTGTGTACACTCGGGGCGTGCTCCTGCGTGTGTCTTGAAAACCTAGCGGCTTCCTCTCTCCTCGTCACGCAAGTGACGCGCTGTGGTAATACACTGTGTAACCCGAAGCTTGTGGGGATTATCGGCGCACTATACGCATGGGGGGGTCGGACGAGGAAGCTTTTCAATTTGAGATGGACAAAAAGTTGAGTGAGAGAGAGGGAGAGAGACTCTTCTACTAATTCGAGAGGCGGCGAACATGCGCGCATATTCATTTATTTGCCGAGTAAATATGTATCATACGAAGCGCGTGCGCAAACGTTCGTTTGGAGGATGGATTAATTAGTATGTGCGGTGTCGAATTTTTCCTTTCTTCAATATGTTAAAGCGTGATGTTTCATTGATATAGTTGGTATAGCGGATATGCGGGTATAGGCAGACGCAACGTTATATAAAAAGCCCTCTATATGCATGGACAAATAACGGAGACTTGATGTTTGTTATTCTAAAAAATTCTTTATTCTCTCTAAAAAAATTTGTATTTTTAGTACGAACAACGAAAACAAACAAATTTTATAACAATATTAGATTGTAAATATAAAATGTATACTTCAAAGCTCACTCCTTTTAATTAATTTAATAAATAAGTGAATCTGCACTTAACTTATGTAACTTTAAATTGTGTACATATACACACACATATAGCACTGAATATATATATGCAAGCTATCAGGGCAAAAATTTACAACCCTAAATTCTAATCGCAAAATTAACTCCATTCATCTTCCCTCCCCATAAAATTTAACGTTCTGCCGACACCACATCTTCCCCCCTCTAAACCTCGAGTTCACTCTACCGCCTCACCTAACGACCTGTGTAAGACACACACTCAAGTCGTCGATGCTACAGAAACGCGCATTAGCATCAGACCCTAGTACGCGCGTCTCGCGACTTCTTTATTTCACTCTCGAATCATTGATTTCGACGAGGTGCGGCGCGCACACGCACCCCTCCTTTGTCCCATATATATTCATAATCCTACTGCCGGTGCTATCAACTCATCCTGATAAAGACAACCCGCGTATAACACACATATACACACAAAGAAAGAGAAAAGCAACGTGCGTATCTCTCGGTGACGAGAACGGGAAATCGAGGCATCCGTGGAGACGACGAACGTGCCAAATGGGCCGAGAGTTACGTAGGCTGAACCGGCAACCAATGTGCCGGCCGTTATATACATATATAAAGACACGCGTGAAAGAATAAAGAAAGAAAGGAGCATGAGCTCTCGCGACTATAGGAAGTCTTTATAAGCACGTGTTCCCCGTGCGCGGCGCGATATCAAGATCAAGGGTGGGGTGCGCGAAGATTAGCCTGACGCATGGCCCTGGAGATTGCGCTAGATGCCCCCATCGGCGTATATATGTCTACCCTCATGCCGAGCGCGACACACCGCGCTGTTCTACCCCTGAACTTTTAGGCCTTTATCGTAGAATTAAGAGAGAGAGAGAGAGAAAGGAACTGAGTCGTCGACGTCGTCGTCGGTACGAAATGATAACTTGCTGATAAAGCCGCTCGCGCGAGCGCGTTTCTGTCTCTCAAGGTATACACAACACACTTGTAGCGTGCGCAATGTGTCCTTGTTGCAAAGAGAAAGAGAGAGAGAGAGAGCGAGAGAGAAAGAGCTCACAAGTCGTTCGCGATCTTTGCCCCTCGGTTATTTATGGACCCGGAGCCCGCGTACACGTGTGCACGCACGCGTGGGGCTTTAGTGTGTGTGTGTGTGTGTGTGTGTGTGTGTATACGCTCACTTGGGTTAATGAGCGATCGCCCCCGCCGATGACCACCTGCGATGATTATTAGAAGAGAGAGAAGAGGCAAGAGAGCGAAGAGAAAGAGGAGGAGAACAGCGAGAGGCGTCTGCCGCACTCGGGGGGTTAACTTCTTGTCGTTTCGCGGCCATTAACATTTTATCGGTCCTTGGTGACGGGGTAATTAAAGTATGAGAGAACGTCCAAGACAGTTGTTTAATTTGATAAAATATTTGTTTACGATTATAACGTTTTCTTTATGGGCTGTTATTTAAGCTTTGTTCTTTTACTTTTTATTAAACGTTAAAGTAACTTCCATATCGTTCACATTCAGGTTACGGCATAAGATACTTCAATTTTAGTAATTGAAAAATAATGTTTTGCTACATTATTCTAATTGAAAGTTTTCCTGCAATGCAAATTTACTTAAAATAATTACTTTTACAGCACTGGTGTGGTCTTCTGATCTCATTAAAAAAAAAAGTCCAATGACTTCCTTTATAGTTTCACGGTCCTCAATTGACGTCGACGAGTGACAGAGTTTGCGTTACTTATCATCAAGTTTAATGCATGGTGAAGGAAAATTATGACCTGCTGGTAGTAACTAACCAATAAATTGATATACGCGAACGCATAATTAGCGTTCTGACTTATACTCAAAAGCCGTATAAAATTTAATGAGTGTGTTTCGTAAATTGCCAGTTTTGCCTGAAGATCGAAGTAAATATTCACAAATTAAAAATTATTACTATCAATTAAATACTTTGCAATTTGAAATTGGGTATGGTAGCGCAAACTGGTATCTAGACTCTGCTATTAGCGATGAGAAGCTTCCTGAAGAAAACTTGTTTCTAATGAATAGATCAACTCATCCGTGTAAAATCAGGAAACAAAACTGATAATACCCGTTAAAACTTACAACGAATGCTTCAAGAATCCATAAATCCTTTCTCGCGTATGAATATATCGTCAAGTACTCCTAGTTTGATCTCACGGGCCCTTCTGCCAAAGATATGAGCTATTATATATGAAATTAGCAATTTTTCAAAAGAAAGCTTAGAAGATTTTCAATTACCTGGTTCCCACGAATCAAGTTATGGACCTTAAAAGTTCAGAGAAAAAAAAGTCAATATGTTATGTCTTTTCCTGTACTATCATTAGTGATCCATAACTGTTGAGCGAATCGACATCTTGTTATGCGAAACAAACATATCGAAAGGTCTTTCTTTGTCTACTTTCATTACTTTTTCTTTTAACTTTTGGACTGAACCTATAGAAAAAAATCCTATTGGAAAATTTATTATATAAAAATAATTGATGGTTATTTTACCATTCTACAACTACTCTTTACTAACTAGTTTCAGGAGTCGAATTACGATTTCACACCTTCAATCGAATTAGTCCACTCAATCGACATATAAGCCGTAACCCTCGAAATGACCCACACTCGATCATCTTCATTTCACAAGTCAAACGGATCACCCACCCTATACCACTGCTCATCCCCCGTGAATTTCAACTTCGCTAACCACGCTTACAAACATATATATATATATATATATATATATATACACACTTACCACGTAGACTAGTTCTCGACGACCACTACTACTCTCTACACACCGTCGTCTCTCTGAAAGTTTCCACAGAGCGCACGTCCGTGGAATAATCCAATCAATTGTCAGCGATCCCGTATTCCAACTAATTATGCCAGCGGACTCGTAACGCCAACGCTGCTGCTACTGCTAGCACGCCCTGGTATTTGCGGTGTCTGCGAATGCTACGCGCGACGACGACCCCCTAACACTATTCTAATACAGCTCTCTGCTGGCCGACCGCGCGCGCGCGAGCATTAAACCGCTTCCATATTTCAATGAAGAGCCCGTGTACCCGCCCACCCACGTCCTCCTCCTACTACTGCTGCTACTACTACTACTACGGCTGCTGCTTTGCATGTATCTGCAATTCGCGCGACGGCTTATACGCGTGCATGTCCTAACCGACGGTGGTGCTGGTGGTTCTGCTGCTGCTACTGCTGCTTCTGCCATTGCCTCCAGGTGCTTCTCAGTGCACGGCGCTCCTGCGGGCGGCTATTCTCATTAAGTTGCCGCTACCGCTGCTCCGGCTGCTGCTGTTGCTGCTGCTGCTGCTGTGTGGCTCAAATGCTTCCCTAGCCACCGCCATGCCTGGATTCTCTCTCTCTCACTCTCTTCCTCCCTTGCTCTCTCTCTGTATATCCGCGTACAGAGCTCATCAAGGATCCGCGAAATGGAGTTGCGAGTCGGGCTTCCAGATAATGTGGCCAACTACCGATATTCTCTGATTCGCTCCTTGCTTCCTCTCTCTCTTTCTCTCTCTCTCTCTCTTGTTCTCTCTGTTTCTCTTTCTGTTTCTCTGTCTAGGCGGTGTTGTTATTCCCCAGCTGCCCATTGCGTTTGTCTTTGTGGATGCTTGTACGCGAGCGTGGATATTGTTATGGTCTGCTGCGTAGTGCACACATATGGGAAGGGAAACCAGACTAATAAGTTATGAATAAAGAAAGGATTATATGTAAATGTATAAATTTTGCTTGCATAACTAAAGTAAATAATGTAATAAAAGTTCAACTATTTTCTAGTAACTACATAAAGCCGTTACAGACTGTACAAACCCAAAAGATTACAAGACTTTCTAGTAAATTTTTTTACTAGAAATATAGGAAAAATGAATATACTATCTTGTAAAATTGACTAAAAAAAGTCTTGTAATTTTTTGGGTTTGTACAGTTTGTGAGGACTTTACGTAGTTGTAGTCTTGTAATTTTTTAGAACATTTTTCTCTGAGTATGCCAATTTGAAAAATTTGTTGTCTTGTTTATTTTATGATATTAATATTGTACATTCAATTGAATTTCTCAAGTGATATATAATAGAATAGAATGAAAATTGTAGTCAGATCAAAAATAAATACTTTGTCTCATGCGAATTTCAGCAACTCCGTTCGTATACGTATACAGTTCATCACAATTTGTGATAGCCAGACGAATGCCTTTATAATAGCAGCCTAATGTCGACAAATTAATTTGCAGCTTCTTATAATTCTCATAATCAAGCCTCAGATATAAGGATTCCGATAAAAATATCGCACGAGCTAAACGCGGTGACGGAGGTAAAGAAATATTTCTTCCGCGATCCAGCACGCCTCGTTCGTCGGTTGTATGACGGGCGCCATGAAAAATCACAACTGATTGATAGATCGATTATCCGAACGCTTTGGGGCACACGAGACGCGCGTTAAAATAGCCCTCGCACCAGTACACCGGAGAAGCTACCGAGGTGCACCTTTTCCACTCTAACGACGACGAGGAGGCGATTTTTTTCTTCTTCATCCTCTCATTCGCGTGGTCAGCTCGCGCGCTGATTTGCATGTGGGGACGAGACGATGTCGGAGGAAGAGAGGAGCAGAGAGAGAGAGAGAGAGAGAGAGAGAGAGAGAGAGAGAGAGAGAGAAGAAGAGAGTCATCGGTGGCTCTGCCCCATGGCGAGACTGCTTTTCTCCTCTAACCGTCGCTCGGACCTTCCTTCTGTAGCAGCGGTGGCGGCGGCGCAGCAGCAGCAGCAGCTCCTGCGGGGTGATTAACGTCGACCACCTGATGCCCTAACCCAGCTATCTGCTTGCCTCCTCTCTCTCTCGCTCTTCCGGAATAATTTCGTTCGTGAGAACGTCGGGACTGCGAAGCGCGCAGTGCCAAGCTGACCGGCTGCGCGCAATCGGCCGCCTCGAGTGAGAGAGAGAGAGCGACTATATATATAGCCCATATGTACGGGGCAATATCCGTTTCTACTGATCGTCAATGGAGCGCAATCATGACGCAATTATCGTCGGTTATCCACTGGATAGACGCGGGCACGGGGCTACTCTTCTTTCCGAGATATATATACATCTCGACTGCGCCACGTTCACGATTTGAAGAGCCAGCGTTCGCTTGAAATTTTAATTGCGCGCTGTTTGTGATGAACAGCTCCTCGCTTTTCGGCCTCAATCGTATACAAGCAGGTGGGAGGGCGAGGAATGGATGAGAGGAGAGCTTGGAAAAAATCATCCTCTCTCTATATATATATGCACGAAGGAAAGGAAAACGGCGCGAGCTTTATATTCCGCGAATCCATCGAGTCACGACTTTGGCAGCCACAGCGGAGAGAGAGAGAGAGAGCGCCGCGATTTCGAGTAACGGATTGCAGCCGCGGCGCTTGATTTCTTTGTTTGTTTGAAGAAAATACGAGCGTGGGAGGCCGGCCGCGCCAGATGGATAGAGCGGGCGGCCGAGCGAGCGCGTAATTGCCCTGACCGGACACTTAAGTTTCGTCGACCTCCGGGAGTTTCCTCCCGCGCGATTCGTGTGTTATATGGCGGCTCCGCGGGGCTAGAGACGTCGATTCATGAGAAATGTGCGCGCGCCGATGATGAATCACTGTGCCGCGCGCGCGCGCATAGAATGAGTATATATACGCTCTTTGGCCTTTTTCCGCGCTGCTAAAAGCGAGTAATAACCGTTAAAGTACTTTTTACCCAAGCTCATGAATAATAAATAAGACTCTCTTGCTGAGGTGAAACATATGACGGGCGAAGTGAGGGGGATGGGAGGCTTTACATTTTTTTTGCGCGCGTTGCAATACTCGCGAGGTATTTTTTCCCGCGGTTTGATTGATCTTACGATTGCAGCTTAATATCGCTCGATTAGTAGGCCTCGAGGAGGATAAAAGTACGCGCGCGGAGCTCTCGCGCGCATCTAATATATCGACGATTAATCAGCCCTATGGAAGTTCGTGTACAGATTATATCTGCCAGAGGCTCGAGCAGATTTTTGACGATTTTATCGGTCTATAGTCCCTTGTAGTAGTATATATATAGACGCAGGCATTTAAGCCCTCATTTTATGTAAGTTGCACAAACTACCTGTTATCGTATAAATTATTTCCGATATACACACTGTCGAGGCAGCGTTGCTCTTGTTAATTTCAATGATAGACGCTTAAGCGCTATAGTGATTTTTTTAATAATATATACTTTTGTATAGCGTATAATAAGCTTCTACATCCTATAATTTTTGCTGAGCTTCATTGGCCTTATCAGCGAGAGGGCATAATAGATTCGAAGTAAAATTGCAGCGCCATTACAATGTCAAGAACAAATGTATGTAGATATGTACATAATTTGTAGATATCAATTTGGGGTAACAATCCTTGAAAATCGCAATGACAGCAATCTGGCAACAAAGCACTACAACGAGAAGAACTATATCACACATTGATTTGGCTTTTCCCAGGTGGAACGTGATTTACGTGTATGTCAAAAACCACTCAAAGATGGTATAATTCCATTGGTATGTGTAAGTGTATACGTGTGTGTGTGTGTTTGTGTGTTTACCGGTGGCAAAACAACGAGGTTTCTTGGCAACAACCGTGCTGACAACACGCGCATTTATTTCCGGGAAGAGTAGAGAGAGAGAGAGAGAGAGAAATTACATTGCTGCGCCGACGCCAGGCTGTTCTGATTCTGCATGCGTAATTCATCTGGGCGTTTGGGCGAACGAATGACAGGCGAGTCCCCCTGGCTTTTGCGTATTGTGCGCGGGCGCGAGAAAATCACGAAAAATAAAGTAACGAGTTCCTTGGCATCGGTTACCATTGAAATTCTTGCGCGGGCACGGGCATTCGAAATTACTTAGATTGTCGGAGATTTGTCAAAGAGACGCTGGCGATGATCACCTCCGCATCTCTCTCTCTCGCGACTATAGCTCGACTATTTTTAACTTTCCAATAAAAGCCGCGCATCAGTGGCTCTACCGAACAAGAAACGTCCAGCATTTATCTTCAAAAGAGAGGGACAGAGAGAGAGAGAGAGAGTAAATAAGTGAGAGAGTGCTGGGGAAACCAGCTTATTTATAAGCAAAGTGTCGTCAATTGCGTCACATTGCATCATGTCATGACATAAATGGCTGTAAATTGTGCTATTTTGTTATTGATGAGAGAGCTGTATACTGTCCGATCAGTCAATTGATCAATTGATAACACATGAAACTATTATAATGGCAATCTATTAATAAATGCGTTCAATAATGCTTTCGTACAATTACATGTGACAGAAATAAAACAGTTCTATTCTCGGTTCTATTAGTACTTTTTGAAGGTCGTTTATTTTGAATTTAGATATTTTTGGATAATTTTATATTAGAAATATAGACCACCCACCACAATATTTATAATTTTACATGAAATCTTTTAATACTCTACTAACTTTACAATTTTCTTCGTCCATGATATATTACATACAGCGCTGCCATACATCAATGCCATACATCAACCTTCAATTAAACCTCGTATCCAGTTAAAAAAAAAGTTTTAAAATCTATTTTTTTTTACTTCAGTCTCATTCTACTATACAGTCAATTACCACTCATTCTACTGGAGCTTATTCCCGACCCTATACCAGTTTTTCGAAATTCCAACGCGCCGCGGCTCACAGCGCAACTGAACGATGATAATTACAGTAAATTCTAGCCCTGGCTTTTAGTCCTGCCGCCGGGGTATTCTCTCTCTCTCTCCTCCCACTGAGATCTGCTTTGAGCCGACCCGCACGCGCGCGTATCCCCTTTAACTAATATATTTGAAGCCTCGGGCCCGCCATTGTAATACCCACCGAATACACAATAATCCCGGCTCAACTTCGTCCCTAGTGCATTTCGCGCTCTCTACTGAACCCCCGCGCTTCTCTCTTGCTCTCTTTCTATCTCTCTATGTTGCTCTCTCTCTCTCTGTCTCTCTCTGTCTCTCTCTCTACCTCGAACCTAGAGAGCTCTCTTGGACCTGTGTCGATCTCTTTCCTCACACTATCCATGCGCTCGTCCTCATTTAACTGCGGCCGCCTCTTTTTAGCTTCGCCCCTTCTGGTCTCCGTTACTCTTGCGGTATTCATGCTGAAAATTCTTCGAGTAGAAAGGTTTCTGCCTCTTTGGAGGTATCAGCTTAATGGAGCTTGAACGTTTTGCGAATTTTGCGGATAAAGTTTATTTGTAGTCTACTAGTACAACATGAGAAGTAAAGATTTATATGAAATTTTGAGGAAGACAAAATATGAGTAACAATCGCTTTGGTAAAAATTGTTAACAAATTTTTACTATGATAAAAATACAATGATAATATTGTTTATTATTTTAGCATTAATGGATTTGAAGTCGTAATTTTAATGCTAAGTTTGATTATATTTTGATGTAAAATGATGATCTTTTATCATATAACATAATGTTAGTGACAATTTCATTTTATAAATATTAAGTGCCCTTTATATAAACGTAAAATAATTTAATTTAATCATCAAATTACTAAATGTCTTAGTAATATAATATTAGTATAAATTTATCTGATTAATATAGGTTTATATGAATTTCGGTAAAATAATATCACTGAACCTGGCATGATTTATCTTTTATATATGTGCGCAGAAATTATGCATTGGTACGCAGAATACCAATCGCACCGTTGAATAAGAGTAAAAAAGAAAACTTTTCCATTTTATCGTCTCACAATACAGTCCAAAAGTCAGGTTTTCATCAGAAAGTGAATGTCGAGAATTCCACTGGCCATGCATAAGAAGCTTTATAGAGCTTTGTTACCGATATATGAGGTCATCTCGGATTCGCTAACGGAAAAAAGGGGAATGGGTCCTTTTCCCCTTTCAAATAGGCTCATGCAGAGATGTGGCTTTGTTTGAATATTTCGACTGAAGCTCATCGAGCTGGAAAATACTTCTGTCCGATTTATTGTTTGCCTTCATAAAAGCGGATGGAATTTTTAATTGTAACAGACCCTACGAAGATCCGTTCTCCCTAATCAATCTTTGGTTGTAGAAAAAAAGAAAGGAAGCACGCTTATTGTGGATGTTTGTAAAAATTATATTTGTCTAATAAATTACTATATCGATATTAATAATTTTATCTAATATTAAAGGTTATAAATATTTATGTAACGTTTTACTATCGTATAAAATCGTTCATATTGAAATTAGAAACAATTAATTTCTATTAACTTAACACTACGATTATTTTTCAAAGTATGTAAATGTTTATTATTTTTAATATTAAGTTGATATTTTTCTAATCAAATGACTTTATTTTGTAACATTTGCATATATCTTCATGTAATATAATATTATTTTATTTTACTTTATTACTTTGTGAGCTTTTCACCTATAACAAACGCATTAACACGTAACAACATCCACTGAGCAATATTATTCAATAGCTAATTTTGTTTTCTTTCGTCGATACTGCCACCCCAGTCGAATTCTACTGCGACTGTCGGAGGGTAGCGCGAAAACTCGCAGAGTTCAAAGCGTCGCATGCGTTGCACGACAAAAGGCGAAAAAAAGAGGTTGACATAGCGGCTGCTTTAAAAAGGAACTCATAACCTAATGACGCTCGCGAGCTCTCGCCTTGTTTTCTCACCAAAGTTGTTTTAGTCGGCGATGGCGACTGCCGCTTTATCGCGGGGTAACAATGTATATGGAATCTATCGTGGCGCAAAACACAACGAGGGAGAGAACGAGAGAGAGAGAGAGAATAGCAAAGTGGCACATATCAACAAAGCGCTTCGTATATTTTCCCGCGTGTACGCGAAAGGGGAAAAGGGTCGCGCCGAACCCTTTTGGAAAAACAGTCGATTACGCGGAGGCTGCATTAGGGCGCAGCGGTGGCTATACAGTTATATGCGAGGGGAGCTTCGTCGAATTATTCCCAAAGCGAACTTCGTTTGGTACGACGCGCGTGTACCCTGTCGCCGTCGTATATATACATATACGTATATATCTTTCTTTCTTCCGATAACGAGGCTGGTACTATCGGGTTTACGGCTCCTTGTTTTTAGCGCGGCCTCGTATAGTACGTCGTTTCTCTCTCTTAAAATGAAAGTGGTACACCTGATATGGGAGTAGAACGAGGCTTTATGAGGAAGGGCCAACGCGGGGAACCCTCGGAATGCTATAGTATGTAGTGGGGTGGTACATTGCTTTAAGTGTAGTGGTATGTGCACGTGAAATTTTGGCTGGGGGTGGATGTAGACGACGATCGATTACGTGCCAATTGAGACGCATGCTCAACAGGCGTATCGAACTTCTCCTTTTTTTTTATTGGTATTGACTGTCCAAATTGTTGGCAGCTCTTTCGATTGGTTGAGAGCTGGAGGGGTGTAGTATTTGGTTTTCACAGAAAATGGGATTTCGATCGAATTTTTAGGGTAAATAATTCAAGAGTTATAGGCTCAATAAAATATTAAAGGATAAGTTGAGATGTGGAACTTTATTGTGGTCAATTCGACAGTTGACTATAATTTTATTAAAAAATTGATAAAACCATTCTCTCAAATTATGGTATACAATATGCAAAGCAAAGCATTTGCATCTAAATAAAAGAGATTGTATATTATAAATATATCAATTATATGAAATTTGTTGACTTTTCTTAATACTTGTGCTGTATGTTCTATGTACTTATGTATGTTCTATGAACTTTTTAATATTATTTAAAAATAGAATAAAAATGTATTTATTCAAGTCTATGTAAACGCAAAGCCCGACTTTAATACAGAGAAAAAAATTAGAATTTAAACAATGATAAATGAAAAATATTTGTAATTTTTTAAAAATATTCATGCAAATGATGTTGCTGTTCGAAAAATTTGAATTTAAAAAAGTCATTACCGTCCTGAAACAAGTTGTCCCGTTATCCGCCAATGCTAACCTAATAATTTAACGTTTCCTTTTAATTTCACAGATTATTATGTTATTAAAAAAAAAATTACATTCAAAAGATGGGAACCACCTACATCCTCGATCTTACGTTCATATATGCTATAGCCATTATGCTAACAGCACCGTGTTAAAAATGCTCCTCGAGCGCGCGCTCGCTCGCGTGTAAAACTTTCCACGGAGCGAAGGAAAAATCGTATAGCTGCGCTCCTGCGAGGCGATGGCTATCTCGTTCTCCTAAACACGTAACTCGAAAAAACCATCAACGGCGCATACAGATACGAAGAAGAATCTTTTACACGTCAGGAGTTCACCTATATACACATACACCTCCACTCTTTTTCCGGCTGCTCTCTACCGCGCCAAATAATGAGGCCTGTGTATCTATATACATATATATACACTATATACAAGATCGCGCTCAACGGCGCTATTATCGATTTTTCTCTTTCTCTCGCTCCTGAGCGCAGGAAATTTATCGGGAATCGCGACAACGAATCTAAGACTCGCGCATCCGAGCAAGCGAAAACACACAGTGTATATACAGAGGCTTGCACATACACATGTATACACAGAAAGCAGCGACATCTGTAATTACGACCATCCGTATACCTTATATCCTCGCGGCCTCCTTCTCTCTTTCTCTCTCTGTACTAGTGAAATTACTATATATATATATACCGGCACTGCGATGCACTGTCGCCAGTTTTCTTCTTCCTCGACGCTCGCGCGCAAAACAAAAGATGCAAAAAAAAACTGGAGCGTGCGCACACAGAGCGCAAGGGGGTTCGAGCGAAAAAGCGCGCGCTCGCGCTCTCCGGATAAAATCAATCGTGCAAAAGAGCGACGCGCGCCAGGGAGGGAGAAGAGAGACGCTTGCTCTCCCTCTCTCCCGCGATCCGGATAAAATCCACATCCTCGCGCGAGCGTTGGCGGAGGGTATATATATATATATATATATATATATATATATATATATATATAGAGAGAGAGAGAGAAGAGGGTCCCCCTGCGAGAGGGAGCGAGAGAGAGGACCGCTCTCCACACCGTAACACGCATAAATTACGATGTAATTACAGGGCCGACGATCACGATCGCCGGTCAAGACAGCCAGACAGATCGGATCTCTCGAGCGCGAGCGAGCGAGCGAAGCCGAGGTTTTCTCCCCCTCTCTCTCCCTTTCTTTCTCTCTTCTTTTCCTCCTTCTCTCGTTCTTTCGTCCGTTCGTCTTCGTCTTGTTCATCTCTTTTGCCCCTTTTCTTTCTTACCGATCCTTTTTCTTCTATGCGGCCTAAGTACGACACGAGAGAAATCGCTTGTAGTCCCTACTTAAAGGCAGATCGTACTTACGCTGCAAGCGCTAGCTTATTTTTTTTCTCTTCTTTATTTCGCCGGTATCTTACGTCACGATTTCGATGCGCGCGTGCAAGAGTGAGAAAGAGAAGAAGAGAGAGTAAAAACCGAAGCGGTGAGATGCGAGTTTACGCGAGCGGGGCTGTTTTCGAGTAACGAGATCTAACTCTTTTTCGCCTCTTTTACAGCCCCCTGCGTTTTTTTTCCGCTTTTGTAATTTAATGCTCTCTTCCTCTCCCTCTCTCTTTCTGCCGGTACGCTATCGTAATGCGAAGGTTAAACGAATGGTTTATTTTGCGAAGGGGGTAAGCATAAACGAGGCCTTGGATTGTAAATAGGATTGCGAGAAGAGAGAGGGAGGGAAAGAAAAATAATTTGATCGATACTCGCCGAGCTTGCATCGATAAGCTGGATTAGTGATTGCTTCGGGCATAAAAAAATGATGATCTCATCAGCTGGTAATCAAATATTTCTCGGGCTGGGGTCAGGTTCGAGCAGTTAAATAGTAATGGCCTTGCAACCTCTGCCACTAAGTGCTGTTATCTTAGCAGCCTCTTGATTATGCGTAACGTAATTATTCGTAATTTTCTATTTACGATTTGCTCTACGAAATTATTACTTATACGTCGTGAGCATTGATTCATTAGAGAAGCGTAATTCATTTTGAACTACCTTTGCGCGCGCGCGTGTGCACGTGGACATGATGTTGCAGGACTTAAATGAGATTTCAATTTAGTTATATTGCCTTTCGTATTCTTTGTTTTACTAGTTAATATCTTTGCGGCAATAAAAGTGGTAATAAACTTACGAAGAGATTTGTCATACTCACTTCGAAATTTATCGTTGCTGATTTCTTGCAGCGATAGAATTGTCGAAAAAGTGATCAATCATTAGCGTTAATACGTCTACGAGTGCAGTAACTGCGAGTTATGTGTATTCGATAATGATGTTAGTAATGTGTATAGTGAGATATTGATAGTCACGGATTTCGATAAAAATTAGAAAAATAATTTGGGTGACAAAATGACCAAAGTGCATGTCATTCATTCTAACATACTTATGCTCCATATATAATTTTACTTCTACTTTTAGTTTTATTTTTTGATTTGTTGATATGTAAGTGCATATTCTGATTAAAATCTCATACAAAATAATAAAAGTTTGAATACTAGATTACTTTTCCAATACTATGATTACAAATGAGTTAGGGCTTCGAGGGAACCAAAATCTTTTCAGTTTATATGGTTATTTTTTCATCCATGTTTTCATTTTATTTATTGTCTGTAATAGCTAAATCACAAAATAATACGGAAGCCCCATCTTTGCTTGTCCTAATGCTAGTGTGCAAATTATTTGTAACCCTTTTGATGTCATCTAGTTAGCAATTAGTTGCTGGATTAATGTTTTTCAATGAAGTTATATTATTATCAATTATTGTGATTCGATTAACTTATCTCTATAAAAGATAAAATATTTAATTTTGTATTTTATAAATTCTGTATATGGGTTATATACACTTTGTACACACGAGTGTAAAAGATGGACACAATTTACCTAGCTTTCGAAAGGTCAGCGCATTTTTAAAAACACTTTCAAGATTGAGGTTTACGAAAACAAGCGGGTTATCTAAACCACTTCAAACCGTTATAAATGTCTGACAGACTCTTCTTTGTATCATCATACCCTGTCTAAAAGCATTCCTCAACATATTTTATCAACAATTCGTCATTCGTATTTACAGTATCGTCTCGTGAATAGCGGAAAAAAACAATTTCTCTGCCCCCGCGTATTACTTTCTAATCCTAAAAACTATTCCTGACCTACTCCTTCATACCTGAACCCCAATCGAACGTATTTCAAAACACCACCTCATTCGCGTCCTTTTACACGTTATCTAATCGCACCAAATGGCGCAAGCATCACCGGAACAAGCATCCGGGCAATCCTTTTAAAAGGCCAGTCGTCAAAACGGAATAGCTCCTTCAAAACGTCTCTCTTCTCTCTTCTCTCTCTTCTCTTAAAGCACGGTTCAACTGCTGGCGGCTCGCCGATTGAGATAACCTCGAGAGCGATCGGCGCACGAGAGACAGAAGGAGAGACGCAGCAAGAACCAAAAGGAGAGGGGAAGGGGAACAGGTAACCGGAATCGTGCCGAGGAATCGACGACGGGGAAGTGCGCCTGGATTCAGGTATACATCCATCGTAATGGCCATAATGTCCTCCGCCTCGTCGCCGATGCCGCCGTTGCAGCGATCGTGTCTCTCTTTTCCCCCTTCGATCGCACGTGATTCCGCGCGCGACGACGACGACGACGACTTGAAAGTTACCCAGTGCGCCACGATTTCTACCGCGATTCTCTCCTCCCTCTTCCCTCCCGCTCTCCCTCTACCTATCTATCTATCTCTTTCTCCGTCGCGCGCTCGACTCTCGCTTTCTTTTTCTTTTTTATACAAACGCATTACTTTTTTTCTTTTTTTGTTTCTTCGACCTCGTCAACTTCATTAGCGAGCCGCCTCTTTGAACTTGAGCTCGGGCGCGCGGAAAAAAGGATACGAGGCGCATATATACACTGACGGAAATCTCGATTTGGTTTTTATTTTGATTCAACACCGTTGCCGCCGTCGCCGCTGGAGGCTGTAGTCTGGTAATCGATCGTCGCACATTTTTTACGTAATATACGGCTTTTTGTCGAGACGCTCGCACGCGCGCACACGAGCGGTGTGGACAGCCGTATAATTTATGAGTCGTCGGCTCGCTCGCGTGTGCTCCTTCGGATTCGCTAATACTGACGTGGGCTCTAACAAGTTTATACTCGAAAATTTAATGTTTCAAGATTGATTCGAGATAAATTCGCGCGCGGCCGATTCCTTTTAATTTGGAAACTTCTATATTTATTTCTTCGGTGAATCGATAATAAGCTGAACGAAGAATTATGAGCTCAGTTTTGAGAAACCGTATTTTGATCGCTCTAATATTGATTTATCGCGTAAATTGCAGATATTGGTTTTAGATGTTTTTGAAATAAGTTAATTCTTTTTGATCTATATAAGAAGTATTTTCAGGAGTGTTGTGAAACGATTGCTACCACATAATTAGAATCGGAATGAGAAATTATTTTATATGTAAAAAGACACATATACAAATATTTATAGAATATATATATAAAAATGTCTTTTCTCTATTCACATATTCCTAGACGGTGTTCCATAATTCTAAGACGAGAAACTCGTTGGATTCAGACGCATAACGCCAAGATTTCCAATAGCACGAGCACGCGCGTGATACCCAAGTCGGCTGCGAGTAGTACATGTATACCACTCGGGCAAAGGGGGGGTAAAATCACTTGAATCGAGGGTGAAAGGGTCGCGACACTCGGAGACGACGGCAGCAGCAGCGACGGCGGCGGCGACGCAGCTGCATTTATTGTTGCATTACTAGCGTCTCTCCTCTCTCTCTCTCCTTTTCTTTCTCTCCGCTATCATAAAAGATTATAGGTGCATCAGCCCGCACACATACACGCACACTTTCTTATATACCAAGGGAAATAAAAACGATCTTAATTCAAGAACGCGCGTGCGCGCACCTTTTTTCTTCTCTCTTTTTCCGACTCCTTTCATTCGCTCTCCTTCCTTCCTTTATCTCGCGCTTCTTTATTGCCGCTCGCGTGTACGAGTGTATACGTTTACCTGCGGGAAAATGCCCTTCTATTTTCCCCCCGCGCGCGCGCTCGCGACAACGGGTTATCTCCGTGTGTGTGCGCCTAAAGGAAGAAGGGAAAACCCCTCGTGCCGCGAAAAATATACGATTCACATCTGCCTCGCGCGCGCGCTTCCTTCGATTCGATCTCGCGTGCAATGCGGTGTGGTGCCCCGCGTGAGCGCAGGAGATTGAATTGTGCGCCGCGTCAAAGGTGAGCGCGCGCGCGAGAGAGAGAGAAGCGAATAAAAGGAAATAAAAGGTTTTATAGGGACGCTGGGAACGATCGTGAACGGGGGACGGAGATATATAGTGCAGAGACGTTTATGTAGCGGATACCCCGGGACGATGATGATATATGCGGACAAGAAGATGATCTTTTGTAACATTTTACTTTCGTTCGCTTTATCGAGGAGTGTCTCATGATGATTTTTTATTTCTGACCATTAGCGTTATATGGGCTTGTCTTTGTGCGACGTGGCATAAAGTGTTCGATTTTTTTGTTTTGTTTTTTTTTTCGTTATCCTATTTGACGAGTGTATAAGACTGCGAAGGCCTTGTATTTTAAATTGTTGTATTGTTCCTAAATGACAATATAAACGTTAGGTGCTACATGTATCAGTTACTGACAGTCCTATGAGAATATATAGTTATTTGCCACTGTGACCCAGTTACTGTGTCTCCTTATAAAACTTTTTTTTTTAAGATAATATACAAGATTCCTTTACAGGAGAATATTCCTTTACAAGTAACATTATATTACTATGATCTACGACATCCTGTCCTAAATTGCACTTTATCTTAATTATTTATTTATATTCATTTTTTATCCGCTAAAAATTATAGATCTCGAGGCAAATTATCTCGATAAGGACTAAATTACCACAAAACTATTTCGAAACAATTATGACTGTTAAGAATTTTTCTCGTCGAGAAGTGAATAAGAGGGCAGATGAAAAGAAATCGAGAAGATGAGCCTCGAGAACACAAGCAAAGCAAGAGGCAGACAGACGGCGCGTCGCCTGCGTGTACTCTCGCTGCTCCACAGGAGAGCGAAAGAGAGAGAGAGAGAGAGAAATAGCCGCGGGATAGACGGCTGTACCTCTATATATATATATATATATATATGTATATATGTATATATGTATATATCTATATAGGCGGAGTAGCGCCCGTCCAAAGAAACCAGTCTTCCGCGCGCGTCGCGGGTCTTTTTGTCCGGCTCTCGCGCTCTCGGCGATATTGCTGAAGATGTCAGCGCGCGAGGACAAGTCGATTATTCCGCTCGAATGCTGCTACACTCTCTCTCTCTCTCTCTCCCGGGCCATTTCCACATTAGTGGGTCTCGTCGTTTCTAGCCGACGTCGTCGCCCTCGTCGTCTATAACAGTTCCCGAAGTCGTTAAGTCATCGCCGCTTGAATGGAGCCAGGCTCGCGCATTATACGCGCGCGCGCGTGCAGCTCGTTTTCGGCGCTCGTACAAATGAAGCATACTTAATCTTTGCCCGGGGACTCGCTTTCTGAATGCGCTGAATTTGTATGTTACGTGTATAGGTAGGAAAAGGAGCGAGAGAGAGAGAGATATTGAGGTGTATTGTATGTGCAGTGTATGTATGTGTTAGGAAACGAATCGACCGGTTCGATTTTTAATTTAGTTGGGCACCCGGAAAAATGGTCTTTGAATAGGGATCGCATGTGAATCGAATCGGAACATGGGCTGGAAACGTGTATCAAAAAGAAAGTGATTGTCTAATTAATCATGGATTTTCCCATGCATCATAGATGCGTATATAGCAAGCTCTTTAGGTTGTTTGAATAAGGATTTAAGATCGAGGAGAGAGAGTGTAGTGACATTTGAATGAGCCAAATTTGTATTATCCTAGTTGCTCTAAATAGAAACGAGTTTTGTATTGAAAATAAGAATGAATGATTATGTACTAGAAGATACTTAACAATGTTTTATATGGATGGACTGTTGGAAATTGTGTTCGTGCAGAAAGTCAATAAAACGAAGTTGTTGCAAAGCATTTAATAATGGTGTATATGATCTATATATTTAAAATCATTCCAAATGTATACGTTCTCAAACGGGTTTTGCTCATATATTCAATAGCGACACTCTTCTTAGCTATTTCTAGTGCTGTCATTCTGATTAATGGATATTCTACACGTATATATTTCTCATTTACTGCTTTGCTCCTATATGTATACAACGATGATTAGATTTGTGTTAATTTCAATGGCAAGTAGCTACGCATGTGAGAATAAACGTCTGTAGTTTGAATTGGAAAACTAATTGCTGATTATGCAAGAGAACAACTTTGCAATTCTTTTGATACTCAATAAATTACCAAGAGCAAGTGCTTACTTTGTAAAACATTAAGCCGCATCGTTTCAAGGCAATTCACTTTCCGGGTTGTTGTCTTTGATTTACGACGTTCCTGTTCAGAGCTATCCATCGCTAATCAGTCAACTTCAACAACGAAACCTTTTCTACAATTCTGTAAAAATTTCGGAATCCACGCCATTTAGGCAAATTTCCAAAGCGGAAACGCCACTCATTTCAAGTTCCCTCTAATATCTCCTAGTTACGACGCCACTTTATCGAACAACACGCTCCGCCTAAAGTGCCTAGCAGCACGAACGCAAATGAAGTAAAACAGAGCTCGGCATCGACGACCCGTTGGAAAGGGGGAACCAGGACGATAAAGCGATCAGCAGCGGCGCCGACGAGGAAAGAAGCCGAAGAAACCCAGAGAGGAAAAGAGCGCGACCGTGGAAACGTAGCGGAGCAGATCTCCGCCGAGCGAATCTAGCCACCCGTGCAGAGGAGTTGTTGCTGACCTCTCTCGCTCCTTTTCTGGGCGCGTGTCCTAATAGCTGTTTACTCGGGCGTCGGGCTTTTCGTGAAGGCCGTGTTGAGCGAGAGGAAAAAGGGAGAAGGAGGGTCGGAGGAAGTCGGAAAACAATGTTAAGAGGATGTAAATTGCTCTCTTGAAATTATAATTTCCTAAATTTTAGTTTTGTTTGAAATTAAGTCGGCTAGTTCTTTATTGAGTGTTAAGAGGAATAATTATGTGGGACTGCTGTTTTTCATGTATTTTTAATAGGATTCAATTCCATACTCAGGAATTTTCCTATACGTGGTTGGTTGAAAGTACTTAACATATAGTTTTAAAACTGCATATTTTGTTTGTAACTAAAACAAGTTTAGTAAAGTATTATTAGTTCAAAATACTACTATAAATAGATGAGAACGACAGAATAATAATAATGTGTTGAGTTTGCTACATGCAGAAAAGAACAGAAATAATTAAAGAAATTCCAATGAGAAAAAAATTTGATGCAAATATAGTAGTCCATATTATTTTTATCTTTGCAGCTACTTACTTTTTATATTTGAAAAAATAAATGAAAAAGATTCTGGTGACGCTAATAAACTTTACGTGGAATTTTACAATTAGAGTAACTTTACGTATCTCCACTGTAGGCGGTAAACTATCATCAATTTGAAAACCTTAAACTTTCGGACGACGAAAAAACGGAAGTTAAAATTCCTGGAGCGGGTGCGAAGACGAATGTCCGGTCTCGGGAAGTGGGTGTGAAGAATTTCGGCCGCTCATGCCTAGACGATAATGAACGAGCACGCGCGCAAAGCGAATGCCGTCTCCGAGAAGCCGTGAACTTGAAAACAAAATTATACGCGCCGCGATGCTTATCTGCATCGAGCACAGATTTCTTTCCTCGCGTTCAGGAAAATAATACCATTTCCATGGTAAATAGTTAAGGAGAACGACACGAGAGAACGCCTTGGTCGCGTTCTAGTTTTTCGGCCAGTGAGGAAAGATAAGGGAAAAATTCGTGCATTTACATGAGGCATATAAATTTCACAATCTGATAAAAGAAATTATGTTAAAGACTTAATTTTCCAGTTTCGTGTTGGAATTTTATCGAGGATTCCGAGTGCATAAATTTTCTAACGTGGAAAGTTTCTTTCTGTGTTCATTGCTTTTTTTAGAAACTTCTTTTTGGAAGACTGAATCGCACAGACAGAAAGGTTTATTTTGGCAAGTAAATCACATAATTTTTTATTTGATTCACTATCTTTATTTTAGACGTTAATTTTATATATGTATATATATGTTGATTATTCTTTTGTGGTTTTGTTCTGTAATTGTTCAATTTAGATGAATGAGCGGTTTTGAATTTGGTAGTTTTAATTATTGACTTTTTTTTCAGTCTACAGTAAATGTAAAAAATATTGTACCATACGTTTTAATTGAAATGAAAATTCTTCGTAGAATTTATATTTACTGTTAGACTGATTTCCTGAAATTAACGTATAAACATTTTATCGTTATAAAACAAAACACCTTTTCTAGAAATTTTCAAAGCACCTCTACAGGTCAATATCACATAAATTGATGCTGATATTTTTAATAATTATTCTATCACTTAAGTTTACCATACACTCATCCCTTTTCCCCTCACCTCCAAATTTCTCGTGTACCTCGTATGGGAGTGCTTACGTAACAAGTGAATTTTTATTCGCCCCCCCTTCCACCCAAAAAAGCGTCCACGCTTCGTCCTTGTTATTAAGTCGCGATATATTATTACGGCTAATTTACCGGCGAGTGAGAAGCGGGGAGAAGAAACGCAGTAGTAATTTAATAAAAGGCCGGAAAAAAAGTCAGAGAAAAGCAAGTCCGTGACCACGAGTCAGAAAAAAGTCAGCCTGACACGGGAGTATAATGGCCGTGCACATGCCTATATGCACGAGAGCCCGCATCGTCCTTTCGTAAAACTGACATCGTCACTTGGTTTGATTAGGATTACGCCAGGCGAGCGAGCGCAGAGCACCCACAGGCTGAAATTCGAGAGGACGGCAGGGAGAGAGAGAGAGAGAGAGAGAGAAAGCCCACTATATACTCACGCGTCTGTCCTCCGAAACCGGCGCTTCGCTGCATCGAATAGTTGCTAGATATTCATCAGTGCTTCTGTCAAGGGGTTGTTCTCCCTCTCTCGTTCCCTTACACGTATACACAGACACATACGTAGCTCTGTATATATACACTATATAT
>JAWWEQ010000045.1:973594-1011631 GCA_035583055.1 Torymus tubicola | reverse complement strand
ACTAAAACATAGAAAATGGTGTATATGTGACAATACATACGTTAAATTAATATAAATAGCAATTAGCGAGTGAATTATAGTCTAGGTCAAAGCGATGCCTTCTCAGAGCAGTTTTAAACCTACTGAGAGAGGAAAAATTTCTTATCCCAGCAGGCAGAGAATTCCAAAATGTATAAGGTTAAGTAATGTTTATATAATCATTAGTAATAGATTTTTAATAACTTATAATAAACTTAAATAAAAGATATCAAGTTATGGATAAAAAAAGGACAATAATATAAAAAAATTTTTTATTTTGTTTTTATTTCCTTAAATAAATTATCATTAACCCAATAGTTTTATATACTTACTCGAGTAGAAAAAACATTCCCCAGAATATCAGGATTATTTAATCAAACATCAACAATCATATATGACACGAACAGAAAAAAGATAAAATAACAAAATTTAAGACTAAAAATAATGTTTGGTACATAGGTACTGGTAAAACAATATTTTTCAAATCTTAAACACGTATTACAATATGTGAACAATTTTCCTAATCAATTATCCTAATAGAAATCCAGAAGACTTTTTAAAATTTTTCTGCTTTCTACAAATAATCATTGTTTTCTTGCTACAAAGTTTACCTGCACCCGCGATTCCTCTTCTCCTGCAGACCTCCGGGGGTACAACTACAGCCGTATCACACTTCTGTTGTTCTCCCTCACACAGCAGTGACAAACATCGCTTCTAGTTATATACCCTACGAGCAAGTCTTTCTTCTTCTCCTACCGTTTCTCTCTTTCTCTCTATCTCTTTCTCTCGCACTTCGTTCTCCACGCACATGTGTGTGCATTGACGCGCTCGAGTTTTACGAGTGTCATTCGCTTTCGAGGGGAAACTGCTGTGCGCTGCCGGGCCTCTTTTTTCGGTGGACGAAATTAACGACGCAATTGCGGGAAAATATTTTATTACAGTGCTCGTAAAGTTACAACAGAGACTGTGTGTGTGCGCGCGCGAGAGAGAGAGACACACAGAAGCGAAGAGTGAGGAACATACACGGAAAAGAAGAAGAGAAGGATAGATCGAGAGAGGAGGGAGGAAAGAGAGCGCGAAAGAGACGGAGTGATTCTGCTTATTCAGCCGGAGTACGTCTTAATTATCCGCACGCGATATGATACAAGATTGCACGCAGAGCAAAGGATGCAAGAGTAGAGAGTTATTATCCGACGCGCGGTAATAATAAAAACAAATGAACGCGATCTTAATCGAGTGCAACGCAAGTCGATTGCATTGATAATATGAGAACGGCGCAGTGATTATTTGTAATCCGCTCAATAAATCTGTCAAAATATCGCTTTATAGACTCGGTAACCTTGAAAAGATCAAATTCGTCGGTAAGAAGTATATGTATATTAAATATTTACTCAAGAATTCTTTATTGATTTTACGTGCCAATATTGATTTTTGCAAATTGAAAGGAGTAATGTCGTTCTTCAGTATAAAATATTTAAAAATTGTTAATAGTAAAATTGAAATTTGTATCTTTTACAATTATTGTTTTTACTTAAAAATTTTCCATAGTAATATCCATCTCTTTCTATAAAAAAGAACAGCAATTATACGAGCCCGGGGCAAACAAAACTATCCTTCTACGCTTTAATAATGACATGACACTGAAAACTTTCGACCCAATTACATCTCAATGCGGAAGCCACGAGCTGTGCTATATACTCCAAGATCCACACACAACTGGTAATTACAGGATTTCCATTAAAAGCCCCTTCAACGAATAAAATCTAGCCACCACGAGTATGTCCGTCAGCATCGAGCTAACTGACGGGCACAATTGCTTGATGCTCATATTGAACCGCGACGCGCTCGCGCTTTTATATTGCACTAGGGAGACACATACCGCCATCGGTCTAGACCAGACACCTGGGCTGTGTGTATATATATCTGTAGGTCACAATCCTGCAATCAAAGGATCTCGATAGAACATTAAAAAAAAAGAAGGAAGCTGGGGGTAATAACAGCTTCTTCGAGAAAGAGTCGTAAAAACGCACGCGCCCGTCGACGAATTTTTCGGGAAAATGTTCGTTTCGAATCGATTTCCGGTATCTCGTGTAAAAATCCCTATATATAAATGAATTACTCAAGGGAGAGAGAGAGAAAGCAAAATCCCTCTTTTATTACAGATGTTTATTTCGTGGATTCTTCACGATTACCTCATACCCGAGCGCAAACGCCATCGATCGCGACTTTACGGGCGAAATAAAAATTTTGGAGAGCGAAATTTTCGGGACCGCGTTCGCGGGATGAATAGAGAACGAATTAATCGGATTTGACGATAGCTTGAAGGAGAGGGAACGAAGACGCCAGGGCGATAAAAGTCCTTTTACGATCGCGCCCTTTCAAAGCTGAGCGCGCAGTATATATATATGCGTAAAAAGATTGCGTGTGCGAGCGAGCGCGACACAATGCGGAAGATTGCTCTTAGGATTTTTCTGATATAAAGATCATCGTAAAAGGCCAGCTGACGAAATGTAATTTTCCGGAATGCTCTATTCTTTCGTTGCGGCTTTTGAATGCACACAAGAAGCATTATAGATATATACAACTGCGCGCCGGAGGATCCGCGCGTGTAAAATATTCCCTATATTTTCTAGTTTTTACGTTCCACGTGTAATTTGATTACCCGGGACCATGCACACCGCGTGGAATTTTCTACTCTATTTTGAATGTGAAATTACGGCGTACGCAGGCGCTTTGTTTAACCAGTACTACTATATACTCGCAAGCGCCTTACTGTGCAAACAAAGTGTGCGCAGTCCGGACGGCTTAATTGTAAGCATAACGTTATTATTGCAACGCGTAAAACTTTTAAGAGTCGAGTAAATTTATTAAAAAAAAAATTTTTTAGTCTAGCCATTCGCCACACTATATTTTTTCGAAAGTATTATACGAGATATTCGCGTGGCGAACGACTCTTTAACGGCTAGAGTGGAAATAAAAGCGCGCGAATTCTGCGTAACAATCACTTAAAAAAGAACGAAAAATTGTATAACTCTTTCGATATTACACACCGGTAAGGATCGCGTACTCTTTCTGTAATTGTCGAAAGTAGAGTGAGTTTTTAAGGCGCGAAGCCGCTCACTGCACACTTGTGTTTTTTGCCAGTTTCGATTTATCCGTCTTTCTCTCTCTCTGTCTCTCTCTTTCTCTCGCGCTTCCAACCATTTTCACTACTCTTCTCTCGCCTGAGATCCATTGTACGCGGACCTCGGGTGGACGAGCCCCAAGAGCCGTTAAAACTTCATTAGGCGCCTTGCTCTAAAGCACTTTTACGAAATTACACCGCGCTCTCGCGCGCACGGGGGAGAATTAAGTTGTACCTGTAGTCGAGTCCTCCGTCTCTTATACTCGCTCGCTAGCTTGCTATAGTTCGCTCTCTGTCTCTGTCTTCGCCACGCCGCGAACCTGTCGACTAGACGAGACGCGGGAGAAGCATTTTCCTTCTTGTGGAAACGACGGTTTAATCATCCCGCCCGAGGCGATGAACGGATTCTTTTCTAATTTGAGAAATTCCGCTGGCTGCCGCCACCGAGTATAGCGAGAGGAAAAACGAAACAGTCTCGAGGATTTTTTGCACTCAGGAGAAGTAGAATCTTCTCTTCTCTCTCTCTCTCTCTTTCTCTTTCGCGGTTAGTTCTTAGTTGAAAGAAGAGAGAAAAAGAAAATTTTAAGATCCACGATGTTTGTTTCACTCACCGAGTTTCTTACCGCAAGTCCGCAGTCATTGATTAAAATTATACATTTAGACATCTGTTGGGAAACTTACCCGTATACTTATATAAAGTTGTGAGAATATTTGATAGCTCTATTTATTTGTGCTAGCTTAAAATAACCTTTACATTTATTCGTTGTACCTGATATATCGATAATATATAAAAACGACATAAACAAAAAAATCTTTTCGAAAAAATTAGTTTTGTAATAAAAAAAACCCTACATAATTGAAACCTTAGATTGCTCGTATTTTATTTCTATACCAAAAATCCAATCTTACAAAAGTTGTTAAAAAATGCGTCCCTATAGAATCGAGCTGTAGAACACTGAAAAAAATTTCGTTCAACTCCACATCCCAATTTCCAGATTATAAATTTTTCACAAGCCTCTATACTAAAATTCACCTAAAAATTCGATGGCGTATCGTTTTTCCACATCCCATCAAAAGTGTGTACGCGTACCTACACAAGACTCGACAAGCCTCAATCTCACATATATATATATATGCATACGAAAACTACGTGCATTTTTCTAGTCGATATATATCCGATCCCGCTTGATGCCACGCATACGAACGATTACTAACGAAGCTCTTGCCGAGCGGCGACGTATATTTCTTTCAACACTCGCGCGCACTGCATATTCATCCCATTTTTCTCTGACGGCGTCGCCGACACTATACAGACAAATTCCTTCCCCCCTCCCCCCCTTCTCTTCACCGTGGACGTGTTATTGCGCAACTCTATTTCGCATTCCCTGTCGCAACGATATCGCCTCTCAATTTTCCGCGAGCATTTCTCTCGATTCCTCTCCTATTCTCGACGCACGTGGCCGCTTTTACATATCTTTTGTACCTCGCCGATTCGCGCCCGCGCGTATACCGCGCTATAGCGCTTTGATCCTTGCGAAATGATATTCTAAATATTCCATTGGCATGGCCCATTCGCGCGTGAAAAGTCGTCGCCGTCGTCGTCGTCGTAGTTATACGTAAGGTCGCGACAAAGGAATTAATATCGAAAGGGGTTTTCCTTTTGTCAGTCCGAGTGCGAAGAATTGCGTCTTTCGCGCCGTTCCCCAGGGGTTATTGTTATTTAAATCGTCCGAGTGATTGATTTGATGTAATGCACCGATTCGAATTATTTATGCTAATGGTTTTGCAAGATCGATTATGATGAATTGTGCGGGGAATTACTTTTCTTTACATGTGTTCACTTTTTGTATTCAAGAGATTTATGTAAATTAAATTTTGTAGCTGTTGCATGTGTACCTGTACGTTATATTTAAATGAAGGTGTCGCATAATTTATTACTAAAGAAAAAAATCTGCGCCTTTCTTGAAATATAAAAAAAATGGCCAAAATATTTATAAATATTGATAATAAAAATAAGATATCTACATATTTTTTGCATAGATTTTTCGCATCCAATAATAATCCTAAAGAAAATGTGATAGTTTTGCTTTATAATAATTGATACAATTAACTATCTAACATAAATTTGATAAATAATGTAATGAAATTTGTTATACTATTTCAATTCTTCAGTTTTAAATACTCAAACTCAAGAATTCAATTTTCAAAATTCAAACATATTTAATTTTAACGCTTATTCTATATAAACCAATCAAGTGAACAAACAACAACCAGTGAAGTAACAATCTTATTGTGATGACAGATTTAATCCATCATTTTCAAACGAAATTCAGGAGAAAATATAAAAAAAGAATATCGATTTACCCTTTAAACAAATTCACTTCTTCTCTGCAATACACGACTATAGTTTTGTTTCTTCTAGTAACAAAATTTCGTTAATTTTCGTTAATTTTCAGACCAGAAATAAATAAAAGTATCGTCTTTTTATTAACTGGAAACTAGGACAGTGTATTACTGAATTAGTTTTAGTTAGCAAAGAACAGTGCGACATTCTCTTCACATATATACGAACAAAATTATAGCAAATGTCACTGCCTTATGGTATAGTTCAAGGATCAATGATATCGCAACAATGTATGTTCAAGCCATATATATTTTAATCTGATTGAAATATCCAACCGGATTGCTGGCTGAATTTTCAATCAAGTTTAAAATTCATTATTATCTGCTATTGTTGTACCCCCGCATGTGTAAAGAAAAACTCATTACACCGACAAATTCGCAATCAAGTCATCAGTGTCCACGCCAGTTCGCACAGCTCCGTTTGCACAGCTGTGTCAATGAAAAGTGCGTGTACAAGGTAGAAAAAAGCCATGCGCAGAGGCACAAGGGGGACGCGACACCTGCAATTATTTTCGCTACAATTTAATTTATGCGCGAAATTTTGCCCGAACGAATGACTGCGGTCGCCATTAACAAACAAAGTCAATCAACCTTCTGTACCCTTTTCTCTCTCTCCTCTCTCTCTCTGGCTCTATCTTCATCCGCCCCAGCGCTATATTTTCCTCTTCCTGCTCGGTGGTTCGCCATTATACCACGTCCCATCTCTCGCTTCCTTCTCTTTCTCGTGTACCGCGCGGAGTGGCTCTCTCTCTTTCGCGCGCGCGCGCTCTTTTACATGTAAATCGCAAAAGCGTTACGCCGTAGTAGCCGCATGCCCTGCCGCGTAAACTGCACAGTATGCCGGACCACGCGCGGCTCAAACCATGAAACCAGAACGGGAGAGAGAGAGAGAGAGAGAGAGCGCAAGAGAAGGAGACTCGTGAATTCGCGTGGACTTTTTGTACGAACCACACGCTTTATTTATTGCTTCGGCTCTCTCTCTTTTCTCTCTGCGAGGGTTTTTCCATTTTACGTTTAGAACGATTCGAGATGGAAGGAGAAACAGAGAGAGAGAGAGAGAGAGAGAAAGAGGGAAACGGCCTCCCTAACTCAAGTCCCTTTTCCAGTTCTATCCCTCTCTTTCTCTCTTGCGCGTTCTTTTTTTTCGTCGTTTGCCTTCGCTCTTTCGCGCGGCACGATTTTGCAAGAGCCACGTGCGCGCACTATAGTGAATGTGTGAGAGGTAGAGGGTAGCCGATAAAAGCCCCGATAGAAAGCTCACGAGCGAAGAGCTTGACCGGCGCACTTGACCGTGAGCCCCTCGAGTACGTAGGCATACACACGAAGGGCGGATAAAGAGAGAACGTCGTATACGCGCAAGCTTGATATATTAGAGCCGTTTCGCTACTTTTAATACCTCGCGCGCAACTATAATCCCGAGAGCGAGGGAGAGGGTCGGAGGCCTGCGCGTGCGATAAGGCACGTCTATTATTGGTCCATCGTTCGCTTGTGCGACTATCGGCTGCGAAGATCTTCGGGACCGCGACGCGCGTGGTTATGTGTATGTCTGCTATGCGTATATATATACCTGCGCGATGAGGGAATATATACTTGTACATACAGATTTCTATATAGGTATATTATAAGCAAGGCAACGGGACAGCCAGAGCACGTGGTGCAGCACCCGGATGTCGATATATTTTAAAGAGCGACCAGGACGTGATGTTATTCCGAGGAATGATTCTCTCCATGAAATTGTGCTCGAGGTAGAGAGGTATATAGAGAAAGAGAAGGAGAGGGAATCGTCGACGTCCGGGGAGATCCGAGAGATTGTGTAGCGAGCAGTTGCTTATCTTGGCTTTTCGGTTGTCCGTACACGGGGAGAAGCTGTAAGGGTTTAAATTAGTAAGATGTAGGGGATATCGTTAGGAGTCTTGTTGGGACTTTCTTTGCTGTATATACCGAGAAACAGATGTGTTTTTTGTCCGGTATATCGGCTGGTGTACTGCTTTATTGTGTGATTAAGCAAAACTGTTGGGTTGTATAAGTATACTGCTTGGATTTATCTACTCCTCCTGAGATGCTTGAATACGTGCACAAAATATTGGATTCATCATGTATATTAATTCATTAAAATTCATTTTGTTTTATCCACAAAATCAAATTAAATAATTTGGGTACGTAAAATCGTTCGATATTTCTGTTCTCGCAATAGCACGTAAAATAAAAATATGGATAACTATTTTCTGGTCATATAGAAAGTCTGCATCAGTCATATATAATGACACGTAAATACAATCATACCCAATATTTCCATATCGCAGGGCTCTTCTTACACAACTCGCGGTCGGCAACGAAAACTTATCGACAATTTACGAAATTACAATCATTCTGAAAGAAAGAAAGCTCGATGTATCTATCTGTCACCGATCTCGCAGTTGGCTATAAAACCTTACGAGCAAAGACAGGCCAGAGACACGGGGAACGACACTTCCGCAAAGCGCACAGCAAGCGAGTTCATTACGCCGCGCTGAATACAAATTTTCTCGCAGAGGGCGATCGATCCCCGCGCACACGCGCGCGCAAGAACCATACACGTCCATGTCGATCGATCGATCGATCGATCGCAGCGATACCGAAGCGATCTCTATTATTTTGCACGGCGTACTGCACGAGGTTTACTCGCGCCCGTTCTCTCTCTCTCTCTATGGGAAAAGGATCTGGGAGAGCAGCTTGAGGCAACGATTGATTCGCGATCGTCACTCACGAGCATCGCCATAATTTCGCGAGTTATATTATGGAAAATGGCGCCCTTTCGCGTAGCAAAGAGAAAGAGAGAGAGAGGCCTAGGCGAAGTTCGAGAGCACCATAGTCGTGCGGCACGTTTCGTTTTCGTTTCTCTATGCCCGCCCCGTGGCTCTCTCTCTCTCTCTCCCTCTTTCATTCTTTCGTTTTCATGCCACGCTGGAAGCGGCCCCGGGATTTTTCCCCTGTCACGCGGGGTGATTTATAATTTACGGCTTTATTTATTACATAATTGCGCGCGAGTAGCTCAAGTTGCTACGCTCGAATAATTATCTACGTTTTCTTTAGTTGTTTATCTAGAAAAATTCAAGGTTTTAATATTTAAACTTTTTTTTATAATTTTATATTTAAATCAAATTTTCCGCATATATATATATATATATATATATATATATCAATCAGAAATAAAAGATAGTTTGAACGAAGGAAGCTATCTAAGTTCTTCTATAAAAAAAATTGAGGATCCCTTAGACGAACGTTTTGGCTATGATCCGTCATGCGTAGGCTTACCCAAAATGTCTTTTTTTTTAAAGAAACTCGACAACAGTATATACACATTAAACTAAACTGAGTTCCTTTGAAGCCACATAATAAATTGGTTAACACTACACTTAATGGTATATTTCTAATACGGTCAGTTTTTAGTTTAATCAATACGCTTACTTGTAAATATCTGAGAAAAGTTTGAAAATTTTTTAATCGATTTATTAGTTATATTTTTAACGTTTTCTATTTATATGTTTTATTAAGGTTTTGTATATAAAAAATGGTCGAATTAGCTAATTACCTTATCTCCTAACATTTATATAAACTTTTTACAAATGTATTTTTTTATAATCTGTTTGTTTACAATTTATTTTTGTTTTTTGTTTAGTGCTAAACAAGTATATAATTTATTACTTCATTGTTCAAGAATGAAAAAGACGGTAAGAAATTGCTAGGTCTAAAAAAAAGTGTATTTATGCACATAACGACAATTTTTTTTACGGTAACGCTCACGTTTCTTCGTAGACGATTTATGGCTTACCCCTTTTTTGCGAGTCTGGAAAAATGCTTATACAGGTACTTCGACACATCTGGAGTTTATGAAGAACCAAACACACGAGCATTCAAGATTCCAATAAAAAGCAGTTCTTCGCAATAAAAACTTGTTATTCTATTTTATTTTGAAAAATAAATAAATTCCCATTGTTCAATATCTCATGTTATGTATAATTTAATCTATTTCATATACTTTTCAAGCTACAGATTAAAACAATGTATTACAATTATTATTATAACATGCCATGACAAAGTTTCAATGACTTTTTTCGCGAATATATATACCGTGAAAGTAATTTCAACCGCAATCAGAAAAATTTTGTCCCCCCTAACGCACGCCATTCACGAAACGAATCACAACTATATATATATAAGAAATACAAAGACCGCTATAGTAGCGGTACATCGTCGGCCAAATTTATTTATTCATCCAAGCCTAGGGGTTCCTCGCGCGCTCGATAAATAATTGACGGGGCCACGAAAAGAAATGGAAAAAAAAAACGTTTATAATCCCCGAAAAAGCGCTATCCTCGTACTCGAGCTCGCGAATATTGGCCCACTCACGCGATCCGCTTCTGAGAAGGCGAAAGCATTTCTATCATCGATAAAACTTTCCGCGCGCGTCTCCGCGCTCGCGTATAATCATTTCCGGCGCCGGGAGAGTCAGAGCTCTCGCGCGCTCGTTTCTCCTCGTCCGCCGTGCACGAAAAGTTGGGAGAGCAAGGAGCGATTAGGCAAATTATTTCCTCGCGCTGCGTATATAGAGTTGTGTATGTATAGGCGTCTCTGTCTCTCTCTCTCTCTCTTACTCCCGAGTCTATATACATGCTTGGACGTCTGCTCCGCCTCCGGTTACGAGGAGCGAGCGAACGCCAGTCCGACTCCCTTGATTATGAATAAGTTATGACGCTTGGGAAACTTTACGAAACTTTGAGATAGGGTCAGAATTAAGGTTGCGAGTTTTTCGGCAGAAATTAGTGGCTTTGGATCGTGAATTATTTCGGTATTTCTGCCAGTTGAGTTCCTAATAAATTAAAATATTAATAATATATTGTATATAATATGTAAAAGAACGTTAAAAAAATTAATATAAAAATAATATCAATTTTTTAGTTCGTTAGTGACGTTAGTGACGTCATTCCAATTATATTATATCATCATATATTATAAATTATAATATATGTCTGCGCTTCCTAAATCCTATATTGAGGACTGACTCTGATTTTTTAACGAGTATATATTATAACAGTTTGTCACACTTGATTTTCAGTCTGCACTTTCGCTTTACACGACACTTGTATAACTTGGAGCTATACTATGTTTCATATCTGCCCCTCCCTCAATTATACGAATACCTGATGTTGCAACAGCCCCTCGAGTGTAGAAACTCGTTGAAAATGAAACGAGGGTTGGCTGCGGCGGTGGTCAAGATTAAGGCTGTTGAGGTCGACCGCTTCTAACTTACGTCTTAGCTCGTGTGCAGCGTAGATGTGTAGGCTAAAAGTTCGTTTTATAACTAGCCACCCTCGGCTCGTTGGTCAAATTGCCGCGCGTTAGCGAACACTTAACGCGTTGATAATTGGCAGTATAGCTAAAGTTCTTGCGCCTCGAGTCCAGTTTCGACGTCGTCGTCGTCGTCGGCGTCGTCATGCCGTAGTTTGGTCCAAGCACCTTTCTAACTACTTCAACTTCGACGCGCGTGTGTATAATCGGGTTAATTTTGAATTGCCGCCGAGTGCTTTCGGTCGAAGCTTTCAAAGTACTAATTGATAGAAAATTTCTACTATTTGACTTCATTTGTATTATAGAGAGCTCGAGTGAGCAAAGCTTACTTGATTAAGATTGTCTGGATAGAATGAATTTTGTGAGAGGATAATTTAAAAGTAGTTAGTTGAATCATTTTACTACATAAAACAGAAGACGAACACCGCAGATTATTTTAGAATCATAAAATTTGTTCCTCAATAATTAATTTTCTTGTAATTTTAGTTAGAACCTATACACATTCCGCATAAATATATATATAATTTAAACATACAAAATATTTTACTTGCTCGTATCTGCACCAATTTCCGCGATGTGAATGATCACCGTGAAAATATACCAACAAACATGGTTGCAATAATGACTAAACGTAGGCAGCCGCATTATTTATTCGAGCTTCATGAGAAATTAATTTACGCAGGTGCTAGCCAATTTACTCTTGAAGCTACATGCTGGCGGGCAAATTAAATCCGAGCTTGCGCTCACGCCTAAACTTATCGTACGCACACGCGTGCACACGCGCTCTTTCGTTCCGTCTTGAAGCGCGTCCAACATTTTGAGCGACGAGCTTGTAGATGCGCTTCATAAAGCTAATCGCTGCAATGCTAAACTTTCGTCGAAGACGTTCAAAATGACAATTCGAGAATACACGTATGTTCAAGACCGCACGAAGCAAACAAAGTATACGTGTTGATAAACGACGTTTCGATTGCCGCCGCAGCGCACATGTCATTGCACCTCGATGAATTCGCGTGGGTGTGTATACAATTGATGCAAGGTTGCTTTGCGCGTCGGGCGACGAAAATACACGACGAGGATTTCGCGGGAATTATGAATGGCGTTCGTGGATAATATACGTGGAAATATAAAACCGGGTGGAAGGACTTGAAACAACGCGGTGGAGGAAGTCGCGACGACGAAGGCCGGTAATAAAGGAGATTTATGCGAACGCGTTTTAAAAAGTAATCGCACAATTTTTAAAAGCTCGTGTGTAGACGCTGTTCTATATACATCGAACACCAGGCGACTGTGATTATTAATAGCTTTGCTACTAGCTTTTATATATGTTGATATATAATGTTATGACATTTGTGTATTATGTACAAAAATATGATTTTACATTAATTTAATAATCTCTTAATGATATTGTAAAAATAATTATGAATGATTTTCATTAAATTTACCTTCATTTATTTTTGTATATTTTTTTATTCTATATGCGCAGTGGGATATTATTTACGAATTGCATATATCTGTTTAATGTTTTAATGATTATTATGCGTTGGTATTTTAAATTAAATTGTATTATAAAAGTATTATCAATTCAGAAAATTAATGAAATCGAAAATTCAAATTCTTCGAAATATAAAATAACGGGTTTCAATTCAACGTGTTTATACGTCCAATGCATTCAATAATTTACATTTAAACTCACGACTAATTATATATAAGTGTTATTAATGAAAACTGTTGCATCGCTGTGTAAATCCAGTTTCATAAACAATTGAAGTATAACTTCATTTACGTCGCTGTATTAAATATTCATAAAGCTTTCAAAAGTCACTACAAATATTTACCAAGTTGTGCAAGAGGAAACTAAGTATAATTTAATAGACAGACGTGCATGAGGCATCGGCTAATATTTCAAGAACTAAATGTATATAAAATCCAAACGACTATGATGGTTTTCGGCTCTTTTCAAGTCTCGCGTGAATGTAACACTGCTGTGACGCGCGGCGCTTTTGCGCTAAAGAAAACGATAAGTGCGTGCAGCACCGCGCGCAGTGCGTATATACACACCTATACACGTTCGCGCGAAGGTTAACGCAGTAAAGAGAAATTTATAATGCGATGCGCCGCACGAGCACGCATACACACACAGCTGTGCCAAGAATAAGAATGAAAAATCGGAAGCCATCTGCGGCAGCTTTTCCTCCCGTCTCCTCTCTTCGCTATCGTCGCTTTTTAATGAAGCCCGAGAGCGCGTGAAAACTCGAGTGGAAGTGATAAATGCGCTAGTCCAGCGCACTCGCGGCGAGCTGAAAACTTGCCGAGAGACGAAGAGAGCTTTAGGGGGTCGGACATTATGGGCCGGCCGGCGTTTTTCTCTCTATTGTATATAAGCGACCGCTTGACCTGCGCCGTTCACTCGGTCTTTATATTGTGTATATTATATATATACTACGCGATATAGATGGACGAGCGAGGCGACGACGTATATATGTATATACATCTAACGGCGGCTTTTTGGCGGTGCGAACGCGAGGTGCACGATTTACGGTTTGATGAATTTCGTATTATGTTGTATACATGTATAGATGTGCGGGCATGCAGAGCTGAGATTTTTGTATGCATGTGTGTGTGTGTGTGTGTGTATAGGCCGAGCGCAAATGAGAATTTATGAGGGTATAAGGTTTCGACGTTTGCGACCTTCGCGCGAGTACGCGGTATTATATATACCTATATATACGCGACTCTCGTGTGTTTTGTATTGTATGCGTGCGCCTTCGAGAGCAGTGGAGGAGAACACGCGATACGCGTGAAATTAAAGTTTAATTTTTTTTCTGAGAGAGCCGGGTGTCATACATAGGAGTGCATAAAAATTGCACGTTGAAATGGAAAAACACAATGGAGAGGGAGATAAAGGAAAATCGATTTATTTAATTATTAATAGACATTGCAATATTTATTATTTTTAAGTATATAGCTGCTTGTTCATCTATGTAATAAAGTTATTACAGAATAAAAAAATTATAAGTATACTGTGTAATGAATGCTTTTTAACAAAATTAACGATAAAAAATTTATGCAATTTAAAATTCATTAACGAAATTCATTTAAAAAACATTTTTTTTTAACGAACCTTTAGTTTATCGAACGTACAAAATTAAATTTGTTTTACATCACATTGTCCGATGCATGGCAAAGTAAGCCAGCTGACCTACATATAACGAAGATTAAAAATTGAAAAATTACCAACCTTATGCTGGCAACGATTTTTCTCTCGCAACTGACTCATTCTTTTCTGCATCGGACAAAAAGTCGCAGTTTCAGCACGGCACGAGAAACCTCCATCATGCCTTATTTTTCCAACGCCATTCTCTCTCTCTTTATTCTGTCTATCCCGACCATAAAGTCCCCACGAGGGAAAAATGACGGCCTTCACTGTCTCGTATACAAATTGAATTTAACTGTGCACTCAATATTTCCCGAAAAAAAACTCCCGATAAATCCCCTTTTTTTCGTAATAAGCCCATATTTCACGGCTTAGCGTGCGCACAAAGGGGCGTCCACAGAGAACCGAGCCCGAGGCTCTATTAATACATTCATCCGTCAAATTCATGGAATACTTTTCCGATTCCGCGATACCTACATAGCTCGCGAGCGCAACTGAAGTGGCGGGATCGCCGACGTCCCCTTGCCTCTTCCTCCCTCGTCCTGTCCCTGACGTTACAAATGATCTTATTTATATTCGAGGTGCTTGAATGCAAGCTGACGATGTATTTTCACGCCCAAACGCCCACGGACGGCTGGTTAGCTCCCGCGCGCGATTCTTCGATTCCGTCGAGTCACGAACTCGTTCGGGGTCCTTGTCGATGTCTCTTCTCTCTCTCTCTCTCTCTCTCTCTCTCTCTCTCTTTATCTCGCCCTCACATGAACATGTGTGGGTATAGGTCGATTCGCTCGATGGGCCGAGAGCAAAGCCCAGTTCATCCTTTGTAACAAGTGCACTTGCTCGCTCTCGCGATGTGTGTATCCCCCCGGCGTTTCTTTCTTTCTTTACTTCTCGCCTTACCAGGCTGCCATGCAGGTTTTAGCGGCTTTACCCTCGCGCCCGCACCATGCCATATGTACTCCCTCCCCCACTGTACGCAATGGAAATAATAAAAAACGTGGTTTGTATATGAATCGTTATTTAGGGCTTTTTCATCGCATGTATATATACCCATTTTGTTTTTAAAGTAATTTAGTCGTTGATGCATTTATATGGCCACATTAGAGTTCATCTAATGTCATAATAATCATTGTTATTATTATGTAGTAGAGTATATATTAAAATGATAGTGTGGTTTTATGAATTACTTATATTATCGTGATACCATTTTCATTTTCTTAACCTTCAGTATAAATTATATGAAAATACTCACCAAAATTCTAGTGAAAAAATAGTTATTTTATTCTACGATGGTTTAATTTTAAACTCTAATAAAATATTTTATTATCTCAATAATTCAGTATCATCTTTAGTTTCCTATATATTTAGCATTAATCTAAGAAAATGATAATTTAAAAAGAAAAGTCATAATACAATGAGAAATTTAAATTTGAATGATTGCAGAGTTAGATGATTCAAATGTCGCTTGCTATAAATTCTAGACAAAAGAGATCATCGATCCTTATATTCGCGTAGGCCGAATCAAGACAACTAGAAAGCAAGAAAGATAATTCTTTGTACAAAATACGAGAAATACAAAACACACTCGTATAATATACAACAGCTGAATTCACGGTGAGGTTTCGCGTATCTTACAATAGCACTGCGAAATGATGAATTTATGATTCAAACAAGAGCTTCGCCTTTTTTCGATTTACAGATTCCCATATATCACCATTACCGGGACATCCATTTTCGTTTTTATACAAGTTTCCTTTTAATTAGTGATTTATTATGTCACTAATAGTTTTTAACTACATGCAAAAAATATCAATAGATTCAAAAAGCAATTTGTTTCTTCAATTAAATGAAATAACAATATATCAAGAGCTTAAGATTTTGCAAGTTGTATTTTTTAATATATTGAAAATGAATTATTAATTCATAAAATATTGCCAATTGAAGGAGTAGAAATTTATCGCAAAATTCTTTTTGTTATCAGAGCACTCCTTGTTCTGATTTGATTAACGATTTTTAGATTTCATTTTACACGCACGTGTGAACCTTCAGATGCAATATTTCTTCATATACGTTATATTTCATATTTCTAAACAGCAGCACGCGACCCCCCAAGTAAATTTAAAATATGAATACCCAAATGAAAATTTTCACACTTCATTTAATCCTTTCGAAAACCTTTACGAGCACATTTAAAAAGGCATCATGTGCGCCTGACGATGCAAATCCATCACCAATTTGTATCAAAAAGGGCATACGAAATTTCCGACGCGATTGCAAACGGTTACGAAATTTCACGACCCAAACCGCAAAAGTCGTTCATTTTTTATAGCGGGTTTGCCCCCACCCCTCGATCGTACACGCGCTCTCTCGCCTCGTTAACCATTGGCAAACGCATCATCCACGATCGACGCGATGAATTTTTCAAATCCGTCATCAACAAACGCTCTCTCTCTCTTTCTCTTTCGAAGTCGCCTCATCTAAAGTTAAAGCGTCACGCTTCGCCCGATCCCTTTTCGTTCTACATTTTTCCTTTCTCTCGTATACTCGCAGCTTACATATATAATACGCGAGCACTCAATCGCACCACAGTGTACGGAGCAGGAAGCCGCCGGGAAACTACGTATTACGCTTGCGCGTTACACGAATGACTTTCCGGGCAACATATACTCCTAACATACTATATATATGTATACGTACATATAAGAATCTTCAAGTGTATGTGTATATGTTGTATGTGTAGGTACGGCCTGGACGAGCAACGAGAGAGGCGAGCTCGGTGAGCTGAGACGAGGTTTACACGGCGATTTACCAAGCGACGTGTAAATCCGACTTCACACTCGATGATCGCCATTAATTCAAGACAGACAGCTTAAATAGAACGGGCACGACCCACGTCACGCTGGAATAACCGTTCGCGTGTTATATATATACACGCGCCGCGCATCCGCGAAAACGAGCCGTGTATTATATATACATATATATATATATATATATATATATATATATATATGTATATATACACATCCATCGCTTTGCGCACTGGAGCGCGATTTTCTTTTTTGCGCCGCACAGCGATGGTATATATATACGAGAACATTGGAGGAGGGATAGTACACGAAGCGAAGGTTTCATAAATGAGAGCTGCGGGAAAACGTGTAGTTTTCGTGTAGTGGAGATGAAAGGTACGCGCGCGGTCTGGCTTAATTAAACATTACGCTGGTAATGTGAGCGGTATATAAATGGGAAAACGAGGCCAAAGGTTATGTGAAGTGCGGTTTTTTTTCATTATTTTATCTCTGAAGTTTTCCGTGAATGTATAACGATGTTTTATGGGTTTCGAAAGATGATGGCGTGATGCATGGATATATACGCGCAATAAGCACTTGAAGGCCATTTTTTTTATTTGTTTTTATTGTTATCGGTTTGTTACATCTACAATAACAATTGTTTAACCATAATATATAATATCGTAATAATTTTATTTATTTATTATAACAATAGCGAAGTAAGCGTAATAAAGGTGAAAAAATATATACAAACAGTTATTCAACGTAAATATTATGTATTACGTATTATATATTATAAATTTAAACAATGAGACTATATTTAGAATGCCAATAACACAATGTTATTTGTGCATTTTTATTATACGTGTTATGAGAAATGCTAAGAAAAATATTTTTTTAAATCTTTTTTTTCAATCGAAAAATATAAATAAGTTTATTTATTGAGAAGTCGTTATATGAAATCATTGAAAGAACATTGAAGATGCAATGTTTATTTTGCAAATATGATTCACATCATACAAAGATACTCAAATAATAAACTGCTATTAATGTCTTAATTACCTGTCATTGACATCCCTCATTTTAATATAATTAATTGAAAAGTTTATTTTTCTTGTATGCAGCACCGTCAAAAAAAACACGATAATTTCCAGAATAAGGTGTACGATGATTTGCAATTCACCGCGGGCTAATAAACATCGCATTATATATCCTTGAATTGCGTGTCATTAAATTCGCGCGGCCGAGAACCTTTTGTTCGCGATTTCGAAGATTGCCTACCCTTTCTTCACCAGTTTCGCACTTTGTTGCAATGAACGCGTATACAATAACACTCGCACGTCGTTTTGCACTTGCACGTTTCTCTCGCCTCGCTCTTCTTTACGCAAAGGCATCTTTATTTTCGGATGGTTGCTTATGGCTTTGCGAAACAATTCACATTACACTTGTTAATTACTTAGACAAATTTATGCGCGTTGTGCGTAATAACGTAATGAAGATGTACGGTTCGATGTAGCCTTGGGCGTGAAAATGATTCACATGGTGCGAAAACGGCTTTTTTTTCATTGTTCGAGGTTTTCCATGATCCGAAGGTTAGCTTTCTAGCTGTGAGCACTTATTCTATGAAATATTTATATTCTAGAGTTAAAATAATTATTCTACAATTTTTTCTGCATTTTAAAATCAATATTTCAAAACATTTATTCGAATAAAATTTTAATGAATTATTTATTTGAATTAGTTCACATTAATCTTTCATACTAAACTGTAGAACAATTACAAATTGCCTAACTATTTATAAATAAAATTATTTATTGTTATTGACAACAGAACTAAACTATATAATTTCGAATGCTTCAATATAGCATTTCAATAATATTAACTTTGTTTATAAATGAATTTTCAATTTTATATTTTATTTATTTACATTTTGTCTCTTATTTACATTATATATTAATGATTAAAGACATCAATTAGGTACATCAAACATCTTTCGTTATGTATTAAATAAAAATGAAGTTTATAATTTTTTCGATTTCACTTCCATGTTATAAACCGTTTGCATATATATAATTTTGACAAATTTTACACAGTATTTATTTATTATTACTCATGTGTTTATTATACAGTACACCATCGAAGGAAACTCATATTGCTGCGGATTCTCCAAGAATATCAGTATATACGGAATGATTTCTCTCTCTTTCTCCCTCTCTCACTCAGTCACTCCTTCTCTCGTGTCCGGGACAATATTTATGAACAGGAAGAAAAGACGCGCTCGATCGTATATCACCGCGGGAGTCGCCGCTCTCTCTCTCTCTCTCTCTCTGACTCCATCGCACGTCGACGCTGCATCGACGTCGAGGGGAAGTCGACGACGACGACGACGACGGCGGCGTTACGTCGAATAAGAAAAGTCCTCGGCGCGTGGAAAATGCACGAGGACACGCGCTCGATGGCAGCAGCGGGCTATTTCCTGGGGTACATTGTATCGCAGTTACGCTCGTCCCCCATACACGGTATAATGGACCGCAAGACCAACACACACACATACATACACATACACACATCGTACGTACGCACGTATATATGTCTATAAACGGAGAAGAAAGAAGCGCACTCGCATCTGCGCGTATTAGCCGTACCTGTGCACATTGTGTATTAGGCGCGGCGTGGCGCGCAGCCGTTGAAGAGAAAGGGCGAGAGAGAGAGAGAGAGACTTTTTCACCCGTGGACCACCGGAGGTCAGACGCGTGCGTCCGCTACCGAAGCGTGTCAAAGTGAAATTCTTCTCTTTTTTTCACGTCTTTTTTTTCTTGCCGCGCTCGCTCGAAAGTACCCTCGATACTGAAAGCTCTCTTCCTTCTCTCTTGTGCTCGCGCGCGTGCCGAGTGTCTCCCGCTCTCAAGAGAGAGAGATCGTTATTATGGAGATTAAGAGAGCGGGGAAAAGTTTTGAAAAAGCGTTTATTGTGTAAGAATTATGTTTTTCCCGAGGTGACAAGCGGAGGAGCGAGAGGGGGAGATTTATTGGAGGAGCCCGGCCGTCTTTCCCGAGTACAATTCCGAAACTTTCAGCTGACGGCGCGGTGGTAATTGGTGAATTATTGAATCGCCGGCTTCACACATACACTATATATACACGTACGCGTCGGGGCGGTCTCTTTGCGAGAACGGGGATTTTTGTGGTTTGTTTTCGAGTGTCGTCCTCTCGATGTTTCGGTACATAAATTATTTATAGGGCCGACAGTTTTTTTATAGTGAGTATGTATAGGTATAATCAATATATATATATTGTAATAATTTAAAGTATTTATTGATATATATAACAATTGCAAATGTCAAGCTAAATAATTGTATTTTTCGAAATAATGAGATAACGAAATGACTAAACAAAAAATATATTGTTTATGAAGTTAATAATTATTTTCGGAGCCATATAACTTGGTAAAATCATTACGGAGTAAGTGAAGAAATAATTGAGCGCACCGCAAGACTCGGGTTTCGTAGCTTATCTGTGATGTTATAATCACCTACTGGCTGTACTACGCAGTAACACGGGAATATTTGCATACAACAGATTCTTTTGAAAAATTAAGTAGTTAGTGTGTGTCAGGCCCGTGGTATCTATATTAATATCAGGAAAAACGATTTGCTTGTAGATTTTTATCCCTGACGCTTCCGCAGGGTTTATAAATGCAAAGCAAAACGACGCGAGGTTCTCGTCCCATGCGAATAATTTCGCCTGCGCAAGATGTGCTCTCTTATATTCGTCACAAACACCGTAATTTTTCAACGCCATCCAGAAGATAATGCGGATTCCAAATTGGCACTTTGCCAAGGCAAACAACTGCCTATAGCCGACGAATTAAACCGATGCCTTGATATTAGCAGGCACTTTTATTTTCATAAATAACACGCTCTCTCTCTCTTTCTCTCTTTTTCTCCTACGCTACACATATACGATCTCGGGACGGCGAAATTAACATTCCTCGGCTGTTCGATATGGTGCGTTTAACCGGATTTTAAATTCAAATAACAGTTTGCGTATTGAAATATATTGAAAACAATCCATTAATCTTGCGCGTTTAAATAAATATTTACCTTTATGCGTAATTTATCATTATTATGAGGAAAAATGAATAGTATACACAGCGCTTCGTTGTTTTTCAATTATAACAAGTTTATTTTTTCAATATTTTAAACAAGTATGAATTCATTTAGCAGAATTATTATATAATGAAAATATATTTTTTCCATTTATATTATTATTCGACGCAATCAAGAATTAATTCAATAACAAATAATGATATAAAAATCTTCATACAAGTATAGGTACTTCATTTTTCTGCCGTAGCAAGAGCTCTTCGTATATTTATTTAGATAAATAAGTGACGACGTAACGAAACAATAAAATCGAATTACAATCCAATAATATTAGGTCATATCATTTATGTAACAATAATCGAATGAATCGTCTTCACAGAACCCACTCAAAAAGTTTCCCATAAAAACTTTCTCGCGCGATTGACTAAACGATTTTTTCATAACAGCGCGCATCGTAAATCCATCGAGAGCTCGTCCTCTAAATCAAGCGCTATTGTACCAACGAAGAAAGAGAGAGAGAGGGAGAGAGAGAGAACTGAAGAGGAGTCAGCGAGTCATTATTGTCGGTTTGTCCTGACCATAAACAAGAAAACTTCCTGCCCTGGCGGCTCATATATACCATCGACAATGAATGGGTCTCCGGAACTTCTCTCTCTCTCTCTCTTCCCCTTCCTTTTCTTGCATTGTCGTTGCGCGTGGACATCCCTCGTGCATCGATTCCCGATAATAATAATTTCAACTAAATCGTCATTTTCCCTTCGTTACCGTGTCCCGAGTCATACATATAGCACGTGTGTCCTTCGACATTCTTTTCTTCAGCTCCATTACCTAATTCTCTTGAAAGCCGAAAAAGCTGCGTGTCCCTTTCCCTATTCACACACGTGTATGCGCGCACAAGATCGAACTCACATCACTGGTTGCTCATCCTTGGACCTGCTATACTGCTTCTGTCCCCGTATATAGCGGGAAAGTTAAGTGGTTGTTTTTATTTAACTTTTTCTTTTTCGCTCCCGCTCTCTCTCTCTCTTTCGTGTGATCGTCCTCTCGATAATTATCGTCACAGCGAGGGGGAGGGTGTGAAAGAAGGGGAACGTAGGTATATACTCTGTGAGCATGGGATACTAATCAGTCGTGGAAGGGGGGAAAACCTCTTGTGGTTGGGAGTCTCTCTCTTTCTCTCTATTTTTTTTTGTTCTCTATATTTATGGTATCATCGCTCGATGATCCCCTGTTGCTCTGTTGCTTCCACCTTGCTCGAAATTTCCACGCCAGGACGCACAGAGCGAACCCATAAATTCATGAGCGTGTGGGTACGAGAAGAGCACGCGTGTGAAAATGCCTTTGGACCTTCTGGAATTCGGTTGTCACGAGTGAACGAGTGAGTCGACAAAAACGAAATACGATTTAAATTTCATGCACGGGGTGAATAATAATTATTACAGATGTCTCCGCCTGCCGCTGATTTTTCCTTATTATGCGACTCTCGTTGTTTTTATCGCATATCTGCAGGTGTGTGACAGATTTAATTGACGGAGTCTTGGTTTAGAAGTCTTTTTTTGTACTACCAGGTGCGTCTTCAGACAAAGCGACGTTGTTGCAACGTTACGACGAGACACGTTTTTTGCAGAAAAATCCACAGGTTCATATAATATGTATATAGGTGAGTATATTATACTATCGTACCATCGTCGCTTTTGTCTCTGAGAAAATATTTTTGTTTTCTATATGCTGAAGGGGTAAAGGTTGCCGACCTCGCGCGCACGCGCAAGAAAGCACTTTGTATTTATGTGTTCTCGTTTTCCCTTTTGTTGAGAAGCGAATAAAAAAAAAAAAATAGGAAAAGGAGAATCCGAGTACGTGCCAAAGAATAACTTATGGCGTTATAAACCCCTTGTCTCCGTTTCGAGCCGTTATATTATTTGGCGCCGGTGTATTTATTGTCGAGCGACGGAAAAAATATTTTCTCACGTGTACACTCGCCGTCTCTCTATCCATTGAACGAGTGCGTGTATGTGTATGTATGTGCATTTTCCTCGTCACAATTCGAAATAAAAACGAAGAAAAGAGGAGGAAAAAAAAGCCGATGGTTTTTCAATTCATGCGCCGCGATCCGTGGAAGCGAATTTTTCTCGCATAAAGGGGCACATATATATAGCCTACGCGCGTGTATGTTCGATCCCTTTCCCCCTCCCCCCATCTCGACCTCTTCCTTTCTTCAAAACGAAAAGAGTGGAACGGATTACTCCGCGGTACAAATGGACCATTAAAATTGCTTACTTTGAGCGGCTCCATTCGTTTGTATATATAAATACATATACGTGTACACACATACATACATAAGCGCAGGCGCATACATGTATGTATGGAAGGCTGCGTATATAGCGATCGACACAGGCTCGTAGCTATATAAAAAAGGGGGTTTTCTCGATTGCGTGATTTGAGCTACAAGGGCCCGGGGGTATATAGAGACGAAGGGAGAGGGGTAAAGAGAATCGCTGCTGCTTTCCTCCTGATGGTGCAGCACTCGTATCGTTACCGCGGGTCGCGATGAAGGCAAATGAAAAAAAAAAAAAATGGGGTGGCATGCATCGCTAGATTTCCCCCCGGTAGGTTCGTGCGAAGAGTCGCTCTCTATATGCGTGTGTGCATGTGTACGCGTATGCGCACGCGCGTGCAAGAGATTTTATATAGGGGCACACGCGCGAAAGGGTTCTCTTCGTGTGCGAGCCTCTCGACGGCTCGAGTCTACTCCTCCCCTTTGGCTCGTATCGCCTCGAGCTTTAGGGGGATGGCGACACTTCAGCACCCCACGCGTGTGCTGCACGTGAAATTTCACAATTTTGCATTCCGACGCGTTTTTCTCTTGCTTATTCTCTCGTTTTTTTTTGATCGAGTCCTCGATCTTAGTGCCCAGGGAAATTTTTCAAAACTCAAAAACACGCTTTTTGCAAATATTTATCTTCTAGAAATGTCTATAATAAAGTTGATTTTTAATTCATTTAAATATTTCAATCTTTTCCTTAATGAATGATATTCTTAAGTATAAACAATTTTTTATAAAAATTACGTTTACTTTTCTTAAAATATCTTTCCGAATACGCTTATCAAGATATACAACCACAATAATAACGGCAGATTACCGAGTTAGCAGTAATCACGAACGAAACGGCTCCTCATCACGAGAATTCACGATCCCCTCTATATCTGCATACTTTTTCTTCGCAAAGCACATCTCTCTCCTCGCTATGTACACACGAGTACGCAAACGTACACACATACATATATACACGCGACGCGACGGTGGCGTTTCTGCGAGAACGAGACAAGCCTGTAGCGCCCTGCAAATCCTCGAGGGTGTTTTCACGCTGAAACGCGTGTATGTATATACGCGGCACAAGAGACAACCCGGGGAACTAATTAACGAGCGTTCTCTCGCTCTCTCTCGTCTCGGAAAATCTGACGTGACTGCTGTTCGAGGTCCGAGCTTAGACGCGAGGTGGGATATATACACACGCGCGACGGTGAAAGGGCGCGCAATACACCGGAATGGATAATTAATAACGGGCTTTACGTCGCGGCTGACGCGCGTTTATATGCGCGGGTCTACGTATTATATATATGATGCTGATGAGAGTAGGGTGACCGACCACTGATATTTGTCCTGATGGAAGTTTGTCGCTCGTGTATATATATATATAGGCTGAGCTGGACTTTCTACTAACGCGCGCGTCCGTCATGTATTTTTGACTAATTGTGACGAGGCGCTGATTTGAAAATCAACGGAGAGACTCTTGGAGATATATATATATAGGGGAGAAGGTTCAACTCCACTGCGTATTCTCTGTGTTCATGGCTCGTGTGTTTGCTTTACTTTGTGTGTAGGCGACGAATTGTCCCCTGCGAGTGATTGCGTTTACCTTTAGAATTTGGAACTTTTTGACGCCACCCTATAGCAGAGAGAATTATGCTGAGGCGATTGGATGGTTGCGCGTTTGCTTTGTAATATAATTAATTATTAGTCGAAATTTTTTCTTTTGAAATAAAATCGTATTAATATATTCCAAGTGGTGCGGGATGTTATAAAATGTTTTTTTTTACTATAGAGGTGGGTGTTCAGTAGTAAAGAGTTTTACAGTGATTACAAATAGGGCGGAACGTTAGAAAGAAGGAAATGTATATATATGCGGCGGCCAAAGTTTTTTCCAACTCCGGAGATAGCTGCACTTTCGCGCGAACTAATGCGAGCCAAGCGTTGTCGTTACTCACCTCGCGGTCGTTTGCGGTAAAAAGCGCTTAAAAAATATTTACGCCGCGCTCTCTCGTACAATGCGGCTCTTTCACTTTGCACTCTGTGGTGTTGTAAAAACAAAAATTATGAAACAAGATGTAGATACGCGCACGCGCGCGTGGCTTCAGAGCCACTTAAAAAAAAAATGTCGTCAAAGTTCTTTTTGTGGCTTCATTATGTATTTCGGGCCCTTAAATTATTAATTACTTTAATGCGGCGCAGTATTCTCTTAATTAAAAGCTTCATGAATATTTACGTATTTATTACTATCAGTATATACAGCTGAATCCCAACTTTAATTTAAATTCTTCGCTCTTTATGGCTGAAGAGCCATTAATTATTTTTCGCGATAAATTAATTTTGTCTGTTGTGCGGTTAACATACTTTTTTTTTACTTGAAATTTATTTACTCGTATCAAAATAACAATTTCGATAGAGAAAATGTTAATAACTATACGAAATATTAACATGCAAATTATGAAACTGTAAATATATTGTAATGACTTTGTTTCAGCTGGATAGAGCTTTAAATTTTTAGTCGTTTTTCACTAACCCTTTTAATCTTATCTTTATACAGTTAAATCGTGTACCCAACGCTTAATAAGTATACGTAAACATTCATAATTCTCTGAAATCTGAAATATTTCAACGATTATAGGAACATCTTTTTGGCACAAATTGCCCTCATCACGCGTTATCTCCAACTCACTCGCATACTCGTCTCCTAAAGTAACCCGTCCATATCCTTCGGAATCCATACGTTTACGCACGCACATACATATACAAATATACACATACACCAGGCACACACGAATATGCATGTAGGCAGATATATGTAAATTCGAATCAAGGTACGATTGCTTGGCGGGAGGAGGCGAAGAAGGGGAGAGGGAGCGGAAGATACGAGGCGGATGGTCTATTAAGCAACGAATGGGGCAGGCAACTCTCTCTCTCACTCGCACGCCTCATCGAGACTTCAATTACCGTAAATGTAATGAAGAAAATGATTTGTCAGGTGCAAGGTGTAATGGCGTTTCGCCAGCCGCGTCGCTTCTAATAATCCGTTCAAGAAAATGTACGCTCGCGCGATGGCCTCCTCTTCCTCCTCCCTATATACCACATTACATAGCCCTCGAGCTACAAAGCCATCCGGCGACGGTGGCGGCTATATACGGCTATGGCTACGGCAAGCCAGCCTTGGTAATTGGATCGAGCACTCCCGGGATTTCGGAAACACCCAAACTGCCCAATACAGTTTGCATAAAGCCATTCACGCCGCGGGGACAAACAAGTTTTGCCCTGTGCGAGCGCGCGCGCGTGCGCCCAAGGCATGAGGCGCGAGTGAGGTGTCGCGGTTCTCTCGTCGTCGTTTCCCATTACGCGGCAAGATTAATCGAATGCTTTTCGTTGCCAGTAGTCACACCTGTATGTCGGTATAAAGGTGTGTATATACATATATATATATATATATATATATATATATAGAAAAGAGAAGTTGTGGATCACAGGGATGGTATGGAAGTTTCTCCAAGATGAAACTAAACGAGGAGAGGTGTTGGGTTATGGGATGCTATGCGAATGAGGTGCGCTGGTTGGGTTTTGCGGAGAAAAAATAATTATGGTTATGGCCAGTATTTAATTTTAATGATATTGTATGTAACGGTTTTATGTATAAAAAGTTAACGATTGTAGTACTAATTATTACAGATGTAAAGTATATAAGTGCGAGTATATAATATGAAATTAGCATAAACTTGTTACTAAATTAAATTGATTATCAAAAGTCGATAAAGAATTTGCGGTTATATGAATAACAATAGCGTATATATATGTATTTTAGAACAATAATTACAGCATTTATGGTGGTAATTAAGAAAACTGATTTCCTTTGTACCGTGCAGTTAATGTTTTTCTGTTCAAAAGAGTGGAAGTCGATACGATACGAATCTTATTTTCAAGGAAACCAAGTATTAAATGCGCTCGCTCACGCTCGCAGTTTGCTAAAAATACGTGGTAGATTTCATCCTCTCGCGTTTTTCTCCCTCCCCCTTCTTCATTCGTGCACCTTTCCCATTGTATTTGCGCTCTCGAAAGCCCCCCTATCTCTGAAATTCCGGTCTATCGAATAATGCTATCTCGTTACTCCGGACACGATAATTGCGATCCTTTGACGCATTGATAAAGAACCGTGAGCGACGCGGCAGAAAAATCACGCGAACCGACACATACCCACACATACATACACATAGACCGAATCCCATTAATGCATTTGCGCCGTCTGACGTAGAGTAACGCCCCACAATACAATATATATACCTAACTGCAGCATACGGAACTCGTCGTTCCGCAAAATCTCTCGGTTTTTCCATAAGTGAATAATTCATCGCTCTGGAAAAAAGCCATGGCGACGACGACGAGGACGAGCGCCGCGCCAAGTTCTTAATTTTCGTACAATGCTCTCCTTTGGCCTCGCGTATCCGTCCAATACTCTAGAAGCCGTAAGCGCACTGCACGAAAGGGAGGAAGAAGGGAAAGGAATGTAAAAGGTCTGTCTTCACTGTCGGTTAACCTTAAAGAGCACTTGCCTATCTGAAATTTAAGAAGCCTTCCATTGCCTTTTCCCAGCGGAAACCTTAAAATGCACTTTTTGTCGGTAGGGGAAAAACAAGCGAGGCAGGAAGATCATTCGGAGATTGGCCGCCCGCGCTCGCGCACAACCGGGGCATACGTTTATACATATATACGCGCGCGAGCTCGCGAGCGCGTGATGTTTATTCATGTACATGCCGAAGGATGAATAATGGGTTGGTGCTGTTGCTGCTGCCGCCACCACTGAGGTGTTTTACCGAGTTAACCGTGTGTTGTGAAACGCTTCGCTCCCAAAGAGCAGCGCATGCGTGTGTGTAGTATGAGCGAGGGGAGGAAGAGAGAGCGAGGGAGTTAGCGAGTGAGAGATAGACAGACAGGGAAATGGACTCCACGAGTTTGCGGGGCTAATATAAGCTGTTCCAGATCGAACGAACGAAAATCGGCTGGAATGACGGTTTATTTTTATCCTCTGGCCATGCGTACCTATTGAGACTACTTACGACGAATTATCTTATAGCGCACTTACGGATGTGAGAAGCTAAAAAAGACACAAGCAAGAGACGGGCTATAATCGAGGAGAAAAGAAAAAGTAATATAGATTAGGTTCCCAACAATGGTGGATAATCATTTTTTCATTATGAAACACGTTTGAATTACAGATTCGTTGCCGAGTTTTTTCTGAAGTAAATTATATTTAGATATATAGTAGACCGGCGTTGATATTGGACAGGCTATAATAAAATTACATAGGTTTATAAAAAATATAGATGCTTTGCAGCAATCCACTTTTTCATAAATTAAGAATAACTCTAAGTCTGTAAAAGCAATTTAAAATCGTTTAGTATTTGTTTGATGTAAGGATTTTTAAATATGAAAAGTTATAATAATACCTAAAATTAGATTTACTATTATAATAAAACTGCAATTTGAAAATATAATCATAATAATAAATTCACAACGACTAAATTATAAAAATATTTTACAACCAATCAATTATGAGGTCAATACGATGAGTTTAGCAAAAGAAAAAGCCAATTAAAATATCTCCCCCCCCCCCCAAGTTTAGAAGGTTAATCAAATTCTAATTGATTCAACCTATTATTTGTTTTTAATTAGACGTTATTAAAATAGACGAAGATACATGCACGTACGCACGCGCGCTATAAAACATCAGTGGAAAAGCAGTACATCATGGGAGAGGCATAGCGGGTGAACGCGTGCTCGCGTGTATATAGAAGCGTTGCCGGTACGTGTAATCTGTGATTAAACACAGACTCCTATCGGGGAGCTCCGAAGTGACCCGCATAGATAATTAGAGTGAAGGCGAGCCACTGTTCTAAAAGTCGAAACTCCAATCGAAACCTTTAACGCGTATATAACTGCGGCGCCGTGTACACGTTATGTATAAATATATACACACAGACGTGGGGCAACCATATAGGCGCAGCAGCAACAGCAGCGCGCTTCAACAAGTTTCTATACTGCGGTGAGATTTAAAAAAACGAATCGCTCGATTAATTCAAATGCCTGACTATATATATATATATATACGATGCAGGCATGCCGATTGGATCTCGTGTATATAGCTGAGCTATATGCATTGGAAATCCTTGATTTTCCGAGAAGCGTTCTTTCATTGCTGATGCCGATTCGCGGTTATCGCATGGTAGTTCGTTAATTTCGAATTCAGGAGGCAAAATTTTAATGCGCGTAATGAAATATCACGGTTTTTGCGATTCGTTTGAAATAACCGGAAAATCGTTCCACCACTAACGTTATACTATACTTACAACTTATATATATGTATAATGCTACAAAAACTCTGCCCGGTTTTACGGGAAACTCTTTTTATAGAGGATATAAATTAAGCAATTCGAGCCGAGCAGTTAAATTTAATAAGATATTTCAATTCCGATTGAGGATGAAAATTAAAATTTTCGGGTTATTTTATACAACGCGCGTGATGATAAACCAAAGTCGTTGATAAAACTGTACGAATAAATGTCTCGTTTACTATCCTCTTAACGCTGCACTCTCGCCTCTTTCTCTCTTCCCCCATTCACTGCTCCCCTTTAAAATTCAAAGAAATGATTACGATTTAATCTATACAGCTAATAAAAATTAAAATAAATATCCTTCGGCTGGGGCATAGGCCTTAAACGGTAAATAAATTCAAAATATACGAAGTGCTATACCAAGCGCGCTTGCGAGCGTAAAACCTCTTCTAATTCGATTCAGTAGCTAATCGCGTCTGTATACAGTGGTACCTCTTCTTCTTCTTCTTTTTTTTCTTTATTTCTCCGAATACACATTAAAACAGGCATTAAAGCTAGAGAGAAGCGTGGAGAGCAACGAAAGGAACTCCACGCCCGCTGTAAATTTATGCTCGACGCGCGCAAGAGAGAGAGAGAGAAAGGTAATAGCAGTAGCGATGCAGTAGCAGCAACAAGAGCAATATATATCTATAGTGTAGCGGCTCACGTTAATGCGTTTCGGCTGATGCACGGTTGTCGTACACGAGGCTTAACCCGTCGCAGCAGCACGCGTGACACGCGGGTGACACAGCGAGCCACTGTTCATGTCGTTTTTAAATACCGTATAGTTCTCACCGTGGTTTCAAATATTGAAGCGAGCTCTCCGGTAAACTTAGATAGGCCGAATAAGGTGTACATTGTGTGAGCGGACACACGATCGTTCGTAACTTACTATCCTGCTTTGCTGGTGGATTTGCAGGGCACGCTGTTATTGTCAGTAAGCATTTATACATTTGTGCGTTAAGCCTGTGCTTCAAATAATTGTTGTTACCGTAATGAGTTGGTTGAATTAGAGGTATGTACGATCCATAGTTTTAAATTGTGCGTAATTTAATTTTAACATTTGATATTTATATATTTATATACAAACCATGTAGTTACTAATTTTATATGAAGTTCTGGTAAATAAAAACAAAAGTGAGAATGCGTTTATAAGACACCAATTGTTGAAAAAAAATCATATTTATTAAAAATTATCTGAAAATACGATAATACATATTGTTTGAATATAAGACGAGTTATATTGATTAACTTCGTTCCCTTACAAACATCATAATTTAAAACGTCAAGAAATAACTTTGAAACAAGAAGATATTTGGAAAAATTCATTTTTCTAAAATAAACGAACTTACGCAACCCGTTAAAATGATCATCTCGTCAAAAATGATAATTAAGATACCGTTCACGCTTGCTCAGAGAAAAAAGGGTATAGGGTAAAAATCAAGCACACTTCCCTTAACGAGCAATTACACGCAATGTCCGTAATAAATTAACCGCATCGATTACACTCAACAAATTCGATGACAAATCGTCGGACATTCAAATAAGACGACGAGTCGTTCGCGTGCCTAACGTTTGCTGCCGCTGCCGCCATCGTCGTTGCGTATATATATATATGTATACATAGCTTATAAACGTCTCCCGACGCAATCTCACACCACTGCAAACGAGTTTCTCGCACCGGCCTATCAACGCTAACGCGCGTGCGCTCGTCTCCCCTGATAGATCGATATCCTAATCGGCTCGGGCAACGACTAAGACGACGACATCGACGACGACGACTTCTCGCGTGTGCGCGTGTCAGTATTTAGCCTAAGTGTGAAATTTCCCCCTCGTGGAAGCACGCGTCATTCAGACGCTCGACTGTCGAGATATGATTAATCGTGTATATAGAAGCGCCTCGCGAGCGATCATTAGCAAGAGAGTTAGCCGCCGCTATGCGCATATAGGATATATATACCTGGGGATATCACCTTGCGCGCGTTTGCAATCCTTACTCGCGAACGCGCGTGTGGATTAATTACGAGGAGCCATCAATCATTGCATTTCGCGAGCAAGAGCGAGTAGCATATATATATATATATATATATAGAGAGAGAGAGAGAGAGAGTTGGCTTGTGTAAACGAGGAGAAAAATGCCTGAGAGAATCAAGGTTACACTCGTCGGAGTGCTGACACTCGTTGAATTATATATCTAGAGAGAGGGTGAATGTATTTATTCGTTGCTCTGTGATAATTTATTATTTAGAATAGGTTGAGGAAAATGTGGTGTACACTGTTCGTTAATAATTTGGAAGCTGAAGAAGTCTGGAAATAATCATAAGAGAGGATCATATTCAATTACAGATGAAGGAAGAAATAATTATGGGTATATTATACGCATTTCTCGAAACTGGTTTCCAAAAAACTGTAAGCTTATTGCACGTATAAAACCAGTGGAATGCCACCTTGGCATGAAACGCCCAAAAAGGCCGATGTCATTCGAGACTTCAAAATTACATGTTTGGATATTAGAATGTAATTGTCCTACAGGGTAGACCTAATATTACGCTTTTCTCATTTCGAAGTAATTACAATGCGAGTTGTAGGTTTGCGTAATTTTTCCCAGCGATTCGTAATTCGAGCAGAACCCTGAGTTGACCTATTATCCATAATCACTGTGAACTCTTATGAAAGGAGTGAGATAGATAAACAATCCCGATAGTTTTTTTTTCATATATATATATATATAAGAAAAACCATATTACAGTAAAAGTACATTTTTTTCGAGGTAAACAACCAGTCTACAAAATTCCATAAAGTTAAGTTTGTAAAATCGTATGATTACAAAACTTTGTAAGTTAATGTTATACCTCTGCTAACACGAAAGAGTCATACGCGATCATTTTTCTATTACCCCTAGTAAATGTGACGCTTTTAAACGGATATTAATACCCGATGGTGTCCTTTAAAAATATTAGAGAACGAGGAAAGCTCTTTTTATCGGCCGTGACATAAACCAAGATTTTACGATCTAACTGTTGAGGCCGTGAGGCGATCGTCAATTGATATAGCTACTCGAGAATAACCGATATTGCCAGTTTTGAGATCGTAAAGAAAGAGTTCTGGTTAAGGCAATTATTTGTGGTCGTTTTACGGAAAATAGACTCGCTGCACACGTATTTGCAAAAAAAAAAATTATAGTTACAAGTACAGTAGCAAGTAGCTGAATAAAGATAGAAGCAGAAGAAGAAGGAAGGATGAAATCGAGTAATATAGAGAGACGTAGAAGATTGCGTGGTAAGAGGTCAGCCTCAAATACCTACTAGACCTTTTAAGAGGTTTCGGTCTCTTATCTACCAGTTTTTCGACTCGCCATTCGTGCACCAACGCCGAGACACATCAGTCACTTTGATCTCCACTCTCTCACACTCTCTCTCTCTCTTTCTCTCCCGTGTTTACGACACGAGTAGGCACTGACGTCGAGGATCGTAAAGGAGGAGCATGCGTGTATGTATGTGTATATATGCATGTGTGCGGAGAGGCGAAAAGTGGGCCGAGCCAGGCAACCGTATACGAAAAGGAAATTACTTACACGGCCGAGATGTGTCACGCAGCAGTATCCAGTACGAATTTTAATGATAATGATAATGCTAATGCTCTCTCAAGCAGAAAGATGTCCTATTAAAATTTGCTCCTCCTCAGTTGCTCGTTCGGCTTTTAAGAATGAAGAAGAAAAAAAACAAACTGACTTTTAAATTGTCATAATAACTTGCGGTTCCCGTGAGGCTCGTTCATTTATCATACTTCTGTTATTCTCGGATTTGTAGCTCCATTAAACGTATAATGTAATTCGTATATAGCTGTAGCACGAACACAGTTGTTCGATGAAATAATTTATAAAATAAAGATGTCAGTCAAAATATTATCATTAAAATGTTTACTTTGTTTGTAAAATATTTTGGAATAACGTAAAACAACAAGATTTCGACGAAGAGAGAAAAAACTACAACACTTGCTTTCGTTAAAAATTTCATTCGGTAAATCATCCATTTTACGACAAAAGAGCATAAAAAGGCACGATATTCAAGCCATTGCCAGAGTAATTAGCAAACGCTCCGTTATCACGACAGCGACGCGGCGCGCGCCCTTCAGCCCGGCGCATTCAATTCGCATAATTAGCAGACGCCAAGGCCGAGTCGCGACTATATTTTTCCCGATACATCATGCATATACATATATATATGGCACCATGCGTACCTATACATACACACACGTATGAATTAGAAGCGACTTGCGAGCTTGCGGTACCTAAAGACACGTTGCGCACACGCACGCGACTGACGGGAACACACTGGCGCGTCGCGTTTATTCTCGGAAGGTCCATTGACACGACGTATATGTATACACATACACGAACGTGTATACGTATACGCATGCACGCAGGCTCGCGATGGAAGGACAAGTGAAACAATTTAACGCTAATTAATGTTATCACAACGAGACTCGTTACCCTGAACCCGACATCATTCGACAACGGGTTTCAATGTTGCTCTTATTTGCTCTTTAATGAGTTCGTTCACATCCGTGCTCACGCGACGTTTTATTTTCGCCGCCGGCGTATATATATACATATAGGTATCTGTACATACACACGCATATTATGTGCGTATCGCGCAACCTGTTTAAACACACATTGCTCCCTATCTATATATCGTCTATACGCGAGTCCTAGTCATTGCCGCGGAATTTCACAGGAGAGGGGAAAAAACAAGAGCGTTTTGCGCGGCAGACGGGTCGAGACACTCGTTGTTTTGTCGTGCAAAAGGAAGAAAAGGAGAGAAAGGCAATCGGCCGTGTCGGTAACTAAGCTAATGGAACAAGAAAACACTTGTCAGTGACACATATTTATATTGAACGAGATGAAATGTAAATAACGATCAGATCGTTGAAAGTAATGGATAAACAGTTTATCGAATGAATAATATTGTACTTTTTTTTCGTTCGTATAGGATAATAATTTTATTTGCATATTGCTCATTGTTTTGATACACACTTTTTTATATGTCTCTTGTGACAAACGAACTCACTTTTGTTTAACGTTTTAATTCATATAATATAGTATATCTTTATAATTTAGTTAACTATTTTCATAAAAATATCAATATACAGGAATAACTAATATATTTTGAGTAAGTGACAGGCAATGCATTTTTAATAAAGCTACTCTTAAACAAAAGTACATTTATGTACAGAGTTTGTTAAAAATGTATGTACTAAGGAATCTAACGATATCTTGTAAGATCATTTATTAACTTATTAATCTAATTAATTCTTACTATTTTCACATACAGACTAAGACGAGTGGATGGTAATAATAAAAATATTACTTAAAATGTAAATCTGGAAAAAATAGAATATTTGTATGAACAATTTTATGTTGAATAAATTTGCACAAGCCTGGGGTGTTCATTCACAAAGGAATCATACCAGTTAAAACTTCATATCTTATCTTTCTATTATGATGAGATTTTATGTGTATCTTATTTATATTATGTAGCATACAGAACCCACCTAATCATTTTATCTTAATGGTAATTGTAATCTTTGTGATTTGTTGAATCATCATTTTTCACACTAAAATAATGAAAAACGAAATCCGCCAGAGATCAGCGCCAAGCTCATACATATATATACACACACAAGGCACGTACATCTCAAAGAATTACATAACTCCGTGGGAACGTGATTTCGCAATTGCCAGCGCGAACTGCCTCGGAGCTTCGTTATGCTCCCCCGAACGTTGAAATATTATCGTCTCCTCGCATCGGCCCATTAAATAACAATAGCCCCGGCGCTCTCAATAACAATTAAACTGTGTCCATCACTGTCCGGCGGCGCTCGCGCGCACATCCGGCAGCCGATGCATTATACCTCCTCCTCCTCCTCCTCCTCCTCTTCGTCCGCCGCTTACATGCGCCCGACTCACATCGAATATACACAGAAAATTGCGCAAATCCATATCGCGCATATCCCAGCCTCTGAGCGTGTGCATGTACGTAGCAATGGGCGTTTATCATGATCCATTATGCCCCTCTCTCCTCGCGCGATCTTGTTTGATCGCGCTGCGGCGGTGGCGGCGGCGGCAGCGGCGCTCGTCCGTTTCTCCACGGCACTCGATCATTCGCTGCACTCGCGTGAAAAACGACGTCGTAAAGGAAGAGCGAGAGTACGCGGGGCAGGATAGGAAAAAAAAGGAAGGTAAAGAAAGAGAGAAAAAGCACTAGTAGTGCCCCGGGTCTGTACATGCGCGCTTGCGCATACATGAAGGCGCATATATATATGTAAGGTGGGAGAGGGGCAGAAAGAAGTGAAAAAAGAAGAAGGTGGAAGCGCACACGCACTGAGGGAGAGAGAGAGGTAGTATGACCTCCGCTTCCTGCAATTTCTGCCTACGTCAGGCCGTCGCTCTCGTTTTCTTCGTTTTCCTCTCATTGTCGGGGGGGGGGGGGGGGAGAGGGGGCGACTCGTCCTCCCTCAAGTATTCCACCGGGAGAACGGCCCGTGTGCCCGCGCAAGGTTTCGTCCGGTCAATATCATAGTGGGAGCATGACGAATTGCTTCACGGTAAGAGGATCGATAAGCCATCCGAAACATTGTCAACCATTTGTAACAATCGCGCGAGCAGTACAGGCGTAAGTCTGTGTATCTCTCTCTCTTTCTATATATATATAGTATGTGCGTGCCTCTCTCGCGAATGTTATTCTCTCTTTTTCTCGGCGTGCGCGCGCTCGCGCCTGGCGGCGATTTATCTTCGTTGACCAACAAAAAGCAGGATACATTTTGGTTGACCGGCATCGGGCGTTAAATAATGCACGGGAGGGCGAGATTTTTTTTTCTCGCCGTTCTTTCATGCGTGATAAATTTGCGCGCGCGCGCACGGGACCCATGCGAGGATTTTTGTATCCAAGAGGAAGAGAAAGAGAGAGAGAGAGAGAGAGAGAGAGAGAAGAGCCACTCAAGGGAAAAGCCTGTTCAATCTTGCCTTTGGGCTCTTTCGGATGGGCGACGTGTATTTGTGTATCGGCCGCACTCGCGGGTAATGCGATTATCAATTTAACACCGAACTTTTCTCTCCGCGTGGCGAGGGTTAATTATTCATTTTAAGTGTGATTGATTTCGCCGAGCGCGAGATACGTAATAATCATGCGGACGTGGGCGTTGCGGTAAAGGTTCTTGCATCGATGAAGGCATAAAGTTTTATCAATTACAAAACATATTTTATGGAATATTGCTTAAGTGAGTCGTAAAAATGCGCGCGTAAACCGTAATTATGTGTTTTGTGCAATGCAAAGGTGTATATATATATACACACACACACACACAGACCGATGCAAAATCATACAGAGCTATATAATTTGTGCGACGGTAAAAAGATATTTATACCGAATTTTTTAATAATACCTTGATGAAAAAACAAATCTGTAAAGTAAATTTAATTATGAAATTCGCGTTGCAAAATATGAACAATGTGATTTATAACGTAGTTAAAGAGGAAACATCAATATACCAACGCTTTTTCAAAACACTTTAATTACAGGTACGCATCGACCATTAAAAACTTATTTGAAATCTCAATATCACATAACTCGCGCGTATCAAAAAGGCGCACATCGTCAATATAGAAAATTATCGGATTTCATCCAACAGAACTTGTTTGCGTTATATTTTGTAATGGCCCATCATCGATCTTTGCGAATTGCCATTTACCACAGCCCACACTACTCGCAGCCATATGAAACGTTCACCTCCGATCATCTGAAAGTCTCGTGAGCGGCGTAAAAAAAGGGTCGATTGGATGTCTCGAGACTTTGGTCGATTATCATCGATTTGCCGAGCGCGTATTGTCCTTCGTTCACCGAGGCGCTGTCGAACCATATAGAAGAGAGACAGGAATAGCCCAATCATTATACACATCGCTCGCACCTCTTTAGCTTATTTTGCTTTTCTCTCTCCTCACCGTCAATCCACGGCGGGCAGTTCTCTCTCTTTCTCTCTCACTTGCATGATTTATGACTCTGCGTTTTGCAACATTGCGATTTATTAGTCGCGGTATCGGCAGTAGCCTCTCCTTAACGCGCTGCGCACTGGATTAATAATCCGTCGCGGAAAAGGGAGAATGGGCAAAAGGCGCGATGGCAAGTAGGGGCGATTCGAACGGTTGCCGTATTATACGTAGCCGCGCAGGAATTGAAAAAACGCGGACGTTCGGGCGTATATATATGTATAACCTTCATGCCTGTCGTGCGATAAGATCCGATCCGTTTCATTGTGAGTTTAATGGAAATTATCGGTGTCGACGCGAGCTATTAAACTGTTAGGCTACGGTCAATTTGCTCGTATAATTATTGGGAAGTATTTAATTGCAAATGTGTGTGTGTGTAT
>JAWWEQ010000045.1:949367-971070 GCA_035583055.1 Torymus tubicola | reverse complement strand
TGTGTGTGTGTGTGTGTGTGTGTGTGTGTGTGTGTGTGTGTGTGTGTGTGTGTGTTTGTGTGTGTGTGTGTGTGTGTATAAATGTATCTATAGACGTGAGTGAGTAGGGAGCGAGACTTTGACCATTGAAATCGGATTACGTGTATATTCCTTTTTTATGTTGAATGATTCGCAGTTTTATATCTGCGTATATGTAGGTATTATAACGCAGAATAACGTAACAATTTTCTCGCCATTACTGAAGGTAGTGTTTTTTTCAAATATTTTTAAAAACACGTTATATTCAATAATATACGTAACTCATTAAATATAAATAGTATTCCGAAGAACCAGAATAAGAGTGGTTTAATAAAATTATGGGAATCGCTGGTGAATAGTTAGTTTGATACTGACTGAAAGCCAAGTTCTAAGTATATTGAAATAACTGCGATTCCGTGAATTTACACCTATATACCTTTGATGAATTAGTAATAGATACCATACGTATTCATAGAAGATCCACTTTTATTTTGATTCTACGTAGCTACATCCTTTTCGAAGTAAACGTACATATATTTTAATAAAAGAAATATATATGTATTAATTATTACTATTATATCAATATAACCGAATGGACGATTTGGTATATATCACTATTATCAAACTTGCCTGAAGGCACTGTCACACCCTTATTATGTTTTACAGCTATCTAAACTATATATTGTCTTATAATATATATGTATACAGGTTTATATTGCGGCGTTAATCAGTGTATATTCAAAACAATGATATCACTTCGTATAACTCACGTAGTAATGAGAATTCTCATTTGTATTTAAATCTAGAATCATAGTCAGTGTTACAGTAAAATGTATACACACATAAAAAATTCGAATTTCATAAATTTGGTGTAAGGATGCCTACCAATCACTACACCCCGGATTTGAATCTGGCGTTGTTTGAATAGACAAGTATAGACAAGTATAGAAACAGTCGAAATGCAAAGCCAAAGCTGTCAAATGACTGAACTACCATGTAGTTTTGCCGCGTCCTTTGATCTTTCAAAAACGAGTTTGATCAACATCGTTAGTATCTGAGTGGATAACATACAATTATCGAATTTTACGGATTTTTTTTACTTGTTTCCCTTTGTGAAAATAGCCTCCGATTACATGGGGACGTAAGCCATGAATTCTAAATTTTTATTGCTTAGTGCATAGATATCGGTAATAAATTTTGTATGTAAAATATGATTCGATAAGTTCAATAATAATTTAGATATGGATTATCGAAAAATGGTTGATGATTAAATTAAATTTGTGTATATTCAATTAAATAATAACATGATTTCATTACATTTACTAAATTATTTATATTAAATTTTTTTAACATATCGCATAGTTCATTAGTACACTTACTACTTTTTCTTATTCAAAAATTTCCAAATAAAACTATTAATAAATAATTATTTTTATAAACATTTAACATTTAATTTTAATCCGACAATTTTCGACACCTTCATCACTCGACTGGATAGTCAACACTTTTCCAACTGTTCGTGGAGCTTCCTGCAACGAGGAAGCGAAAGGTTAATCGTCTATAGGGATAAAAAGAGGTTTGATAAAAAAAAAGCAACGAACCAATGAACGAGAGGAAGAAAGAGAGAATACACATTTTCTAAAGTGGCTACTTCGCAGCAGGGGAAGGTTCACTCGCGCGCTCGCTCAGCAGGTTCGCACGACCTTAGGAGTATTTCAGTGTTTGCCCACAAATCGACGCAAGAACTGGTCGGTGCAGATTTTTCTGCGTGTTATAACGAACCCGACCTGCTGCTGCTGCCGCTGCTGCATCTCCTCTCTAGTAGGTCGGCGCTCTGGTGCGAGCAAGCGAGAGAGAACGAGAGAGAGAGAGAGAGAGAGCTAGTAGGTAGTCTTCTCGACTGCTGTTGCTGCTGTTACTGCGGAGAGTGGCCTTGCCCTTCGGAGCGCAAGGCCAGAGTTCATGAGCGGTTTGCACAAGTACGCAGAGAGATCAAGAGAGAGAGAGAGAGAGAGAGAGAAAAGAAAAGGAAGAGGACTTGCGTGTATGTTCAGTAAAGAGAGAGATGCGCATCTATCGTGTGATGTATTACGAACCATTTCGAACTTACCTGCCTGTCGTTGCAAGCCAGCCCGCATGGCTGCGTGGCTCATTTTTTTCACGTATAGCGCGAATGAGTATACCTTGTCACGGCGCTTTGAGCGAGGTCAAGAAACGTTAACGTGTGCGTGTCGCTTGCGATTTAACATTGATTCTCGTTTGCTATTTTAACAGGGACTCGACGTACATGAATTCACGTCGTTCTCGTAACATTTCCGATTATTATTTTATTTTACTTTATTAAAATTTTCAGCTAGTACTAGCAACAAATTTCTTACTCACTGTGGCTGTCTACCTGATTGGTTATAGTAAATAACTAAAACACTTTTTATACTTAATATGTGAAATATAAACCGAATGATTTCACGATTTCGAAATTCAGACATTGAACTCGTTCAAATATTAATAACATTATTTCTACTGCATAGGAACTAAAATTTGACATAAACATTTAACAAGGTATATTACTTAAATAATAAAATGTTTACTTTTCTAGTTTTTACATCTCAAACTTTCATTTTACTGTTTGGCATGCAAATAGAAGAATTTTAAAATCACGTGTAAGTAGTAATACTGTCCCACCCCTCGTTCTTGTCAATACATGTACTAGCTTATGTACCGTAAAATTGATTACTTCTGCAAACACTTTAAAAGATGATGATATTGACGAAAATAAGTGACCATTAAATTAGCATTATTGCTAGGGCATTGCAGAAAAAATGTTTCTAAGAACGTATTAGCCACTGAACGACGCTGTTACAATGTCACCGTTGACTCGCGAGAACGACTAGCGTGTAATTGTCCATGGTCACTGGTTACGACAATAACTGCGACATTATCGTAAAGAGCTTAGGGATTCAGAGATCGCTTAGACTGTTACCGAGCTTAGCTTTCTTCATACACGCATATATATGCATAAGTTCACGGTTATACGTAATACACATTTCGAAACCTTCAAATTCTAACTTATGACGTTAGACTTTAACTAACGTGAATGTTTTCTTCCGAGAAAAATGTTTCCTGTACCATAATTATGTGAAATTGACTTTTCGATAAAAAAAGAAAACATATTGATCTTAACGAATGGCTATCCTTTGCCAACCACTTATTGTCCGCAAACCCTTCCATCTTTTTATCGTTCTGTTGATTTTTCAAGACCGTTACCACTGTCTTTCCCCCGAACTCCGCCTCTACAATTTCTACATTCTTATACGTATATAGATATATACCCGCAGCTCATTTATAACCCTTACTTAATCCTCTCATCTCATTTCTAAGTACATTACGCTGTTTTCATTCCCCAGGAGAATCTCGACTTTCCCACTCTTTGTTACGCGCGTACTTGCGTGCTTTTCGACTTGCTGTGCCCCCTTCTTCCCCCTCCCCCTGAAGCTTTTTCTCCCGTCCATTTCGCATCTCCGGCCACTTAGCTAAAGCAGATCGCGCATTTTATCGTCCGTCGGGAGCGTATTACTGAAAACCAATCAATCAGATCGAAAAGGAGGAGGCAGAGGTTCGTCGAACCTCTCGCGATATTTCCTCAAGACTTTTACAACTGCGCATAGCTCACGCAGCACAACCGATGAATCTTTCTCTCTTTCTCTTTCTCTTAGCTTCTGTCTCTCCCTCGCGGCGGTGAACAGCGGCAGCGGTCCATTTGCACGATCCATCCTCTCGCAAGCCGTCAATTATATTCCGTTAAAATTCTCTCTCCGTGAAATACACGCGGGAGACTTCGAAGATTTGATCGATGAATCGCTCTGCCTCTTCTTCTGCCGGTGCTCCTCCACTCGACGAAGACGTAAATTAGTATATTTCTTTTGCTTCGCGGCTATTCCTTTTCGAATCTCCATTGAAATTAAATATTTTTCCTTTTTGATATAAGCATGTTGTGCCTCAATTTAAAGCAGAAAAAGCGCGCCTATCTTGTGACCACCCAGTCAGTGGTTTTTCTCCCTCGTTTGCATCGAATAGTCGCAGAAGAAGTAGTGGCAATTCAAGTGGAGTCAAGCTAATTCTCGAATCCGATTATCTGAGGACTTTACATTCTGAAAGTTTAACGTAGAGAATACATAATTGTAAACTTGCAAAAACACCGTTTGAACATTTTTAAAGACGCATTTCTTAGAAATGCAATCAGATTGCAAATAAGTGTTTATTCTGTACAATGAAAATAAATATTGCTTAATAAGTAGTATTTTTGTTTCTGCAATATGTTAAGAGGTATGCATTTAACGTATGAAAATTGTTTTCTCCTGAATGCTTTCCCTTCTGAATTGATGGAAGACATTGGAGTACTGTATAAACACATCGGAAGATGGAAGACCCTAATCAAATCTTGTGCATATTTACGTAGGGGAGAGCCTTAATCAATTCTTGTGTATGAATGCACGATAAATATTATCACAAAATCAATCTATTATTTTTATTTCCATTCAACGCTTCTGACCTATTCATAGCATGACAGTAAAAAATAGTTTAATTATAATACGATATTTTTAGCTATAAAAAACCAATTATTTTTGCAAGTAATATTTGTATCTACAAATGTATACCAACAAATTCATACCGATTCGTTAATCATTTATAACTATCGTTATACTATTACATATTTATACCCTCGTGACACTCAATGAAATTTTTAATTCCCCGTATCCAACTGACAGCCTCAACAGTGAATACACGTATATACGTAATATCCACGAAAATGAACTCTAACGTCCAACTAGAGTCTCTCGCCACCATCTTTTTTCCTCACTTCGAAGCGTGCAAAGCCACTCCAATTATCATTCCACGGGCCATTAAAGTCGTTTTTCCAGCGCACCGCGCGCAACCACCACGCGCGTATACGCGAATGTCTACGTATATATATATTACCGCGTATAGCCATGTGCCAACGTCCGAGAGTCGCGAGGTTCGCGTTGCAAGAGCGACGACGTCGGCAACCAGCCAACAGAACCGCCTCCTTAACGAAGCTAATTCGCGCCGTGTGCGCAGAGAGAGAGAGAGAGAGATACGGGCCTCGGTCCTTTAGTCGCGTCGCGTCCTGTGAGCCGTTGTCCGGAAATTTCCCCGCTTCCTTACATTTCAGCGCGCACTTTGGCGTATGTGCATATACGAATTTCAGGGACCTTTGGCGAGCGGTCCAGCCGGAACGGATCGCGAGCCACAGAGAGGAGAGAGAGAGAGAGAGAGGGTGAGCTTTAACCCAAGTTGCTCATTCATATATACATATATACATAAGCGCACAACGGTGGCTTTCCGATTCTTTTTACCTCGGAGGCTAAAGTTTTGGAGGGCCTCTTTCCTCAACTCTACCGACTAAGCAGCCCCGGCGTGGTGGCCTAAAAATATATATATATATATATACACATTCACACAGACATACAAACGCAGACGAACGAACGCGTCGGGACGTTCGTTACGGATGACGTTGTCTGAAAGGGCCGACTCGCTTTCTGCGAGACACGCGCAGAGATTCGCTTCTTTATTTATCGGCTCCCGCCTCTCTTCTGCTCTTCTTTTTTTCGCCGAAAAGTCGTCGCGCTTATGCGGATGCGGCAGCAGCAGTATGGTATATAGTGCGTCTTTTAAAGGGCGCTTTTTTCTGCGCCTGCTTCAGAGGGGAAGACCGCTAATGAGCTTCGCTTGGCAATAGAAATTATACTAATGGCTCCGTTATTTGCGGCATGAATTAACGCTGTTAATGCAAACGGGTGATTATATTAAATTATGACATAGCTGTAACTGTTTATTGCTGTATTAAATAGGATGCGCATAGTGTGCCATTGAATTTCATTCACATCATAGCGTATATATAATGTTAGATTTGAACTTGCATATCAGTTATTATATACGCAGGACTTGGGATAGTTGAACGCTTTGTGATTTATGAATTTGATGAGTAATTGCAAAACCACAAATAGCTAATAACTATTTCATTCTGATTGGAACGCGCGTTTTGAATGTAGAATATCAGCATTGCTATGTTATGCACAGTTCGAATACATAACTCATTGATTTATTTAATCTGCAAGTTATTTCCTAATATGTTAACAAATTCCTGCGGATGCTTGACCCCCGCGCAGCAGCAGCAGCGACTAATCATGTCATTAAAATGGATTTTTGTAACTTGCCAAGCCTCCATTTACCTTTTTACCGGGAAATATCTCTTCTTTAAACAGAGAGATAATAATTATACCTTATAAGAATAATGCGCCGATCTAAAATTAGATTTTTACCAGTAAGACTAGTTTTTTAGCCAGAACAGAAGCTCGCGGGTCTTTAACTGATGAGCCGGCCGTGAAAAAAAGTTCTCTAGTAAATTGCGGTAAACTGCGAGTTTTTCGCGTCGACGCGATATCCTTTTCTTATACTACGTTCGCTGGCGAAGCGCGCGAGCCTTTGGCATTTCAAGCGCGGCAATCGGCTCGACTTTTTCGAACTTGTTAAATCAGCGAAACACGCTGTTGGTTGACGAAAAAAAAGGTGATTTTCTGAAAGCATGAGAAATTCCCGGGGCCAAGGCGCGCAGGACTTTGCGAGGAAGGGATAGACTTTTTATCGGTTCTAGAGTACGCGCGCAAACAGAGCGAGAGGAGGGGAGAGAGAGAGAGAGAGAGACGTCGAGTGCGGGAAAGTTTCGAGGCGACCGATAAAAAAAAGAAGCCCTTCGTAAACCAAAATTGATAGTCTATAATAAAAAGAGGGAGGGGGGAGGGGGAAGAGAATCTCGGCTGATTTTATTTGTAGTGGCACTTTTACAACGGAGTTATTTTACATTCGACTGCCCCTGATCAGCTTTTATGTGGCTGAGGGTTTTGTATAGGAAACATCGCGAGATGGAGAGTGGAAGGTATGCACTTAACATTGGAAGCCTTGAATTCCAAGTACACGCAATAGGGTTTCTCTCTCTCTCTCGATGAAAAAGATACGCGGCCATTAGGAGCGAGATCGTTCCGAGCTGATGATCGGGAAATTTGTCTAAGTTTGTGAAATGGATGCCATTTACAAGCATTTACAAGGAGTACAAGTATTTACGGATATCGACTGCTTTTTATCTCCCTCGTAAACTGTATCGAGTAGTTAACACAGAAGTTCATATAAACCTGATAAAGTCTTGTAGCTGTAAACATTTCTATAAATCCTTTTACGTACTTTCGAAACGAAATTACTTTTTGATCGCCAAGCAATTTTCTCACTTTCATTTATATTTTTATAATTGAAAAATTAGTGACGATAAAGCTATTGATAAAATCTTCCAATTCCTGTACATTAATACATATATGTATGTATAATTGATTAAATGCACTTTTGTAAAATAATTATTGTGAATTTCTCATAATAATGTCGGTAGATCATGGACAATAAAAGAGTTTTCGACAAGTATACTCTTCCGTATTCGCATAAATTTCAAAGCAACGTCAACGGCATATGCTCTTGGTCTTTAAAGTACCAGCTGAGACGTAGCCTTGAACAGCATTTGACGCGGGCAGTCGTAAATACAAGGCTAGAAGGCTCCTCTCGCACACCTATCCGTTTATTTAACTTTTCTCGTTACCATCCGCCTCTCGCGCCTGCATTTTTTTTCTCCCTCGTTTTCTGTTCTGTGAAGCACGAGCCTCGTGATAAAAGGGAAAATAAGAAAAAAGACAGACAGTGAGAGAGAGAGAGAAAGAGACAGAGCTGATGAGTCACGTCAGTGTCATCGCTCTTCTTGTGGCCGTGCGGCGCTCGTCGTGTTTGCCGAGACGCCGCGGACCTGCTAAGTACGGCAACAGGTCTGCGCCGCTATATGCGTGCGTATTAGTCGGTTGCATCGGTGAGGGTTTTCAGGTTTCCGTCCGCGCTCTGTCTCTCTTTCTCTCTCTCTCTCGCACGCTCGCACGGTTTGCTCACATGCAACGTGTTAATTGTCCAGTTATATTTATGAGTTTGCGCCGATCATTTGCGTAAACACGCGGCGTGCGTGAGAGAGAAAGAGAGAAAGTTGAAGAGGGAGACGGGTTGTCGATCGCTTTGCGAATGCACAGGAGACTGTGGGGCATATGACTTAAAAAAGAAATGCAAAGAAGGATTGTATAGGATTGATTTGATTTAGTTATACCTTCTTAATAAAATGTAGAACGTGATTGAGATATATTATATAATATAACAATTAATGATATATAAAAAGCAAAGTTATATTCGGGAATACTAATTCATCGCAGAGTCGAAAACGTAACATATTGATATAATTTTAATACATACAACAATTGTTTTAATTCCTTTAAATTTGTGGATTTATGACGATAAAGAAAACAAAATTTTTGATACTTTTTTAATTAATATATGTAGATTAATAAATTTTCTTGAAAGAGTATGAATTTCGCAATCTAATTGATGGAAATATATTTATTCATTCAATATGTAGTTCTGTAGGTCTCTACTTAAAATATACTTTACAATTTAAGTAACAAGACAACAATAGTAAAATGTTTATTACAATTGTCTACTACTTTTAGTAAAAGACGATGTACTTCTTGGCCTACATACTTTTACTACTTCAGTAAGCATCTACTTAACCATCTTGACTAATTTATTCTTCTAGCGTAAGAAAGTGTTAAAAAAATCGTAAACACTGCAGTACATTTTGTGTAATTCCTTGCTTTTACGATTCTTGCAAACACTATTCCAGAAAATAATTTACTTTGCATAAATGATACCGAACTTTACACTAGTTAGTAATATAAAACACTAGAATTATGACTCATAAAAATAAAGAAATGTCTTTTTCAAGGTATAAAAATTAAAACTTTTTAGTCCTATACTTTTGGCACAAATTATATATACATATACGTATATATATTTATTATAAATAATGATATAATATGCTGAGTATATTTGTTAAATATTTTCTAGAGCAGATTTATCAAGCTATATATTGTTCAGTTCCTGATGAAACAACAAAATATTAATTTATAAAATAATTTTTTCGTTGAAATACAAACAGATAATTTCTTATTCAACTGACAAGTACGCTTATAGCATAGCAAAGAGCGAGCATTCATTCTAACAATTAACATCGATTATAGTACAGCATATTATTAGCGATCAACGACAACGTTTAATTTTGGTCTGGTCACATTATGTATCTTTATATAGTTCACTTTTAATTCCTTTTTTTTATCTTTTGCAATTGTTAGTATCAAATATTTAGCTATTCTTTTGCGTATTGAGATCTCATGAGAAATTTTTTTTCATTCTTCGAATAATTTATAAAATAAGGTTATATAAAATTTAGTTTTGTTTTTATTTTTGTACAAACATAGACTTATGCATAATTGTAAATGATTAAATTCCCAATAATTATGTCTTTGACATTCTGCTTCGTAAAACTGCTAGACATTAAATTAATTTTACTCATACGTCTCATTTAATTTACGTTTATTTGATTAAAATAGCTTTTCAATTTGGATTTCTCTGAATACACTTAAGTGATAAAGAGAGTCCTGAGTCCCACATGTGCACGCAATTTACATACTGAGTGACATGGAAATTAAATCTGTAAGCGCACTTTATTTTGCTGAAAACATCACAATACTAATTTTGGAATTATTTAAGTCTTTTATGCGGTTTTAAAATAAAATGTAATTTATATGGTTGTTCCTGCAAGTTATCCATTTAGAAGTGAATCACAGCTTGTTTCGAGAAAACCTTGCCGGTTTTATAAACAAAGGCTTTAACGACATTCGTTATTCGCCAACTAAATAATTCTTATAAAAACAAACAGTTAACTTCTTTTATTTATGAAACAACTAACGTAATGAAACTTAGGATGTAGCATCACAAAAATACTTTGTGTATAATCAAGCCGCAATGAAAAAAAAAGATTGAACACGGAATTAATTGAAATGAGAAATATTTATTATAATAACATTCTATGTCCAATGAAGGAATATTAGTTATGATGCTATGTACATTCACAAATAATTTTACGATACACTATTTCATACAAACATATATTATGAGCTGCAATTATTGTTTGTTATGACAAGTGTTGGCTTCTCCTTTATGTGTCATTATAATACAAATACTTCATTATTGCCGTGACCAGTGACTATACAAAATATTACTTTATCATCTAGCTCTACATACTATTTTTTATTGATTCCCAATACTTACGTTTAAAATAGTCTTCTCTTTCTTATAATTGTGCGTGTGTAAAACAGCACTTGTATACCGAGAATTTTCCAAAAGTATCGTTTTTATTCAATGGGAATGCCTACATCAGTCATTATAAAAAAAATCATTCTACTTGATCCTACAACATTAATGGCATACTTGGTCCTCTTAACCTCTCGCATACCATCCCAGGTATTTCAAACATATCCGGAGGTGTTTGATAGAGAGAGAGAGAGAGAGAGAGAGAGAGAGAAGAGAAAAGAAACTCAACTCGTATCTCTCGTTTCTCCTGTATATTCCACTCGAAGAAGCATATACATATACATTCACATGCACACATATACACAGCTATATATATACAGAGGCGACTCTCCATGCGCGGAGGCCACGTAATGCATTCCCGAGTGGCCGCGGCGGCGGCAGGTCGACCAACCCCTCTCCGGGTTCGACGTCCAGCCGCCGCCGCCGCCGCCGCCGTTGCCTCTGCTCTTGGCTCGTAATACGCGCGCCTCTCGTAAATTGCGCGCGCGATGATGAAAAAAACAATAAAACGCGCAAGCGCGCGCGCGAGCTGCTCGTAACAGTCGGCGAGAAGAGGAGAGGGAGGGAGAGAAAGAGGGACTCACGTTTTGCTTTGGCTATGGCGCGAACGTGAGTCCGTCGACTTTTTGTATGCTCGCCGAGAGAAAGAGGGAGAGAAGCAGTGGGAGATGGAAAAAAGAAATTAGTCGGGATTACCGGCTGATAAGTGAAAAGTCTAAGTAGGCCTTTTAGAGAGCGGAAAAAGCCCACGGAGATGTTGAGAGGTATACGTGCGATGCCATTCGGCTGCTTGTATTATTAGCATCTTGCCATTAATTTAATTCTGATTTTTCATATCTTAACTACAGTATAAGTGAAGTTGTAAATAAACTAATAAGAGGATTGACTTTTTTGTTATAATTTTAAAAAAGTCTGTTTTATATATGAGTCTTGAATAAAAAATTCGACCTACTTGCGTGAAATCAGATTATTCAACTGTTAAAAATTCCAGAATGAATTTTTACTGAATGATAAAGAAAATATTTTTTACAAAAGTCAAACAACGATGCAACTAATTATAGTATAAGTAAAATACAGGCATATTGTTTTAAATCTTCTTTCTTCCACACATTTTTTTCAAGTTCTCGTAATAAGATAAAAGGGAACCGAGCCGCCGTGAATTAGCGTGCCATTTGCGGTGTCTACGACCCGACAGTATTATACCAACAAAACTCTTAGCGCATTCGTTAATTCTTACAAAATTTATTATCCTTTATACGTTATAAAGAAAAATAACGGATAAGTTACACAAAGAATAAGGAAAAACAAAAGGAACATAATAAGAAAGGCCGGCTACGTAAAAAAAAAGAGAGAATAAGAGAAACAGAAAGCGCTAAAGGCGTACAAACACAAGCGGAAAGAAAAGCCTCGTCACCTTGGTGCTTGCCAACGTCAAAAACAGGTATATATATAGCTTCATGAAAAATAAGTATTTATCGATGGGTATGTCGCGTTAATAAAGACACAATATTTTTGTACTTATTATAAATATATTGACTCACGTATAGATAATGTATATATTTAATATTTAATTAATACATATATATAGATATGCAAGTTTATATTTTTATGAGAATTGGTACGATTTACAGTAGATTACAATTATGTAATTATTACGTTTACAATATTGCAATTATTTTGTAAAATTCACTATACATATAAATAATAATTTTTTTAATAAATTTATATAAATAGCCACAATCTTAAATTAATAAATGGGAAGAAAAAGTGGCTATAGATTAATGGCTATGATGGTAAAATACTTTTTTCTTTATTGCTTGCTCATTCGGTAGATCGGGTATAGAATGGAATAAATTAAACAGTATTCAACTACAACTGATAATTTACTAAAATATAAACAATATACGCAGGCAAAAAACATTTACAGAAGCCCTTTCGTAGACTGTATGTGTGGGTGTGTATGCCTCTGTACCCAAGCAAACATTGCAAAATGTTTGGAAACAAATTTAAAATGTTAATAAATATTTGTGTCAATATTAAAATAAATATAAGTCTAAATTTCCAAAAACATATACATTAGTATTTTCATCTCCCATATATATATTTAAAACCCTTGACATCCGCAAATCTTCGTTGAGAAATATCCGCTCGCGGCTGATGACTGTTTACGGGGCCACTCTCCGACAAATCTGTCGAGACGGCGCGTCGAACGCTCGACGCACGCACACACGTCGCCCGCGGCGTCGGCGTCGGCGCCCTGAGTCATCGTACCGCCTCGTCGTCGTCGTCTATACCACGACGAAGGCAACGCAAAGCACGCTTATAATATAGTACACAGGGTTCTTCGACCGCGTGTGATGTTTGCACGACTTTCGTCGTTAATTATCATCCGATGAATATTCTCTCGTTCGCGCGAGCCTTGATAATGTGTCGCCGCCTGTTTTTTCGTGTGTCCGTGAGGGGAGGTAGATGAGGGTTGTTGCGAATCGATTTTCACGAAGGGAGGGAGAGAAAGAGGAAGAGGAACCTGTTAGGAAGCAAAGGAGGCTTTAAGCGAAAGGGAAGGCAATAAGGGGAAAGATGAAGGCGACGACGGATGTGAGGGAAACTGTTTAGCTCGGATGAACTTGGCGGGTTTATGCCGAGGTGGGGAGTGAAATGTGAAAATAGGAGATATGGATTCTTCAAGGTGGAAAAGAATTTATTGTTTAAGGATTATTATTATTACTTTTTTTTAATGAGAAAAATGAAATAACATTTTTTGAGAATATTTTCTTGTTGTGATTTACGGAAATAAGTTGTAAATAGATGTAACGCACAAGAAATATTGATGTTAATAGAGAATATATGAATGATATTTTTCAAATTTTCGTGAAGTTTTTAATTATTTGTTAAGAACGTCCTGATTATTTGATAAAATCTTTTAAAGATTTTATTCTTAAAGCAATCTTTTGTGCGACGAAAGCTCCTTGAACACGCGATGCACGAAGATGTAAGAAAATACTTCAAACAAACGCGTATTCAAAATCAATATATTTATAGCAGCCACCATTCATACCTACTAAAATAAAGAAATCAGTATTTCCATTGAATTGAAATTTAATAATTGTATAATAAAGTGATAATTCTCTTTAAACGTCGAAATGAATATGGTAATGCAGGTCATTTTTAATGGCCAACGAGAGAATTATGAATCATCCATTAAATTAAGCGCAAAACAAGGAGACGGAAAGAAATGCGAGACACAAGAGGCAGAGCCTGCACGAAAGCGACTCGGCCGACGTCGTCGTGAAAAATCGCGGATATATGCGAGGAAGGGAGGCCAGCAGCGCGGGCGTGCGCGCTGTCAATAACATATTTTTATCGCGACTCTTTGAGAGAGACTTGCACGCGTGGAGGGAAAATAAACGAGGAGGGCAGGATCGTAAAGTACAGGCGGGGTGAGACGCGTGTGCATCGAAGAAGTCTTTCTCTCGCCTAAGGGCCGTGTAAAAATAGTGGGTACGAAAAAAAGATGTACACGCTGGAGGAAGAATCGCTCGCGTCTCTCGTTAATCATGCAAGCGCTCGTGCATTCACGACTGGCGATGCCGGATATGCAGTTTTACTGGAATTCGGATACAGTGAATGCAGTGACGAGTGTCGAAGAAAAATGCAAGTTCAAGTAGAAGCGGTGAGCTATGGATCATGAAGAGGAATGTGATATTTTATTGATAGTTATATTCAGAGATGGGTAGAACTACATAAGTAGTTATGAAAGAATAAAATGCTTCATATAAATAATAAAGAAAAAAATAACGAAGTGAGAGAAAATACGTATAAATAAAATTTATTGTTTTTAAATTTTGGAAACTTTTTGGGTATCAAAATATATGTATAAGTACAATATATTTTTTGCTATAAACTTACTAATTTGCAATATTGAATTCTGAGGAAATTACAACGTTAATAATGGATGAGATTTTTCTTCCAACACTTAGTTTTTTTCAAAGACGATGTTTTGGAATATTTATGAGACTTAAATATTTTTGCGGTTGTATATTAAACATACCTATATAAAAGTATGTATGTGTTACCTTAAATACGTGCCTTTGAATTATTCAAGTTTCTTCCTTATAATACATTCGATCTATAAGATGTAAAATATCTTATCTTATGCAAAATATAATTTATCTTATAAAACCAATGATCTTTCATACATACTTTATAACGTTTGCTACTTATTTAATTGTACTACTTATGAATCATATAAGGTACTTTTTTGTAATTAAAATTAAATTCATTAGTCTCATTAACTGTGAAAATTATTAACCTTATTAACTAACAAAAAATTAAGCTTTACTATCACAATAATTTATCACACGTACTTTGCTTACTTTTGTAACTAACTAGCCCTTCTATGCCATCTCTGTGTCTCTATCTCACCTAACTAATGCAGTATTCTAACCAAGCCACGTAGTCCACCATCTGGAGACTGATAAGTGTTAGGAACTATGACTATAAAATATTGAGATAATGCTGGAAGTTCGTCTACGAACGTTAAGTTATCTAATATAATTCCACCCACTGTTTTACGTATTTCCGTAGTAATTGAAGTATTGGCTGTAAGTCGTATAATTACCTAGGTAGTATATATACAGACGTATTATCATACGACTTCTGGAAATTGACGTATATTTATGCATATTCATATTGACATTTGCTGAGATCAATAATATAATACATCAATTAACTCACCTGATACGAATAAATAACTAAATTTACAAAGTTTAGGACGTTGAAAAAATAATTAGTAAAGGATGTTTGACTATAAAATCTTAGCTACTTGTCCTTTTTCTCACAAAAGTCTGGTAAATATGCAATTGAAGTCAGAACAATTAGTGACTTCATTAATATCATTGTTAAAAGTGTTTTGCAAACAAGTAGAAAAAATACTACAATCGTCAAGTTGCGGGAAACGAGCCTCCTCGGAACAAAGCGTGAATCAACTGGCATTAAATTCGCAGTGAGAAGCGACACATGAAAAACGCAAATGGAAAAAGATTGCTCATCGTTTTTCCGTCACGAAGGCTGCGCTCGTCCGATGAAAGGTATAAAGTGTGCATATATACCTCGTTCACCCTGTCACTCTATACGAAGTTCCTCGTCGTTTTTATGCAAAAAGGAAACGATAAAACTCGCCCGTTTTAGGCCATAATTGCTGCACACACACACACACACACATTCGCAATGTGCGGCATTCACGTGTGCTTACGGGTATCTCTTTTTAAAAAAGGCGCGTAATAACAAAATCATCCCGATAGACATCGCAACATATACATAAGCCGCGCAGACGCATATACACACGGTGCTTGTATACATACATATGTACAGAGACTCGTAAAGAGCCGTAAAGTCTCGATTCATCGTAGCGTACCGAACGAGAACTTTTCGAATGAATGGGAAGCGCTCGGAGCCACGCACACGGGAGCCATTTAATGACAAAGTGAAAATAACAGGAAGAGGTAATCACGTTTTAGTGCGACCGTACGCGCGCGCCAGCATGCGCCTCGGCCGATTTTACGGCCGGTGCTAGCGCGCAATTAGCAGCAGTGCACGCGCGTCCGACGTATCGGTCATTGTCGAGCTCTAGGGGGAGAGGAGACAAGGATAGAAAGAAAGAGAGAGAGAGAGAGAGATGCCGGACCTACATGAGCGCGCGCGCGTGTAATTTTTTCGCAAAGTCTGATTGTCGTAGGGAGGACGAAAATGGTTTCGAGTGTGTACGATGTTCCTTTGAGAGCCGAGGACGAAGGATGACGATCACCTGTTTTATTGGCCTTTCGCTCGTTCGCTATCATGTCACCGAGATTACAAGGCTGATTTCATTGGCGTATGACTTTATTAACTACCCGGCGGAATCGTAAATTACAGAGAAGCACGGGGAGTTTTTGCCCTCGCTAATTTTTATCTAGCTTTTGCTGGCGCGCACGTGTTTTCGTCGCTGGTTATGGCTTTATAGATGAGAGTCATTACTTTTTAATGCCACACGAGCAATTGTACATTGTACGATTTAAGATCTTGTCGTAATTTTGATTTTTTTAAAATCCCGTAATTTTATGTTCAAAATAAAAGGATCGTAAATGGACACTTTAGGGTCTGATATAAAAATTTTTAATATCCAATCTTTGGTTAAAGTATAGCAATTTGCAGTCAATGCAAACAAAACGAATAACGAAACTAATAACAATGCCAAGAAAATTTTATATATACATCCATAGATTAGAGACTTCATGCTATTTCTCAACCTTGATTTATGGCCTTCATTACGTAGTCTGTGATTTTCAGTTAAATTTCAAATAAATATTGCAAGAAACTTGCTAACGAGATGATTCAAATGTGATGAAACAGTTCAAATATTTATATCTCCCTCCATTGCAAACGCAACAGTCATTCTTATAAATCCCAATCAGAACGTTATCTGCGTACCTCGCTTCCTACCCATTGCAATAACTTTTCCGTGTAAACAATTTAACAGCACAGTCTTCGCTGTACATTAAAAAATATTAAGACATTTATGTCGGTTCAGAGCCAGTATCCTCGTTGCGTTCGGCTAATCTTTTCGGCAGGAAGGAGGGAGAGTTGGGATCGACTCTTCTTATTAGGTTGATCTTAGTTTCTGCGAGTCCCGGGGGAAATAAATGTTTCGAGTTCGCGGGGTCGCACAAGACTCATCCGCAGAATCATGAAGAAAGCATGAGCCCCACACCAAAAGGGGGGAGAGAAAACTTGGGCGATTACGTGTTTAGTCGAGGCTAAAATTACGCCTGTTGGGATGTGTGTATGTTTGGCTTTTTTTTCTTTTATATAAATGCTACATCGTATCTGTTTACCTTGTTGTATATCGAGCGCATAATTTATATTTGCCAAGCCGATAAAAGAAATGTGTACGATTTGCACCTGCCACAGCATATCTATATATACGTATACGATATCTTCGAAGCTTACATCGACAAAAGACGCGTTAAGTGCCTTTATAAAGTGCCGGTTGACATCACGGCGAAAGTCAACAGGCACAAGCCGCGATTGTCCCACTTCTTTTTATAATGTCACTCGCGTATATACGCGCGTCCAAATACAAATAAGCTCTTTGTTACTGGTCCGCGCGGCGAGCACGTGCGAAATCACGCCTCGCGAAGATAAGCGATGACGAAAGAAAAGTTTTGTAATTTCTCTGCCAACTCTCCCGCTCAGCCGTGTGTGCTTTGTACATGTATATATATCTGTATCCATCTGTATATGTATGTATATATGCATCGCATCCAATCCGCGAGTTACTCGCTTACTCACGCGCGCGAGCGGGCGAGCGCTCAGTTGCCCTCTTGTTTGCACGTTTGTACGGTACTAAATTTACCGAAGGCTGCCGCAAGTGCGCGCCTCGCGCTATGGTGATTTCACCTCTTCTGCCGCTCGACGTTTTTTTTTGTACTTGTCCAGTGACGCGTCCTTCGCGAACAAAGAGGGTGTTGCTCCGCTTTGGGGCTAGCGTGTAAGCGAGCGAGTGAGTGAGAGAGAGAGAGAGAAAGATAGCATTGAAAAGGAATATTCACGCGTCGGCCGGGATTAAATCGCGCGCGTACTGCGGCTCCCTTTTCCGAATCCTTTGAATGCCGATAGGGGGAGGGGGATCGTATGCCGCACCGTCGGGGGGAGGAGGTACACCTAAATACAAAAGGGAGCGGGCGCGTCCGTTGTCACTTTGGACCTACCTGGACCTGTCAATCTTTGCCGCTTTTATTTTGTCTCCATTCGTGGTCCCTCGTACGGAAAAACATCATTCGACATGCTCGTTTTCGCAGGCGCTCAGTTGGCCCGGTACCGTTTTCTTCTTTTTCTTTTTTTTTTATTGAACGACCGTGTGGCACCGCATGATGATCGGTTCGATGCGCGGGGTGCGTTCCCGTATGTTTCACTTTTCCATCGTTGACAATACGAATTTTGAAGAATCAATTTCACATGTTTAGAGCTCGTTTTAATGTAGAGGTGTTAAAATTATCGATTTACAGGAAGAGGATAGAAGTGTCTTTCAATTGTATACAAATATTAATCGAATAAAAATAAATTTTTCTTCAGTTTATACAGAGTTGTAAATTACGTAAATTTATTAAAAGATTAATGATGATAATTTATCGAACTTATATAGTAGGAGTACTTAAGGTACTGGTACCACCAAAAGCGGCGAAAAAACAAGAAATTTAAATATTTTTTTTTCAGCTTCTTTATTAAATATCATGACAATTTTTTTTATATTACCATTTTAGTCTTCAAGTTTAAAAAAAATTTTTTTTCAATTTTTTCATTTGTAGTTTCATTCCAGAGGGTGTCAAAGTTGGCGTCTAAAAAAACCGTGCCTCATTGCGGACAGTTAATCTCAAGATTGGTAAATCTGAAACAAAAAATTCCAACGAGGTTTTAAATAGGAAGTGCTCTTATATAGGAATTCACCACCCCTGGTAGAAAATAACCCAACTAAAATGGTTTAACTGCAACGGTTGGTTAATCTTTTGGGCCAACGAATAACAAAAGTATTGACCAACGGTTAGTCAACGGTTGCTGAATTATTAATAATTAAATATCTAAAAGCTTATGAAACAACAACATTAACTAATAAGAAATATAGATATGTAAAAACGATTTATTTGTAAAAAGTAATAACAATTACGGTAGTAGATTAATACAAATATTGTTAATTATAGTGAGGTTGGGAATAAAATTATTTGAAGATTAATAGCTGCCAGTAAGGATATAAGCGTACATATATATAGGTATTCGCCTGACTGCGTAGATGCGCGAGTCACATGCTATTGAACATACTAGTTTATATAAGTAACCTGAAATTCAACTAGAAGTTTACTTATCTAAATCTATTTATGTCAAGTAAGGTACTGTCTGTATATTTTTTTTAACATTTCATGAATAATACAGCGTTCAATAATTTTATATTTAATCAATAAATTCTGTAAATTGATATTAATTCTTATTTTTCAACATGTTTAAGTTCTCTTCAAAATATTGCAGAAAAAGATCAGGATTTAAAATCCGATTAAATCGAGCATTCCGAATTTCAGCTATCATAAACATACCATAATATTACTATAGTAACGATCAGATACATTCAAAAAATAACCATTCAAATCTTTCAATTTCTCTGGAAAAATGTTTATATTACCATCAAATAAAATTTTATTATATAAACCATAAAATGGATTAAAATAGTATAGAAAAGATAAGTTATCTGAATACACTTCAATAACTGAAAAATTAAAAAATTTTTGAGACCCTGCATGCATACTTAGTTACACTTTTAAAAACGTTTTTAAATATATTGTTTCCAATTTTATTCTGAAAAATAACTAAACATTTAGGCCTTGTAGATCTTGGAGACTGTTGTACAAACTAATCTATAAAGTATTGTAAATTAAATGCATTTTTTAAATAATTTGCATCAGTTTTCAAAACTGTAGTATATAACGTTGATGACTGTGGATTGCTAAATAAATTTGTATTATGAAATCGATTAATAGTAACAGATCTTTCTAATAGAGATATCTACAATTAAACTTGGATATGTTTGTATTAAAGAAAAGACGAATTGAAAATTCTGCATTTCTGTAGAATTTTTACTATTTACGAAAAAAGCAATTTGAAATGGTGTAACATTCTTCATGATATATTCATTAAGATATTTAACCCAGTTAACTAATCTAAAGTGTTCAAAACAAGTGTAAAAAAAATAATATTGTACATATATGGCATTCCCATTAGGTATCTGCATTAGAATCCTATATATAAATGTTTGACTGACTTTGAACCATAGCACTGCAATATGATTTAATATTATAATAATGTACTAGTATTTTAATGTTGTTACTATTAACGTACTGATCGTTTTCCGATTAAAGCAGAGTTGCTAAGTTATGAAATAGAAAAAAGAAATAGTAAACTTAAATTGTCAAAACAATAATATCTTTTTCATCTACCTTATTAAACAATAAGGTCAAATCATTTATATTCGAATGAGTAAATACTATTTCGTAAAAAAGTTTTATAAAGTACTTTTAACAAGAACTCACACAAATTCGCTTTGCAATAATATGTTAGTATATGCGTGTCTTCAAGGATCCGATTTGTCAAACCTAAATACGGGTAAGCAATGCAATAGACACCGATCAAAAGTGCGTGGGTCGAGTCGTACGCTCATTGCGAGTCGTGCGTGAAGGCGCAACGGGGGCTAAAAATACCATTTGCGTGGCTCATCGAAGAGAGACGAGAGCTGTTATTGATCTTGATTGCTCCTGGCGATTTATAACAATTTTTCACTTGCAAATGACGAGGCGATGCAAAAAAAATAACGCGTATATTCCCGACACCTCGCTCCGCGCCATTTAACGCGTTGTTGCGCTCGCTTGGCGCAAGCGTTGTGAAACCGAGTCGAGATGAACTCCTTGTGTGTATGCGTTCGCGTTTAACATGGCTTTTTTCACCTTGCGCGTGTATACGCACTGCTTTACACCGCTAATAGTGCTTGAAAGTTTCTTTTGCAAAAACAAGCAGAGAACAATACGACTGTTACTATGTAGTTTACATTCTCATTGAAATGGCAATTATAACTCACTGCATGGAAATTGGAAGAGTCGTTTTCGAAAGGTCAAAAAAGCAATTTGTGTATATCCTTTCTGTTTGTACTGCCCGAGGGGCTACTCATAGTGGAAATCACATGAGCAGGGTAGGTTGAAATCAATTTCATATATGTGAAATCATTGAAATCACTATCAATGGCTAATCACACTGAGAAAAATATTTAGTAGTATCAAATAAATATTTATTTGATTCAAGAAAAATATTTATTTACTATTATTCAAATAAATATTTTTCTCAGTGCACGTTATGTGCAGAAAACAAAACTTTCTTTACTAGCACCTGTAACCTTTGAATCGTAAATATAAATTTCGATTTTCGACAAACGATATTCATTGCACATGTTGGTCTTTTTTTTTATATATACACAAAAGTAAAGGAAAAAGTTAGAAATCCGTACTTTCGTCTTTTTATCTATATACATTAATGTATTAAATTGGCTCTTAAGCCATTTTCGTTACTTTAAAGTGACATAAACAAACCCACAAGTATTCATTTTGCCAAAAAATGTTGCAAAGTCTCAATAGGTGATTGTTGTTTGTTTAAAATATTTAAAAAATATAAATACTATGTACGACAAATAACTACGAGTAGAGCGTACTAGCAGACATTTGTTGTACTATCTACGGGTTACGGATTTGTTCAAACTTTGGGGTATGTTTCAGGATCTCAAAATATAAATTATTCAGTTTACATTGATCCT
>JAWWEQ010000045.1:889013-940049 GCA_035583055.1 Torymus tubicola | reverse complement strand
TTGTAGACATTTATATATATATATATATATATATATATATATATATATATATATATGCACAGGAATTTTCGGGATGAATTACGTGTCCAGAGGTGCGTAGTAGATGACGGCTGTTGCGATCGTACGAGACCGGCTTGTTTTTCCCATTTACTTTTCGAGGAGAGAGAGAGAGAGAGAGAGAGAGACTTCTTTTTTTACGCCGCCGGCGTTAGTCTTGGGAAGCACATTTTTCTAGGTAACGAGGGTAGACCAAATATCGTTTAATGACTTTCAAGAAGACGATTTCAGAGGAACGAGGAGTCGTTGTGAAAACAGGTTTACAATTGCGGTGCGTTAAAAAATTTTTATGTCTTCTTATTATTAATCACCTTATGGCTAACAGAAACGAATGCATGCGTTTCAGTTTAACGCATAATTATAATTTTCTAATTTATAATACATTTCTATGTAGTGTATACATATATGTATACGCGTAAATAAAATTCTGCTGGAAAGTAAAAACTTTATATATTTGTATCACAGAAAAATCCGTTATATATCTCCGCCTCATAACTGCGCACAATGAGTGCGCTATATAGTCGTCTGGACGTCTCTCGACGACAGTTAATGAATCACGTGTTTTATTCTCATCGTTTAAAAGCCCGGCTAATAGCCTCGGCCGCGGATAGTTTAGCAAACAAGAGTTCTTTCACGCCCACCGTTATAATTGTATTTGCAACTTTTTCGCATCGCCCGCTAATTGGATTTCATGATTCCCAAGACACACCGCAGCACAAGTGTAACCCGTGCCGAATGGCAACACGCGGAGTCGATCTTATTACTCGTCGCCACACGAGAGAACGCACACAAACAGCTTTTTGTCAAAACAAAAAACAGACCTTCGATGTGTTGTACGAGATCGCGGGTTTAAGAAGAGAGGCGTCGCTCGAGTCGCGCACTAAAAATAGCCGTATCAATCGACGGGTAAACTCGATTTACAAAGGAATACACATCGACTTTTTCCCTGGAGGTTACGCGATAGGCGATTCTCTCCGATTGTGAGTCAGATGACGCGGAAGGCGTGAGGAGAGGCATAGTGGAGAGCGGTCGGGAAGACGGGTCAAACGATGTCAACTCCGGTATTTAACAACATGTGAGGACGCGCCAAGTCTTTAAACGGCCGCGTGTCAAGGGCCTCGGGAGAGCAGCCTCATCAGATGTAATGAGTTTATGAGCGGTGTCACCGTCTTTTTCGCTCCTCTCCCTCTCGTTCTCTTTTTTTCGCTCACTTCGGTCCGGTCGCTTTTTAGCTCGCTCCTTCTTCTGCGGTCAGATGCGAGGCGAGGAAGAGAGAGAAAGGGAGGGGGGGGGGTAGAGTGCAACATCTTCGTGACTTGAATCCAAATTGCCGCGATCCCAGCTGATAAAGTGGAAACGCTGCGTGAATTGTTTAATGGCGAATTAGCCAGGTTTGCTATAATTTTCCAGCGTTAGTCGCTGCTGTGGCTGCAATCCAAGAACGACAAACTTGATTCTTCTGTTGTCATCTGCGCAGAATCAAAATTGTTATGTATGACGATTAGAATTTTATAATAATTAGAATGATTTGCATTAAATATCGTCACGTCGTGTTTGGATATTTATTAAATATTATGACAAAGAAAGTGTCTATGCTGAGTTTTTAATTAGACCATAAAGTAGCCAGTGAATAAAATATTCTAAAGTGACCAATAAAGTATTCAAATAAATAATCTTTTTATTGACGTATGTAAATATCACATCATCTCCTTGTTACTCATTTTATGCAAATGCGTTTCTGCGTTTCTAAAAAAAAAAAGCAATTACATTAAAAATATATCTTTTGTCATTGTATATTTCATAAAGGAAACTGTACTTGAGTCATAAACAGATGTGCAATTATTATTTTAGTCATATTTTCTTATTATTGAAAAAAATAATGATTAAGTACTTATTAAGTCGCAATAAAACCTGGACGAAATTAATTGCATAAATTAAAATTGTCAACACAAAATCTGTTAAGCTTTTTGCAAATAAGTGTAAATCAAAGACCAAGGATTTATTACCTTATTAAAGTAAATATGATTAATTTTGCTTTATTCTTATTAACAAAGCACACACTAAAAGATTTTTCTCGAATCTATTTTATATACCTATTCTCCTAAATATACTAATACAATGATTTTGGACATTTTCAAGCGCGAAAATTGTACGATAACACTATATACAGCTACCTTGTACCGTGCGAACAATTTTTCGATGCAGAAAAGTCAGCCATTATGAACAATTAATTTTTCAAAGATACTAATGAGCGTGATTGAAACAACAATGATGATTGAATAATGTGTGCCAGTTCAGGAATGCTAGAGATATGATAGTAACACTTTTAGCATGTGTTTCTAGCACACTACATTTACTCATGAAACTGCTTGTCCGTGCACAGAAGAGCGTATACAAACACGATAATACATATCGCAGTCAATTAACCATACCAGCAAATACTTTATAGTCCACAATTATTGTTTATAAAGTATAGACGAAGAAGTAATATATATAGCCGCATAGTATCATCCTACACAGGACTGCCAAGCGCACAACGCAGGTCTCTGACCTTCCGCAGGCACATGAGTGCGCGAGAGTTGGCCGCGCAATCGACACGCCGATCTTTGAAAGCCTCTGCACTGCGCGGGCTACACAGTATGTACAACCACATGCATATACACACAGGACATACGCCGAAATGGTCCATACAAGAGAGAGAGAGAGAAAGAGAGCTCGATCAGAATCGTATCTGCGATCTGGAGACCGACGCGAGGTCTGCTCGCTTTTTGAATGCGTGCGAGCATTCGGGGCGCGCGGCGGTCCCCCCGACTGCGGCATTTATTCCCATTTCTCTTCGATTCCTCTTTTTCGTTTCGTTTTGACAAGAGAGCGAGTGGAGAAGAATAATGGGAGATTATTGTGTGCCGCGGCTGTAGATTTGAAAAAGGATTTGATGACCTGACGATTGTAAATGTTGGCGATGCTGCTTTGGTTATATGTATTTGAAATATGTTATGGTCTAACGAACGTTAGAATTTTTTTTGTTGGATGTTGAATTCTAACGAAATTCAGGCTTGCAGAAGATTGAAATATATATAGGTAAATTTTTGTTACATGATAAAGGACAAAAGATGTGTCGTTTAATATAAAAACAGAATAAATTAAATGTTCACAAAGAAAACTCATTTACATAAACACTATCACCTTTGTTACGCATGTGTGTCTTAACATGAGAGAAAACAAAAATACAAGCATGAGTGCTGCAGCAGCGCTCCTTTGCAATACAATAGCACAAAAGAAACTCTAATAAAAATATTATATTAACTATAGCACGATATTACATCATTATTGTAAGAAATTAAGAAATACCTATGATAATTAATGAATTATTTTGTTAGACATTTGAAAAACTTTATGAATAGTTAAACACTACCGTTCTTTGTCCCTCGCTTACTTAATGGCCGATTAAACATCGACTTTTCAAGAAATCTGCATAAGTACCCGGTCTAACAACTCTTTTCTCTCTCTCTCTCTCTTCCCCCTCATCTTAAACGTATCACACGATACGACCCATTGTTAAATGCAGTGCGCCATTATACCCTAATGACATCTTAAAATTCCCGAGGGTTCGGCAATCCGTCTCTCTCTTTCCCTCTCTCTCTCTCTCTCTCTCTCTCTCTCTCTCTCTCTCTCACGTTTTTCTCACAGCTCATGCACACACCCACGCACACGGATGTAGCGCGCAAAAATTCTCGCGGCGAGCAGACGGGCGCACGCGAGTTGCAGCAGTCTATGCAAATGTGCGCAGCTCGCCTGAAAAGGCGGCGATGATTGTTTCGGCGAGTCCTTGATGCACAGCAGCAGCAGCAGTAACAGCGCGGAAGAAAAAAGCAAGCAAAAGAGCGAGAGAAACGACGTATTAAACGTACAGAGCGCGCGCGGTGTGTATATATAAGCGACTGGCAATTATTATTGCCTCGACGCGCGCGCGCGGGGAGAGAAAAGTCCGGCGGATTGTATGTTAATGTTCGCGGGCGTTTTCAATGCGAGAGAGCATGAGCCGAAGGTCCTTAACGAGGCGGCAAAGTCATTGCCGTCTCTTTCGGTGTGTGTATATAATGTGTATATGTACGTTGCTGCTATATCCTCGCGCTGTATCCCGTGCGTGTATGTGTGTGTGTGTATATATACACGCACCGTTTGTATTTTCGAACGCGAAGTGGTTTGATGATATGGCAGACTACTACTATACGTGATCTCGTAACATCGTTTTGGTTGGCCTCTTTAAAAAATTACCGACTCCGATTGTGGCCACTAGTTTCACGGTTCGTTTTTGGACCTTGAACTTCTACCTGATGATTCAAGAGTTTCTTCGTTCACCTATTGAGAAACTCTCGTAATGAGATGTATTCTTGAAAATGTATAGTATCGTTGTTAGACTTTTAATATTCTCTTATATATTAATTACTTTTTGAGAAATAAATTAAACTGGTAATACTTAAAAATAAGAATTTCTTTTTGCATCGTTGCACTATTGTTCTCGTAAAGCATCACGGCAAAAGCCAGCTAATATTTGAAGACAAACACCTCATCTTAAATCAGAATTTATTCTATATCAAACATTATTACGTTATTTTTACGATAAGCGTTTATATATATATATATATATATATATGTACATACGATTTAATGATTTTATTACTAATGTTTGAACGAGATGAGTCCGCGTAACCTCGAAGGATCAACGACCGCTGAAGCTGCACTGCCATAGCTGCAGTGCATATATACAAAACATGTTTTTAAATCCTTTAAAAAATAATTGTCTCTCAGCGCCGCTAATTGGGTTAAGCTAATTTAATTTCCATTGTGCTGGGAATATAAAATCGCTTGATTTACCGCTCGCTTGGGTTCGAGCGAAGGCCTATTTACCGCAAATGACTCACACATCAAATACGAGCGTGAAATATCGTTAAAGTCAGCATCAGCAACGAATAAGAGAAAGAAAAAAAAAGAAGAGCAAGAAAGAAAAAAACAACAGCAAGAAAAAAAAAACGAGAACGAAGGCTCTCGCGAAGCAATCACGAACGTCTCAGTAACTAAACACCGATATGCAAATATCCGGGAGGGAGCCGCCACCGCCTCCTCCCCCACCTCCTCGTTATATACCAGCGTCGGGTAATGGCATTATTATCGCCGCGAGCGCAGGAATTCGCCATAACAAAGTGACGGAAATGAATATTTAGCGGTATAATTTTTAGCCTCCCGAGCGCGCGTGATGCATGTGGCGAAACGCTATGCGGAGAGAGAACCAAAGGAAACGGGCTCGGTGCGCTGCCCCCGTGCTCTCGTGTGTTTTCGTTCTCTCACTCTCTCTCTCTCTCTCATACTCCTCGGGGCGCTCCTTGCTTCTTTTAAAGGCGCGCGCGCGCGCGTAATAAGGCCGTCGTCGTGAATTGCTCTCCGGGCCCATTCGTCGTCGCCATTCGTTAAATTACTCGTAGTCGTCGTCGTCGTTGTCGTCGTCGTTCAGACGAGCGCCTCACTCGCTTTAATTTCTTCCTTTTTTTTTTTTTTCCCCACTCGTGCCGCTCTTGGTATTAGCCAGGATGGGCTAGGCCTTTCTCTCTCTCTCTTTCTCCTTTGGCCTGTTCCCATATTACACGCGCTGTCTAAGCCTTACGAGCGCGCCGATGCAGCGTGTGTTCGACCGCCTGCTCGACGGTTAATCGAAGCACCCTGTGTGACGGGCTGTCGCTGCTGTTGCGAGCACGCTGTATAGTTGTTTACCGCTCGGTTGTTTTCGTGTGGGAGAACAGGCAGGAAGTGGTCGGGAAGTTTTGAAAATTTTCAAACTGAGCCACACCTACTGTACGGTACATATATGTACGTAGACAGTCATTATTTGAAGTTTCGTTTGGAAAGGTCGTTTGAAGGAAGGAAAAGTGAGTTGGGAAGATTTTTTGGATAACAATAAGTCGTTCTACGTTGCTGATAGTTTAATTCAATGAAGTTTCTTCTTACCATTTTAACACTGAGCTAAACTACGTGTTTAAGAGATTTAAACATTTTGTTTAATGTACTTACAATAATTGCAGTGAACTGTTTTAAATATAGCTTGCGTTTATTATCGAGCGCAACCAGTGAATGAAACCGTGAGATAGATGGCTCACTTCTAATAGAATACTTACTTTTAAAGCTAACGTGTATACTTGTATTACTGCAGTTATTTATCACAGAAAAGGAGACACTTTGATAAAAAAAATTTTTAGTCCATGTTCTTTTTTATCGTTTTCCCGTCACCTACATAGACTTCATTCGCCGATCAATATAATAATTAAGCCTTTGATGGCTCTTAAACGATACGAAGCTAAGGCTGAGAATTAAGCTCAAAGCAAGACGAGGAAAGAGCAAGGAGGGGGTGGGGGTCTGAAGAATGCCGAACTAATGAATGTAGTAGTGTCCTACTGGGCGATTAGAGTCCCCGCACTCTCGGAAGACTTTGGCGCGCGAGCACGAGCGTTTCCTCTTTCAATTGGCACCACTCGACGTATATACGGCAGCCTTTCTTCCTCACGCGCCAACCTTCTCCTCTCTTCGTAGCCCCCTTTTTTCATGCTCTTTTAATTAAACTTTCATGTATCTTAGTGGCACTTTAAATGCTCCTTGACCGAGTAATTATGTTCTTTGAACTTCTCGAGCGCGTAATTTAAAAAATTTCAATTTTTGCCTTTAAACGGGGATTTTTGTTCTTTGTAACGATATCAAAGGATCAAGTAATTATGTAGCCAGATTACTGGAAGTTTTACTTAATGGAAATTTAATTATTTTTAAGTATAATTCGTTAAAAACATTTCAAAGCATGCCTGGGTTGTAGCGTAATTTATTTCTTTGAGTCTTGAATCTCACATAAACATTTCAAATTATTTCCATTTGTTATAAACAACTTATCTCTAAATTCAAAAAATATTGTAATATTTACTATATTAATAATGCATTTTGATTATTCGATAGAGAAATAGTATACATAGTTTAACAATTTAAGTTTAGATACAATAGAGACCAATTTATAACAACTCGTTTAAGGAGCAAAATAATTCATACGAAAATTTTCATACAAAAGATAGACATTGCAATTGGACTTTAAGACAGGAGAAAAGCACGCAAAATATGCCGATTATCGGTGCCGCGTGCTTCCTTTGAAATGGTTATGCACCAGTAACCTCTCAACGCTTTTATGCAAAATATGCAAGTTTGCCGTGAGCTCCAGCGAGCAGCTCTTTTCACGGCCTCTCTTGAAACGATCCCTCACTTGCGCGGGTGCGCAGTTCAAAGGTTCTTAAATCATACTTCGCGCCGATGGCGCGATAGCTCCAATAGTCGTAAACGTGTGTATGTATGTATATAGTACGATCGAGAAGGCCGCTAAGAAAGTGCGAGCGGTCGAGCGACAGCTTTACGTATGTGTATATGTGTGTATGTGTGTGTGAGCGCGTAGCACTTTAGCGCTGACTTCGGTTCTCGTTTCTCATATCTTTTCTTTTCTTATCCAAATCAAATGATCGAGCTATAAATTTAGACCCTAATCGAAGTACTTCTTTTTACTGATCAATAAATGAGAGAACTGTTAAAAGGTATATGATGGGACTATTTTCTTTCATGAACTTTAAGAGGTATTGTGTATAGGTGTGTGTGTGTTCAGATGACAAAGTCTTATTACTGAAAATTCGAATGTGCGTGAAAGGCCAATAACTTATGAAGTGAGCAATAATTGAGAGCGTGGAAGCGAAATGCGTGCATGATAAAATATAAAAAAATTATTTTCGAAAATATATACTGATGAACATTACATTTATTGATTTCAGGTAAGCAATATGCTGTTCCTGATGTTATTTGATTATTGAAGACTTCAAATATTTAAATAATAGTTTATGATTTACAATACTAGGTAAGTGATCGCATCATTGAATATATTAATAAATTACTATGAGATAGTAAGAGTAAACTGCGCTTATACTCACACTTTCGTAAATATATTCTTTTAAATATATTCTCACAAAATGTGTATTATAGGAAAGACACACTGTTTTATGAAGCATAGTCCATCTCTTTTCACCATTCGATCAATAGGCACTTTCAAATTTACAGAACACCTTACCAACTCGTTTAGAGTACTCTAGTTGCGTCGACTCTAATTCTGTTATGATAAATTTCTTGAATACAAAACCATTGGCCTGATAACCCCTATCTTTCTTTGCCTATCTCTTAATTAATTTCAAGACTTCGTGACTACGCGATCCCCCTTCCATACCAAGGGTTAGGGAGACACCACAGATCCTATCGTGACGCGAGCCGATGACATGTCGTATGGTCATGAAGCGCGACGAATGTAAATGTCACCACGAATTCACTATCCCGCTGCCGAGTCAGACCTAGATTCGCACGCACTTGCCTGTTGCTCTTATCTATGTCTCAATAAGGATAGCTCAGACGCTTGCTACGCAGGTACTTCTACTGTTACTATTACAGATATTACTAAACTATTTAACTGTAGGAAGGTTTCAAGAACCAATCAATATAGGTGAGAAAGTAGTAAAGAAAGTTTTTTCATATTTCACGTTGGTCAAGTTGTTGAAAACTCTGAAAAATTGAATTGAACAGAGAGAAACAGAAAGAGTTGCATAGTATGGCAGATGCCTGCGATTCGCTAAATTTACAGCGCGTTAAATGATACTTTCGTACACGGAGAGAAACAATATAATAAATATAATTTATAATAATAATTACTATGTTGTGTAAGAACAGTGGGATATACTCAAATTATGGATAGTTTTATTATGATTATAACAAATATTACTATAAACATAATAATATTGGCAACACTGCTTAAGAAATAAAACTATATCAATCAAGAAAAATGTTACATAGTAAAAATTGTACTATAGTAAAAATTTTTAAAATAATGTAATAATATTTGACATATAACATTAGAGTTAATATTATTTAACTAACAAATTTTATTATAAAAAGAGTAAAAATTATACTATCATAAAATTTGTATCACAATATAAAAATATTCATAACATTAAGTTAGAACTATTATTTTGCATGTTATAAATTTTATCATTGAAAATAAAATCTTCTCATAATTATTAGTAAATGATTTTCAATAAATTAATAAATAAATACAAGTTTTGCATATGCATTTTTAATCTACTGAATAAAATATATTTTTTCTAATACGTTTATTTCGTGGTGTGTATCTGTAATACCGACAGCGTAGGGTATAACAGGATAATAGTTCGTATCTAGCAGTGCGTTAGTAGTCTCGCAGTCAACACACTCGACTGTCGTCCGGACAGTCGAGTGTGTTGACTGCAAAAGCGATCAAAATAATTTTTAAGTGTTAGGTATAGGTAGAAAAAAATGCGAACGTATACGACAATTGCAACTGAAACATGTAAATATTATATAATAACATAAACAAAAAGCTAATCGGTGAAATTATACGAATACAACTGAAATCCTTTCCCAATGTAAAAGTATGAAATTAATCTTTATTTTTTCAAATTTATATTTAAAAATTACTATGTTGAATAACAAAAATTACTATATTGAATAATAAAAATTGCTATATTTAATAGCAAAGATGATTATGTGTAAATTTTACTACGTTACATAATAAAAACTATTATTCGGTTGATATGTCACACTTTTCCTACACAACATAATAATTTTTGTGACAGATTATTTAAGTACTTATTATATTATTTTTCTCCGTGTAGAGCTGCAAAAATGTTATGATAATGCAAGAGAAAGTTTAGTTCTTTTGGTAATTTTTTTAAGAGTGTAAATTGCATTCAAGAAACGTTCGATATTTTTATTTTTCCAATTTATAAATGAATAAGTTGTAATTAGTTTCTGTATACATTTGTAGATAATTAATATGAAATATTGATAATTTACGAAGAAGCAAGATTGCTTTGTTGTTTGCAATCACAACGTAAACATATATTTGTTGTTTCAATTATATTATAGTTTATAATTAATAATATAGCATGTTTGCATAAAGCATAAGGATTTTACAAAGAGTTTAATCAACATTGTAAACAAATCATCAGACATGCAAATTAGAAAAATTGTAACGAAATTTGTTGAAGAATTTCCAGTGGTGATAGAAATTATATTTAAATACCTTATCAATTTTTATTTTCGATTAAAAATTCATGCTGGGTGAAATCAGGATTCTATCGCGAAAATTCTATAACCCAATAAGTGTCCAAGAACTAAAGCACAGGTTGAAAAGTTTAAATCTGCGTCGAAATACTATTCAAAGATAGCAAGTCGTTTATTTTATTTTCAACGATCAAATGTTTACTCAAAGTTGTCAAATTTCATAACAGAAGTAACTTCCGTGAAATATAAAATATTTTATTATGCTTTTAGAATACTTCTTGTGATTTTATAATCCGTGACTTTTTGTTGACGTTTTATATGAATTGATATACCATTTCCATAATTTAGCAGCGTAGAATTACCGTTCTTTTGTATGACTTGCGGTATAAATTATTATTTTTTTTTATGAATCAAAGAAAGCATCTATTTGAACAACAACAAAGTTTATATTACACTAGTCATCTCTAAGCGAGCTTTGCGCGTCATTTTCGTTTTTGTAACCTAACAACCCATTACTCCCATCAACTAAATCACGAATAAAATGATTTCACAACAAATCCATCATTTTTTTAAGATAGGATTTTGCAATGAAATTTCAGAACAAACAGTGGCAAACTTACCCTCACAATTATTCATGAAAATCCATCAATTTTCTTTCGGCCATTCGCAAAAGAATTTCGAATTGAATAGCCTCGTTAATAAATCGGGTGAAAATCGATTAGCCTATAAAAAGCTCATTGAAATTTAATAAACCTTTCCTTAAAAAAAAAAGAAGAAAAAAAAGAAAAGCGACGATGCGCCATAAAGTATACGCGAATAAAATTCACGAGATAATAAACTCCCTCGCGCGTGCACGGCCGTAATGCAATCAGCGCTCGCACTTGCGGGTGCGTAAAGTGAAAGCGCCGCGTATATACGTATAGACTCGCGCACGCGCGCGCGCGCGACCGCAGTATAATCGCTCATTAAGTTTTATCGGCGAATTCGGTTATATAGGAAACGGCGCGTCGATAGCGTATTGACCGCGCGCCGCAACCTTTCCTGATGCGCACGCACCGAGAGTCCTTGCCATATACGTACATATATACATACATATATACATACATATACGTATATATGTATATATATATATATATATATATATATATCCAGGTACGTAAATACGCACAGCGAGGCCGTTCACTTAAAATCTCCTCCGATAACGGGCTGGTACGAGGAGAGGCCGCCTTTACGGCTTTTCGCCGATAGTCACGCGCGTTACAATGGCATAGCAGCGCGCGAGGATAAGGCCGGCAAGGTCGGTAACCGACCCTCTCTTGTATATTCTCCGCCTCCCGCACTACACACATATATGCCGCGTAATAATACGCGAATGCGAAACGGCGGCTCACGCGTCAAGTATGCGAGAGCTGTTAAAGGCGCTGGCTACGCAATATCGGCTGCCAGGAAAAGAAAAAAATAAGGAATTCCAGAAATTTCCTTATCGTGCCAGATTGACTTTTATCATTGCGCCGTTAGTCGCAATGGGGAGTGAATGTGCGCGAGCACGAGGATATGCGTATCAGAAGAGGAAGGCGTGCGAATTGTAGATATACATGAGTGAGGCCGTCGAACTGAAAATGAAGAACATTCGGTGTATTGATTTATGTTTCGGGATTCGATTGAATTCTTTATGTCTATTTTTTTTGCAGAATAGAAATGATTTTTTTTTAAACCCCACAATGTAAAAGATGTTAAAAATTCAATACATTTTTGAAGTTATCAAAAGTTCGCTGTCGTTGTTGAACCCAACTCCAAACATTTAGCAAAAGCTCTCCCCAAAACCATCTATCAGTATACTAAAAGACTTCATTGCAGGTTCTTAATCGAAACCGAAAGACACTTATCAAACAAAAAGTTAATCTGACAGTCGCACTCCGTGCCCCGCAGTCCTCAGCCAGGAGTTTGTCATCTCGGAAAATTCTCAATTACTTGGGCTATACAATGACAAAAGGCAAAGCGCATAGATTGAGGAGGCGCAAGACCAATATTGACAGTACGTGCTAAACTCTCCCGACGAGAGTTCGCGCTGCGGCTGAGCGTAACGAAACAGTACACAGCGAGCGAGACAGCGGGAGGCATCGATTACATACACACACATACACGCGTGCGCATACGCACTCCCTCTCTTACTTATCTATACACATGTAGTACAAGTAGGCAAGCATGTACACCGCTCGTATAAGCCATCTGCTCCTTAATGGTATAGTGTATGCGCGCGCGCGCGTGGAGTAATTGTCGCGCGACCGCCGCCGGCATTTTTACGCGCCATAACGAACATTAGGTTAATACGAGGCACGCGAAAAAATCGTAAAGAGCGACGATGCATATATATATATATACATATACTGCTACTGTAAGCGCGTATATGTGTATATATGTATATATCTTTAATACGGCAGCGTACTTCGATAAGAATCGTTTTTCGCATTTTTCTTTTACATCGGGGCTTTATACTAGCTGGCAGCGCTATGTAGTTACGTGAAAAAAGGAACTCCGGTGATAATAACGCAAGGCGAGTTCTTTTGCGAAAATTTATAGACAAGCGCCGGCTGTTACGACGCGAATGTATATAGATATATACGTACGTACATATATATATATATATATATATATATATATATATATATATACAGAGTATAGAGCGAGTTGCAAAAAAAGGATAAATAATTGAAATGATTATTAATCGGGCACGCTTACGGAATCGAATTACGGTGGGGCTGCAAATTGAAAAGGCTATATCGATCGGCAGATAAACTATTTATCGGCCGTCAGGCGGTGCAACGCGCATGGTGACGAAATTCCGCAGGCCGTAAAAATTCGCGACGGTTTTTACTGCTACTGGCCGCGCGCGCGCAACTCGTAAAAGAAACGGACGAGAGCGGCGAGTTTTATGCGGCGCGTAAAACGGGGGAGCAAAAATGTATAAAGTCGAAAACCGGTGCGCCCTATTTCCCGTTTAATAATTGATCTAGCGATTAGGCCGAGGCCATTATCGCGCTAACTCCGTTTGTCCAATTATAATTTGGGCTATCGAAGAGCGCGAGAGCTCGCGGTTAAAGCGCCGCGTGTTGCGACAAAGCGACCTCTTTCAGGCACTGAAAAACGAGGTTGATAGCGAATGGTGCAGGTTGAAAAAGGGAGAAAAGAGAAAAAAAGGACGCGAGTATTTAGTTTCGCGGATACTTTGATGACTCATGTGATTAACAACCGGTACATTTGCTTATTTGTTTCACGGTCGCATTAAGCCAAAAAAATTATCTTGTTTTTATAGTTTTGAAAGTTGATCAATTTATGAGGGTTGATTAGCAACACCTGAATTTGTCGAAAAATTGAAATTTGCAATGCGCTGGATTTATGTATTTATTTGAGTATTATTGTTTATAGAGCATGCTTCATCCCTAATGATTAAGAATACCGACCTTCAAACAATATGAATTCCATGTTTCCAAAGAAAAATACCATTGTATCTATAAGAACAAGTCAATAAACAGATAAGTAAAAACGTTCGATAAATAAAGTTGTATATAGCATCCCACATCAATTTTTTACCGAAACCTCTAGATCCCCGAAACCCGAAAAAATTTCCCTAACTCAATCGAGAGAGATTCTCTCTCTCTCTCTCTTACTCACTCGATAAAAGGTTTAACGCAATTTCCAGGGTGGCAACGGTGGCGGCGTCGGCGGCCTCCTCAAAATTTATTTCATCGGCCATCGACACACAATCATCGTCCTGCCCAGGGGCCATGTATTCTCATCCCCCTTTTCATCCACCTACACACACACGTAACCACTCACATGTACACCCTTACATATAAACGTATATTTTCTTGGAACGAACGGGCGAAGTAGGCCGAACAACACACGTGTGTGTACGTATATATATAAGGTATCGACGCCTCGACCTCCGCCGTCGTCGCGGGGATAAAAATATGGGGCGGACCATATACACTATATACGTGTGTGCGTATATACGGAGGGAAGGAAAAAAAGGGAACTAAAAAGGGAATCGCCGCCGCCGCCGCCGCCGCAACCTATACGTGAACGGAGTTCGAAGACGCGGGATTACCGTTTCGTATTTGCGCCTGGCAGATTATTAAATTTATGACCGAAGAAAAGGATTTCCCGACGTTGCCACCGACGTCGATATATATGTATAACGCGTGCACACGTCTCGCGTGCTATCCTCCCTTCTTGATGCGTTAATAAGGCGGGGAGAAGCTGTGAAAGGAATGTGTCATACGTGCGCATGAACGAACGCTACTGTCGTGTACAGACGACAATGGGTTTAACATGACGTAATTCAAGAATTAGGCTACGCGTTGCTGGGTGCTTTGATTGGATGAACGCCGCGACGACGCCTCGTTAATAAGCTCGGAGGTATACAGTAAGGGGTTGTGAGCACGCATGCGTGGTGAGGGGGTGGTAAGGTGAGATTTGTTTTGGAAAATTTACGAGGTTAATAAACGCGTGATTTTTCTTTTAATTAGATGAAAATGCAGTGATTGACACGTACTGTTATATGTTTATTAGGCTTTTCCGTTGATAGTTGCGGTGGTAGAAACTATTATGGGCTGATTCTCAGTACCAATGTTGAATATTAATTTGTTCGATGTGTGTCAGAAGTTGTAAAGAATGCAATTTTTTTGTTGGTATTGTTTAGACGAGTCGTAAAATGAGCATTGATATTCTCGAGCGTTGCAAAATGCGTATACTTGCATCATATGTTATGTAGAAGCTTAGAGAGTGACTTTTATTACTTTAAAGGTTTTGTTCGTATTATTTATAGACACGATTGGTTGTTATTCAGACATTATTAAAAATACGTTTATTTATAGTATATTTGTCAGAATATTTATATTTAACTATTACGAAGATCCGACAGAGATTATTGATTTACATTAAAGTATTTACGATAAATATATTAAGAGGATCCCTCTTACTTAAACAAGAGGTACTTATCCTGACTCTTCTTTTCCCATTTTTTGTTCTACTTTAAAATTTAAGTCACCCTAAGTCACCCATAACATGACAAATCACTTTTCGTTTACACATTATAGAAACACTCTAATGTAAAATAATCGTACAGTTATATCTTTAATATTTATATTTTTTCAAAATTATATATACATAAACAATGATAAAAATTCTTTTTTTGCGTAAAATACATCAATAATTAAACAATAATTATCAAACGAAAACTTTCTCCTTATCACACGTAAACATACACCAGCTAATACAAATTCATCGCATACGCAGGCAAACATTTAACAAATTAAGGAAAACTAAAACACTGCGGAGCACTCAAATTAATTGAACACGCGGGCTCCAACTACGGTACAGCCGCACGGCAAATAGGCTCATTGCGTCGATTAGTTTACTTATTCAACGCCAGAATAGTATTAATCAATTAACGCACAGCTTTGGTATGACGGGGGGGGGACGTAGGTACAGTAAGCACGAGCGTCTGTCAACAGAATAGCCGCGTTCGTTATATATCTCGCATGTATGCCAATTGTTCGCCACGGCTGTTGTCCTCGCTCACTAGCGTACATGTGTGTTTTGCCGCGGAACCTCGCGTGGCCGAATTCGCGCTTCGGGAAACACACACACACACACCCACATATATATACACACACAGGTAAATCGGTATATATTTCGGGAAGGGGGCTATTCCCGAATCGACTGGAGGGAGGCGCACCAAAGCCGCTAAATACAACATCAATATCATTAGCGATATCCGTCACGTCAATGCGTCCCGGACGGCCTATCTCTCTCGCCTGTTGCGCTGCTGCCGCTACTCTCAGTTCGCTATAGCAAAGAAAGAGAGAGAGAGAGAGAGAGAGATTATATTGGGGCTCATCAATCTTGTTTGAATGCTCGCGCACGTTTTACAAGCTTTTGCCGCTTCTGCACGGCCTTTCGCTGTTGTATACTTTGCGCATTAAATGGCGTTTATAAGCTGCTCGAAGGGCGCTGCGCGTTGTGTCAAATTAACCGTGCAGCTGAAAGTGATGGGTAAATTAGTTGCACTTTGCGCGACTTTTGGAAAACTCGGTTATTGGCTCATTTCTTTTTTTATGGAGCGAACTTGTTGTAAATCTTTGGGAGGATGATTCGAACAGATGGTTTGTCATTTACCGTGGCATATTTTAACGATCAACTTGCAACTGTGCGCGGGGGGAAATTTTATGTGGATAGTAGCGTGAAAATCGAATTAAACCGTTGAAAATATGGTGAAAACCATTATGGTAGTGTAGGGAAAATCGATGTAACGAATGGAGAATTGACGGGAAAAATACGAAATTGCCTCTGCGTTACTGGAATCATATTTTTTTTATTTAAATAAATATGTATTAATATTATGATAAATATTATGATATTACGGGATAATAATATTACAAACGGAATAAAATAATCATCAAGTTAATCTGGATTATTCATTTTGAGCATATTAAAGCTAAGCTTTAACTTTGCGTAGGCCAAGTGCAAATAGACGAGCAGTAGTTTTTCATATTAAATAATGCCCATACATATAAATAAGCTAATCCCTATATAAGATAATTCCAATTCATTTTGTTTGTAACACGATAAAAAGGTGTCATAATAATTTGAAACAAATAACGCATCGTATATAAAATATTTCTAGCCATTCTCGCACAATTTATGAAAATTGCACATAGGAAGAATCTTTATTTGGCCTATGGGGAAATGATATGGGCCAGAAAAAGAAAATCGACGGTGCGACCAGAATTACATATTGATTATTATAGGATGTTGGTACGTTCTGGAAAAGGGAGACCTGTGGTCACGCGTGGGGGGGAAGAGAACGAAGAACGACGTCGAGACGAAATACTGAAATAATGCTGTCGGCGGTTATTGACGTTATTGCCGACAATTTGTCACCCAGGCGAATACAGGGCTGAAAGCGAATAATTACATTGATATCTGCGATAAATCCTGCGACGAGCGCTTCAATCAAAGAAAAAAATGCGAGCACCGAAGGTCCGGTTGGAATGGAGGTGGAGCATAAAAATGATGTATGCTGCGAGGCTTCTTTTTCTCGTATATGGCAGCTCCCTATCTCTGCTATATACGACCAGTTCAAATTGATGTGATGCAATCAGAAATTTCTGTGGTTTAGGTTGTATTAGAATTATCGTTACTTATGTTTATTCTAATATGTTGGTTTTTATTTAACATTAATTTATTTTATTTATTAATAAATAAATAATAATATGAATATATGGAGAAAATAATTAATCAAACAATTAATATAATTAAATGACGAAATAAAATAATAAACAATAATTTTAAAAAACTTAAATAACTTAGTTGGTTTGTTACGTTTCCGATAATTATTTTATTAGTTTATCTAACTGTGTTTTATATAATAGATTAGTTAAATAATTATTTAACAACATGAGCTAATTGAGTTGATAATGACAACTTATTATTTGACTCGATACAGATGCTGTAGACGATACAAATAATTGTTCTAATTATTAAAATTATAGATTAACCTAATCATTAGGCTGAAACTTGACTCTGTTTGTTTCGAATTCCACACGTTAGATAATACACTCGTATAGAAATCAAGATACAGCTAGGTGCAAATAAAGATACAACAACGAGCGCGCTATACTATAATTCGACACAGTTAGAAACGCAAAATAAAAGTAATTTACGAGCATGGTATTGATTACACTATAGCGTCGATGGCTGCGTGCGGCGGCGGAGCGTTGGCGTGGTATAAAGCGTTGCAATTGAAATCCTCGCAGAGTCGTGCATTATCGGGAGCAAGCGTAAACGACTCCGAGCCTATTAGGACCAGCTTCCTGGCGAGATCTATCGCTTTCTCTCCTTCCCTCTCTTGCTCTCTCACTCTCTCTCTCGGCTTCTTCCGTATTCGCGGGTCACGTGCTCATTGGGGAAGTTCCATTAAAACCTATTAGCCATTAAAACGTCGAAATATTTTACGTTCAACGACAGGGGCGTCGATGGCGACCGTTAGATATATGGTGTATATACCGTGCGTATATATACGCACACATACGCGTTGCGGTAACATGTATAGAGCAATATAATGGCTCTTCGCACCCCAAAAACAAAGGAATGCATTCTTACTTGGGTGAACCCTGGTTCTTGTCTTGCCCCCATTTCACGTGCTTTCGAGGAAAAATCTCTTATCGCGTCGGCGTGCGCGAACGATAAACGTATATAGGGTCAATCTCGAGAAGGCAATTTTCCCCGATCAATTGCAGGGCTATAGGTACGTATATATACACACACGAACGTGCGTGTGCGTGTAGACAAAGACTTTTGTTGTTTTATGTCTACGAGTAGTACTGCACTTAACGAAAATGACGGATTTTGATTCATTGGCATGATTGAAAAGTTAGCTGTGAGTGAACGTGCGTTAGTTAGACATTATTTGAATGTCTGTAGATTAATTTATTGTTTGAAATATTGTTCATATTCATATTATTTATCGATTTTTGTTTATTTTATTTTGCATTCAAAAACTTCTCTACGTACGTGAACATATTGTTAGTATATATGTATTATAGTTTAACACTATTTTTTTTATTATTGTTTACCAAACATAACTGTTTGCATTCGTATAAAATAAAAATAAATTAATGTAAAGAACTTTCAAGTAATATATAGGTACAATTGAGTAGTTCAGAAAAGCTATCTATAACATGTAGGTGGCAGCACCTCCCATGTAAGAGTCTATTACTATATGGTTGCATCGACGTATGCAATGAAATTTTTTTATACACACCTCCAGCGACTAATAACATTCTGGGAACTGAAATATTTTACTGTTAAGTAATCATATTGCAAACAACTTAAAAATATATAAATATTGTTAAAGCAAACATTATATTAAGTCTATTATATTAACTTACTTTCAATAACGATAAATGTTCAATGATGCAATAAAAAACCCTCATATTATTATTAAATAAAATTTGACCAACTAGAAGTTATGAATATTTTCTAAGGTAGTCGCCTCAAGTCGATTCCTTTTTAATATTATCCACCGCTAACTACAACCATACAAAAATAACGACACCACGAGCCTATTCAATAAATTCGGTAGCCAAGGGTTAAGTAGTCACGAAGACGCGCGCATAAAGATTTCAACAGCCATGATTCCCGTTTCAGTACCGTATACAGCCCAAGATAGAAGGGGAAAGAGTACGGCCAAGGGACTGGCCAGCGGCGTCCACAGTTACGCAAGGGAAACGAGGAGGAGGGGGCGGGGGTCGAGAGCGCGTCGTCGTCGTCGTCTCCTCGATAAGAGTCGTTTCCTTAATCCCCAGCGTCCGCATAAGTTAACTATGCATCCGCACGGCTGAATTATTTATCGGGCTTCGACGACATCGCGAGGGTAACGTCTCTCCACATACGTATACCCGCACATACACGGGGTTTGCCTCACACGAGGTCCGAGTTTCTCTCAGCAACGACGACGACGATCTGACCGACACCACCACCACCACCGTTGCCGTTGCCTCTGCATTTTTCACGCCTCGGAAATATGCTCTCCAAGCGGCGTCAGGAAAGAGAGGGAGAGGGATAATGAAAGCAGCGGATGAAATATAAATCACCGGGTTTCTGAACGACTCATTTGCCCTGCGCGCTCTAGGAAATCTCTGCGTTCTGTCCCGATCCTTAATTCGAACGGGGATGAGCCAAGAGAGGGGGAGGATTGAGCGAGCGGAGCAAGGGGGTGGACACTACTTGATTTACGCGGTTTCACGGGCATGTTTCACGAAGTACTACCGCTGGTGAGAGGAGCCACTCGAGCACAATGCAAACGCCTCGTTCGTTCCGTGATTTCGGAAGTGTGGCCTCGAGGTTTTATATACGTGCGGAGCCCGCGTGTGGAAATCAATCGAGAAAATTTTCAGGACGATAAAGTTTCGTCAGTGAAGGAGGAGGAAATCTTTGCTTGCTCTCGGATCTTTTGTGCATGGGAACCGTGAATATTTGGGGTGCTTGAGATGCCTCGTTATTTTTCTTTACGACTTTATTCAGAAATTATCTAGCAGATAAAGAATGATATAAATATTTCATTTTGCTATTGATTACAATGTATATATAAAACTTTATGAAAGATAAAATTGAAAATCGTCAAATAGAAAGGTATAAGTCACCGATATACTAAATAAACCTGATATCGTACGCTTAACAGCTGCTATATTGGGAACAGATCGAATCTCCTCTATACATCGACTCGAAGTCAATTTGTAGCAATAGCCGGGGAGTCATAAAATTACATAAAAATCGGAGAAACAATCGCTGCACACGCTCCTCATTAAACCACGTCCCCCGCTCACCACAAACAATACCCGCAACACAACATCGTCGCGATTTCCTCCTTCGTCGTACCAATACGTAATCACCTCTATCATATAGCCAAACACGCCCGCGTCTTCCAAAAAAAAGAATGAAATCGCAAAAAGATTCAACGAATCCGAGCATTACACATGAAAGTGTTCGCGCGCATTGCTAGACCAACCTATTACCATAGAGGCGTTATTCTATTGTCCGGTACGTACGAGTACGAGTGTAGGGAGGAGTCGTCGACTCGCTGGGTGCGTTATCATCCGCGGCAATCTCGAAAAAGCACGAGAGAGAGTAAGTGTGCGAGAGCACAGCAGCTCATCGCCGCCACGCCGAGCCAAAGAGATATCCCAGGCCAGTAATCCTCGCAATATCCAGTGCGACCAATTTCATAACCCAGGGTTCTCTCTCTCTCTCTCTCTCTCTCTCTCTCTCTCTCTCTCTCATTCTGCGGTGTGTAAATGGCAGGAGGCGAAAGAAACGAGTGGCAAAGGGCTGCTGGTCCATTGAAAGATATTGGCCATCTCCGGTCGGTGGTCAGAAAATTTTCGCGCGTATATGTGTGTATGTATGCCTGGGCGTTCATCACCCACGCGACAAAAGTGAAAGGGAGAGTAGAGAGGGAGAATATAGGACGGGATAACGAGTATTTTCACCCACGTGCTTTTCCGGCTTCATCCCTTATTATTTTCTTTATCTCTTTTATGAGCACAGGCTCACTCGCATTATACGCACATGCGCGCTGGCTAATAATTCACATCTTCGTACACATTGCCTTCAACGCTCTTTTCTCCCTCTCACCCACATCGTCATGAGTTTTCCACCACCGCATCGCATATATTCACGCGTTCGCCCGCGCGCGCGCGTTTCTCATATTCCATACATATAGTGCATGTGGCAGCCTAGCGCAACGAGTTTTCCGTCTTGCACGATGATGCTTTCTTTGTCCCGCGGCCCATTTTCGCTGAGCGCATGACGCGAGTATCGTCGCTGCCGCCGCCGCGGCGTCATTCCCCTTCGGTGAAACCGCCGCCTCTCGCACCCTCGTGGATTTTCCGGCCGGTTGCCTGGGCTCTCTCTCTCTCTTTCTTGTCGCGTGCGCGAACGCGCGCACACACACACACCCAGAGCCCGAATTCTCTTTGTCCTAGTTATCGTTTTCTTCGCCACCCGGACTCTTATATATATATATATATACCGTCTCTTCTTGTCTCTTTGTCTGTATATTGGTAGATTAAGCGAGGTTTAATTTAACTCTTAACGTCGGCTTGTATTATTCAAACGGGCTCTGAGGATTTAGGGCCGCACTAAAAGTTTTTCAGAGTATTGAAAATAAAGGAATTTCATTGTTCTTGGCATTGTTATGAGTATAATGCTTTCATTTGATCTTTTGCGGTTTTTAAGATAAACCAACTTTGTTACAAAAGTAAAGAAATTATATGGTTTTATAAATGAATATTCATGAAAATATATAAAAGGCAGTTTATTAGTTAAAATACGAATAATTGTGATATCGCGATGGTAGATTGCAGATATTGGTATTCCAAATGTTAAAAAAGAAATTGCAACTTTTTATCTTTCACCTGATTGCCCTATCTGAAAACTTGTTCCTTTTCTCAAACAAATCGAATCTATAGTTAGAATGGAAATAATGTTTCTTTAGTTATATAGTCATTTCAGAAATATGCCTATGATAAACTTGTCGCCGGTTGTAAAAATAAATTGTTGTAGAAAGCAAATGATTCTCAAATACTGAAACCAAATAAGACGAATAAAAAGAATGTTCCGTTTTTACAACTAAATTTTCATTTCAACTTTTCCTAATTCTCAGCATCAGAGTTCTTTTTAACAATTTTGTTTTTACAATTGGAAATAATTGTAGATTAAAACACATTTTCACAATAATCATTAAAATATTAATGAATAATTTTGCAGTAATTAATTTTTCTTACTACATCTTATTATTCTATAAATTATAAAATTTAACGTTTCAACCTGATGTTTTATAAATCGTATTTCAATTCGCCTCCCTTTAAATTATGCAGACCGAGGAAACGAGAAATAATCTGATTTTCGGCCATAATAATGAAATCGTCGACATTGCTTAACTGGCTTCAACTTTTCCTACCTCCCGTCTCTCCCCTTCCAATTATTACGAGCGGATAGCTCTGGCGCTCCACCGCTCTTCTCACGGAATTCCTCGACTTAACAGAAACGCCGCACATCCACAATTACGCGCTCGCTCACATAGAAAGACCGAAAACAAGAGGCGGCGAACGGCCGAAGAGGATTGCTCTATATAGTATATATACGCATAACATTCTCTCTATCTCTCTCTCGCGCTCTCATTCTCGAGCGAGGGTGGAAAATATCGAAGAAACCCGGTGGCCGAGCAAAGTTCCATCGTTTCGTTTTCAGTGATGCATGACGCCGAAGTTACTACTGACCCTATCCGCCCACCGAAACAACCCTATTTCCCTTTCGACCCTTCGGTTGTTCCTCTTCTCTCTCTCTCTCTCTCTCTCTTTCTATCTCTTCGCTTCCGTCGAGAGAAGTTCAGACCTCCCGTTACTATATATACGCTGCTACGCCGCCCTTTGGATATTTATTTCCATTTATTTCTCTCGACGAGTGTGCGGTAAGAAGGAAACTCGCACACTCACATGTACATATATACAGCCATGAGTCTTTTGGCGTCGTTACACTCTGTTTCCTTCGAGTTTGCGGCACACTGGCTCAGAGTTTTCCGTCTCTCTCTCTTTCTCTCTTTCTCCCTTTCTCTTACATGTAAGAGTGTCCGAGGCGCCACGGATGACAATGCGCGACGTCGGCGGACAAGTCCGCAGCCGAGGATTTGCGCGCGGGAAGAAAGAGAGAAAATGTTCGGGTCTTCGGCGTCGACGTAATTCTGTCGATATAAGCTCTCTCGCGAGCTCGTCGTACGAGGGATTTTTCTCCCCGTTGCAGTTACGAGGAGTAACCGAGATGAAAGTCTTTTTTGTACATTGATAAAAAGCATCACCTTACGCGCTCGTCGTTTTGTTATAGGGCGTTAATGTGCTGGAAACGCAAACGATACGTGACGAGCAGTCGCATGTTTTTTTTTCATTTTTATATTTATTTCTTAATTTTTTTTTTTTTTTTGCAATGCATTTTTAGTATTATTAGGTATTACAAATTTAATCTACATTAGTGCGATATAGTCATCAAACTCGTGGAATTAAAGATGAAACGTTAATAAATAAAAGTAACAGTTATGAATATTTCACTTTCATAAGGTGATATAACTGCATTATGTATATGAAGATATCATTCACAAGAAAAAAATCAGCTGAATAGAAAAGTACGATCAATAATGAATGTAAGTACCTTTACCTAGGAAAAAAAAACTATATGTTCCTCTTCAATAATCCAAAAAAGAAATAAATCACGATGACGAAGGCGTGTGCGCGACAGAAATGAGATTGTACTTATAGCCTTAATGCCCAAGTCACGAACGGCCAAGTAGGAGAAAGAGAGACAATTTGACGATCGCCTACGGGCGTTTGCGCTTGGCGAAAAATCCGAATGGATTTTGCAATTCCGCAACGGTCGTTGCTGCTGCTCTTTTCTCCTTCCCCACTGTCCTCTGCGGTTTTCGCCCCTGGGACTAAAGCTTTGCCATCGTGAAAATGGAGAGCTTTTCTCTTAAATGCACGAGTAGAAGAGAGAAAGACACACAGAGAGAGAGAGAGAGAGAGAGAGAGAGAGAGAGAGAGGGAGAGAGAGAGAGGCCAATGCTTCGCCTTTGGGCCGAAAGCAAATCTTGGGATTACAATGAGTGAAGCCGATTTCGAACCTAAATAAATAACACACTGGCGGGGGAAGGTTTCCCGGCCTGTCATCTTCTACTCTTTCTCCTTCGACGCTTTTCATTATTTATGCCTTATTTGCGCTCTTGACCGAAGTTTGATTTGCAAGCTCAATTTGGACTGTTTATTTGCGAATTAGCGTCAACATACTGCCCAGTTGAGTCGAAGTACGATAATTTCTAGACAACGACCAGCTATTCAAACACGTAATACGTACCCTAGATGTCTATATATAAATGTCCATTTATAAAATTATTGTTTATAGCAGATGTATATTATTCACAAGTTTATATATATTTTCAAAGAGAAACGGTGATAAGAAATTCATGAATTGATATTTTCTATGCATATAGATATAGACAAATAGGGTACGTATTTCCCATAGGCTCAAAAGTCTGGTCGTTAACCTTAAGATTGTATTGGCTATACAATCCCTGCTAAAAGTGACGTAAATATGAAACGTTGTATTTTTCACACTTTTTAAACAGTGAAACTAAAAAGAAAACGTTATATTTATAAAGTAGTGTACTAAAATTAACAATTTATAAAGTTTTAACAATCAAATTTATTTTTTTTATATTATTATTAGTTATTATGTTGTCTTAAACTTTTGGATGTGAATTCCGCAGGCTTTTAACATAAGATGATAAAATAATGAATTTTTTTATTGTTTAAATCGCAAATAGTTAACAATTTATGTTTCAAAATATAAATAAAATTATTTAAAAGATAGAAAATGCATTTAGTAAATCGCTTTACTTAATTATACAATAATTAAGAACTCGAGATACTAAAAGCAGTGTTACTTTTTTATTGATATTTTCTATATTATCCCACCTAGAGTCTTGATTTTGGTATGCATTTATTGCTAAGACCTAAGTTTATACAGGTAAAAAATTTCAAAATCTTCTTAATGTATGTTATATATGTATATTTGATTAGAATGGGGTAAGAGGCTGTGATGTGCGAGTCTCCTATAAGAATACGTGTTAAATGAAAGTTGTTATAATTTCTTTAAAAACCCATGAATTGCTCTGAAATCTTGCATGAGTCTTCCTATTAACAAAATATATTTAGTTACAAATTTTGTAATAGATGGTATTATTTTGACTTATACCTCATACAACCTTAATAACTTTTTCTCGAAACTTACTTGAAGAAAACATGTATATTTAGCAAATATTTCTCAACATAACTCATCCTCCCAGTATTTTTATTTTAAAATATCGATATTTATAACTTATTTTGAAAAGGCTCATTCTTACAAAAAAAAAACAAGCTTACTCAAAATTATTATTGAAAATAATATTCACCTAGAATGTGTAAATAAAATGTATTGTACCATTTAATTAATAATTTATATCGAAAAGAAAAATTTGTAGTAAAAACAAATTGAAATTTAATTCTTTTTAGTTCTTGATCTATTAGATAGTATTAGAATGTTATAATACTATTGAAGGACTTTACTTTTTTTCGTGATTTTCATGATACGAGTTTTTCAATAAAAAGATATTAAAGAATTATACAATATAATAATCATCTTTACTTTTGGAAAAAGCAGAAGTGAAGATCAATCTGATAATATTTAATGCTTTTTTGTCAAATTTTAGGATATTTGCTGTGTTTAAACAAACTTATTTAGGCACGAAAACAATTATTTTCTAAAAAATAGTGAATTTAAGAAATCCTTTTAAAACTTTTTGTGATAACGATTCCAAAGCTTCCTCTTGAAGAAGGCAAAAATTTACCAAAGTAATTGAAGAACACCTCAACACGCAATGTAATCCCAACAGCAATTAATTTCATTCTAACCCAATTCTAGAAACAAAGAACGCTGTTGATCATAGGTTCGAATTTATAGGTCAATTTGGGGATAAATCTAATTCCCTTAATTAAGGGAAAAACGTTCGAACAAAGTCTTACTCCGCTATCGACTCTTTGCACAGTAGCAGCTTATTGCTTAGTTCCGTCTCGAATGCGGCCGTGCAGCGGTAGCAGCAGTAGCAACCTGTCTTCGCAAAACTCGGACATAATAAACGGACAATCAATCAATTACCCTCTTTCTCCTTGCCAACAGGCGCGCATCTCTCCTTTCTCTCCTTTTGTTCCCTCACTCCCCGCGCGAATCTCTCGCCCCGACTGATCCTCGGCCTCGCAAATCCTTTGTCTAGTATAGCACAGCTACAAGCCTCTCTCTTTCTCTCCCTCTCTATAGCACTTACCGACTGTTTACGCGCCCCGGGGGCTCACAATCTCAGAATGTGCGTGTAAGCGAATCGACATCTTGCAATCTTCTGCGCGCACCTGCGCACCGATAATACGCAGGGGGTTGTTTGTCCTCGTGGCCCCCTTTCGTGCCCTCCGCTCTATACACTCGTACAACACACGCACATACACAAACATTGAGCATGGTTTTTCCCCCCCAATACCCGCACATGCATCGCTTATATACATGCTGCGTTGCGCACCATAATACAATTCGTTAATTTGATCGTATGGCAAAGGGTTGGTCAGCTCACGAAAACCGACACACATACAACAACGTGGCAAGCGAACGTGATTCGGCGTGATGGATGAACTCTTTCGTTACAGCGGACGCGTTATATATATATACGCAGGACTGATGGTGGCGGTGGTTGCTGCTGCTGCCACAGCGGAAACATGACGTAGAGGATATAACGCGCTACCGTCGCGCTGATGCGCGGAGATTGCGCCGAGTCATGTATGTATGAGGAAGCGCGCGCGTGAACGGTGCTACGGTTGGTCGTTTTTTTTGCTTTCAATTCGACGATGTAACTAATACGAGGGCTGTTATAAGGAAAGTTTGATGAGTGATTATGTAAAATAGAGCGAGAGAGAGAGAACGCTGCCGGCGTGTATACGTTAAATTAGCTATTTTCTACGCCGCGCGCGCGCGGGACGTGCGGGGTCGATATTGGTTCACGCGTACGTGTATGTATACATGCGCGCGCGTGTGCCCGTGTGTTTCTGTGTATACGTGTAATCGAAAACGTAACAGCTTTACGCGAGAGGATTTTTTAATTAAGCTCGAGTGCTTATTAAAATGCGAGCTTCCTATTCACGGGAGAGAGAGAGAGAGAGAAAAAGATATAGGGAGAGGGTAACACGATAGAGGTAAAAATTACTATTCATGTCAAAACATCGTGACCAAGGCAGAGTCTGGTCTTCGTTCGAGGGCTTAAAAATATAATGGATTCGTTTTAATTTACAAGATTGAAACTTTTACATTGGCTATGTCGATGTATTCATTGAACAGACGTTTTAGGGTATTGAATATTTAATATGGAAATCATTACGAAGTTAAAGATTCACTTTCTGAAGTAATGAATAACAATTTTAAAGATTCTGATTTGTAAATATTAATCAAGGTTTATCTGTAATTTAATCATTTCTCAAGTATATAATAGTAACTGTATTTTTAGTGTCAATCATGAGAACTATTTTTCTATTGACGTAAAAGAATCTTTCGATGTTTGCTGTAAACCTGAAAAGCTCGTTGAAAATGTTACAATATCAACACAATGATAACGAGAGCGCAACCTTACTCCAAGGAATCAAGAAAAAAAACCCCTTCTAAACTTCACAAAGCACTTAAACGCAATTTCGCCGCAAAGCGAGAACTTCAGCACTCGCTCGCGACGCGTCATAAATCATATTCCGATGTAAATCACCCCGCATTTACGCGGAATTTACGATGCGCAACTACACGCCGCTTTTAGCTCGTGACAAGTAGGCACTGCTCCCTTCTACTCTCCACCACACACACATGCGCGTCTATATACATATACATATACTCTCGTTTCTTTCCCGGTAAAGCCGAAAAAGAAGCCGCGACATCGAGGCGCAGTCAGTCCCCTTTTAAAAAAGCATATCCGAATCGTCGCGTATTTATAAGAGCTCGCGCGCTCTCTAACGAAGAGAGCTTCCGCGTCGCGCGACAGGAGCTTTCGGCGCCTTGCCGTTTTTCCGTCATCGCTGCGCGCCTTCTCTCTCTCATTTCGTGTATATGTATATACGTATATACGTGTCTATGTGTGCGTGCTCGCGCTCTTTCTACTTTAATCAGGTCCCCCGTTCCGCCACTCTCGTCGTGTTTTATGCGGCGCGTATGTAGCGAGAGAGAGAGAGAGAGAGAGAGAGTTGCGCTTTTGCTCTTGTATAGCTGTCATTAGGCTAACGCGCGATGATGAGCGTCGGGTTGATACACGTGTATAATGCACGGAATGGAGGGAGAAAGAGGGACGATAAAAGTAAGAGCCGCACTTGTTAGGAGTTAATGCGGGTATATCTTCCCTTCGTGGTAGCCTGAGCCGCTTTTTCGCGGTTTTTAAAATCGAGCGTGTACCGTTTAAGAACTTTAGCTTCGTAATTATACTTTATTTTTCCTCCTTGCTGATATTAGCGTGGGTAATGTGAGGTATACGGTCTAATTTTGTAAGATAAAATCCTAACAATACACGGAAACTTTAATAACAGCGCGTATTAGGAAGACAAAAAAAAAAGAGAAATAAAGTTTTTATCTGAAAGTTGGATGAACGTAAAGTCATTTGTTGAATTTAATTCAAGATCGCGAGGGTTATAAATGATACCGTGTAATATACATTCGAAATTTAATTTCATACCTTCGATGATATAGGGTAGAAGGCCCGGTTAGTGTGCCTTTAAGCAGACGAAATGTCCGTATTAGTGCGTGTTTTTAACTATCTATAATTAAAAAATAAGTCATCAAACAATGTTTTTTTTGTGTAAATCAACATTTTGGTGCTTTTACTAATAGTTTATCATAATTTTGAAGGTTAGAATATTTAATTAATGTCAAATGTCTCTAAAAAGTTACACTAACAGAGACAGACACACAAATCGGGACCGCTACCCTAATTCTACTTTTTGAGAATGTACTGAATTGTCGAATGTGGATTTAGAGCTTCCAAAGAAAATCGAGAAAGAGTCGAACGAGGGCTCGTGTAGCAAGCGGATTGACGTAGGTTTTATATAAATTACCGCTATATATATTTTTATGTCATAATTAATTGAACGCTCCTATATAACTAATGTTTCTTATTGAAGTAGCTCTACATTATATAAGAATTTGCTGTAAATAGCACAATGAATTATAGTTTTCGTATTCCGATTGCCCTCGGAAGTGACTTTCTTATGACGTATATTTACGGTATTATCAGCCGATGGCCAAAAGTATTATTCTCTTTGAACTGCGGCGTCAGCTTAAATACTTAACTAAAAGAATGCATCGACCGTCCCAATAAACAATTCAAGAAATCATAAACGATGCATGATTCCAAAAAAGGCGCGAGACATCAATTTTCTTATAGCCACTATCGCTTTGTACATTCGCATTTACTACCTAGCCGTCATTAGTCGTTTTTCTTCTATATAAAAATTGGTGTCCGCAAAAAGTAAAGAGAAAAACTTAACTTCGATCGAAAATTGTTCGGTAGCTGAAATCATTCATCCATCCATTGTTATAAACGTGTATTGCAGGCTTCTCGTTCCTCCTTTTCTCGAGCCAAATATAATACACGTAATGACTCGGTCATTCCACATCGTCCTACCGTTTCTGCTACCATTCGTTCTGTATCCCCTCGGTAGTCGTAAATATTCGCGTCCGAGTGTCTTATTAATTCCTCTTTGCCCGTAGATACATACCAAGCCTCTCCCGCAACGAGACCCCAAGTAATAAAGCGATGAGTAGGTTTAACGATTTCTGAGTAGCTGCTACTATTGTACGCTTTTTCCATTGCCGCTGAGATATATACCGCCGCTATTTCCCCTTTCGCTCGGATTATTCTTGTTGAATTAAATTCGTACTAACAGTCGTACAAAACTTGGAATTTCCATCATATGCGGCTACAGACTCTACAGAGTACTAAACTCTGTAGAGCGTATACGCTATTGCCGTAGTAATACGATAATTATAGAGATAATCAGCATTAAAAAAAAAATTATGGTAAAGAGGTTTCCTTACTCAAAGAGTGAAGTTCCTCTCCAGTTAGTCTATACTTTAATTTTTTTTTTCATTTTCCCAACATTGATTCATCTAAAACCATTTCGATATGTACACTGAAAGAAGAATTTATTTATAGTTAATATATTTGGTAACAGTTAATACGAAATAGTTGATTTTGGGGAAATGAGGAAATTGTAAATGTGAAAATATTCACATTTGATTGAAATTTCAAAATTATAGTTAATACGCTTAGTTAATAAGAGTCCATAAAGAGTAAATGTAAATAAATTTTTCTGTGTATTTTTAATATATCTTCTTACTAACTAGAAACAAATTCTTCTCTCAGTTTACCTTTCTAAATTATAATAAATTCCATTGAAATTGAAGAATTCTGTAACTTTGCACCTCAACGCTATATCATAGTATTGAGATCGGTGGCAAATGGTTACAATCATGATCTGTTAATGTGTATATTGGCGCTTTTTAAAATATATTTTAAATTCCTTCTTACTTTACCTTTGAATAATAGAGTAATACATTTAATAATAATAAAGTAATAATAATAGAGTTTATACATTTTGCCATGTTATCTCTAAAACAGAAAATATGAAAAAAATTGAGGATATATTTAAATAAATGAAGTCAATGTAACTTCTGCATCAGCAATAGTTGTCTTAAGTAGATTTGTCTATTTCTCGATTGTGCACAGAGAATAAAAGAGCAATTTATAGAGTTAAAAAAGATTTGTTATACAGGTAGCACGCACATGTTCGAGTACAGTCGAGAAGGTACGAGGGCAAGACTAAGTTTACGATCGCCACTGCTGCCGCTGTCGGACTGCTAGTCAGACGATCCGAGGGACGACCGATGGCATGCCGATCGATTCTGAGACTCCTCTCTCTCTCTCTCTCTCTCTCCCTCTTGCTCTCCGCGCTTACGGCGGGGGAGGTACGCAGTAGTCTGCGTAACGTCTGCGGGTAGAGAGTATACGAGGCTGTTAGAACAAGAGCGAATGGCGACTTTTATACGCGCAAGACGCTTTACTGGAGAAAAGCAGAAAGAGAGGGAGGGGGAGTACATCGCGGGACGCTCGCTACTTCCCCGTCGTAAAGCTTGGAACGCGAGGAATGGACTTTTGCGGCGCAGCGCCCCGCGTGTGTAACGAGGGCACGAGGTGAGAGTGAGCAAGAGAGAGATAGCTAGACAAAAGTTGGTAAGAGAGGGAGAGAGAGACGTACGAGTGTGGGGGGGGGGGGGGCAGAGAGAAATTAGGATAACGAGGGAGGAAGGGAGGAAGAGAGCAAAATGAGAGAAGTTATGGAGGAAATTCCGGCGCTGTTTGTATTACGGTTTGCGCCCGGTAATGAAGGGACGTTCGTTAAACTTGAAAATTTTAAAGTATGTGAAACTTTTAGGGGCTGCGTGTGCGCGCTCGTGTTGGATGTATGGGCGTGCGTTTATTTGTTTGGCGTGCGGGTTGTTTATATATACCGAGGAGAGAGAGAGAGAGTTACGATGATATTTCGGGCAAATGAAACATCCGTAACCCTAAAAATAGCAGCATATATTTAAGAATAAACTAGCCAGAAATATGTTAATTAGTGTATATACCTTGCGACTAATAATATTTACGCATAGAGGCACGTATTATGCTCTATTGAAAATAGTCCGGGAAAATCAAGCACTGTGTGAACAGGCAAAAAGATAAAATAATAAAGCAAAAAAAGAAATGATGAAAAGTAGAAGTGTGAGAAGAGGGGAAGCTAGTGCAGGAAATACGAAGATGGGTGGGAAGAGATACGAGAGAGGACAGTAAAAGTTTCGGTAAGGGCGAGAGAAGGATGATAGTGTCCGTCTGACTATAGATCCCTTTCCTTTGGCTCGGTAAGGCGGCGAGAAAGAGCGAGAGTTACGTCAAAAAAAGGCCACTTATCAGCGATATCTTCGCTTTTTACGAGGATACTTTCTCCGGAAAATATTTGGTCTGAAAATACTTTACAACCGGTGCGAGAGTCGGAACTTCCACATACACGCGCGTATATACACGAGCCACGCGTACGTATACGTTCTTAGACACACGCACATGTGTGTGGATTAACACTCGTGCACACGGTTCTGTAAAAATAATACGAACTCGCGTGGTACGAGCTGAATTGGGTGCATGTGTGCGGTCGGGAGTGCGGTCGCAGTAGCTCGGATCGAGTGTCCTTATGGGAGAGGGAATGTACACACACATGTCTTGTAGAAAAACAAACGAAATTATCTGTATATCCGAGGGTAAATCCCTTTATTAAATGAGCCACTTTGGTCGATGGTTTTCTAGCTCTGAACTCTAACACGTTGTAATAGGTTCTATGAATAAGAAGTTTTGGTAAATCATGGTAATCGAATTTTGGAATGTTTTTTTTACCAATCGTATGCATATAGTGTTTCTGGGAACATTATTGTGAAGAACAGCATTGTATTTTAATGTACTTCGAAACACTAATAATATGATATTTCATATAAATAATCAACCAGAACATGTTATCTTACAATCGTACTGTCTTATTTGGACGTGAGTTATTACCGCGATACGCAATATCTTCTAAATTACGTGTGTAAACCCCTGGTAGTCAAAGTTAACGTTAACTTTGCAATCTCCATCAACAAGTCATATACGAGAAAGAGAGAGAGAACGAGAGAGAGCGCGCGTATAGAGGGAGAGAGAGTTCACAACTGTACGTAAACACGTATAGTACTGCCTGCCGGTGCACGGACGCGGACTGGAGTGTAAAAGCGAAATTTTCCAATATCGCGTTTCCTCTCCCATGTATAATACACACGCGTGCGTCCGTGCAAAATGTGCACACATACATTCTGCTTTATTAGCAGTTACCGAGCGCGCGTGCGGCAACAACTGCGGAGTGCTCGAGTTTCGCGCGCATATACAGACGGTGTGCTATGTTATATACGTGTATATATATAAATAGGCAAGAGAAGGAGGGGGTGGCAGACGTAAAAACGCTTTATCGAGTGTAAAATGGCGCGCGTGCAAAATCACCGGGGCGTGATGTACGGGTGGGTGGCGGTGAGAGAGCGAGAGCAAGGGATGTAAAATTTTCGGGGAGGAAGAAGGGTTATACTTGCGCGCCGTGGCGGTATAGGATCGATACTGCGCCATCCTGTTCAAGGCCATCTCTCTCTCTCTCACATACACACTCTCCTCTTCGCCCGCGCGTGTGGAGGGGAGTTGCGCGTCGTCCTCGGCGTCGTCTGCTCTTGAATTTCACTTTCTATCTCTCTGCCCCCTTTCCTCTCCTACCTCGTCCGCATCGACGACGACGACGGTGGCGGCGAGGACGACCCTTTATGTATGCATGTATGTATGCGCGCGCTCGTCTGCCACCCTCTGATTTGGCTACATGGAGATGAGTATAAGGTGTGCAGAGGCTCTCTCGCTCTCTTACTCGTTCATTTTAAAGTGAGACGTACGAAACGTTTAGAAAATTGCGTAGACGCTTGGAAATGTACTTTATTGATGTAGTTACTTTGAATGGGATTGGAAAAATATTTGAAACGTTTTTATTTGGTTAACATGATTTTATGTTATTGTTATATATATTATTGTAATCATTTTGAAATAAACTAATTTAAAGATATTTTAGAATTGTTATACGGTTGGTACTTTATACCTTTTTGTTATTTCAACTCGCCTTTTAAGCAAGGACGTTTTTAAAATAATTTATAGAATCGAACGTAATGTAGATAATTCGTAAAATTATCAATTAAAAAATAAGATTTTAATTTATAATTTTAAAGATTACGTAGTATAACATTGAGACTGATTGACATCTTTTTACACTACTCAATGTTTTAATAAAGATACTTAAAAAAATGAATTAATTGATCCATTCAATGCTTTTGGTTTCTTCACAGAACTCACGTTTTCGAAGAATTTTAATTCATCAACTTTACTACAGAATGTCAGTAACATTGTTCGTCAAAGATTTATGAAATTTTTCTTTAATCCTTGTTTTTGCAATTGTAAAAAAATATGTGATATTATGGAACTCGAATATACGGACCCGTCAATTCTAATTCGGCACACTACCAACTGAACTAATGCTGACATATCAATACTCGGACGCACAGTTGAGCAGCTGAGCCCGTGACAATATACCGAGAATTTTAGAAATGATTTAAAGTTTTTGAAAATTTAATATCTTATATACTGATTTTAATCTAATAATCTACTCATTTTGGAAAAGACTGACAATTTCGATAACAATACATAGAATTGCAACTTCAGCCTCCATGGTTCAATGGAATTAATTCTTCAATAAAGGCTTATTTTTGGGGATACACTATTATTTTTTTTATTATTTTATATGTATTTATAGTGTATACAGAAATTTTTTAAAATCTTTCTCAAGTAAATCAATAAAATAGTGTAATCAACGTTTACTCTAAAAACTAATTCATTTTCATATGCTACTCTTTGCTCATAAATATCCAGAAACATGTGCAATTTAAGCTGGAAAAATTCTTTATTCCTACTATATTGCCACTTTCAACTTCTATATCACTTCTACCATCTATGCAGTTCAAGTAAGCACCTAATCCACGTCGAGAAAGAGAACGTCTATATATATACATATATATCGCTGCGCACTGTCGTGCAAGCTCGACCCTGATTGCATTCGTTCACGGTTATTGCGAACTTTGAGTTCTGCACTTTGTGTCTTTGTACATGCGTTTGCGGTTGTATTAAACTGTTTACGAGTTGGGAACGCGTCGGGCGGACGGGAGCGCTCGCACACGCGCGCGCTAGCGAGAGATAACTTGAAAGCTCTTTGGGGGACTTCGGCTTTGAACCGAATTCCTTAAACTTTATTAATTATTTCTGGCATTCAGTAGACGCACTCACTTAATTGTTGCCGTGATAAGACGCCCGCGCGCTCGGCGCGAGATGCCTTTGTGCTCCTCGGTGCTGCGAACTATGTTGTCTGGATCTAGTGCGTCGGTTTTTCCTAAATTTCGAGTTGCTGCAGCTCAAATATGGCGAAGAGAAATTCACACGTTTAGGTGAGTAGCTATTTAAAGTTAGTATTGTGACATTTATCAAATTTCTATTAAACAAGTATCTTGTGAAGATATATTATCAGAACTGAAGACAATTACTCATTTGAAAAAAAAACGAAATTTATTTTGTGGCTTTTAAAATGAGACCTCTTCATCAACGTTGACCGGTAATACAAATGCGTCAAAAATAAATTCTGTTAAGTGGAGTGCATTCGAGGATCTTCCAATGATACTAAAAAATATTGAAAATTATTTAAAAATTATTTGAAAAGTAGAGTTTACTTTTGATTAAATCTACGAATGATCAATTAACGTTAATTTTTTTTAATTGATATAAAGTAAGCGATTCGTAACGTTTATTGTCCAAAATATAGTTTTAATATAATCAATCTCATGTAGAATCACTTACAGTTGAAATTTGTCTTATTAAAAATACAAAGAATCCTGTGACTCACACAAAAGGCTGTATTTGTTCTTCTACATTTCCATTTACTTGGAATAATACAAGTTACCAAGGAAACTGGTCTAAATTAAGAAAGTCCCGGGAAACATAATGTCGATGAATGAAATTCTTGCTGAATTTAAACGAGCATATCACAAAAAACCAGTTTAGTCCGTATGAATTTTAGTTAGCTATCTGTTATTTTAAGGTGGAAAGTACTTTCCTCTTTCAGATAAATCAATAAATTTAATTTAAATGCAAACCTTACAAAATTATTTTTGTAAGGTTTGCAGTAATTTTGACGTTTTCATACAAAAAAAATGTAGACTAATTCAAGTGCTTTACTAAATAAGTAAGACTATTGATTTACGGACATGGTATTCATGAATTCTTTACATCACATGACAAACGCTTGGGATTAATCTTGTACGTACCTACTCAAACAAATGACCACTGATACCTTCCATTAGCCGCTTTTCCTTTCTGCAATCTCGTCTCCTACAGCCGCAGACTCGGCATTATCGAAATTGCAAACGCGAAGGGCGAAATTGGAATTTATCAAACGCTCGATCGACGGGGATCGGAAAAGGAACGCTCGCAAAAAAAGCTCGAGAGGCCCTTAGTTGCGCTTATGCGAGACTGTATGGACTGCCTCACACCCTATTGCGTGGCAAAGCGATCGATAGCACGAATTTCTTTGACCTTTCGCTTAATGACTCGGGTAAAAGACCTCGGAGCGCGGACTTGCCGAAGGCAAGAAATCGAGTGGTGGAGGAATCCGAAGAAGTAAAGAAAGAGAAGTGAAGGAAAGAGAGTCAGAGAGAGAGAAAGAGAGAGAGAGCAAAGAGTGTGTATGGGAGTTTTGAGATAAGGCCAAACGCTATTTCTGGACTTCTGAACACACGTTTACAAGGAGTTTCTTTCAATGATGGACTTACTCGGTTTCTTTGAAATTCGAGATTTAAAGTGATTAATTTTATTTTGGATGTCTTGTTAGTAAAGGAATTCGATCTTTAGCCTTCTTACAAGGGATATTTTCGTGTACCAGCACTATTTTCGAATGGAAAGTATAAATTAATGACTGGTCTTTAGTTCTGGTTCATGTTAGAAACAATAATGGTTAATATAACCTTTATTGTGTGTAACGTTTAGTACAGCTACTTTATAGACAAAATTATTCTAATCTGTTATCACTTTATTTAGCTGATTCCAAAAAAATTCATGCAGAATATAAAAACATTCATAAAAGGAAAAGAATATTTTGTAAAGATTCACAGATTAGTTTAGATTTAAAAGAAAGACTTACTTATTTTTTCTAAATAAAAACATGGAGTTTTCTATATTCTTTAGAAAGGTTATTAGAAAAGTGAATGTAAAAACGTCTCTCTGATAAAAAAGACGTGATTAGAAAATTTTTGCTTCTATAATAGAGATAGGTTTGCCTATGAGGCAAAAGTACCAATTGTTTACAAATAATAAAATAATATGTACATCGACTCAATAATACAATTAAATTGTTTTTAGTGTTTCACAATGACAGAAACATTAAAATGAGATAATCAGGATACTCAAGATAAAATATATTATATAGTAGTGTCATATAGACGTATTTAGCTGCTTAAGAATATAATTTAATTTCAGTATAGTTAGCTTTGGATTAAACAAGAAGATAGATGCGGTTATGCTATGACTTGATGTCATCGAATTGTAGTGTCATACATCTTTTGCACAATCGAAGCTACGATTTAAGTACCTATCTATATCCTACGCTTTTTTTAACTTGTACAGAGTAAGATCGATTACCGCCGAAGTTGCTAAGCCAAAATAAATAACTTAAAGAGTTCGCATACGAGTCGGAATCGATCTATCAAACAAAATCAGCCGAGGCGCGTTTTTATAAGCTTTCTGAGAAAAAAAAACATGAAAGGGGGAGTCGCGGCATTATGAATCGGCTGATGGGCTTAAGCCGTCGTCGGCACACTGGGTGATCTCGAAAATCTGATTCATGCGAACTAGAGATTAGCATTCATTATATGTTTACTTTTTCCACGTACAAGGATACTATGTGATTTATTGGGATATAATAGCGAAGATTAAAATGGAAGCGGCGCGATAGATGTTAGAAAAGTAAATGCTATTAATTTATATATTTTTGAAAAACTGTCGTAAAAAGATGCGGTTTAAACCTTCATGAATAGTAAGAAATAGATTTATATATACAATCGAAGTACACAATATTATTATTTTTATTTTAAACTAGATATTCTTTTTAATTTTAAGATAACTTACATTACCCAGTAAGACTCATTACTATTCATTTATATTGTATCCTTTATCTTATTGATTTACTACATTAAAGTAGAAAATATTACTGAGAAATTTCAAAATATAAACGTTATTTTTATTCATGCCAAGGCCGAATACACGATTATTTCGTAATTTCCGTGATTCCCAGTGACTTAATTTGAAAACAACTCCGTAAATCAAATGGCTACCCACGGAACTCGACTCAATCGACCCCCAAACCAAAAATAACCCTCCCTCTCTACGCTCTAATACGATTCTAACAACACCCCTCCAATTTCTTCAAGCACGGGGTATCGGGCACTGCATTGAACAACACTGTGGCCTCATACCCCTACACACAGACACACACACGCACGCAGCATCGACATCCGCTTCGAGATCGCACGCGTTTCCGTCACCGCTAAGTACATAAAAAGCAATCACTTACCCTCTCCCTCCAACGCTTCTCCATAATTATTACGATTCCAAAGAGAACGACACGCGCGCTCAATTAGCCCAAGGGGCCGAGCTGGCCGGCTGATTAATGATCGATCACAGCCGCAGCCATTACGCAGGACACCCCTTAGGGCCACCGGTCGCTTGCGCGGGAGGCATATCGACAAAAGTGTCCGAAAACTTTCGAATTTTTCGAGAGAGAAAGAGAGAGACAGAGAGAGAGAGGAGGGCAAACAGAGGCACGCGAGAGCCAGACGAAGCGGGCGATCCCCTTGGGTGCAGCAGCAGGAGCCGCCGTCTCCTAACCTTTCAGCCTCGGTAGACATATAAATGAGCCTGTTTAGAGTGGTCGCCCGCCTCCTTTGCCTCCCTACTTCTCTCTCCAGCCCGCCTCGGGAGTTCTTTAAAGGTCCAAGCACCCGCGTGCGCGCGCGCGACCTTTTTTCTCTCTCCTGCCTCGTTTTAGTCCGCTTCATTCGCTCCTTTGCCCCTGGACTTTTCTCCTTTTTTTTTTTGAGTCTACCTCAGTCTCCGCGCGGCTCCTTTTATTCCCGCTTCGAGTCGCTCGTAATGATGCTCGCCGGTATTGGGTAATTTGCTTTTTGGGTATTAACGTCGTGTTTGTGACCGTATTAATTATTTAAGTTAAGAAAGGTGCTATTAATAATTATAGCTGTAGTCTTTATAATAAGATTCTTTCATCGTAGTATAATCGTGTAAAAGGAAGTCTTTTCATCCCTTGCGAAGTCTTTTTTATGCGCATTGTACTTATGAATTCGTGGAAACCGGATATGAGATTAAAAATGTTTATTGAAAAGAAGAATAATGCAATTCCAAGTCTTAATTATTTTTCTCGCTTTATCGTTCCCTTTGATCAGCATCTCCTGCATCATTTTTCTTTTAACCTTCCCGTGCTCTATACCATTCTCTCACTTCTTCTTATCTTGCCATCCGAGATTCTCCCCGCGTGTCTTTTGATTTTCAACTTTTTTCAATCATTACTTTTCTGAATCCCCTCGCGCGTCTGTCTCACTCCTCGTTTCTCTCTTCCCCGTGTATCACTCACGCGCGCGCTCATTTTTTGCTCTTGCCCCCTTCACACGCGCGGATTTCCTTTTTCACTGGGATTCGCGGTTCGCTGCGGCGACATGTTCCCATGCGACGAGCCGAGGTTAACCTTGTGTATCAACCACCTACCAATGGATGTCTCACTTTTAATACCATCGGTTGTGACTGTTGTTGCCTCTTTTTCCCTTACTGTTTTCCCCTTCGCGAAGGACTTGAAAAAGCATATACAGGGTTATATACCAACGGTGGTACTGTTCCTGCACTATACTAGGAAATGTCTTTCAAAAGACAGAGTTGCGACTGGCGCGAGAACTCGATTGATTGATTGATTTAAAAGTTTTGGGAAGCCCGAGGCTTTTCGCCGACGAGTGTATCTCGAGCCCCTAGGGTAATGGATAGATCTTGTATCAGAAGAGGGAGAAAGAGGGAGAGAAAGAAAGAGAGCGAGAGAGAGAGAGGAGATATACTGCAATACTTTGAAAACGAATGATACGTAAACATCACGGTTACAGTAAGCACAAGTTTGGCTTTTTTTTGTAATGGCAATGTGGTGAGGTCGATGGATGAATACATTTAACCGATCACATATTTAATCATGTTTCTTAAATTCTTAGTGAGTTATTACTGACCTTAATTGATGTATAACTGATGATATAAGACGAATAGCGTAAAAAACATTATTTTTCATAAAATTATTATTAGAATCTTTTAATAGGGCTTATATCTTTTTTTGCAAATACCTTGCACGGAGTGAAGTGGATAATGAACTGAGTTTTACTCAGTATAGTACCCCGTATAGTTTACTCGAAAGCTTTAAAAACTTCAAAATGTCGTTCACTTGAAGATGATCTCAAAAAATAAAATTTCAAAATCAGAATTCTGTGAAAAATGTTGAACGTTGCAAATCAGATGTTATTTTCGTGTAATTGAAAAATAAAAAAATATGTATTGAATAACTTTTTTAGTAACAAAATCACATCTTGTAATTATCTATTCAATTTGAGATAAATCCGACCATTTATAAGTTCAATTTTTCTCTTTAGTTTTACTAATTGAACATAATGTAATGCACGGCAACTAATACTGCGTATTCTCAATACTTTTATGGTATCTATTTGTTTTTTTTTAAATAAACTTATATCAGCAACTATCAATTTATCATTCACATATTGCACTACGCATCGTTTGAATAATCCTCAACAACCGCGCTACCCCGCCTCCCACGAAACTCGACTCTAAACACAGTGTACAGGTTTATTGCGCAAAAGACTAGGGTACGTGGATACGAGCGACGGCGCGTAGCGTCAGTGCGAGAGAACACATATACCTATACACACGCGTCTACCACCGTTCAATAACGTTCCTCTTCATTTCGGCGATGAATAACGGACGTATAATATTGCACCGATAAGACCGGCGCTTCTATACATACACACATATATATACACGTATAATACGCACATGTTGTATCTATACAGAGGTTGACGGGAACTGTGGTGGCTATACAATCTAAACGCGAGACCGCATAATAATCCACGATGCGCGTACAAATTCAGAGTCGGCTTCTTAGACCTAGATAGACTCTCGTATATGCCCCCCTCTCTTACAAACATACACACACACACATACACGCACATCTAGATAAATATACACGTATGTACATTCAAAGAGGCACACGTAGACAACATGCATATACGCTTATTCTCGCGACAGCAGGGCGACGGTAGCGCGGCGGTGGTCGTGTTATTTCTGGTAAGGGTGCGGAGAGAGATGGAGATGCGGACACATGTACAAGGTAGAGCCGAAGCGCAGCATCCGGTCCTCCCGGTGGACCCATCCCTCGAAATCATGCGCACGTGCCGACGTGGACGCAAGCGAGCAACGCACACGTGCCTATGTCGTTTATATATATATATATATATATACGTATGTATGTATAGGTGTGGGTGGTTGGGTGTGCACCTCGATCGATTAGTGTATACGAGGAGAGCAGCGGCGAAATATGTCTCCCTCCCGGCAATTCCCCGAGGCAATTTCACGTATATGGGCCAGCGAGAGGCTATTACCCACGGGCAACTGACCACTTTTTTCGTGGTCTCCGTGGCGAGGAGGAGTGAAGCCTCTCTCTCTCTCTCTCTCTCTCTCTCTATATATATATATATATGTGTGTGTGTGTGTGTGTGTATCTCTTTTACGGCGTCTGCTTGCGTATATACATGTGCGGTGCACTCCCTTGAGTGGTTCAGACTATTTACCAGCATTTGCATACACTATTCTATAGCTCCCCTTTTCGCCAGAGCGTAGAATTTATTGAGAGCGAAGCATTTGGTTGTTCTGCAGTGATAAAGGCCAGAGACGTGAAGTAACTGGTGCGGGGACGTTTTTACGCGTATTATGTTGGTCGATATAAGAATCTTTCGATATGCTAAAAGAGACGAATACATTTTTCTGAGAGGGTAATTGAGTTGATTTAACTGATTAGAATGCTATAGTGAAAGAGTTTTCTCTTTGCGAAGTATACTAACTGTGGTACTGTGAAACGTTGTAAGCAAATTTACTGTTTCTTTCAAACAGTGGTGTATACACGTATACATAATTCAAAGTAACTTACGAAGAGCTATTTTCATATTATATAAACAGAATGAATTTCAAATGTATATAAAGTATGTGTTTGAATGCTTGATGTTTATAAATATAATTAATACACGGAGAAAATATTAGTGTAAAAATTATAATAAGTTTCAGTAAAAATAACCATCTTGTATAGGGAACGCAGCCACGTAGATATTTTTTAGTAATTGATTAGTTTTTAAATGTTAATATCCTGGTTTATAAAATTTACTAGATTTCTATAGTAACCACAGGTCGTCAATATAGAAATTTTTACAAGACAATAGTTTTTATGTAAATCAAGATTCGTGAAAAAAAATTTCATTTTGCTTTAGATTTCTTTTTTTTTTTAAATTTTATATCGCGATTTAATTTCAAAGAATGTAAACTATTAACCTATAGACTGCCGGAAAGTCTGTATATAGGCGGTCGAGCCTATATATAGGCTTTCCGGCAATCTAAAGGTTAATGAAAATTATTTAAATAAAGCTGAAAAAAAATATCCCGGAGTCATACATACACGAGGTAATCCGAATCGTCTACATATGTTACAGCATACGGCCATTAATATAATTATTACTTATGCATTTCCGAAATAATTGTAATAATTAATTTGTTTTAAACAATAAGTACAATTAGTTATAAGTCAACTAGCTTGCCTTACGTTGTGCATTACTTTAAATCTATGTTTGTTATTGGTCATTTCAAGATGCAGTTGTAGGTCATGTCGCGCACGCGTGGTGCGTGCCTCATATATGCTATATATATTGCCTGTGAAAATTACTATTCTGCCTTGTAATGTCTCCTATCTGTATAGGAAAAATTCTTACGCGAATAAGAAAATTGACTATAGTTCCTACAGTAAAATTTATAAATTAGAATTTTTACCATACTAGAATAGTAATTTTTCACTATAGTTTTATAATTTTTATTGGTTTGAATAGTAAATATCATACTTATTACAGTCTGTGGCTGCGCTTCCTACACAAGATGGTAATTTTTCAAGAATTTATTATAATTTTTACACTAATATATTCTCCGTGTAACTATGAACCAATATATTCGACTACATTACTCTGGTTTTATGTCTTTTTCTATTTTGCATATTTTCGAACAATTGGAAAATTTTTCCAAATTTAAAACGATAGTTTTCGCGTATTCTTTTTTCTAACGTCCCTGGCATGGGTTTATATGCAAAGCAGTTGTAAAAGAATATAAGATTAAATGCACCGCAAAGACAATTTTAGTGTACTTTTGAATTAAATAATTTTGCGAAAGCAAATACTCAGACTGAAAACATTCAACTTATACCATAAGTCAAATGCATGCAAGAAGCATTTGCAAAATAAGAACAGAAAAATTTTCAAAGGAATCGATATACCTATATTTTATAATGGCATGATGATAATTTGAAATCAAGCTATTTATCAATTGCACTATCTTCAACATTTTTTCAATAAATTTGATGTTTTCAACAGCCTTGAAATTGATATATTTTTTTTTTTTTTCATTTTATTTTTACTGAAATAAGAATATTATTTTAATTTTTTTATCATTTAACCTACATACGCATACAAGTAATATGAAACAAACTATTTCTTACTGAGACATGATACGCCCGCACTGAAACATAAATACAACATTCCTAATTTTGCTTTGTAATTGGAACACATAGAATACATTGAAAATGTTCTACCTGCTTCTCTTACAGGTACACAAAAATTCAACGCAAAACATCCCCCGCAGCTTGTAAAGAGGTGCTTGCACACTTCTCGGGAAAAGGGTTAGCATCCATAGCACAGTCGATTCCTCGAATAGCAAAAAGAAAAGAAGTACGCATGCGCATCTTTAATCTGTCTGAAATCCAAAAAGACACGTTCGCGGATGACATTCATACGCATCCTATGCGTATATACCCGAGCTATCCATCCTAACGCAGGCCACGCACGCACATCGTATATAACGAAGCGCGCGTATATATGAAAATTCCAGAACGCGTATAGCGCGTTGAGAAGGGCCTTGCGATCATCGCGGTTGTGCGCGCGCGCGCTCGTTACTTTTGATTTTGCGAAGTTACGCCAGCAATTACCGGTGCCCTGCTGCTGCTGTTGCTGTTGCTCCCTTCCAAGTCCCGCGAGCGTGCGCATGGAACGAAAGGGAAGATCGACGCCACGGGAGCGGAGAGGAGACGCCAGCTCGTTAAAACGCAGGCAGTAGCAGCAGCAGCAGCAGCAACTCGGAGAGTTAGAGAGCGCGAGTCGACTTTACGATCAAAGTTGCCACTATACCTACTGGTTGCTGCAGTTGCACGCGTGCGCGCGCGAGGCAAAAGTCGCGGAATCGTTAAACGCAAAAGCTGTATGCAAGGAGAGGGAAAGAGAGAGAGAGAGAGAGAGAGAGACAGAGAGAGAGGAGAGACTTTGTCAAAGAGCCTTATTATGGGCGTTTGCTGCCTTGTGCGTGTGCATGTATATGTACATCGGACCTACGAGTTCCTTCATTTCCCGAGCGGCGGCGGCAGTAGCAGCGATTGCGACGTCGTTAAAAAGTTGCATGAAAAATCGATGCGAATAATGCAAGCATAAACAGCGAACGCGCGCGCGCGCTCACATCGACAAGGGCGAATATCTTTGTGAAAACTACATCGACGCTGCGCAAGCGCGCACGCTGCCGTTTTGTTGTACTCTTTTACGTATACTGCTGCTGCTGCTGCTGTTGCTAGCTGACGTTCTGCACTTTGATGAGCGAGTGCGTTCTTTGACGTTGAAACGTAGTCACGTTCGCTTCTGCGTGCGGTAAAAAGGCAACAGGAGGGCAAGTCGAACCCCTTTTCTCCTTCCTTTTCGTGTATAACCGCGAATTAATTGTGGTACTATAGGTCATAATAGCCGATTCAGGAGAAAACAGGTGGCCGTTGTGTATATATGTTTGTGTGTGCATGTGTGTCTATATGTATGTGGTAGAGCGCTTGTGGATTTAATGAGCTGGCTTTTCCTTTCGTGGGATTCACGGTAAATGAGTAATGGACGGATCATTTTAGAGAACGCCCAGGGGAGGGAAACTCTGTATATCGAAAACGTTTGACCTCATGACACAGGGTATCTAATCGTTAGGGTTGATGATTTAATTGCTTAGAAAATTATTCCGTCAAACAATGTAATTACATATAATGCTGTATACATCCAGGAAGTCTCTTTCTTCCGCGAGTTGATGATTCAAAGTCGTAGATTGAGAGTCGTTGGCGGATGGTTGAAGGTTCGGTAATTGCCGGACTCATAGTTTCGTTGTCAAATTTGGCGGCTTTTTTTATAGATGTCACGGTTCAGCGTGTATTTGAGGCGTGTTCTTTAATAAGCGGATGCAATCGTTGTCTTTGAAACGAAAATAGTATTTTTCTCGGTGATTGTTTAGAGCCCATGATTGACGTATATGAAAAAAGTACATGTTATAAATGGATACATAGGTATTGTGTTTTAATAAACGAATAAATGTACACTTTAAAGAGTGTGACATTTTAAAGTAAATTAAGATATTACTATGTTAGTTCCTAGTATCCTAAAAGAATCGACTTAAAAAGAATGTAGAATAAAAGATCCCTGCCCAACCCTAAAACAGCAGTATCTATTAAATACGGTTATGGCCAATTTGACATTTCCGAAAATTCTTGATAGAACAGGCAGGGGAAACAGCCGAAACCCATCTCCTTTCCACGTTTACGCGCATCGTTTACCACCTTGCCGCTTGATCGCGTGAGCTTATGTTACCCTCATCCTCTCATCCAACTGTCCGCCACAGGAAGAAACAAATTTTCCCGTAAACGATTTTTGAAAGGTCGGCAGCCGCGGTGCTCTCGACGCTCGCCGCTCGTTTCCTCTTTTCATCCCGCCCCCGTAGCACATGCACATGCCGACTTTTTGTTTGCCTTCTTGCATGAGAGAGGGAGGGAGGGAGCGGTAAAATTGTTATTTTACGCGCGATTTGATTTTGAAGCTCTTATACCGGTGGTCGAAGAGTTCTCTTATATTGGGCGGATGACGGTGTAAGTTAGCCGACGACATATCTAGAGGCGAATTTAGATGTGAGTTTTAGCCAAATTTCACAAAGTATTTTCGATAGTGAAATTTATGATTGAATTTCAAATATGAAAATTACATCTGCACTTGCGTAATTCTCGAAGAACCTCTTATCGCGTTTCTCCGAATGAAATTTTTTGGAATGGTAGACTAAACCATTACTAATAATCAAGGATTCCTTGTAGTACAGAAATTAAGAACGGAGATATGTAATTAAACATTTCTAAATCAACTTTAAATAATTTCTGTTTTTATATAGAAACTAATGGAATGAGAAATAATTATAAATTGGATTGGATTATATCTTTATTAATTCTTTAAATTTCGTACAAATAAAATAATACACCAGCATTTACGAATCATTAATTACTTTTTTATTAATTTATTTTCATTTCACTACTTTTTCTTCTTATCCTATGTGCGATAACATTGAACAACTCCATGTCATATAACGTCAGACTAAGGTCTTTTTCTCTCAATTTTCCCTGAAACCTTAATCACAAAGTTATATCGAATAATCCGGTTCGTCGTTCATTTGCCCTCGGTTTCCCAGCGAATAGACCCTTTGCGCCCTTTGCGCGCCACGCTTATCTGCCATTATTCTGTTGAAGCGCGCAGTCGATATAGAGCGCTACTCGGCGCGTCATCATTCGATCACGGAACGACAAGATTAAACTCATCAGAGCTTCGGAACCCCTCTCTCGAGAGAGAGTGCGAGACAACGAAAATGATCCATCCTTTCTCTCTCTTTCTCTCTTGTGTACGCGCCTTCTTTATCGTAATTCGCTGTCTCAACGCGGAAGATGAATGTGGATGGATGCGGATAGATCGGCGGGAAAGTGAGAGATCTCGATCTCAGATCAGCGATGGTAAAATGAGGAGAAAAGGGGAAGAAGTGGTCTATTTAAAGCTCAAATTTTCGAATATTTTCGCAGTTTCTCATTGTGTTATTCCTATCTTTAAAAAATGATGAATTTGTTGTGAAATCATATTATTCGTGATTTGGTTGGTGGGAGTAATGGATTGCTATAGATTACAAAAACAAAAGTGGCGTTTACTGACTAGTATAATAAAGATTTCATTTAGAAATTCCCGCAACGTTGCGAAGCATTAATATATATTATAACCCCAAGTCAATAGTAGTTGTAAAAAAAGATTAATTACCACGCGAAGCATCCTAAAAAATTCCATTTTTAAAAATCATAAACCTGGAAAGAGCTTGTTTGAAGTTGGGGCGACTCTGGACCAAAAGAGAATACGTAAATGAAAAAAAGCAAGGGAAAAAACTAAAGAGAATCGAGCGCACGAATGGCCGAAGGCAATGCGTCGTCGCCGCCGTCTCGTGGCTTCTTCGTCCTCCCGTCTACTACTATACTATAGTCGTCAGACTGATGAAAAGAGGAAAATGAATAACGAAGGCAACGTGCTCACACGTGTACCCCTTGTTTTCCGTATATAGTTACAGCACAGACTGAACGAGATGAAGAGGAATGGTTTATTATTACGACGCAGCGTTGAGGCAATTTCAGTCTGCTGAAATGTGCTGCGCACGCAGTAAAGACGAAGGTTCTCTCTTCGCGCGTATATAATGCGCGAGTGCGCGCGCTATAAGAAAGTGGCGGAGGCACGCTGATATAATCGCTAATCCAACACCGAGGGTGGAGGATTACTCGCGTTTTTGACCCACAGCGATTGGCTCGTCGCGCGCGTAACCCTCCGCGAGAGGAGAGGAGCTTACAAGCCCTTTTGACTTTGCAACGAGAAGCTGAATCTTTATCTTGCTCTCGGCTATGGGATTAGCCTTATGAAGATTAACGCCCCGATTTTCGGCGTCTAATACTCCTGTAGTTTAACCTGGAATCAAAATGTATAATCATGATTTATACGAGAATAAGGTGATGCTGTTGCTTTGTATTTTCAATGTTATTGAAATTGTTTAATGCTAAAAAAAAAGATTTTTAAGAGTAAAATATTTGAAAGGTTTCTTTTACAAAAATTATTTAAAACATGAGATTAATACAGGAATACGGGGGGTATATGTATATAGATATATTTAACTCTGTTTTAAAAAAGTATGACCTGAAAATTTATAATTATTCATTTACCGTTATATTGTATGTTTAAGAATAACAATTTAACAACAAACACGATCGTTTCGGAAGAAAAATATTACCTCTGCGCCCGATCTTTCACTAATAATAGTAGTGAATATATGTAAACAAGGCGCAAAGAAAGTAGATTAATGAGTGTAGCTTGAAAAAAGAATATCGATCGTTTCGTTGCATACTGAGATGATCTCGGAGCGCCAAAATAATGGGAAACTGTTGTTTTGTGCAAAAAAATGATAATTTTTATAACCACATAATTCTAGTACTTTTCAGAAAGTCGTAAAAAGTAATGGCTCAGTAAATAATATCAGTTTTTATAATTATTAAGCTGCCATTTTTTGAAACATAGTGATTATCCTCGGACTTTTCTTAATTTTTTTTTACTGAAAATTGGCGCCTTCAAGGCGCCTCGTGCTCGGTTAATGGTGACCAGTCCAGCTCATAATATTATTATTTTGTTTCACTGTTTTCACAAGTGAAGCTTTAAAAATGAATTACATATACCAAGTCAATAATATTATCTCGTATATCAATAAATTTACATTTCAAAATACCAAAAATAGACGAAATAACTATAATTTATCCAAGACATTACAATTATGGCTCACTATACAGTATCAATGTAACCATCTTCAGAAACATCACAACCCAAGCCTTCTATTTGAATTAACCATAAGTATTCTACCGCCACTGCTTCATGAGCATAAGCCGGAAGGTCAAGGATATTTACGAAGTGCCGCATAAGGGCAAGGGCGCGAGCGTCTGTAATGCGCGAGAGACAATCGCATCTCGCTCGTGATATATAGAGCCAGAGAGGCAGGGAGCATTTCAGCCCGCATCTGCACATAAATTAATAATGCAGAGAGAGAGAGAGAGAGAGAGAGAGAGAGAGAACGCGCACGCGCGGGTAGTGGCGCCGAGGAAGACGGAGGCGCGACATAATCGGGTAAATAATTCATCAGGTGGGACACAATTCCCATGCTCTCGTGCGACTGAGAGAGATAGAGAGAGAGAGAGAGAGAAGATCTTTGCAACGCGCTTGGGAGCTTGAACAGTCGGATTGGTGGATTTTCGAGGCGCTCGCTCGCGTTATCTGGGGAACAAGCAAAGGACGAGGAAGGAAAGGAGAAAAGAAAAAACCGAACGTGTGAGGAATCAAGCGGAACGAGGGATACTTAATCCTTTAATATTTCAAGAGGACCGGGAAGTACGACTATGTGCCTCTCTCGACTCGCGTGCCTTTTAGAGGGACACTTGACCGAACTTAGTTTTATCCTTTTTCGTGGTGAGATGCGGTTTTCCAAGCTTGAAAACCGGATGGGTGAATTATTGGATGGTTCGGTTGAGAGAAGGGCGAATTAATATTTTATCTTTGGCTAGTGTGAGACCGTGTGAGGGTGATAAAAGCTGTAAAAGATCATACATATGTATAAGAAGATGGTAAAAGAACGCTTCTAAATAACATAGATATTGAATTTATATCAATTGATATAGCTAGAAGTCCGTTAAGATTTTAATTTGAAGTATATATTTGTGACAATGTTGAAGTTAGCTTTTGCAGCTACTAATGTATACTGTTTTAATGAAAATGTAAATAGTTGAAAACTAGAAATGAAATAGAAATGTAACGAGGTCTACGAAGAGATTAGATTTTCTAATGTTATGTACTGCTTACGTATAACAGTTTCTAAACTTCGTTTCGTAAAATTCAATTTCTGGGAAAAACTTTCAACATAAAATTCGCGAGATACACGCATTTTACGCTCAATCGCATCATGCTACATATATACTGCAAAATTATGTATCCGTATCGAAGTACTCTACTCTGGATATACTATAAAATTCAAATGATTATCGAAATCGCGCTTATTACGCAACCTCGAATGAAATCTCATTTCGCATTATTTAGTTTTTCCCCTCCACAAATAGATCGTAAAACGTCACGCGCAATTTCGCGCGCACTTCGCGCACGATATATATATATATACTCACTCTCACCACTTACACAGAAGTCTGTTACGCAGCGATACCCCGCGTACAATATTACAGCAAGAAATGATATTTCACCGACCGGCAAAAAAAAGTTCTCCTTCATCTATATAACGACGAGATCCACTTGAAAGAAGACCTCGATGCGGAAAAACGACGTAGTAACACGCGCGCGCGTGCCACTTGCGCGTATAGTCGACGAAACCGCTGCTGCTGCTGCTGCTAGTTGCAACGCCCCCCGGGGCGCGAGTATAGAGAGAAAGATATAAATCGCGGAACAATCAGCTTGGCCAATCCTATAGTAATAATCGCGCCTTGGCGCTGAGAGGAGAGCGTCGAGAACCGCAGCCACGTAACAGGATACCCCGTATTAATTCAGAAGTCCCGCGCGCGCGAGCGAAGCTTCGACTCTCAACTCTGCGGTTGGTAATTTTCACGCGCGCGTACTCGCAACTATAGCTCCTCTATGCCTCTGTGTGCGTGTGTGTGTGTA
>JAWWEQ010000045.1:854888-888913 GCA_035583055.1 Torymus tubicola | reverse complement strand
TATATACGTGCAAATTGAATTTTACAATCGGCGCACATATACACGTCCCTTCCGCGTACAAGCGGACCGGCAGCAGCAGCAGCGGCGACGACTTATCTGCCGGCATTAATTCTCGCGCTGCCGCGGAAACACAAGACCGGCTCGTGGATGCGGACAAACGTCGTATGGAGAGAAGGCAGAAAGAGAGAGAGAGAGAGAGAGAGAGAGAGAGAGAGAAGGGAAAAGGAACGCGCGATTCGCTAATGGGCATAAATCGATGGCTGATATGCAAATAAAATGCAGCGCCGACGTATCGATCAGACGAGGGGGTTCCTCTTGGCGCTTCTCCTTTTCTCTCTCTCTCTCTCTCTCTCTCTCTCTTGCTTCTTCTCCTCCGTTGCGGCTGTCGCCTTCTTTCTACGTTTGTGTGTATAGGTATATGTATATACGTATATAGACGCGCGCGCGCGGGAGTTCTCGAGGGGATTTTTCTCTCGCGGCCGTTCGACTCAAGCTTCTCCGGACACTCGGGACTTTTAATTAACGTCGATATTGAAACGAAACGCTGCCGCGAAGGATAACGAGTTCTTCATTGCCCGTAAATTCTGTACGCCTTCCTATACTTGCCGCTCTGGGCGCGCGCGCGCTTCTGTGTATAAGTACACCGAGTATGTATATATATGTATACGTGAATACGTCTATGAGGGTCGGCTGTGTGTTTGCTGTGCGGCTATATGTGTAAGAGAGAGTACGGACTTCTTTTTCGCCCGTCGCTCCAGATATCCTTCTTACCTCCGCGCTTTGCTTCCTGTTGCCGACAGAAGAGTGTGTGTGTGTATTCTCTTATTTTCTCCCTTTCACTTGCTTGTTCGCTTGCTACCGTGTACTCACTCCCTTGGTCTTTCTATTTGTGCAAATGTGTACACCATTTCTCGAGTTTTTTTGCATTTTGTTCGATCGCGTTGAAGCAAAAGAGTCGTATTTAAAATTATGTTCATGAGACTAGTCGCTATGCAGTGTTCACGTAGATATTAATGGGGGTTAGCAAATGTCATCGATGTTTAGCATAGATTTTAAAATCACATTAGTAGTAAATTTTTGTTTTTGTAAATATTAAATTCAGGAAATACGAAGGCCATCGAACAGCTGACACTATTAATTCAAATTTATTGTTACAAAAATTAAGCAGAAAAAAAAGATTGAATGAGTATAGATTGATTATTGATAGATATTAATATTAATATATTATTTTTTTTTTGTTAATTGTCAACTTCAACCTTTTTTAAGTATATAAATTATCTTTATAATCATTAAAAGCTTATTATTCTTTTAGAACCTCAATCTTATTAAATTCTTATTTAATGATGCCGATACAATTCTGAATCACGCGCTAAAATATATCACGAGAAATGTGCAACACGTGTACCCATTAATCGTACAAAATGCATTTTAAGCAAGAGTGAGTCAATAAGTAACGGCATTATTATCAAAAATGGAAGAAGTTAATGAATCAGCCACGTTCCGGTAGAACGCGACAAGAATGCGGCTAATCCATTTTTTCTCTCCTTTTTTTCTCTCCTCGCAAAGCAACCGTTACACATTGACTCATCCGGAGAAACAGCTGCGTTGTAAACATACAAGTATAACTATTACTTTAATATTATGACACTCCTGCATCTTATTATAAGATATTGAGATACTATCTGTTTTCCTTTCTATCATCCGCATAACATAAAACACTCTTCTCTCGATCTTCAAGCAAATCCTATGATTTAAAAAAAATCCAACGAACTAGTTTCTCTCGTGACTCCCTTCCACTCATCGTACACCGACGCGTGCCCACTTTATCGGAAAACTCTCGGTGCGATTTCTCATAGCAATGCGTCGCGTGCCTTAATCGGACAGGCACAATGTATATGTATGCCCACCCACCTTGTCCTCCTCCTTCTACTCCTTCTTTTTTCCCGGTCGACCTCCATCCTCCAAGACCGCAAGTGGCGCTCGAGGACGGTGACGGCGGCCAGCTGCCCACACCGCAGCGGTGCACAAAAATAAATGAAGAAAATATAATCGCCGAATAAATAAAGTATTGGGGGGCGGGTGCTAGCGTGCCACGGATGATTGAATTACTCGAGAGTGAAGAGAGAGGGAAGGAGGAAGAGAGAGAGAGAGAGAGGAAGAGTCGTTAAACTGGAAACTCGCTCGCCCAGCCGCGGGTATACAAATTACCGAGAGTGCTTTTACAGATGTTCCTCGCGGCAGCGTATACGGGGTGCGAGTAAGCGAGCGAGCGAGCTAGCGAACTCCTTTTTTCGAGGAGAAGAGCCTTCGCCGTCGTCCTGGTCCTTTTGCCTTTGATACCGTGCAGCAGATCGAGATGGAAAGTAAGAGAGAGAGAGGGAGAGAAACAATTTTCCTCGGGTTCCTTCGGTAAGACGCGTGTAGTGTCGAATGAGATGCGCTGCTGCTCTTCGCCGATTGCGCCGATGGGTAAAGGAAAAAGCAATCTGTTAAGTTTCTACTAAAAAAGGAAACTGTGTTTAGAGATCGGAACTTGCGGTTTTGATTTCGTGATGTCAGCTTTTACTGCTTGGTTGTTGGAGTAATTGGATTTTAATTGGGAAGCATTATTTGTAAAATCACAACGTATGAACACTATGTACTTGTATATATTTTAATTTTTTTCTTTTTAATACATTCAGAAAACTCCAAAGAATATATTGATATTACTTAATATAAAGAATAACCATAGAACTGAAGCGTGTCTTCGGCATCTCCGATTCATATTTCTACTCCAATAAAGCAATTCATAGTTTGCAGCTCCATTCAAGCGTGCATTACAAACTCAATAAAGCGAAATGACAATCGTTACGTCCACAGAAGTCATTTTAATTCACTCGGAACTCGTTTCAAAGTTCAACAAAGCCGTTTACGCGACAGTCACATACACACACACACACACACACACACACACATAAATACAGAAGAAGAAGAAAAAAAAGCGAAGCAAGGCGAAACGCGCCGTATTGTAAAACACGCAAATTGCGAATTTCTATCCTCCCGTCTAAAGTAACATTGAATACGATTAAACTTCGCAAAGCGTTCTCTACCAAACTCCCAGCAACTTTTCCGTATGCATCCCGTGTATATACAAACGCGGCGCGCGTCTCGCGAGGCGAAGAAAAATCGTACCGCGCTTCCGATAAAATTCATAAAGCAGAGAGAAAGGGGAAGAGAGAAAGACGCGTCGAGCATTAAAGAAGTCGACGCTGCCGACGGAATCAATTTTTTTTTATATCAGCGCTCGCGTTGCTCGCAATAAAAAAAAAAGCGCGCGGCTGGTGCGCCAGGGGCTTCTTAAGAGCGGGTGTCGCGCCAATAAAGCTCGTCGTTAAAACGCGTTCTATACTTTGGTGAGTGCGCGTGGCACGTCACCCAAAACTGATATCGCGCGTACCGTGCCTTTATATATATTTCTGCCTGTGTGCTTTTATTATCATTAAGTTGTAGATGCCTTTGGCGCTCATTGTTCTCAACCCTCGTAAGATATAACGTATAGAGATATGCGGTGATGCGCGCATCTCCCAGCATTACGACGCAGATTTCTTTTTTATATTCGCATTTACGGAGCTTATTTATTTTCTCCCGCATATTTCTTTTCTCTATTTTTTTCCCTGACTTTTCGCCTTCTCTTCGAGTTGTTTCATCGCGTTGCTTAGTGCTCACAGTGTGATATATATGAAAAGTCGAGGCAGGAGGGTTGTGCGACGTGTAATCTGATGATTTTATACTGCCGACGATCTCTATATAGCGTATCTTGTTAAGAAGACCCAAGATAAGTTTTGCTTTATTAATTCTGAATATCAATGATGAAATTTAGTATATTATTCACATAAATATCAACATTTTTATAACTGTTTTGAGTTATTGTTCGAAAACACAAATAGCTTATTATGGCTTTGCATTACTCTTATTTTCAACTCTATACAATGTTACTTGTTGTTTCGACTTGCCACAAGATAAACAACGCTGAGCACTCTCGAGTTCAAAAGACGAAAGACTATGAATAGTAAAGAGATAATCGTACTATTTTCTTATGGCTCCAAGGAACGTAGAGACAAACTATAAAGCTTAACCACACATTATGTAAATGTATGTACGTACATAACAAGTAGAACAAGTCTATTTAAGTTCGACTTATATGTGCACACACATATGTAACTAATCTATCACATTATTCAATTGAAAAAAAAAACTTATAATTCTCATATACGGATAGAACGTTTTCTGTGCTTACTTTTTCTTGAAACGAGAACGAAGGGGATCATAGATAAAAATCGTATTTGTCAAGCAAAAGAAAGAAAAAACTCGCCAAAGTGACAGACGCGTATATGCACATGTCGGTGTGTGTGCGTACACTAGCGGTACAAAGCCTGTAGAAATGCGTAAAATTTGAGCTCGTATACGTATCTACACACGCATTCGACAGTACGAGTCACCTCATCATCCGAGCGCTGCACGCGCAACGTGTCGAGTCATCGGTCCGTCATCGATCAGCTCAGTAGATATAGGTCCGATCGAGTGGACGATGAATGCTGGTATAATGGCGCGCGTGTGCGCGTGTTATGTGTGTATATACAATACATACTCGCATATACCCATACGAGAGAGAGAGAGAGAGAAAGCCCTTTGCTGTCTTCCCCTTCTCTCTTATCCAGCATCGATTAGACGAATGAATAAGCGAACGACCGGCCTTGTTATTTATTCATTTAACCCAATCACGCGTGGTAAATCGAGAATATGGATAGAGGAAAAGGAGAGATAGAGCCGGTGTGTCATTAACGTGCATAGACGTGCGCACACGGGAGCGCGTACCTCGTAGTCTGATCGATATGGTGCGGGTGATATTGTATAGGGAGGTAGACGCGTATGCATATATACATATATATATTTGAGAAGAAAGGAGATAAAGGACTATATATAGTGGGTATGCTACGTAACGAGCTTTCGAAAAGGTTATTTGTAACGTGAGTGATCGGTGTGATGTTGAGGTTTCAGGGGAGTTGTACTCTGAACTCGATGAAATAAAAGTTTGATTGATTAGGTGGTGGAAATGTTAATCTGTAATTTAAAAGTAATTACATATATATTTATTAAATATTTGAAGCATGTTCGTTGGTAGGACTATACAATAAATTATCTCGATTCTCGTACTTTACCAGCATGTGCATAATTATATTTCATAGAAATCTTTCAAAAAGTCAAGAGTTCGCCGAACTCATTTGAAAGGCAGAGTTTTCCCTCGCGAAATAAACCTTTCAGTATCAAGCGAATGAATTTTCTCAAAATAGCCCAGCTCTTCTTTTGCGCGAAAACTTTTGGTCGTTCGCTAACACCTGAAAATAATAATTCACCGACTCGAATTACCCGCTTTCGCTGTGCGCGCGCGAGAAAATCAACGAAAGAGAGCGCAACGCATTAAAAACTCGGTGGAAACTCGCGCGCGCATACGTCGACGATGATCCCCCATCAACCCTCCGAAAATATTCGCAAGGCCAAATATAACTTTGCTGCTAAAAGCGCGCGCGCGCTACTGCGCAGTTTGCGCTCTGTCTCACTCGTCCGCGTATATAACCAGTTGCAAAAGTTCAAGTTTAAGCGGTCGTTCGAAAGCGATCAGGGGCAAGTTAAAACGTCGACTGAAAAAGCAAGTAAAAGGAAAAAATCCTCCCTCTCCTCCTGCGCCTTTTGAGAGAACGGGAGAGAGGAAAAACGAGGCAAAAAAAAGAAGGCAAAAAGGAGCTTCCAGTGAGACGATCGCGCTTATTTTATCAGCGTGCACTGTGCGCAAAGAGTCGTTTTACTCGACAGAAAAAATGCGCAGGGGGCAATTCGCGCTCGCTCACTCGCAAGGTCACGCGCGCGTGATCACTACCGCTGCATCTCTTCGAGGTTCGCGTAAGTTGCTGCTATATACACTGCAAGAGAGGCAAGTTTATTCCTGTGTGTATGTATATGTATGTGTATAATGTGTGTGTGTGTCCGCAGCAATAAACCGCGAATTCTTCGCAAATCGCGCGGTGGCAGCAAGCCAGCAGCAGCCAGCCAAAGTGCGATGACATTACGGATTTCTCTCTCTCTCTCTCTCTCTCTCTCTCTCTCTCTTTCCCTCCTTTGCTCTTTACTCTTTTCTTTTCTCTTTTACACTCCGTGTTCCTCTCGCTAGCCGGGCCGCGATTAACTGAGCTCGCGCGCGCGAGCGCCTCTTCGAAAGTGCGACGACTCTTTGCGCTGAGAGAATTCCCCGAGTCGTCGTTTACGAAACGAGCGTCGAAGGAATCGCAAAGCGAGTGTGTGTGTATATATACATATGATGCTTTCTCCGATGTGGAGGGCCAGAGGTGGAATGCTTTTGCGCGTCGTGTTTTTGATAAAGGAAATGAAAGAGCCCGAGAGTGCGACGGAAAATTGAAGGTTATTGGCCGCGAGCTGTGGCTCAAGGGATTAGGAAGCTGGGCTTTTGATTTATCGGGGAGATACGTTTGTTTACCAGCTGACTCTGAGCAATGGTATTAGAACATTCGGACAGATGTAAGCTAAAGTTTTGAGAGACTAATATTTTCAAGGCGAGTGGTTGAGTTATTTTGATCTTTGTTTTTTTTATGGACACATTTTTTTTATTTATGATAATTGTATTGTGTATTCAATAAATTCATCTTAAAAGCATATTTTAAGATATAAGTGTGCTGCTTGACAAAAAAGGGGTAATGAAATAGTACGTAAAGTATATATATGAAATACATTTAAATAAAGGAGCTTGCATTCAGCTACATAATACTCTTGCATTTTATTGGAATAGTACAAATTTATTCCAGAACATCGCCATTAGTGAATGCTGCTGCTTAGTGATTAGTTCTTAACTTACTTGCCATAAAGAATAGAAATAAAAGTAATCCGAATGGTATAAAAGCAGCAGCCATACTTATATGCACATTTAAAATCAGGGAGACTGCAGTCGTAATATACATATATGCGTGTCGTCCGGTGGGTCCCTGTTAAAAAGTCATCTTCCGGCGGGAGCAATTAACTTTCCGCGAAGCAGCAGCAACAGCAGCAGCAACTATCCGCTGCAAATAAAAAGGGGTATAAAAGAGGAAAGGATTCCCAAAGACTCGGAAATCGTTAGGATCGCCGAGTTACGCCGGCTAGATGGCAATTTATGAGTAAACGTGCACTCGCGCTCACAACCAATCCTTGGGAATTCTCTCTCTCTCTCTCCCTCTCTTCGACATTTTTCCTCCTCTAGCTCCCGTGAGCTTCGGGAGCATCCCGCGCCACCCTCGGCAAGAGCGGTATAACCGCTTTCTCGGTGCTACTACAGCTCTCGGCTCTCGCTCTCTCTCTCTCTCTCTTTCTCTCTCCATCTCTCGCATAACCTAAGACGCCGTTTGCATAATGCTCTCGAGCGAAAACTCGCTTCCTTTTTAGCACTATATATATACGCGCACACATATATACTTCTGCCACTTCTGAGCGTACGCGCATAAAGGATTGTTTGCACTTAAGCACTTTTACGCACGCCTTCGGACTGGTAAATGCAAATAGTGCGGTCGCAGCAGCAGCAGTAGTAGCAAAGTCGACGAAATTGCAACGCGCTTAGTGCGTATTTCTAGATTAAAGAGCAGATATATACGGTTGAGCTAACTAGCCTTTTTAAAGTGAAACGCTCGCTCGGCACGCGCGCGCGCGCGAGAAGTGGGCTACGCGAGCTCTCTATTTTTCGTGGTTTTTGCGGTGTTCTCCGCGACTTAGCTACCGTCGTTTATGCTGTAAGTTGCTGCTGACGCGGGATGAGAATTTTCCCCAGATGTAGAAGCGCGCCCGCGGGAAATGACGTTTGAAGCGGTCTTCATCCTGTGCTGATCCTCTTATAGGGCGGTTGAGGGATGAAATATTTCAGATGAAATGAAAATTTCCTTTTTCTTTCGAATATCGAGGGGTTGCTTCAGAAATGTTAATTTTACATTTTACGATGCTTAAAATAGTTGTGATAATTTCGTCATCATGGTTATAACGTTGAATTAAAAATCTCTATACGAAATTTAATTTTCGACATTTTTAATAATTATGATTTCAAATAAATTTTCATTGTAATTCTTCTCGTTAAAACTGGGTATTGAGCTTAATGAAAGTTTTATCATATACAATAATACAATTAAAAGTATCTATAAACGTACCAGAAATTACATTATCTCAGGAAGAAGTTGACTTACAACGGAATTATCTCATTATATCATGCATTCCGAATGTACCAGACATTATTCATATTACCTACTTTTAGAAATAAGATTTTTATAAAAAATTTCAAGTAATTTATAAAACGCATTTTTTACGTTATCAATCAATTACTCGTTCCTTTCAGCTCCCTAATTTAATAAAGCCAAGAAAATGCACCAAGGCCGAATTAACGACATTTATCTTTGAACGCAATAAATTAGAAGAATGCACTGAATAAAAAAACTATTTACTTTTTTAATTAAAATCAGAATAGTAATTTAAGCACACTAAAACTAAAAAATCCATTTTAATTATTTTTTTTACAGAATATTAAATTTTTAAATAGAAAACGAGCTATAAAAAATATTTGCACTTTCAAATATTTCTGGGACCCGTGCAATCGCAACGAATATACATAACAGTCTTCGTGGTCTGCTCCCGCTGAAAGTCGTATCTAGCGTTGCGGCAGCAGTGGGCAGCGGCAGTAGCAGCATCTGTTTTGAAACATAGCAGTGCCTAAATATACCGGTTATCAAGTGACCCGTACCGAACTATGCTGACATTTCAGGAATATCTTCCGGAGCGTTCCTATGCATTTATTGTATACACGGGATGGTGGTTGCGCATGCCTCTCTATCTATCTACCTCTCTTTCCTTTCCTCTCTGGCAGAGTTCCAGTATTATATTTTCGTGAGCCGCTACAAGACGCGCTGCGCGTTTGGCCTTTTTCTCTCGCGGTCAGCGCGCGATCAATCCACCGAGGCGCCTATAAACGAGCGCAGAGAAGCGGGCGCAGCACGGAAAAAAAAACGGAAAACGAACGAGAAGTGCATACATGTATATATATACACACACACATATATACACACGCGTGTGCTGGACTCGCGGTTCGTCCTTTATCTCTCATCGAACCTGAAATACGAAGCTGACGCGGTCGGGCCATACGTAAGAGCTTTCTCGTGTTAAGAGTCGTGGCCGGACAAATCTACGACTTGGTCGGGCGTATATTTGCGAGTGCGCGCGCGCCAACGAGCGAACGAGCGCTTTCCCGCCTGTCGTTTCTCGTGCGGCTGTGCGCGGAGTGACTCGGCCGAGAGCCGTCAGTTTATTTACTCGAATGCGTAATTAGTTCGGGTGTAAAAACAGAATTTTGCCCTCGAGGTTATACGCGGTTGCCGCGTGGAAATGTTGCTCTCCGTATTTAATTGCTGACAATTGTTTTTCTAATTAGGATTGTCGATTTATATTTTCTTGTTTCAGTAATTTGTATAGGTGTAATTGTAAATTGTCTAATTGTTCAATTAATTATTTAATTTTCTAAAAAAATGGGAACAGTTCTAATATTTACTGCGTAATACGTAATTGTAAGCTTATAGTTTGCTAATTATTTAATGCTGTTTTAATTAAATATATAATTAGTTAAGGTTTTTTTTAATGCACCAAGCCATTTTTACAATAATTTTCATAATAATTCGATAATTATTATATGACAAAAAAAATAAAAATTATTGTAAATTAAACTTACGAACCAGGATTTATAACTAGTAGACTGATAAAGCGAATACATTAGTCACTCGATACTATTTAATAACTCGGCGCAAAAATTTGCCGCTAACAAAAAGAACAAACCTTTTGAAATTAAAAAAAATAAATAATAATTACCAAGGTAACCTATCATAATTATTCCTTGTAAACTTCCTCGAAAAGTAATCGCGTCTAATTACGTTACTTTAACACATTAACAGCGAATACGAAGTTAATTATCTAACGATCCATCAATCCTTCCTTTTTTTCCTCTCCTCGAAACCTCCCGCAAGGTTCGCTCACCTTCCTCTCTCTCTCTCTCTCTCTCTCTCTCTTTCTCTTTTCGTCGCTGCCACAGCCGCCTACGCCTTTTCCCGAGGAATTCATTTTCAGCGGGAGAAAAAAAAGAACGAGAGGCAAATCGGCGCGAAAGAGCGAACGTCCGAGAGAAATAAAAAAAAGCCATACGCGCGCGAGCGCGAAACGGAAAGTAAGGTCAGGGAGTGGCGTTGACTCCGATGTACCGTGGCATAAGGCCGCGAATCTCGATGCGCGGAGGATGAGAGAAAAGGAAGAAGACGAGGAAAAGGTTGAGAGAAGGAGTCAATGCCTCGAGAGAAGGAGGGAAAATAACAGCGAGAGAGTGAGAGAGAGAGAGAGATAGAGGACCTCTCATTGCGATAGTTTGGGGCAGGTCGGGTTCGCGCAAGTGTGTATGCGTCTCTGTGTATGTGTGTATATATATATTATATATATAGAAACCAGGCGCGTGCTAAAAAAAGCTGGCCGCGCTCGGGTAAGTGAACCGGACTGTAATTACGGGGCAGTTCGTGCCAGTGGAGGGGGGGATGAAGGCTGGAGTCGACTGAGAGAAGAGAAGAAGGACGGAAGATAAACTCACGTAAACACGGAGAAAGAGGAAAGGATGATTGATCAAATTAAGAGGAAAGAGGAGAAAGAGAGAGGGAGGGAGGCGAAGAATGAGATGAGGGAAACATTATAAGAGGTGAGAGAAATAACGAGCGGAGTGACTTGTGCGTGAATATAAAAGTGGAAATTAAGTCAAGAGGTTGATCAAATAGTACATGTAAAGAAATGAGAAAAAATATTCCTTTATTTCTACATGTTTCAATCTTCTTGTTAATTCACGAATAACTTTGTTTTTTTTCCTTAGATTATGTACTGTGATGGGGAGAAGCCTCGATCTATCCATTTCTCTCTCTCTCTCTCTCCTCTCGTTATTCTTGTTCTTCATGACGCGTCTTCTTCTCGTTTTTCTTCGTTCCTCGAATTCTCTTTTTCATTTCCAGGGTTAAAACACCGCAGAAATGTTGGGTTCTAGATGACTGAAGTTTCGTCAAGGTTAAATTTATAAATATCACTTGCAATCATCATTTCCGTCTCAAAAGTACGAGTAAATGTCTTCATAATAAAACAATTTGCTTCATATTGGCGAGGTAAATTTAAATCCCTGCCAGCGAAATAATGATTTATGAAAGCTTTGAAGTTGAGAACAGAGTTTCTGCATATTTTAACTTAGTTATTATTTATAAAGTTTTTATTGTGAATGATAGCTGGTTTTACATTCGGATATTTAAAATTAATAAGAAATATGTTGAATGAAATATCTCCTGTGAACATAGTTTTATTTTTATTTCGATTGTAGAAAAAGATATATGATTAAAAATTAAACTAAATTTTAGAAAAATTCATGATTCGTAATTGTTTATTTTCGCTCGAGGAAAACGTATATTTAGATATATAAACGACGGATATGATATAACATAGACAATCTGTAGAACCAACACACGGAGGAAATTTCCTGCAGTGTTTACCCCGGCACATCTTCCCTAGCCCACGGGCAGTTTATTGTTGCAGGAACTGCGCGCAGCAGGAAATAAGCAACGGCAGTAGCCGCGAAACTGTGTGCTGCTGCTGTTGCTCGTTCAGGAAATTCCTACTTTTGAAACCCTTTGCTCGTATTCCTTAAACCTGCTCGTATTGGGGCGTAACCGCCTTTCAGGTAAATGCGCACATATATTAGATTACACACTGTAGTTCCGCGTTACTCGAAGAGACGAAAATTTTTCCAACATAAAAATTTTAAAATAAAAAATATGAAATTCCTCAAACGTTTCAAATTATTATACAAAATATTAATCGAAAAAGAATTTCGATATTTTTTACCCAACAATTATTGAACTTCGGGGAAAAATTTCAATAAAGCGAAGCAAAATTAAGCTCTGAATAAAACATCGAAGTTTTCAGTATATATATATATGCTTTCAGCATACCCGATATTTTCAGCAGTTTCAAGGATCTTATTTTCCACACGGTTCACTTGACATAGAAATTTCCATATACGCCTCCTATAGTCATTCCCCCTTCCACTCTCTTTCTCCCACCAGACTCACCACTTGCGGAAACGTGTTATTATCGACAAGGTCTGCCGCGCGCGCGGCAAGACTTTATTTTCTGTAATCTACGGAAAAGAGCGCACGCACGTGCGAGCTTCGCGCTCAAACCCATCGTCCGCGTGAGCGCTACACTGTATATTGTAGACCGGTCTCCCCACTGGTTTTTCGTATATAAACTCCATAACCGTATACATACACGCATGTATATATATGTATATATACATATACGCATACTAACGAAATTTTATGTAAATACAGCGCACGCGTGCAAAGGTATACACGTTTTTTACGCTGCACTGGAATTTAGCACGCGCAACGTTTAAAGGATCGAATGTGCGCGCGATTGGGAAAGGCGCTGCTCTGTGATTACATGGTTTCTAGCTTTGCGGGGAAAAGGGGTGGTGAGCATATTTTTTTTTCGTTCTTTCAATTACGGCGCCGGCTTTTTCGAGACTCCGAGTTGCAAAGAACGGATTTTAAGTAGCTTATAGCACTTTTGTGGTAGTCGTATATATATATATATATACATCTAGCGCTTGTGAGCGGCGTATCTGGGTCGCGACGTTTGTTTTATTGCGGTGTTAAGAAACGACGACGGGCAATGAGGGAGAGAGAGGGGGGGAGGGACTTTTTGTCGCGTAAAGTGAGTTTTATGATGGATATTAGCTGGCAAGGGATTTCATTGAAAATTATCAGATTATTGCCCGTAACAGCAACTGCCGCAGATAATTTTCTGCGAAAGAAACTAAGGGATATTTTTCAATTGATTTGTGTGAAAGTAATTTATGTAAAGATGGGTGAAGAAATTATGGGGCCAATTGAAGGTAAATTGTACCTATAAGCATTGCTAATTTTTAGTTATGTTTTGTAAAATATATTCTTTTATAATTTTGATGTATACATAATATGTCATGTTAAGAAAATCAGGTTAATAAGCTTTAATAAATCTAATTAAAATAAAAATATCATCATCTTAATTACATCAAAAACATTCAGTTACAGTCAGCTTAACGAACACGCGCATGTCTCTTATCTCAGAATTAATAATAATAATCCCGGATTAAGTGTGGTAGCACGAAACAGCTTTTGCACACAGTAAACTTTCTACTAACATTTACAACCGTTCGCGACCATGATTTAATTGACAGCTCGACATCTGAACGCAAAAATCTGGCTAATCCAACGATAAACAGGCACGCTTATATCGAGTACACAAACGCAAAAGACGTTTACCACTTTAGTGTGGTGTTATATGTGTATACCTTTTTGCGATCTTATCTCATATGCATCAACTGTCAACTGACACTTTATATACGCATATACACACATGCGTACATATAGATATACGCGAACCTTCCCGAACCATACGTTTGCAAGTTATATTGGAATACTACATATACAGTACATACAAGTACACGCGCGCGGATCATCGGACGGAGAGTCGCGCGCGTCATAAATATTATAGTATGCATACAGCAGCCCGTGCACACTAGTGGTATATCCGATTCCAAGTGCGGTCACTCAGCGGCTGTCGCATGTGACTTCCAGCAGTACGAAGGTGTCGAGATATGCAAATGAGCGAAGTGCAACCCGCTCGAGCATAACGCGCCCAATCGACGTTGTGAACGTGAAGAGGTGCGTGCGCTACCGCAGCCCGTAAATTCTCCTCTATCAAAAAGCACTCCAAGACGTCAAGCGACTAGGCCGAATGACGCGTATGGAAGGGACCATTAGAAGTCGTGAAATGATTTTCTGCCGTCTGTCGTCCATATGTATATATGGTGCGCGTGTATTCAGATGAGAGTATATAAATATATCTATGGGTGTACGGTGAACGCGGTTGCGATCTCGCGGTTCGTGCCAAATGTTTGCTTTGGATTACAATTTGCATGACAGCTGAGAGAGAGAGAGAGAGAGATGGAAAAACATATCGTTGTGCTTATTCGAGCGCGCGCACGCGATTGTGCCTCTCATCTTGGTTCGCGCGCGAGCGATATATTTTTAAACGCTTTATTTATGCGCGGCAGTCGAAAAAATCGCGTATATGTATAGACGCGGTCTAGGCGAGTAGTGCGCTCCTTTCTGACCTAAGAATAATGTACTTGTTTTCATGATGGCATACTATAGGATGAATAAGCAGTGGGGTGTGGATGAAATATAGAACGTTGTCAGCGGGATATAAAATATTTTGTCAGCTTCAACTAATTGGTCGCCGATTGTTTTGGAATCGCGGAATACATTATTTTTTCCTTTTGTATTATTTTATGTATAAAACAAAGAAGCATAAATAAAAGTTTAATTTATACCACATAAAAACAGATGAAATGGAAAACTTGTAACAATTTCTACCACAAATTGCAACCAAAATAATATAACTTTTACTATATAAAATGTTTCTCCTCACACTATTTTCCCCAGTTTGCGTCCTCCACACAGTTAACTCATATCGCGCTACAACTCGCAAGGCGACTATACATGTGCACCACAGCATCTACATCATCCCGCAATATTCGACGTCTGTTGAATAACCGTAACATTATAATATCCCGCCACAGCCTTATCCATACTAGTCCAGCTATACGGACATTTATTTCTATGTACTTTACCAGTCGTTCGTTTATGCACCTCCGATCTTCTCTCTCTCTCTCTCTCTCCTCTCTCTGGCTCTCGGCACCGCTTCTTCGACGACTGGTGCACGAGCGAACGAGGAGGCTTGACCACATGCGGTTCTCATGATTCATGTGTCAATGAGCGCAAGAAACTGCGCGGCCACGCGTACGTATATATATATATACTTTACAGGCGGTGTCCACCAATTTCCTCGGCAGAAGCAGTGCATTATCCTTATATATACAGGCCAAACTCTCTTATGGTGCTCGTTTGTGTCACCGCTTGACGAACGAAAAAAAAAGAGAAAGCGCAGGTTAACTTTTGTTATTACATATATCGTACACGCGTACATATAAAGCTTGCTCATATAGATTCTTAGAGTATATGTATCAACGTATTTATGGGTAAACTATAGATTCGCGGGCAAACGAACGAACATATAATGTGTATATATACATATATTTTTATTGGCAAATGCGTACGGTAAATACACATAATGAAGGCTGAGAGGTTGCCCATACATATATGTATATGCAAACACACCCGCGAACCGATATATATATACGTATATGCATTTCTTCGAGTGCGTATACTCGACGCATACAGTTTCCAATAAATACGCATGCACGACTGCCGCGCTAAATCAAGAACTAGCACTCGCGCTGAGAAAACAGGCGCGACGGCAACCTATCTTCCTTCGTCGGCTCTCTCTCTCTCTCTCTCTCTCTCGCCGCGGAACGACTGTATTATCGAACGCAGCCGTTTCGCGCAATAAATATCAGACGCGCAACGCACCCGGAGAAAATTACTATTCCGCGCGGCGCGCCGGTTCAACACTTACGCGCCGCGTGCCGTTACTTCGTAATCCCTTCCTCGCGTAGAACAATTCTCTCTCTCTCTCTCTTTCGTTCCTTTTTACTTTACTCGTACCTGCTGCTCCTGTTTTTTTTCTCCTCTCTCTCTCTCTCTCTCTCTCTCTCTCTCTCTCTTTCTCCTATACCAGCGATTTTCCGATTTCGCTTTATATCGCAGCCAGAAGATTTGAATGGCTCGCGCAGCAGCGACGGCGCCTTGCTTGCGAATCATTTCGCGGTAATGCCCCGCGTAATATCGCATTCTAATCTCGCATTTTTATCAGCGAATCGAAAATGTTTCCTGATTTGGTTTCGCGACGCCCAATTATCTACGGTACTCGCAGCAATTCGTTCTCCTCGTCCTTTTTTATTTGCCAGTTGCGTTAATACGAATATTGCGAGTGTACTCATTTAGAATGTAATTTTACATGTAGCTGCTGTTTTTTTTGTGCAACGTTGTCTAAGATAGAGAATATAGCAATTCAATATTGTGTTTTGATTAACATCGATATGATACTGTAGGTGGAGCAAGCATACCATACATATGCAAAACAAGAAATGTCATACTACTAATAAATAAAAAGTAATATAATTTTTTCGGAAGAGTGGCTTCTACGCAAGGATTGACATTTATGGGTAAAATAATGTAAAAAAAATTTTAAGCATATAATTTACAGAAACTAGTTTATTGTTGCATACTACACTCATATATGATTCTATTTCTAGTACATTTTTAATTTCATATAAACTTAGAAACTAATAAAACAAAGTTCACTTTTTTATCTAACCGTATAAAACGAGTCAAAAAGATTTATAGCACCTTCTTTTATAGATGTGACTGTTAATAGTATCGTTTTTACGATCACATTAATAAAATGAAATTAAAACGTAAGCAATCGATTGAAAAAGAAATATTTCCCAATTAGATTTCACGCGGAAAATTGATTAATAGAAAATTAATAATTATTATCTTAATTTGGCATTATTTTTTACAGTATACATTTTCATTGTAATTGTTATCACAACTTACTGATAATTTTTACGGAATTAATGGCTGCCTAGATTGACTCGTAAATAACATACAATTAAGAATCAATTTTGAAAAAATTCAATTTTCTATCTTTCAGTAGTGAATTTTCTACTTTTCTAATCAAGCAATCATTAAACGCCGTTTCTTATTTGCTACAAAGTAACTACTTGGGATAATTTTACAGACTCATTAGATATACCGGATCGTGTACAGATGCAGCTGTATCATGTGTCTAAACCGGTTGTGCTTGCCAGTGCGAATTCTGATAAGACGTTTTTCCATCCCGCAACAATACAATAGTAGCAAAAAAATAATTGACCTCCCATTACTGACATTATTTACGACTTTTAATTCTTATTTTACGACTTAATTCAAATCGAAAAAGCTTTTTGAAATAATAGTTGTTGCTCTTACAACTTATATGTAGTACCATGATGTTAATAAGCTTTCAAAAATTTTTATGAGAACGATTTTTCTGTGCTAAAATTTTACTCGTTAGACTTTAAATTATTATACACGCTGAAAATTTTTGTGACGATAAAAGTAAAAATTTTTTGCTGCTCATGAGGACATACTCTTTGAAAAATTATTGTAGCATATAGTAGCGGTGTTGCATTCGCATTAGGACAAGATATATTTGAGGATAAAAGTCACAAATAACACTCACAATCTAAATCGTAAAAAAACGTTTATTGTATTCACTAAAAAAAAGTTATGGAGAAAATTAGTTTTACACGTGTTACGATTCTTATAAAGCGGGAGTTTGTACGAACGCTTGTACGTAGCTCGCCGGTCGGACGCAATCTGACGTGATTTTTCTAACACTAGATCGCGCCACACACTAATCAAATTATTTATATAAAAGTGATGGAATTGAAAATGAATGAATATAATACAAAATTGAACTGCGTACAAAATCTATAGATTAACTTGTTTTAAGAATATAATAGTCTATTTTTAATTCATAATATTTCTTACAAGCGGAGCTCTTACAAACATTTCAAATGTTGCCAGGAAAATGGAATTTTCTATTACCACTTGTAATAAATTTTCAAGTATTCAAGTACTTATGTCATGAAGTGGCAGCACCAAGCATTTCCCGATCTTTCAAGTCAAAAAACATTTTACTTGTAATATATAACTTGTAATTATTCTCAGAAATGCATCACTAAAACTTTCATTCTATATTGTTTTATAGTGGTCTGCTTTTTTAAAAAAAGTTTTATTTTCTGACAATGACTTCTATACTTATTTATAGATAGCAAAAATATTTGATTTGTTCCTACCAGAAAGCTCACTTTGAAATTTGATTCGTAGCGCGCTACATAAGAGAAATCTGAAAATTCATTTTATTGCCGGCTAAAAATTTAATACCGCGTAAATATGTAAAACCGAGACGGGATAAAAAGGACCAGACCCCCGTGCAAAAAGCGAGTTGAAAAACGCATGAACCCATCACAGCCGCACGAAATTCTCGCTAAATTTCTCATGCTACATACGCAACACAGCCTTCATCCCTCGTCCTCATTATACGCGAGCTCACGCTTCCTCTTCTCTCTCTCCCTCCCCCTTTCTCACTCTCCCTATTTCTCTCTTTCTTCTCCTCTCAGCGAATCCCCTTATCGCGTTTATTGACAGAAAAATCCTGCGGGTGCGAGGGGAACTTCGGGAGTGCTTACTTTAATCCATCAGCATCGCCGAGCGAGCGTTTTAGTTCCTACAACCCCCACGGCAGTATAATTTTTATTGGCCACCTTCGTTTAAATCCCTCGACCCAAGATCTCGCTTCTCCTTCTCAACAGCTGCCTCTTTGCTATGTGTATATAGGCGCATGTACACATACACACAAGAAGGAGGGCTGCTACATACGTTTATACATAAAAAAAGGAAGTAAAAAGAGAGAGAATGGAGGAGAATCGCGCGTGGTGTCGCCTTAAAGCGCATCGAAAGAAAAGGATAATTCGACTCCCTCCGCCAGACGTGGCAGCTCAGTTCTCCTCGTAAATTCGGATTCCCGTCACGAAGAGAGGGAGGGGAAGGGGGAGGAAGGAGGCGCCTCTGAAAAAAGGCACTTTTGCGCGAAACTGTAAAAATGGGATCAACGTTTTATTGGCCCAAGGCGTGACGAGATTTGCGAGGAGATTGGTAACCGAAACTTTCAGAAGACTACCTCGTGGTTTCGATTCGCGCGTGTATGTACAGACGCTGTCCTGTGCGATCGTCGCGCATGCATTTCCCTCGACAGTTTCTGGATGGACGTTCGTAGACTGTCGAAAATAAAAGTTCGAAGAGAAATTCGCCGAACGGAAATGTTTACTTAGCGCGGGATAATTTACGTCTTTGGAGTTTTATAAAAAGCTGTACAGTGCGCGTGGTTTCTCTAAAAAAGCTGTCTGCTATGCTGTAAGATAATGCACGATCAAGGTTAAAATGAATATTTGGACGAACTCCAGCGATTTTGGGTGCGGAGCTTATGAATTCCTTGCAATTTTTATTGATTTTCGGCGAAAATTCTTGCCTGCAGTTGTATTCTTTTATTAATATGTATATCTTTCCCAGAATTTTTCGTTTGTATTAAAATGATTTATAAACGGCGTATTTCATACTGCTAGACATCACTGTGCTGTTTTTCTTTTCGTGGATTAAAAATTTTTCGAATCATTTATAAAGTTAACAGTATTTTATAAATACTGCCATGCACTGTGAAATAAGTATAAACTAAAACGCGGAATACGAGCTATATTGTGAAACTAAATATTTTTGTATTAAATAATTGTATAACAAATAAATATTAATTATACTTTATTTAATATATCCAACGATCTCTACGTATGATAAATTTCAGTAGATTAATTTTTTATCGGTCTGGCTTAGTAATTTTTTTTCTGTACGAGCAAAAGTGCACTTGATATATCTATAATTTTCTCAGTCATTTTTCTTACACAGAGCAAATAATCCATTTAACTACCAAAGTTCCATTGTATCTCGCCGAATCCGAATAAAGTAGTCATGATTATAATTTCGATAAAAGGATCTCACTCGCTCTCTCTCTCCCCCACAAGCAGTCGGACAAAAAAACAGCTAACGCAGAGGAAAAACTTTGGGAAAGAAAGTCCATCCGGCGCTTCTCTCCCTTGAGAGAAGACCGCAGCGTAATCGCGCGGCGCGCGCTCACGAAGAAGAAGACCGAGCGAATCTCTCTCTCTCTCTCTGTTTCTCGACCTACCGCCCATAAAGTAAATCCCCAGCGTTATTTTTCTCGAAATCATGCGCGAGCAAGCGCGCGAGCGTACGCTAATTGGCTGAAATTGATCATCTTTCTGGTTCAGCGAGGTCCGTTACCGTCCGTTCTTACTCTCTCACTCTCTCTGTCGTCGTCGTTGTCGCTCGCCGTCCTCTTCTTCTCTCTCTCTCTCTCTCTCTCGCTAGTGAGGATAGAAAGAGAAGGCGAGTGCTGCACGCGAGCACGGCCAAAGTACCCGGTAGCCGACCCAAGACACCATCATATTATTTTTACGACCCCGAAACGTCTGCCGGCATTACCATAATCTCCCCGCGGGCGCTGCGTTCGCGCTCTCAGTCGCGTCTTTCTCGCAGATCGAGAGTTACGGCTGAGAGAAAGAGAGGAAAGGAGAGAGAGAGAGAGAGACCACGATCGGCGCAACTTCTTGCCGGACGTCAACGCCTGGGACAGTATTTTCAAAGCAGACGTTTTTTGCGATTGTTGCCGTAAAAAATTGCAGGATGTAGACTGTCACAAGCATATCTTTACTGTGCTTGTTATATACGTATTCGCAGAGTAAAAATTTTATTTTTTTTACCGTAAATATGAAATGTTTAGCACTGTAAAAGAATTATTGTTCTGCGTACTACTGACATAATATTATTGACTAACAAATATTCAAGTAATTATTTTTACGCAGTATATATTTTATAAAAACTAAAAAAAAGACTGTTTCTTTGCTCATACGGTTGCAAGACAAAACTATTAAATAATATTTTTTTTCCTTGATAAATTACCATTTGCTAGTAAAAATTGAATTCCAGAATTAATAAGTAAAATTTATCACTTCCGATATTAATCATCTATATGGTAGCCTGGCTTCTTATTTTCTGTACCAGTTATTTTTATTATCATAATCTGCGTCCCAATCGCGATTTATAGCGCGAAACTATGAAAATAATCGATGAATTTCCTGTCAGGTGTCAAAATAATTTTATAAACATTTTCGAGCTATTTACGCAATGCGTTTTTTGCGGTTCGCGAGTGTCTCTCCAGTCGCGTATGTCGTAAAATTTTACAATCTGCCGTTGGAAAAAAAGTGTCTGCTTAAGAATAACTTTCGCAATAAGGCCAAGATATATTCTAGAGCTCGGGGTGTCGCGCAAAACGCGCGGAGCACGCAAAATGTTTTTTCCCTCGCTTCCTTTCCTTTCGCTCCTCGCTGTCAGCGTAAACGCATGTGGAAACCTGTAAAAAAGCCACGGCCGGTTGCGCTTACGTGCGTTTAATATTGTGGAAAATTGTAAAACGAACTGGCCGCAAACTACAAAACTATAAGGAAAAAACACTATTTCTAGTATCATTTTGCTATTTTTTTTATTTCCTCATTTTTTCCACGAACCAAAATGTTTTTGAACTCTGTGTATATTTTTCGAAATATACAACATTTTTTTATGTCGAAAGGAAACAAACTCGTGTAACTTTTTCAATACAAAATATAGAGTTACACATTTGTTATTATATTTGTATTATTTTTTAATTTTCTAATATTGCTATAAATTTCGGTTAATCATTAAATTTTCAACACACTCATTAACTTATTATTTAGATAATTGTAATTGAACATATCACCCAACGCAGAATTTCGAAATAGAAGTAAGTAGTACTAATTAGCGACATAAAAAACTCCGAGAGGAAAAAAGTCATTACGGAAAAAAGTACGAACGTCAGTACAATTTCAACGATTCAAGGCAGCCAAGCCTCCTTCGTTGCGGTTTCTAGGGGCTGCGGTAAGGGGTGCGAGGAAAAGAATAAGTTTTTCAGACTGCTCGTAAGTCATATATATATATACACAATCTAGTACGAAATCGCCGACGCGTCTGGTATACCGAGAAAGAGCTACTATACACTGTGCAGTGCGCGAGCGCGCGTTGTGCGTTATGCGGTCACGGGACTACAGAGCCTGCGGGGGTCGACTACTTTTTCGAGTGACTCTCTCTCTCTCTCTTTCTCTTTACGAGGCTCCTCCATTATATACACTGAAAGGTGCATGCGCGGGCTTTTCGAAAGTTCAAACGAGCAGCGGGCCGTTTTTGTTTTCCTATTTCTCTCCTCGTTCGTGGCGATTGGTTAACTGCGCGGGCCATTAAAGCCGGGGAGTTTAAACTTGAGGTTGCAACGGTTAGAATCGCGTATATATATACGCAACGGGAATCGAGATAGCCCCGGGAGAAAAACTGTAAAGTTTAATATTAGCTCGACAAGAGAGAGAGAGAGAGAGTAGGGAAAAGTGCGTCGTTGTGGATTGGCGTTTTAGTGCGCGGCGGTCGCGCTTGGTCGGGTCTGTTTACATTGAATAAGGATTTATACAGAAGTTTAAAGGAGCGCGCAATTGTTAAGAAAAGGCCGGCTTTATTCGCAATGTTACGCAACGTCGCTTTCATTAATAGAAGCCGCTGTGGTTTTTAGGCGGAGAAAGAAAATCCCGATCGTTGCAAAAAGTATAGTGTTAATAGCTGAATGTAGCAGTAATGACTATGGTTTTGTAATAATGATTTAGTGCTAATATCTATGCTTTAGTTTATTGATAATTGCATTGGAAGGTGGTTTTGTGCTCCACGTTGTTGTTTATTTGAACTAGCATATCATTATATTAATAAGGAAAGAGTTTTACAATAAAGTATGGAATTATTTATATAAATTTATTTGAGGTATGAATAATTTGAAGTATAGTTTTTTGAATAGCCTTTTCGAGCTATGTTTCCATAGATTATTAAAATTAAATGAGAGATTTAATGCAAACAAAGTAATATTTTATAAAATCTTCACATTATTGATGGCATCAAATTTAAGTTAAATTAATTACATCAACAGATTTATAAATAAAACGAAGAATCAATTGAAACAGGTTCCAATGACCGATAAAATGATGGTATTTATATCACAGTCTGTAAATCTAATCAAATTTGCTCTTTTTATATACCGCAAGTATATTTATTTACTGTAATCAAATCTATGTGGTCAAATATCACAAAAAGATCTTTGAAAATACTAATTTATTTATAGTTTATTAAATAAATATAGGTACGTAATTCTTTACACATTTTTGTTATTACAGATAATTTAATTATTTTCTTCATACTGATAAATTCAATATAATGCAAGTATTTTGAATCACACTCACAGATTAAATGAACATTAAACTATTCGCCAATTTGATTTGTTGCATACGCATCATAACACAGCTGCAGTTTTCACTGGAAAATAAGCTGTAACCGTATACACTTTACGTGTAGAGAAGCATTCGATAAACGTACAACTTTACGATTCGCTCCTCTTTTTAACTACATTGTAAATTTTTTTCTCTGAATCTCGTCATTTTACGATCACGACAACAAAAGATCGAGATTACGAGCGCCCGAAAATCCTCGAAACGCGCGACATCGTGTCTGCCTCGTTCGCCCGGATGACAGCTGTCGCAAGCACGTTAAAAAGGTGAAACCTCGTCCTCTTGCGCGCCACGGTGGAAAACCTTTTGCCCCATTCAAAATTAAATTTTCCAAAAAGCCTTTTCTCTTGCGCGAGCTATTAAAAAAACACAAAAAAAAATTCATTGAAAGGCACACAGCTGTCAGTGAGACGTTTACGAGCTTCGGCTCACTCGTACTCTCGGCTAACCAGGAATTCTTTTTCAAACTGGAGTACTAAAATTTTTTTTCGCGTTCCACAGTCTCGCTTGCTTTCGAGGCGGGCCAAATCGGATGCAGCTATGCCGTTTCGCTCCCTCCCCTCCCGCATGGAATACCCCGACAGCGTTCTATTGAGACGTCACCTAAATCTTTTGGCAAATTTCGAATGCCCGTCGTTCGCGCGCGCCCGTAAAAATTTTCTTTGATGCTATCGCCACTCGAGTTGAGCGCATACAGCGAAGGAAGTGAGAAGGAAGGAAGTTGATGCAGTCGGAAAAGAGACGTTTCCGCTGTGAAACAATGAAATTCTATGAAGTCTTCATGGAGACGAGCAATGTAATATGTATAGTGAAAGTTAATAGGTGTTATATTTTGTTGTTTTTAACGATTGGTTCTGAAAATTAAAATCATTTATTTGACACATCATTTCTAAAAAGTGAATGATCCCAATTGTATGATTATGGTTGAACGTGTTTTATCAATTACGTTGAAAATAATATTTAATAAGAGGCTGTGTATGTTTGCTGAATATAAGAATAGTGGTTTACATTATGTTCAATTCATTTTTATTGAATTATAATATTTTTCTAAAATAGTATTTTACGTTTACCACAAAAAATAATGCATTAATTATACTTTTTCTGAAAATGTCAACATACCTTCTCAAACTCTATTCTACCTTAACGATACTCAATTGATTTACAGGCATTAATTTTAATATTTTTTCAAAAATAACTTCTCTTGTACAAGCGTAAAAGATACACGAGAGAATATCATGTAAAAAAAGAACAGAAACCACATTTAATTTCAATTTGTATATAACGTCCTTAAATTGTTTTCATTACGACTTTATTATTCTCTCCGCTTCCTACATCTCGTTACACAACTTCATTACCTATACCAGGTAAACCGAAAACGCGTGATTCGACTCTCAGGTAAGGTCGTGTAGCACACAACCCAGAGCCATTCCGCACAGGGCAGTATACACGTGTACACATCGCCGAGAGACGGCGGCGGCAGCGGCGGCGGCGGCTCTATAACGATTTTTCGTATATACACAGGCTCTTCCGTTTCGTTCTCTCTTCGACCGTGACGCGAGCTCAGGGGCCGTCCTTTTTATTCGGCCATTGCGGCTTCGTTTGACTCGTCGTAAAGGCCGCGCCGCGTGGCTATAATTCCGCGCGACTTTTAAACGCGCGCTTTTATGTAGCCGAAAGGCGCAAGGAAAGTCCAAGAGCGTGGTAGTGACCGTTTATGCGAACGCGCGCGCGCGCATGTTCATAAAACACGCGTAGAAAAAGGAAGGGGAAAGGGGGCAAGAGGGAGGGAGAGAGAGAGAGAAGGAGAAGGAACAAGCGAATTCGCGTCGATTTAGGAAACAAGTTTTCGCGGGAGCTATCATTACTTCCACTTCGGCGCCTTTTGCGCGTGTGCGCTGTGCGTATATATACATGTGTCTGAGTGGATGAAAAAAAGGACAAGACGGAATATATTTATTACGCGTGGGGCACGGCGTACTGGATATAAATGTTTTCCTTTTTCATGAGGAATTTTGCGCACTTGCGTACACGCACGTATAGAGCAAAATTATTGCGTGCCGCCACGTGTCTTATTTTTTATTGTATGAACACTTAAAAGGCAGGTTTCATGGCAGTACCGAGTAATTTGCATGAATCCAAAATTTTTACAAAACTCTTTTGGTTGGTACAACTTTTTATTTACTTTGAATTTCTACCTTTTTTCATTGCAGTTGCAATTTGAAAAGCGCTGAAAATTTATCGGTATCTAACTTTTTCGTGATTCACGATTATGTTACCAATCATTTAAGTATTATTTTTATTCCGTTTGTCGGAACATTATTTTCTCTAAAAAAACACTTGAAATTAAATCATGAATACTTCGAGAAATACTTTAGTAAAAGTTTGCATATATTCCTCACATAATATATTACATCGTCTATGCACTTCAAATCAAATTACAAATCCACTTTTAAGGAATTATGTTTCGAGAAAAGAAAATTATGGATTAGTATCTTTATGATCAAATACTACTTCTTCATAAAATTTTAAAACTACTTATTAGTTTAATAACGTATTAGTGACTATCAATTGTAGTTCATATCAATCTGGAAATACTTTCTCAAGATTAAGTCATGCAACTATGGAACTGAGTGTCGCACACGATTAGCGTGCTCCAGTTGCTTTACTGCTGATAAATCTCATGCTTCTGTTTTGATTTTAAATCATTTTGGTAAACTAAGCTATTAACTTAATAACATACAAAGCTGAACATAACTAATTAAAAATTATGTTTTTAAACGTGCATTTTTATTACTAAAGTTAAAATCGCTTAATTATGCGCTATATAATTCTTAACGTAACTTAATGAATATTGCAGTGTAATAAATTCTATTTCTTAAAGTTGTATTTAAAACACTGAAAAATGAAAAATTGTTACTTCATAGACTATTGACTTACAAGTTGGATTTATAAATAAACTTAAACGTGAATGTTATATTACATGAAAAAATATGTGTACCAATCTCACCGTATTATTTTTGTACACAAAATCAATATACGTTATAGAAATATTCAATAAAAAACTATTAATACACCTGAAAATAAAATAAAAGTTTCGGTAAACAGTCGATAATGATAAAACACGCTTGTTCGAGGAAGCAATCCAAGACAGCTTGCTCTCGAGGCTGTGTACGCTCGTATAGAAATTTCCTCTTCGTGCATAAACACAGGAGGCATATATCTAACCTTTAATCTCACGGACCGCCTCTCTCTCTCTCTCTCTTTCTCCCTCCCGCGTCATTACACACGCCGGGGCGAAATATACGAATATAACGCGAGAAGAATAATTGTTCACTTCGCGCGCTTATACATATATGCGCTCTCGGGCGCCGGAAGTGGTGCGTGTGTTCGCGCGTATATATATGTGCTCGCGGTCGCAAACGCCGTGCAGCGCACTATACCGCTATACATACGTATGCACTGCTGCTGTGCATGTATAATGCGCCGGGCGCTTAAAGCGTTCGCCGCGTAAATCGCGAGAGAAGAAACGTACCTACGTTTATATATATATAGATACACGTCCGCGAGGGCGCGCGCGCGCACATGCAACTGGTTGGAAAACCGTTTACGGCTAAGTGAATGAGCTCGCGGTGCGAGCGAGCGCGCACGCAACTTGAATTACTTTTGAGCTCGCGCGTCTGCATGGTATAGTTATATACGTATACAGTAGTGCGCGAGCGCGAATCGACGATTCTAATGTTCTTGGTGCTGTATGTATATGTACATATATATAGTATACATACGGAGCGGCTGTTCGCATGATGCAGGCCAGTTGTAAGTACTCGGGGTTGGGCTCTAATACACTCTCGGTACCAAGCCGAAAGTGCCCTCGGTTGCGCTACTGCGGGGATTTCGTGAATTAGCTTTGCGGTCGGTCGATGCGCTTTGAGAAAGGTAAAATGCTCGCGGTCGAGGCGCAATGTAGTTTAAACTTGCCAGTTTCAAATGTTGTTTATGCCTACTGAATATCATATGTTATTAAAAGTTTTCATGCGATTCCGTGTAAAAGAACCATATATCTATATAAGAATTTCCATCATTTTTTTTCAGTTACAACGAAAGATGTAGATTATATCTTATACATTCACCAATACTCGTATTTTTCCAAATGTATTTAACGCTTTTGGCCGTTAACGCGGCACAGTTTCTACGAAGGCAAGCTGCAGCAAAACCGGAAACGGACCCCTTCCTCTTTTGCGCCATTACCGGTTGCCGTTTTTTATTTTTTTATTTTTTCTTGTTTTTTTTTGTGCAAAACTCAAGACTCTAAACATTGCCGCGTCATTTGCGCACGGCATATGTACAGGAAAATGCGCGCGAGCCACGTAATTGCGCAATGCACGCGCGTGAATTTCACTTCGAATGACTTTTTTACCCTCGCACACCGCGCGTGATGCATGATGATCGCTGGGCAGTCTCGATGCTTTTGAAAGTAACGTGTATATATACATATATATATATATATATATATATATATACACATACATGCACGCGCCCGCAAGTAACCCTTCTATGACGTGAGTGCCGGTCGTTGCTATCGATTTGCCGGGAACTAATGGTTTTAAACGTCTGGTTTCTGGTTGCGCGCGAGACGTAATGATTCGTAATGAACGAGTATAAGTACGATATTTAAGCGCGGTTATACAAAATGAACTGTAATTAAATTTTCAAACTATAAATTAATTGGACGTAAAAGAGTTAAGTTGAATTTTAATTTTGCCTTGATTTGCCAAGAATTCATAAAAATTTATATTAAATTTTTTCAATGTCGAATAGTATAATAATTTTAGTTTCTTGGTATTTTTTTATTTAAACATTACCTGCGGTTGTTATGATATTCACTCATTTTTGCAATAGAATATTACTTTTCAAATTGATATTTCATGCATTGAAAAAAGTTGTACGAACGATATATATACTGCAGGCCGGCGCGTGTACGTTATAGGGGGCACGTCTGTTATCCACGACATTCGGGTATACAGCGCAGTGCTATATACGCGCGTGAATAACCGAATGTTCCCTGCGAATAAAAAAAAAGTGTTTTACGACGACCCAAGATTCAAATACACGAGCACATCAATACTTTCTTCAAATAATTTTTATCCCCCCGTCCTCATCGATTTCGGCAACCTACTACGAGAAGCGCGGCGCATTTTACGAGCGCGAGCGTCGTTTTACGATCTCTCTCTCTCTCTTACTCATGCCCTAACGAAAATCAAGAAAAGGACGAAGAGATCGAGCGGTCCAAGCAAGCAAGCAAGCAAAAAAAAGGATGCGAAAAAAGACGCGGAAAAAAGGCATCTCGCGCCCCGGCTGGAAAGAGGAAATACGAGAGAATATTCGGTTCGGTCTATACGTTATTTCTTCTCCTTCGTGTAAGAGAGATGCATTACCCGACTGGTCCGCCACCGCCGCTGCCGCTGTTCTGCCTCGACATATTGATTTCGTGGGTTTACGATCCGACAAGCTGCTCGGAGCATAAAAACGCGTCGAGCCCGCTGCGCGTGCGTGCAAGACTAAAAGAGAGAGAGAGAGAGATGCTTTTTCGGTACGGATATATAGGCATGCGTGCGCGAGCAGTTAAATATCGTGTGGTAGTGGTGGTGGTGGTCCCTTGTGAAGCCGAGAAAAGCAACCGAGCGGGAAGGGCCATTCAGAAAAGTGGCTCTCTGGCTATCAGAGTGATGGATAGTCCATAAACTGTTTTGTAGAGAGACGAGAGAGAGAATGAGAGAACTCTGCACGGGCGACGAAAAAAGTCCGTATTGTAGGGTAAATTTACCGAGACGCAACGTTGATTGCAATAACACGCTGGACGTGCGCGCGTGCTCGTTTACTCGCGCCTGCGTCCATTCTCTCTTCCTCTGCCAGCCTTTCACGATTTTCCTTTTACGATTTTCATTGGATACCTTTTATTTCGGATGTATGAAGTGGACAGTCGTTACGGGACCTCGCCGCTATCTTTTGCCCATCAAAAGTTATGAACATTGGTGTATTATACCTCGGAGGTGTGAAAACGGAATGTACGCGCATTCATATACGTTGCATGCTGAATTATTATTGCCGCCTTTAATGATGAGCTGTAAAATTGCATTTTTACGGAACCTTAAAATTAATATTAAAAATCATACATAGTATTTTTCTAGAATTCATTTCAATTTAAAAATAATATTTAAAATAATAAAGTCGACTAATTTTTACCAAATCCTTTTTGTAGATAAATACTGTGGTTCAAGTTTAACATCGTAAATATCTAACCTATTACAATTGGTTTTCTATAAATCCAGTTCAAGTACATAAATTCTTTCTTGTACACAGTAAAGTAGTATAAGCTACTGTATTCGAACCCATTACAAATTATTTCTCAAAGACGAATGTATATACCGGCGATAAATTCAACACCTATATATATATAACAAGTAAAATTTAAAGCGCGCGTTCTTCAACGTAAAACGAGTTTCTATAAACGTTCCAGAGCAATACGATTATTGTTAGTCCACGTTTTTCTATAACCCTCGCCGAAGATTAATTGAACCATCATTACGCTATGGTATATATATATAAAAGCCGGCACGTACTCGCTCGCTCGCGTACATCATTTGACAGCGAGGAAATAATATATGACAGTCGACAAAAGAAAATTACAAAGAGCCTCCTTATCAAGGACCTCACTCTCGGACTCTATATAACGGATTTTTTTGTGTCCTTCGCGTCGGGCACTGCTAAAGCACACGTATATATACATACCTATACATAATACACACTATTATACGACGGGCACGACGCACACGCGCGCGCGCTTCATTTATCGCGATCCTGCGCGCTCGCGTCGCTGGCTTAATTCCATTCGTGCGGCTGCTGGTTATAGGAGGCAAAACGTTCGTCATGAATCAAAGTCGTGTCGACAACGAATAACTCGGCTCCTATATATATATATATACATATACGTATATGTGCGAGTATACGTACACTGATGCACCTTTATGGAAGTGAATGCTAAAGGGCTTGTGCATAGAGGTTCGACTATATATATATATATATGTGTGCACACCCCTCGAAGAGAGTAGCGCACAGTGCGCAACAGCAGCGAGTGAGCGAGCCTTTGCCGGAGGCGCGCAAGAACACGAGGCGCATTACGCTCTCGCTTTATCATTCGGCAAACTAGACTACCTGTATTATGCGCGCGAACGCTGTGTATACCCTCATCTGTATATACATATATGCCTTTGCTTGCCTTTCCGTTATAAGTCCTGAAAGCGCGCGTGTATATATTCGAACGCGTATATGTGTGCATGTGATTGATCGATGATGACGCTTTGAAGGGAACAAAAACTTTTAGCTTGAAGACGAAGAAGATGCTCCACGAGTGCCTATATCGTTTTGATATTTTTGCTATTAAATAGTGGTATACGTTATGTGAAATAAGGTAGAATTTATAGAAAATCTATATGAAAAATCGGAGCATTATCAAAGGAAAAATCACGGCAAATAGCGTGAGTAGTGCGCGAACTGACCGCTAACAGATAGTCATTGCATGCGATAACAGGGATCAGAGCAGTGCGTAAACGACGCCAGACGCACACGCATCCCGCAGCAGATCAAAGGCCAGTAGTAGCTAGTACTATCACTAGCAATAGTAGTTCCAGTAGCCTATATATATATATACTCATACAACACACACATGTATAGACGGTAGCTAGCGAGGCCCTTTACACTCAACTGGATATCGCAGGGCCCCCGCGGGTATGTGTATATGTGTATCCGATCGTAAACACACGCGTTATATATATATATGTATTGAGCGTTCGTAGCACGCATCTATACCGCACACGTTCGATCCATTCATCGAGCGTCAGCGGGACGCCTATTCATCTAAACTCGTTACTATCAGGATGTCAGACGCGTCCACGCGAGCGAGCCCGCGGATTTCATATATACGCGAACCGTATACGTATCGCATCTGCGTACGTGTTATTATAGTAGGAGGGACGGGCTTACGATGCTTCTCGTTCAGGTTCTATGAATTGCCGGTTGGCCCTTATACTGCAGACGCGCGCGCGCGTGCGCCTGTTCGTTATGCCCGTCAATATGCATATTATTACACGCGTGTGCAGGGTGAGTTGGATGGATTAATGGATGTACGAATGGATGCGTATATGTGTGATGCGAGATCGAGCGGAGGGATGTAAATTTTTCGATTAATTTTTAATTTCGGGTAGATGTGGGGGGGACGTCGATATATATGTATATACATGGGTCATGTAATTTATGTTGTTTATTAGATTTCGATTTTTAGCGTGCGATTGGGAGGGGTTACTGTTATTGAGATGTATCATGTATTTATGTTGATGTGGTAGGTTGCAAAATTTACAAATTAAAAATATAATTAGTAATACATATTTTAAAGCTTAATAAGGCTGGTAATCCAATGAAAACTCAAGTAGAAAATAAAAGTCCGATGGATATCAATAAATATACACGAAAGTGGTTGCAAAAACAGAATGTATTTGAAGCGAGTGTTTGTTTGATCATCAGTACCGTTCAATTTCGATGGACTCAAAACCCTGATGAGTTCGTAGCAGAAACGAAAATCCTTTCATAACAAACAACAATTGCTTTGGAGCTCTGCACAAAAACGACATCAGCATGACAAAAGCGCAACGCCAATTCCACTCGCCCGTGTACTCGTCACAGTGGAAAATTTGAAAAATACCCGGCCATACTTCAAAGTTATTTGCACGCGCACTTATCGTACATCACACCCCTCTCTTTCTCTGAACATTCGAGTGCGCTCTATTATTTTCCACCGTCGCTCTTCGTCTCTCTTATACTCCATACACCACTCATAACGCTGTAAGTGCGTGGCATTACAACGCGCGTGTGTCCCTATATTTCCCGCAAGTATACTATACGCACGTGATCGCCATTTTTCGCCGTTCGACGGGCCGACATGTCCCCATACGCGTATATGTGTGGCCTAGTGTGGAAATTCGCACGACGGCGTCCTTTTCCCGCCCTCCTATAGAGCGCACGTGTCCACATGTATATATATATACATACATATATGTACTCGATGGTCCGTGAACTCTTTCCCTGAGACTTTCGCGGTTTGGTAAATTGCCCATTAACCGGCACGAGCCACGTCGCTTTTTCACTGTCCTTGGAATAGCGTGATTTTTTTTTCTTTAAAAATACAAAAAAAATATACTGAAAAAAAAGAAGCAGAGATAAGGGGCGCGACAGTATAATAGGGTTTGCGCGAGAGGGGGCGAGGATTGAAAGGGGGAGCGTGCGAGGAGATTCTCACGAAACGGGGAAAAAAAAGTCTGATTCTCACGTCCGCTGACACGTGCCCGTGATGCGCGTGACGGCGTGTAAGTCTCGTATATATATGTAGGCTTTCGCTCTTCATTGTGACCGCGACTAAAAAATTGAAAACGACGAGTGGCTCGGCTGGCTTTATGAACTGTTTGAGGACATAAATTTTCCTTTTCCCAATGCGGTTGTGCGGATATATACTGTTGTTTGGTGTCGCATCGTTGCTCCCGATTACCTCGATTCGATGGGTTTATATATCCACGGTGGATAATTAGATTACAATGATTCACATGGTTAAAAATCACGTTGTGAGAAGTTTTCATCGCTCTGTTTCCCTTTTAATATAAATGTGAAATATGGGAAATTTTCCAATAAAGTTTTAACATCATTTAATAAGTAAAAACCTTCGGCGCATATTAAAACGTACTGAATCATTTTTAACATTTATAGATTGAAATGAATATGAATATCAGTATAGGGAATTTAAAATGTTTACTTTATGAATTTCTAATTATTATATTACACGCTAACATTATAAAATTCACATTTATCATACAATTTTTCAATGGTATACATCGTTCGTAAAGAAACAATTTCAGCATACGGTCGTTACTCGGAAACTCTAAAGAGATCCTCTAAACGGACAACCATAAAATTTTTTTTTTCGCCCCACATATCCGTTGCCACTGCGCTGCTGTCAAACTTTTACAACCGAATTTACCTCGGTCGCGGTCCTTCCGCTCAGCGAGAGGATCATTCATCGCTCGATGAAGATTTTACACTTCGTGTCACAGCGAGACACAGGCCAACTATACTATATATATGTTTAATACAAAAGCTTCGTGCAAGTTCGTAGAAAATCATCGATGCCCGAGTACTCGGGGGAGGATCACCCTGGTGCGTCCCTTCGTCTTCTATCTGTCTCTGCGCCTCATGGCAACTTTATCGCGACCCAGTTATACTGTCGTCGAGTCGTAAAACTTTCCCAATGTGAAAACGCTGTCGTTGTGCCATTCGCTCAGTGAGCTGCCGCGTTTATATATATATCCCCCCATCGTTCCGTTTTGCCGTGCTTCGTCCGAGGTGGTCTATAGAGAAGGAGGAAAAAAAAGAGGGCACAGAGGAAGCGGATCGCTGCTCATTGAGAATGAGCGGGAGGAGGTCTAGAGGCAGGGCAGAGAGACCAGGGATGAATAGAGTTTCGGTATGTCGCAGTAGTCGTAAAGTAACGAACTTCGGTTGTCATGTTGATGTTCTAAAATATGTTACGCTTGTATAGTTATAGAAATAGTGTAAAAGAGCAGTTAAAAATTATTGTCAAAAAAATATTTTCATTGACTTATGCAAAAATTTAAAAAGAAAAGAGCATTTTAAATTTAAAGGTTCCGCATTATCATCACTTACACTTATACATCTCAAAGGAATAAACAAATTAAAAGTATTCGTAATCATATAAAATGTGTACAAATGGGTCGCTTCTATGTATATCGAAATTACTGATCCGCGAATCTATCACTCGGGGTAA
>JAWWEQ010000045.1:806442-854788 GCA_035583055.1 Torymus tubicola | reverse complement strand
ATTATTAACACTATTATACCGAAAATATTTCATTTTATTTCTAGAATGTTTTTCTTAATGATGAGTTTAAAGAAATAGGAAAAAGTTGAACGTTTGGGTATTACTTGTACAATTAAAATTACACCTAGACTCCGTCATCAGCTATCTCTAGCAACTAGACTGCGTGCTTGATGTGTTTCGATACCTAGAGACAAAAAACCACGGAGCGCACAATCTAGACTCCGTCATCGGCTACCTCGAACACATAGATGACGTACTTGATGTGCTTCAACACCTAGAGGCAACAAACTACGTAACACACCACCTAACCTTCGTCATCGGCTACCTCGAATACCTAGACCACGTACTTGATGCGTTTCTACACCTAGTGGCAAAAAGCTATGGAGCACACCACCTAGACTCCATCATCGGCTACCGCGAACACCTAGACGACGTACTTGATGCGTTTCAACACTTAGAGGCAAAAAACCACGGAGCGCACCACCTTGACTCCGTCATCGACTACCCCGAACACCTAGACGGCGAACTTGATGTCTATCAACACCTAGAGACAAAAAATATTAAAACGAGCGCTGCTCTCTCTCTCACTCGCACTCTGTCTCGCAGTGATCGCTGCTCGCTGTATATTATAAATATGTGTATACGCCGGAAGTGTCGTCAAAGCTGCAAATCGGCAAACCGGATGCGGGAATAACAGGACGAAAAGTCGAAAAGGAAAACAAACATAAAATAATTCAGTTGTCTGTATCTTTTGAACGAGATAATATTTGTACTCAAAACTGTTTGTGGACCTATAGTAAAACGGGGACTTCGTGTCTATCTACTTTTGGATTAATATAAATGCAATTTAGAAATGCAGTGAATAGTTCAAAATCTTGGGTGCCCATTTCAATGTATATCATCACGCGGTCGACCCTTAGGCTTCTTCTATACTTGCCTTCAGAGCGCTCCCGCGCTCCATGATATAGCCAACTCAATGAACTGAAGCAAAATTACTATTACATTAAAATCCTAATTTGAGATATTTAAAGTTTTTAAGATTTTCATCAAATTATCGCTACATTATTTCATATAAAAATATTACTATATATATATAATAAAAAACCATTAAAAAATAGACATGAAAAATGAAGAAAAATGTGTAGAAAGAAGTTTTGAGCATTCTTCAGCGACTTACAGAGGTAGACACAACAAATGTGACACGCGCAAATAATTCCATATATATACTCTCTGAATGCAAATGATTTATGCGCTATAAAAAGTTCGTAATAATAGTATAGATTAGGCGGCTGCGCTCGCATCGTCGGCAGTTAAAAAAATACATCGTTCCGCGCGTCGGCAAAAAGTGCGTAAAACGCGCGCACGAGCACTGAGAAATATCCTCTCATTCACCTCCCCATTACGCATTCGCACACCCAGCGCGGCAAGACTCACATCAAAGATGTGTGCGTGCGTAAATCACGGCGCGCTGAGGTACCTTTTTTCCTTTCTATATACGCGTCTTTTACGACGCATACACGTATTTCTACTTACACAACAATAGAAACTGCACGGTCGCTAAAAACATTTGCGAAAACATTATAGCCGTATAACACGCTAGAAGTATATAATCCTTAGGTCAATTGATTAATTAAGCATGTGGTAAGGACAATGATTATTGATTTAGCAGTGACTAAAAACATTCAGTAGTGTTTAAACTATATTCAAATTTTAGTTTCTGCGTGCAATAATAATATAAAGTCATGTCTACTGTATAAATTTATGAACGATGGAAGATTCGTAATAAGATACATTTATAATGATAGATTTTTGGAGTGATGATTCATTTATGGTCATGATGATTCACGCAGTAGGAATGAACTCGGTGAATTAACTTTCCAACTCATATATTGTAGAATGCTATCCAGAATTTATTACTGTTGCCACTGATTGCTTAAAAATAATTGCGTTATTAATAATCGGATAATATTTAATATTTCACAACAGATTTATTAATTCAATCAACATCGTCGTCGCACTATTGAAATATAAATCATCTGGGACAAATGATTTCAAACATTTGACTTTAATTCTAAAATGCCATTTTAACTCAATGAAACATCTAGTTTCGTGTAAAGAGATTCAACATCTTTCAAAACGTACTTATATAGTATAGAGTATCAAAATCACCTCAGTGCCATTGCCGACCAAATTCTTTTGAAATGTATTTTTGCAGCCCCGACTCTTGCCCATCGCATACGTATCAGCAACAAATCAATTTTCTCGAACTCGAAGTACAGCAAGCACACAATAATTGTAAATTACGAAACCGGGCAAGTTTACAGACTCGGCATGTGTATATACTTTCAACGCTTATATTTACACTCGGACTCCCTCTTCCTCTCTCTCTCTCTCTCTCTCTCTCTCTCTTGGATTCAGCAATAAACCATGCAGATAAAAAAGAGGGACAAACCGTGTGCGAAGGGGGCCACGCGTATTGCGGGCCTTTTGCGATTCTAAAACGTGCATTTTTTTCTCTCTCTCTCTTTTCTTTCTACCTACCTCGATGCCACGTATATGATGACGACTACGACGACGGCGGCCAGGTTTAACCGTGAGGTTGAAGGCGACGGGTATTAATGGTTGAAACGAAATGAACGTGCGAGAGGATAAAGGAGAGTCGCGCGCGAAAAGGAGGAAAAGGGAGGAAGCGCGAAGAAGAAAAAAAAAGAGAAGAAGGAAGGCAAGAGGCAAAAGGGTTAAGCTCACGCGCGAGAAATGTATGTGTGTATATATATGTGCACGTACGTACGTTGTGCCGTGTACACGTGCAGTTCGTGTTCTCGCGCGGAAGCAAAGGTTCCGCGAGTACTTCGTTTGCGATGATTCATTCGGCCGTTTGCGCAGAAACGTATTTCAGATCCCTAACGATGATGAGAGCTGGAGAGGCTGCGAGCTGAATACCGAGTAACTAGCATTCGATTACAATTTTTAGTTATATAGTGCTTGATTTATTTGAGAATAAATAAATTTATAAGAATTATTCGTTATTGATTAATCAAACGAATAATATTAACAAATAAAGTTTTTTTTTATAAATTACAGGAAAAAAACATTGTCCTTGAATGCACAACTTTTCCTTTGTCGTGTCACTACCTTTTTTCCACTTCAATATCTCATTTATCACTCCGCTACAAGTACCCAAAATCCCATGAATACATTAATCTAATGATCGTCTCCATACACATCACACGTACTCGACAGAAGCATCCCAAACTTTTTGCATACAACACACATCCACAAAGTACGCAGCTGGCGCGCAAATCATTAATTTTTCTTCTCAATGTGTATCACTTTCACGTAACATCATGAAAGGCAGTAAATCATGGAAAAATTCGCTCCGCGCAATTTCTGAATCCCGTCGTGCTGTTGCTCTTCCCTTCCTCTCTCGATCGCTTTCTCGAAAATTAATGAACTCACTTTACGAGCGCGCATGAGGCCCGCACGCGCGTCTCTCTCTCTCTCTTTCTCTCGTATAGTCTCCATTTTCATTATCCACGCCGGGGCGTTCCTCTATTGTCACCGGCGATCGTGCGTCCACGCGCGAAAGCGATCTTCAACGACAACTCAATCTACACGTACATATACACGCAAACACTTACATAAGCCACACACGCTGACTGTTGACGCAATGCACACGTTCCTGATCGATTTTTCATCGATAAGATCATCATTCGGTGTCCTAGCACCGAATTCACCGTCACGCTCGTTAGGCGGTACCCTACATTTATATAGACACATCCGATCTGTACGCGTTCGCGCATATGAAAAGAAAATCGGAATCGATGAGGAAAGTCCGAGCTTACTCCTATAATTGTTCGGACGCGTATTTGATCATTTATCACGGTAGCGAGAACGAGAAAGAGAGCGCAACAACTCCGCAAATGATCCTCGACGCGATCGCCTCTCTCGCTTTGACAAATGACGAGATCGAAAAGAGAAAGAGAGAGAGAGAAAGAGAGAGAGAGAGAGGAAGTAAGGAAGAAAGGCAGGGAGTCGAAATCGACGGAAAGTCGCATAAAAGTCGCTCTCTAGATGCTCGTGCCCATGACGCGTGCGCGAGTTTTTCGCCGAAATCATAAATAAATTGATAACCGGTCTCTTTTTTTTACTGCTCTTCGGAGAGGCGCTGACTTGTTGTTTCGCCTTTTATACGCGCCTCAATTTACGAGCTTTATATACCTCGAGTTGGACACTTATAGCAAATGTTGTTTATTGGTTGCAATTGTCTTCTTATTTTGTTGCTTGCTTTACGTACCTGATTAATGTCACTCAACCGTTATTAAACCTCGATGTTGTATGAAAAAGGAGAATATTGAATTGTCAAGATGATAAATTCTTTTGTATTGTTTTGATCGTTTTTTTTTTAAAGAGACTTGAGATTTATTCATATGCTTATATTTATTCGAAAGAATAAAAGTTTGTGTATTCATTATGCAGTAGCTATATTTAAAAGGCACTCCTCATTCAAATAAGAATTCAAGGAATTAATAATTTCTTAATTATTTGAGTTCGTTAAAATTTGATTATTTGAATAATGTATCACATAAATTTTTAAAAAAAACTTTCGGTATTTTTATTAATATTAAATCAAATGTGAAAAAATTTGATTTTTAAATGTTTGATTTTCACATACTATTTTCAATCATGATTCTAAATATACTCAAAGTTTTTAATCTACTTATTTCTCTTGACTTCAACAAAGAACGACCAATTCTGCTCAACAGAATACACGACGAAGCAAATTGCAATCTTTGTTGTAACTTTAAAAATAGTTCAAAGTATTCATACTGTCCACAGCTGCAGCTTTTCAATGCCAGTTCCAATATTAAAACAATAAACGAAACAGAGAATCATATCTCCCACCGAAATAAACAACGGCATCATCACGCAAAAAATCGATCTCGCGTGTTGAGCGAGAAACGACATTAAGCACACTTTTTAAAGCTCTCCTCCCCCTCTTTGCGGTCGCGAATCCATTAAAAACATAGCCACGTGACAGTTTACGCAGTATACTTCTGCAAACGGAGTGCATATAGCAGTGCGCAGCTGGGGGGGGGGGGGGAACCACGAAATTACGGGAACGGCATTTAAAATGATAAATGGCTGCAGTCGTTTTTCTAAGAATTATAAAAAGCCACTCGTGTTAAAGTCCTATACGCATAACACGCCTTTGAACTTTCGACAACGCGTAATCCGTATTTTATTTACTTTTTATTATACCCGCACTCTTGCGAGATGTCTAAGTGTCTACCAACCATTCCTTTCGCTTTTATCTTTCTCTCTCTTTCTCGCCCCCTTCCGCTTGCCTAATTTCTTCACGTGCGCACGCACATACGCCAGACACCTTCGCCTTCAATTTCGAGACTCATAAGTTTACATCTCTCAAGAGAGCGAGCAAAGTGCAGAGGGGAGAAAGAGAGCTACAGCACGCGAGAGTGAGATGCGCCGTGGTGCCCAAAACTTTCACGATGCGTCGATACGTGTTATATAGCCCTTCGCTTCTCGGACGAAAAGAGAAAGGGCGCGAGGAAGAGATATGTGCGCGTTGAAGGTTTGGTATGATGAGATGTGATGATATTCTCTGTATAGAACTTGTTGATCGTTCGGCCGTGTTGAAGTTACGGTGTAGTTTACAGTTTGGAAGTAAATTACTTTTTGGAAATATTTCATAAACTATACGTATATGCATCCTAATTCTGTAAAATACATATATCATCCTGTTTGTAACTATATTCGCGTATGCTTATAAGCCGCTCATCATTTACTTTTCTTATCTGACAGTTACACATTCTTATATATCTTTTTTAAATATTTACCTCTGCACGTTGCTTCTATAGTGCTAACTAGTAATCGCTGAATTTTCTACATGGTTTACCCTCAACGAGCCACCTCGCGAAAAAATTAGTATTCAAATTAAACAATTTTAATGCACCATTTGCGAAGACGCCTGCATCATCCCTATAATGAAGTCATTGTTCGCAAGAGTCGCGTGCACTCTTATGGCGACGCCGCTTCATGCATTATTACCAATTGTGAAAAAAGCGGTTTTAAACGCTTCGTGACCTTGAATTACACTCAGCTGGCGGCACCACGACGACCGAACAAGATTAATGGTCTAGCAACTGCTTCTTTTTTTTCACGCGCCATTGTTGAAGTAGCGCGCGCTTCATGCTCAAGGATTTCTATTTTTTTTTCACCACCTCTGGTCGCCCACTTGACACGGAACCCTTCACGTATATATACATACATATACACATATATATACGGATTACCTACACCGCTTCTTGCGTTCCTCTCTGCACTGCCGTTAAAGTTATAACGTCGCTATTTTCGAGCCTGCGCCTTTTCTCGCGCGTATCTATCTCTATCCGTCTCGGGCTCTGTAATGCGTGTAATACGCGCCTGTTGCTGTACTGCTTCTATACTCTCCAGCCGCATCGACTTCCGGCCCGCGAACGAAAGTTTCCATGTGCAGAGAGAGAGAGAGGAAGAGAGAGGAAGAGAGTATATACGCACGCGCGAAACTTTATGCCTGCCACTGCACGGGGCCTCCTTCTTCTTTTTTTTTAAGTCGCTCGCTTTAATGACTCCCTCGCGCAGGCGCGCGTGCATTTTTTTATGGATGTCTCTCCCTCCTCAACCCCGCTCTCTTCATTGTATGAAGATGAGTTAGAAAGGCAATTTCGGAATGGAAAATTGCCCCCGGGGCTTCGTGCGACTGTGTTATTCGCGCGAGGCAGACGCGCTCGTCTTTATTTTTTTTTACAACCGCGTGCGTGCATGCTACTTGGACGCCTTAAACGCTCTGAAAAATCGCTATTTTCCTTACGAAATTGTTTAGATCATATACTTACTTAATGCTCCCTCGTAAAGCCAAGCGTCGTGTGAAGTTTAATGCTCGCGCGCGCGCAACTTCCACGCCACGTTGTTTTTTCCCCTCCAGGTGGGCGGAAAGAGAGGCTCGCGCGTTTTCTCTCTCTCTCTCTCTGTCTCTCTCTAAGGATTGACTAGGGAATCTTGCTGTTGCATCTTCGAGACTAGTTAGCGTTAGCGAGAGAGGGAGAGAGAGAAAAAGAGATAGCATTGTAAACATTCGGAACGCGCGGCGATGAAATTTTCATCATCACATTTGTAATAACTGTTGTTTCATACAAGTATTTCAGCGGGATTACAAAAGTCGATCTCCACGCGCGCGTACAGGAGTATAATAAAGCACGAGTCGTATTTTACGGAAGATAGTACTGACATTAATTGCTTTCTTTACGACTAGCGCAGTTTGTCGTTGAATTAGTAAATGCTATCTGCGCTTGGGAATCTATTTTGAATTCACTCATCGAAATGATATTACAAAACCGGTCGATTTTTCGATAACAACCTGAATTGCCTGCGTACTTGTAACCTCAATTAAACCTACTGTTAAATAAAATATATATAACTAAAATAACCATACGACATGAAACAAATAACAAAATCATTCATCAATCCTTTGATATAAATATAAACAGCCCATCGAAATGAATTATTTCATTGCATTCACCCTCGATCCTATAGAATTCTCCAACCGCAATTTCCAAATAAACAAACGGCCGCAGTGATGATATATATACGGTTACGATTAAATCCCTATGAACGTAAATTTAAGTGCTACAGCGCTCTGCAGTGTCGATTAACAAGCACTCGATCAGAAATTAGTCATTGCACGGGTCGTAGCGTATCAGCGTTGCTCCTATTTCTATATATATATATATATATATATAAAGTATACAACCTATACGCGTATATATACAACCGAAAAAGATGTATATATACGCACACACATATAATACGAGCCTCGCACCGATAGCCTATATCGTCCGCTTCGATCGGTCGCTTTGGAAATACAATAGCCTCTGTTGCTGCTGCACCGGTCGACCGATAGAAGTATATTATATTTCAGAGCGCCTCATCCCTGGTATATACTGCATGTATACATATATATACGATCGAGAGCATCAGAGCGAGGGGGAGGCAGAAGCTTTGATGGCGCGGGCATCGATGTCGGACCGAAATTTTCGCGCAATGAATGCCAGCGCCAATCTAAACAGATGGTAGATGATAATCAGTGACACCGTAAAAGCGCTGCGCCGTATGCGCTGTTGCACATGTATGTATATATACATATATGCTATACGAGTATGCACTATACTGAGAATGGACATGCAACGCTGGACATCGTTAATGGGGATCGGATCTCGTAGCTTTTGCGGAAACTTTATTTATCATCGTTCTCCCCCTCCTACGCGAGCGTTATAGAGAGAGAGTACAAGCAACGCATCGATTGGAGAATAAGTTTTCATTAAGCGCTTGTATACTCGGGGTCAATTGGACGAAGCCGACAAATGCTGCTGCTGCTGCTGCCACCGACGCGTCGGCAATAGTCTATATGTATACTGTATATATATACGAAATTCAAGCGAGTTCTATGCGCTCTTGAAAATATTTACACGCTGCCGACGTGTAATTTTCAGCAGCCGCAGTTTTCTCGATTTACTTCGACGCGTGTGCGTGTGTGTGTTTATATCCCTTGGTGAAAGTCCGGTGAAAGAGGGAGTTTTCACATAAATTTTCACCGAGAGCACATAACGACTGGTGTGTCAAAGCGACTGATTAAAGAGACACGATTGAACGATTATTTATATACCGAACTTTTTAATGTCTTCCTCAAGGGCGTGGAATTCAATTATTGGTTTAAAAGCTCTTAAATATGTCGAAGAAATATTTCTGTCAGTGTATATCTATTTTTACAATTTATTTTAACGTAAATTATGAATAGATACGTTTTTATTTATTTGTAAGTGTGCTTCGGGATCTGTTTTTTCTAAAAATTTTTTACAAATTTTAATTAAAAAGTTGTTTAAAGTTGAATTTTATTTAAATGAAAATTCATAAAATGTATATTGTACCATTTTAAATAGCGAACTTAATCATCCAACTATATTTCACATCTTTATAATATCTATTCTTACAATTATTGATTCCGTAACTGTTAAAAAAAAATTTAATAAACTGAATAACCCCATGCCTGTTGACGCATTTCTCTCTCACATATACATACACACAGCCATACGTGTACACGACTGTTCCCGTAATAAACACCCACCGCCGCGCGCAGTTGGCCGTTGACTCTTTTTCAGGCAATTACTCGCAGCAGGCGCGCAGCACACACATATATACGCGGAATCACTATACCACAGCGCCGCGGGGCAATAGATTATCGATATTTATGCAGCTCAAAGAAATATACGTATTCCGAGAAACACCTGCTTCTATTTTCGCGATGAAAAAGTGCGCGCGTGGGGTGTTGCTGTGCACGATATATACTTCTCTCTGCATGCCGTGGTGCCGAGGGAGTAACCGATCTTTCTCTCTCTTTCTCTCTTTCTCTCTCTCGCGTTGATTTTCAACTTCCTCATTCGTGAGGTCAGGGAACAACGAGATGAGATCCATATTGGGATTTTTGAGGTAAACGTGTACATATACGCGCGGGTGGAAACATCGATGCTGAGCGCACGATACAGTCGTGCGCAGTGCATTTAGCTGAGAGTAGGTAATTTTATTTTTTTGTTATTTAGCTGTTTAATCGCAAAACGTTAAATCATCATCAAATTGAACAGCAAGATATTTTGTAATCTTATGAAGTAACGGATATTTTTATAAAGTTACATTTACGAGCGTGAATTTATAAAGTGATGAATCAAATTCTTATTGTAGAGAGAGAGAGAGAGAGAGAGAGAGAGTTTTTCTCGAAAATTATGATATTACAATTTTTGTTTCTACTTATTATAAATAAAATGGTTCTATTTATTCTTTATTGATTGTTTCTTTAATGTACAGTGGATCTGTAAAATTTAATAACGAATACCTTATGAATAATGTTTAATTAAGTACTATATATATAGGTAGCAGAAACATGATAGTATAACATTATTCACAGCACCTTATTATAAAAAAACCTATAATTTACATAGAGATTCTACATTTATATACTATAAGTATGTGCAATTACTCATCAGTACAGGAAACTATTATACTTTATAAACTCTATATTTACTCTATAACAATACGGCTAAAATTGCTAATCTTTTAATCCACGGCAATTCAAATTAATTTACTACCGTATTTTTCGGACGCGTCAAACTTTTATATCAATACTCAAAACGAATTGAATTTCCAGGAAATATATATGCACCAGAGCAGCTATAAATCGCTGCACTTTTATAACTCATAAATATGTCCGAACAGTATATTCGAAAGTAATGCGTCATTAATGCAACTTTTCAATTCGTCGTTTTTTTTTATATCAATAAAAAGTGCTTTTTGTCCACTTCGCAGCTAATCCGTCATAAAAACCTATTGAGACGCAAGCCGTGAAAACAACATTTTAATGACGCTCTCGCGCGAGAGAGCATCAATGCGCTCTCATCTCTTTATAAATCATGACCGACGCCGAGGACATCCTTGCGACCGTTTGTATATATACAACGAGCGCAAAAAATATCGTTTTACCGTGTGTGACGCGGGCCTTAAATTTAGCACACACGCGAGTTCGCGCACTCCTTGAAATCTCACGGTCTATACCCGCGGACTCTTCATAAAAAGCGTCTTATTGAGCTAATCCCCGCGTTTCCAAAAGCGACAGGGTGACATTGTTCGATGAACGATCTTGACTCACCTTCGCGTGCAGTGAAATAACTCAACAACGCGCGCAAGGAGAAAGAGGCTTTCCAAGAAAAAAGCAGCACTTGTGGCCGTGAGGGAAAAATGACGAATAAAAGCTGAAATTCAAGGAAGCGGCAGCAGAGTTTGGCTTTTCGGTCATAATTCCGTGGCTACGGTGTGCATGCGATGCGCATGCGTGTGGTAACCCACGAGTGCACAATTGCCGGATTCGCGAGTGGTGAATCTTCGTGAAAGAAGCGCTCGCTTGCTCGCTCACTCGTTTTTATGGGCCGTAGAGAGTCTCGGAAGGAGATTCGTTTTCCAAGCGGACATTTAGGAAGCTCGTATTTCACACCCACGAAATTTACCGGCGATGGGCGCGAGCGCGAGTCAGAGAGTAAGAGAGAGAGAGAGAGAGAGAGAGAGAGGAAAAAGACCGCACGTCCGACTCGTGCCATTCGTAAATACAAAGCGCTTGCGCGCGCCTGTGCAGTGACGATTAATAATGTTACTTTATTGCGCCACTGACGTTTAACGCGCTGTTTTATCGAGTCGCGGACGTAAAGTGGATTAACAAAGTTCACGAAAGAGAAAGAGAGAGAAAGAGAGAGAGAAAGAGTGGGGGAAGAAGAATTTCGATTGTGACGAGAAGCGTATATTTTTTGCGGCTGCACGTTTGGAATGTCTCGGATGCACAGTCACAGTCTGGGGAATGCACCCTGACATATAGCGACGTCGTTTTTTAAGTAATTTTACTGGTCTTGGTGATATGAGGCGAAGGTACTTTTAACAAAATGCGTATCGGCAACATTTTTCATATACTATTTACAGTTATCATCAAATCATATAAAAATATCATCTTAATCCTTTGACAAAGAGAACTATAATGATAATAATTCAATTTAATTTTCCTTTTATATTTGGACAAAGATTTATAGTGATGACAGTTTAGATTCTCTTAAAATATTTCATTTAAAAGTAACTTTAGATATGTCAACTTTCTCTTAATACACCTAATAAACTATTATACAATTAATACATTTTTTGTAATTAAGACTTGAAATCGATAATGTAATAGAAAATGTCTTTCAAACAATAATCACAAGCAAAATAATTTACCTTCAATAATTTTAATACCCTTGCAATAACCGAATACTACCTTTACATGCTTCTGCATAAATAATAATATTATATATTTATGGAATTATGCTCGCGAGGCCGAATTCAATCGATGACGAAATAAAACGATATTCCGCATTAAACGATTTTTCACCGCTATAGCTTGCAGCATGCAAATCCCCGATTAAGTTGAAATAAAATAAAAAAAAAATTATTAAAACCCTCGGAGAGTAATTAAATTTACGCCACAGCGTTATTCCACAGCGCGTAAACCTGTTGATTTTCCGTACACCTCGTCATTGATTTTTTTCCCGAATTCACCGCAGCACACCACCTCGTGTATATCACGCGTGCACGAGCGGTTAATGAGCACTCGCAATCAATCTTGGGAAGTTAATTATACCTATATATATACACTTGCCCGTATAGTGGCAACGGGATCACTTGCATATCATGGGAGAGCACGGTGACCGCGCACGCGCGCGCGCGCAACGTTTTCATTCGATTTGAAACTCCTCCTAGTCGCCGTACGTACACGAGGTGGGAGGAACCCATTAAATACTCCGCATTAATTAGCACTTATCAATGTGCATTCATTAGGTATGTATATATGGTTGTGGGTGCGTGCGCGGTTGGTCTGTGTGTTGTTTGGGAACGCGCTGAATACGCTCTGAATATGCGCGAGGTAAAAGAGGCGCCTGCCAAGACTCCCCCTTGAATATCGCAAGTTGTGTGTGCGCATTTAACTTTTGATTCATGAACTGAGAACTCGCTGTGTGCGAATCGCGCGTTCTCGATCGAGAATAAGATGAAAAAAAAAACGTTAATGCATGTCATTAGCGCTGGGTTTTTAATTTACTTTCACCGCGATAATAATTACTTCATAGTTATATGGTTTCTTAACCGTTGAGTTTTGATTAGTAAATATTTCTTCATCGTAATAAATTAAGTACACGTTGACGTACACATTCATTCGGCAACGAACGATTATGCACTTTGAAACTAGCGATATTTACAGTACGTAATAACATTTAATCATTTGAAAATATTACATAAAAGATCCCATTCCTAATCATAAAATGCTTAAGCTATATACTGAAATTCACAAAAACTACCCGTATAGTAACACACATTCCGTCGTAATTGGTAACTACAGCAAAGCGCTAATCTCAGATTGAGATAATCTGTAACGACGACGCAACCGAATCTCGTCTAAAATGCGGTCACGTCCACGTGCAAAGGCGTAGAAAGGCCCACCTCACAGTCTACTAACCCTATTATAATATACTTTACTCGCAGGCGTGCATTCGTGCTTAGATCTCCACACTCGTCCTCTCGTACATATATGCACTCGCGAAGACGCAACAACACCCACCTGGAGAGGCTCGCAGGCAGTCTCGCGGTGCGCCGACTGCCGCAGCGCTTAATGAATATTAATGCTCATTTCCGTGATTTACGGCGGCGCTGACCGGCGGCTCTCTGCGCGGCGACGGCAACGCCACGCGGTTTATCACTTGGCCAGCAGCAGCAGCAACGCTCTTCTTTCGCGGTATCGCACGCTTTTATCTATACCTTTGGCTTTCTTTCGGCACTTTAGAAGATCTCGTGTATGTGCGCATGCGCGCGCGACCGGAATATTAACGAGTGATGTATCATAAAGCGCGAGGAGAGGTTTACTTTCTAGGCAAATCGCGCATCGATCTGCAAATGCGTTTATGCGAAATATGTTGTACGCGTTAGAGCGTAATGCTCGCAATGAGAGGGAAGAGAATTTTTCATGGAAAAACGAGTGTAGAGTGCTAGGGCGTAAGTTTCTTCTGCGTGCGTATAAGTTTTTGATATTTAGCTGGATTTTGGAAATCATAGTTTTGGATAGTGTTTGCACAGAACGTGAAAGTTAAGATCGTTGCTGAACTATTTCTCTATTATTTGTTTGCAATATTAAAAAATTAATAATATTGAATTTATCCTTCTTAAAAACAAAATGTATATGATTTTCCTACTAAGGTAAAAATATAACTTCTCTGGTGCTGAAGGTGAATAACCTAAAACGTATTCATAAATTTTACTCGATACTGCGTAAAAAATATTCGACCACTTTTTCTAAAAGAAAAAAAAACACGCTATTTTTATTATAGTTGAAACTTTATATCTATCCTCATGTGTCTGCAAGATTTTTTATAACGAAGTTAATAAAAGTGGGCGCATAAAAATTAATCTCCTATCCGTCAATATTCCCTGCGGAATATACGACTCCTTAACCCTCGTATATCTGAGGCCACGTGTCAGACGCATTATGACTCTCTCGACTGACTATACTGTTTTATGATTCGCGGTGAGATAAAAAAGCAAGAAATATGGTCTATTCACGTGGCAATGTAAAATAATATCCTTCGAGTCCTGTCTACTTAAAAAATTCACTTTATTTTTATATCTTAGAGATTAACATATAATGCAGAAAGAGAGAGAGAATATGCATTTTCGTTTTATCGATTTTTTCCTGCAAGAGAGTTCAACTCAATGGAACGAATGTTGGCTAAAGAATTTTTTAATTCTATACTTGCATATCTTTTGTAATTCCCGTCACAATCTTAACAATAATTTATCAGCGTACAAAGCAGGATGTTAAAAATTTAATGACAAATAGTCTGTCAATATAAACTTTTTCTGTAGTTGACATTAACGATAAATCTTTGCATTCTTACACGGCGAAGAGAATAATAATGATCCAACTTGTTTGCATTATTTAGATGAACTGCTTTAGAAAAAAAGGTATTAACTATTTCAAAAATACAAGTTAACAAAGTGCATCCTACAATTTACTGTTCCAACTTCATACACCACTCTATAAATATTTTCTGACCCCTAAAATTATTTTAAATCCACATACCACTCCCCCATACGCGAGTTTAGAAGCGAAAAAGAATAATGCTCGCCGATGCAGTAGCCCAACTGGGTCGCCGTTAAACACACTTCCGCAGCGCTCCGTAGAAGTCCATTTTCCGCGCGATTTCCCGCCAAAAGGAAAAGCCTTCGTCCGTACGTCTATCGACACACTCACACGTTCGTGCACACACACACGTGTACTTTTCCCTTTATTCACCCATCCTCAGCTCTGGCAAACCTCCATAAATTTTCGAAATCGGGCCATGTGTCACATTTAAAGTCTCTCGCAGTTTTGCACTTCTCTCTCTCTCTCTCTCGCACGTGTCCAGCTTTCGAGAGGGTGTGTAACGAGTATATAAGAACCGCGCTCGGCATGCCCGAGTCCCTAATGCGCGAATCTCGAGAGAGGTAAATAGAGCCATATGCATGAGCACAATGAATTCATCTGCTCTCTCTTTCTCTCTCTCTCTCCCTCTTTTACCCTATTCCCTTTTTTTAGTTATAAGCGGGTCGCGCGCACACGCATGCATACCATATAACACGCGCGTGCTCAGCGTATATGACCCTTCGATCGGTGGTGTGCAGAGCGACACCCCCCGCGGTGTGTACGCGGCGCTTGGGGCGCAGCATATATATATATATATATATATGTATATATGTATATGTACGAACGCGAGAGTTGGTTAGTCGAGTTAGGTTATCGGGACGAGTTCCAGGCGAGTTTGTCCGTGTCAGGCAGTCGCGCGAAATTTCGCCATCGACCAGCGGCAGCAGGAGCTACCAACTAACCTTACGTTGACGCACACCCTCTGTACCGTGTGCACACGCGCTTCTATATATATATATGTACATCTCTGCGGGGCTCTTCACTACTACTGCTTCTGCTGCTGCTGCTGCTGCTGCCTCTGGCTGGGTGGCTGGCCCCGCTGATTGGAATCTGGCTTAAGCCAGCGTGGTTAACGCGATCTTCGGCGCCGAGGCGAGTAATCTAGGACCTGCGGCGTGCAGCAGCTCGCGCGTGTGTCGCGACGGCGGCGGTAACTTTGTCGTACTATACTGGCTCGCGTCGTCGTATACCCTGTTGGCTCACCGCATGCTCGATTTGGGAAAGAAGAGAGAGAGAGAGAGAGATAGATAGATTGAGAGAAGGAGAGAGCAGAGGAGCTTTTGATCTATGGATGAGCGTGGTCAGTTGTTTTCCCCAGCGTCCGAGTGGAATATGACGAGGGGGTGCGAATTTTAGTCCTCGGCTACGTTGATTGGATTAAGTCGCTTTGATGGAGAGATGTGTGAGAGAGGGTCGCTTTTGGCTTTTCTTTTCATCCTTGGTTAATGCATTTAATGATTTCAGAGTGCTAGGTGTTATATCGGAGTTTCTTTTTTATGAGCTTCAACGCGTTTATTAATTATATTTTTTGCAATCATTCGTTTGACTTGTTCTATCTATTTTATATGTATATGACAATTTCATAATGCACTTAAAGAAAATAGAGTACTGAATATCAAACTGATCATAATACACCATTATGTTCCAAAATCCTACACTTTGCAAGATGTAATTAAAAATGCATTGTAATTTTAAATTAGACAAGGGAATCAGAAAAAGTTTAAAAAAAAAAGTAAAGATTATATTTATATTGTTCAGAAAAAATTGCCGATTTCTATCAAAGTCATTGCAGTAGAAATTTAACAAAAAACGCATTAAAAGAAATTAAAATGAATTAAGTGGTCGAAGATGCAAAGTAACTTTAAATTATCATACTTTAGAGAAGATATTTTTTAGTCTAAGTAAAACAAAAAGTTCGTATTCTACATTTAGTAATTTTATTTTCTATTTTTAAAATTTATATTCTAAACTTTTCAATATTGTACAATAAATGGTTGAAGCCCTACGATTTTAGATTGAAAAATTGAGAATTTTCAATATACAGACTAATCTAATGCTATATTTTACTAGTCGTTATGCTTTATCTACTGTTTTAGGTAGCTTTCAATAATAAATCGCCTCGTACATCTGTTTTATATTTGGAAAAGAGAGTGGTAATTTATTCGGGATTTCCAATAGGATTAAGGTTTTTTGAAGGGAGAAAAAAGTACGCACTCTGTTTTGTTTGAATGAAATAAAAGTGTCTTTCAACATCGTTGTATAAATTATATACATTTATTCATGACTGGTATTTTTAAAAAGGAAAGTAAGTTTATTAATCAGTGGATTGAACGAAAATTTCAATATTGAATTTTTTATCTTTTCTCTAAAATCTAAAATAGAAGAGAAAAAAATTAAAGGTTTTCTTTCATTAGGACATGTTTGTACTAAATAAAATTTACTGCGAACAGTATATTTATGTGCCAATAACACTAATAACTTTTTCAAATAAAAAGCGGGCAGATGCGGGCTTGAACCAGGACCTTCAACTTGCTAGTCGAACACTCATTAGCCACAGACGCCACCCTCAGCTTTCTGCTAATCGTTGTCTTGTTGTAATAGTACTTTTCATCTCTATTTGTTTTTCATATTCGTACGCCATATCCACCCCAACAAGTTCTATGACAGATTATTCTGTTAAAACAAGACAGAAAACAGAATATTTAGACATTATATAAACCTCATTGCACTGTTACGTTATTAAAATTTATAAAATTTAATAAAAACCTAAACAAATATTTATAGTGAAATTCCAGTTCATAAACCGACGACATACTTAAAGGTTAACAAACCATCTAAATCACTTAACAAATTTCAAAATTATTCCCCATAAAATTCAATAGCCTGCCAAAGCATATATGATTACCGAGGTGACAAAAGGTCCATTGTACTCAGACTTGACGAGTAACTCCGTCATTCTGTTGCTACCTTGAAACCGGCGTTGAGCTTGCTCGCACACCGCGATCGAAATTAGCATTCCCGGCATTCCTCTTCGAATACACAAGGCATTATCAATGCACACAACGCAATGTTCCCTCGCTCGAAATGAGAACTCTCTCTCTCTCTCGCTCTCTCTGACTACGAGGTAATACATCGCTATGCACGTAGAAACAAATATATATCCCTCCGCACTCTCTCGCCCTCTGTTTAAACCGACTAGCATAATAAACAATCCAAAGTTATATACCTCGAAGAGGGGAAAACCTCTAGTCCCCTATACCCGTATTTTCGATTTTAACACCCGTGTGTAAAAGAATATGTATATATACATATACGAGCTCGACTTCGCGAAGTTCATCGGCCCTGCGCGCGCAGAGAGAAGGACGAAGAAGAGAAGGAGGTGGAGAAGAGAAGCGAGCGCGCAAGCCTCTGTCGGTTTCCTCTTCCGTCGTAACTACACGCCGTGGAAGATTCTTGGTTTCCTGCGCGCTCGAGCCCGCGTATATGGCGTCTCGGCGAATCACGAGAGCCAAGAGCTATAAATCTAATCGGCCCGTTTGCGCTCTCTCTCTCTCTCTCTCTCTCGCGTTCTCTTTTCCACCGACACTTTTGCGCCACGGGTCCACTTCTCGCTCTCCCTCTTTCCCTCCTTCTTTCTCTCTCTCTTTCGCGAAAGGTAAAACGAGCGAGGCAGATCCTGCTTTCATATATATATCTATATGTATATACGTGCTAACATATATGTGTGTGTGTGTATGTATGTTTGTGGAGAACTGCGAGGGCCACTGCAGGCGTGCGCTTTTCTCGTTTTGTATATACGACGAGCGTATCTAATTGGACGATCGATACCCGTTTTTTGCCGTCGCGTCGCTGCCACTGCCGCTGCGCGCCGCGCGTATATGTGTGTCTTGCCTTTTTCCCCAAAGGTCGTCCTGTCCGTTGCGCGCCTCTCGGTGCAAAAATGCAGCGGGAAGTTTATCGCGAAAATAACCAATTTCAGTGATATATCGCTTGGGCCGATAAAGCCTCGCGGGTTTTCTAGCTTTTCGAAATAAATAAGATATTGTGCTCGCGCCTGCTTCTCTCTCTCTCTCTCTCTCTCTCTCTCTCTCACTATGTATACAGGTATGTATAGGATTGAGAGATACTGCGGAGATAGTTTATAACGAGGGAAATAGTCGAGCGTTTTTGCTGGATGTCAATTAGTTAGTAATAAATTTTGGGTGATGTATTGGCGCTGATTTGCCCCGCGATATCGATATAAATTTATTGTGTTATGTGCGCTCGCGGGCTCGGAAGTTTCAAGATAGATTTTTCTTGAATTACCCGTTTCCATTAAAATCTAGTTACAATGATGAATAAAGATGAGGAAGCTGAAAGTGGAAAGTGCGTTAGCAGTCGATTTGGTAAGTCGTTACGTCTAACTTAGTTTGGCCTCGTAGTAACTGAACTAATTACAGTAGGAATTGTTTATGCTTCCATTTTAAAGTTGAACTATAAATTAGACTTTATCTATTGTAAATGCAATAAATCTTTATTGCATATGTAATAATTATTATTTCATTTTAATATTATAATTGTTTTTAATAACACAAGCTTATTATTGTTAAAAATATATTTTGGATGGAAAGGAATATTATTTAGTAAAATATCTTCATCATGGGTCAAGAATCTGCTTTATATAGTAAGTTAAACTTTATGGTTTTATTAAACTCAATTTAGTATAATATAACTAATTTTTTAGACTATTTTGAGTATTATAATTGTATTTATAATTGAAGGAATTTGATCTTTAGTTCATAAATAGATTATTACTCAAATATTGAAAATCCTTATCAAATACTTTCTATTATATATCGTTTACGATTAGTCCGTTACTTCTTTTTCATCATATTAACGTACGGTTTCACTTCCAAATAATGCATGAATTCAAAACTTTTTTTGAAATCCCTATCTTCTTTTAATTTTCGCCCTACTGTATGAACCCCATATAGCATATCAATTACGCATACTCGCAAACAAACAAACGTTCGTTTGTATAAAATCCCATCCAGCCAAGCCTTTGTCTTCGAACGCCGAAATATTTCCGTATTCGCGTTTTTTTTTCGTAAAAAAAAATATATAACCTCGCACAAAGCATTCATTAAGGACCCCATGGTAGAACGCGAATAACATCCGCCGCAAACTGTATACTGCGGCAAAAAGGATCGCGAGTAACTGTACGGCATATACCATGCAGCGCAGCCGGTGCGAACAGATTGCGATGAAAGGATTAGAAACAGGATCAAATATTAAAAGCGCAATTCCGAATGCAAATCAGCCTTTTGGCGCGGTCCGACAGGCGGGGTGATGGTGTATATGGTCTTTCATCTTCGGCCGCCCGCGCGGCTCTTTCAATTGCTGCTCATAAATGGGTTTTGGTTTTCTATGACGAAGAGAGAACACGAGAGAGAAGAGAGGGTGAGAGAGAGATAGAGAGACAAAGAGAGAAGAGAGGAGCGGACGAGAGAAGTGACTAATTACCAGCTACGACGGAATAATCGATGGGATTAAGCCTATATAGCTTTTTTCTGTAGTCTCTCTCTCTCTCTCTTACTCTCGCTCTCTGTTCATCGCGCGTATACCGGCGAAGTGCGGGTATTAGATTTTAACGAGTCAATTCGTTACGTAGCCCAGGCTCCTCCTCGACTCGTTCTCGCGCATAATTAATTGGCGATGTACCCCTGAAGAGGCTGCGAAAGTTGTTCCCGTAGAAGAAGGGGTTTCCCCTTTCCCCTATCCTTAGCTCGACGCGCGACGTAAGAGAGCCGAGGAGCCGTGATTAAGGGCCGAATAATGATGTACTCGGCTGGAAAGCGCCGCCGCGGCTATACGACGTCGCCGCCTTGGCTGACAAATTTCGCCGATGATCGAGCTGGCGCCGACGTTGTTGCTGCCCCGCTGCTGGTGGTTGCCGTCATCTCTTCATCTGCAGTATATATTATATACCTTATCGATGGGATTTCCCTAAAATCGTGAAATATAATAATAATAATAATAATAATAACAATGTGTTCGATGAGTGAAAATTTTTATTGGAGATTTAGTGATTTTAAAGCTGAAATTTTTTTATGATCTGGCATTGTTTTTTCACATTTTGATACTTAATTTTAGGGTAGAGCTTTTATAGGTGAATTCGATTTATTTTAATAATACAAATTAATCATAATAAAATACGTAATTTTAATGTTCAATAAATTTACAAAAATTAATCTAAATAAATGTAAACGAACACGAGCGTTGGTAGAAATATATTAAAAGATATTTCTCATTGGAGGAATTCGATATCAGTAGTACCATATGGCTGAAATAGAAAGATGTTATTACTCATGATAAATATGTATTTCTATTGTTTCCTCCTAGTGGAAGGTTTATAATAGTGAAATATCAACTTTCTTTATTTAAAAAAATCCTAATTTAAAAACTTTGAATATTTTCTAACTTTAGAATGCTTTTATATGCAACTGTAAAATTTTCTATCAGTGTTCCCGAGCTGATTTTAAATTAACAAATTTTTGATCGAATTTAAAATAATTGAAGTTTTTTTGATAAAAGAAATTTTCATGTTTTTAGAGATAATTAATGTTAAAATGTTCTTACTTTTTTTATATTGTAGTTTTTTTTATAATTTATTGAAAATCTGTAATAAATAAGATATTGTTAAGAATTGTATTATATTAAATAACGGTAATTTAATTTGTTTTTTTTTTATTTAAACTTTGGAAATAAGAAATTCATCATCAGAAAAATGTTTATGCAATAACATTAACGAAACATCAACATAATACCTTATTTTTAAAAACATGCTTTACATTTGTTTCTATTTCTATACGATTGCGAAATTCGTGTCTGGAAGAATTCATGCTAAAAGATAAATAAAAGAAGTTTTTTCCACAATAAAAACGAGATTTGATTTAAAAGCAAAAACTTTGTTATACCCTACCGCAGGATAAACGAAAGCCAAATACTAAAGCCATTTTCGCGGCTGTTTGCTGAGCCACTCGAGGCGCGGAGTTTTCGAGATACCCGACGAAAAGCATTATTCTCTCTTGAAATTGAAAAGACCGTGAAATCGCGCCGAATTTTAAATGGAGATTCAATTTTCTCATGTTTGTTCCCATGCAAAATAAATACATGTCCCAATCTTCTCGAGGGAAATCGTTCTGAAAAACTGCTATAGTATTTTCGTCGGAGTTTTACATAAAAGTATTTCAAGTTCAAGATTAATCAAATAAAACATAAAGATAAACAAAATATACAATGATTATATTGATTATTGCACTTTTATCTGTAGTAGTGCAATTGTCAATGATGATTAGAATTCCTGAACATAAAATGAACTATTCGACACCTATTTGTAAAAAAATTTTCCTCTGATATAAAATCTTCATCATCTTTGTCCTTTTAGCCAAGATCCTATAGACCTCATCTCATCTCATTTCATGTCTTGCACGCGGACATCCACCATCCACGACCGACATTATCGTAGCCTTGAAAACTCTCGAATAATAAGCCCTAAATGAGATCAGCCGGCGATTAATCACGACTTTCCACGAGCACTACCGCCATAATAATTATCTCTCGGCTACAATGAAAATAATGAAATCAAATTAAAGCTATAAATCAAATACCAGAAGCACGCACACGCGCGAAGCAGCACAAGAGAACGAGACACAGGGGCTATATATGGAGTCGCGCATAATGACGTTTAATTGTCATCGCAGTGCGCGGCAGTTTATCGCTGCACTCGTGCGCGCGCGCGCGATATAATTGACACTTGGCGCGCACGCGCGCGCTAGAAATGAGAGAATGGGAATCTGTATTAACACAATAATTGCTAACGAACTGCCAGGCTCGCGCGACGACGGCGCAATAACGCCCGCGAACGCGAACAATGTGTACATAATGGTTTGTACTCGCCTTCGCAGTGTAGTACCGACTATATATGCCATCAGGGCGAAACGCAGTATCTATACCGATTATATGCGCATATGCGTGTATTGTGCGTGTGTTATACACGCACGATCTTCTGACTATACGTCGACGTCTGGAATCCATTAGATATTCCAATTGCCGAGGCTTTTAATGAGCAGAGAGTGTAATCGATGCGTGTGTGTGTGCGCGAGCTGCATGACGCGGCAAACAATCGCCACCGCTAATTGTCGCTCGCAGACACATATAGCGATGCGGAAAAAATGGCGAATATGAGATTTCATCGGTGGTGCACTGTGCTTGTATGAGTTATGTGTCGTTTGTCCTGCGAAGCGCAGCAGCGAAGGGACGCGCATGGATTAATTTATGCGCGCGGTGTTGTTTCTCAAGCCCGCGTGCAAGCCGCAGTGTTTTGCTAATTATCGTTTAATAAGTTCGTTGTTTATGGCCAACGCCGCGTCGTGACACAGACCGCAGCGTGTATTATGATGTTAATTCGATATGAGAGCATGAAATTTATTAACGCAGCCGCATATATAAGTCGAGCGCTCTCGCGTGGCTTTTTATATAGACCGTACTAATTTACGGCTGTTTACTTAATACAGTTTTATGTCCTCTTTGTATGATAAATAATTAAGAGCGTCGTACTGTAACATGTCGACATGATTTCTTTTAGTCGTATACACTTTATCTTTTGCCATTATTGTAGTCGGCGTACCTTGAATTTTCAACTATTTGTATACAATATTAGGCATTCGGCGGTTCTTTTGACTGAAATATTTATTACAAAAAATAAATCATACTTGGCCAACTAAGCAATAATCTTGCATCATTCTAATAATTTCATTACGATATATATAAAACCTATATTTTTTCTTACTCGAAATAGCAGATAAAATTCAGCATACTTTTGGTAGAATTTAATTAACCGATATATCCATGACTTGCTGGCTGTCCTCGTCACGCGTCATCGAACACCGCGGCACCGGGACGAGAGACAGGCCCGTGCATATATATAGTTATTTATTATCAAATTATTTAAATGCACGCCCGGCCGAGATTTACGGCGCATAAAAAGGTACAGTTAAATAAACCTCAATCCTCATTATTGTATATATGTGCGCACGGGCTCTAAGGTAATAAAACTACCTCGTCGCGTTCCGAAAAAGCAAACGAAAAAAGGCGATTTCATCATTCGCAGCGAGTAAGAGAGAGAGAAAGAGAGAGAGAGTCGAAAGAAGAATAAGACTCGTGTGCGCATAAAGCGCACAATATAACGACACAATGGACCAGCAGGCGAAAAAAAATAATAAAAGCGTTCACTCGCTCGCTCGCTCGCGCACGCTCTCCTAACCTGCGGAGAGAGAGAGAGAGAGAGAGAGAAAAAGGCAGTCGAGCACGCTTACAATAATTCTCTCGGGAGAGGAACTCTCCTCTTCTCTCTCTCTCTCTCTCTCTCTCTCTCTCTCTCTCTCTCTCTCGCGGAGTCGTCGAACTCTGGCGCGCGCGTGTCACACCCCGCGCAAGTATAACGTGGCCAATTTCGCCGTACAAGCGAGCGTGGGTAACCTGTACCTGGCGAGTACAATATCTCGCACACACATACACACGAAACGAATGTCCATGAAAAAAAGGTGCATTACGAGGGAGTTTGAGAGAGCTCCGTGTGCGACTCGATTTTTCGGACGCTCGCCCACTCGTCGTTTCCCTACGTACATCCACAGACACAGCCAATGTATATAATGTATATACTAACACACGAAAGAGCGATTCGAGATACATAACTCGCTTCCTGCTTCAGCTAAATTGACTCCCGTGTATTATATATATACCTCTGCTGTGGCTGCACGGCTCTGTGGGGATCGTGAAAGTGCGCTTAAATGACGGCGATTGTTGTTGCGAGATGCGTCGATATACATCGCGACCTGCAGTTTCTGTGAGTCCATATATATATATTCTTGAACAACCCGCATCTTTTCGGCCCTATGGCCCCTTTTACTTCATATATATATATATTATGATAAATCTGCGGCGTCTCTCTCTTTTCCTTCAACTCCCGCAAAAGTAAATTCACGATTAATGCCACCGATTGTACGGCTTCTCCCCCCCTGCCCCCCCCCCTTCCTTTTTTATTGAATTGCGTTCGATCGTGTAATGGTACACAGTTATTTGTTATTTTCTGTTTCAGGTGAGTTCGCCCACGATAATATCGCACAGGCGTCTATCAACACACACTCTCGTTTACTTCTCACGCTGAGCTACTGGATTTTTAAGCCTGCGGTTCTTGGGGTTCCATATGAACGGCTGGCGTTTCGTGCAATTAATTTCACCTTGTGCCGAAGTTGAGGTGAGGTTTGTGGTATCGGCTCGCTGTGTATCATTATAGTCTTTTAAAAGAGTTCGATATATAGTTTTAAAATATTTCAATTGAAAACAGAACTGTAGGATATGGAGAAAGAATATATTAACGCATATTTATTCACTGATGCGCTGAACGAACAATATTATTTGTTACTTGAAATCGATATTATATCTCATGAAAATAAACGAATTTATCGAAATAATAAATACAACTACAATTAAATGCTTGCATGTCGGGCAATATATAAAGCCATTGCAATAACGTGGCCAATTGCCATATAATTTAATTGGATTCATTATTAACAAGTTTGCGACGATAAAAGTATTTTGTGTATTGCTTTCTCACAAATGATTAGCTTTACGGCATCTAGCTTTTATTTACTTAATAATAAAAGTCGAGTATAAAAACTTTATTATTAACCACGCGACGGCAAATAAAGGCAACATTTACACTCGGACGCGTATAATGCTCCTGCAAAGCTTTTGGAAAGTTAATATCTATCAAGGAAATAATTAAATTTTACTTTTACAACTAGCACGCGCCGTGTAATAAACATAAAAGCAAATCATTATATAAAGCTTTTCGTTGTAGCTACAGCATATACACACACCCATCCAGACACAGGAAAATCCGGACAGTTCGAGTCAGAGGCGCCCGTTGTAACTTCATTTACGGAGCACTATAAATTTCCCGGCGATAAATGCAGGCGCGAGGTAAAATTTCCCCCGACGCGCGGAATAAAAATAAATTTCATTAAGGCGGAGAACTGCGGCAACGGTGGCCAGGAATCTCGCAACTATGCATCGCGTGGCGCGTCGCCTCAATAAACTTTACGAGCCAAAGCTATTGTACACGCGTTATATATATACGAATCCGATCAAAAAGTAGATTGACCGAACGTATATATATATACGTACGTGACACAACGTTTCCACGCACGAGTTTTAATCCAGTCCAGAGAGCGACTATAAAGTCGCATAGTAGTCGAGTTATATATCGGTCGCTTTACGTTTCCCTTCGACACACACACGTATATACATCGCGGAGGACGAATCACTAATCACCGGACATCAATAAAATCTGCCTCTCGCAGCGTAGTGCACTAATTTCGTGGCACGCAGGGATGAGTTTTCGGGGACGCGGAAGGGGACGGCGCGCACACGACGTACCGCATATAGGTTTGAGTTTTACGAGCCTGATGAACTCTCGGGGAGCGAATACGGCCGTGTCGGGATCGTTAACCGTATAAATACGCGAGCGCCCATTTCTTTTCATTGACGCGTCGCTACGCGGTCGTAGACCGCTCGCGCTAATTCATTAGTGGCGTTTCGCACGCTCGAATGCTATATTTTCATTTGCTCTCGTATGTGTGTGTATTCGCGGTTGACGATCGCTATGGTGTATATATATATAGGCGCGTACGTGCATATACTGGTTTTCCGACGAGTAGAGTGTACGAATTTTGAGGTGTATAACGGAACATTTAATTTGTTTGAAGAGGATATGGGCTTGGTTTTGAGAGACGTTTGAGAAAAATGTGTTTTAGAGTTTTAATGATGAGTTTTAGTTTGTATATTATTACTATGTGCGTATAGTATTGATTTCACGCAACTTTTAGGTTTTCAATTGTAAAAGAATAACAGTAATAAACTCCAATACTTGTAAGAACCCGCGTAATGAATTTTTTTTAGTTTTATTTGACGAATAAAATTTTGAATTGAGAAACTACGCACTATTTCACATTTTTATTGAATACTACACGAGAAATACATTAAGTACAACATGTTACTTATTTACTATATCAATTAACATTTCCTTTTACATGTTACCAATTGTATGTTACCACGAACAATAATACCGAAAATTATCTAGCAATATAAATACACGAAGAAATTGACACGATGAAATTTCAAACCATATATATATAATCCTTTTTAACAAAGTAAAAATGCTTGTATCAAAACATTATTTTAATGGCGTTGAGTAATAGTACATGTATACTGATACACATCTTTCACTGTCATCGAATTATCACGACGAGAACGTTTCATAACTGACAATTACTATATTTTCACATGTCAATTACTATGATTATATTTATTGTTGTATACAATTTGAGAAACGCAATACTATGATTTATCGCTTTTTTATTCGTCGGGTATCATAATTTACAATTTGCATGCTGCAACACGCCACGCGTGCAGAGCCGAAGGATTTTAATATGAATACGCCAAAATCTTGTCTCGCATATTTTTCGATGCTTTATCGCGCAGAGGCTTGTTGTCTACCGACTAAACATGGTTTTGTCCCGACACTGTGTGTATATATTTTCCATAGATGATTCATCGATCCGATCTTTTCTTAAAATGCGAATATATATATACTACAGGCGGCACACGTATAACACATAACGCAAGCGTCAAGAGGTCAACATGCCTTTCACGCGGGGATCTTATAACAGTTTTCCATGTCGAATTCGATGTGAATTTCGCGGGTAAATTCAAATCGCTCGCTCGCTCGCTCGCGAGTAGCATTTCGACATTCATTATTTGCTCGCTCATTCTTTCTGCGTCATTGCGACACTTGTCGTGACGATGCAAACGAGCCGGTGTTTGCACGCCTCGAGTGCAAGAAAAATAATGTTCCGTATAATAGCAAATGATACTTGTATGTATTTTAATATGCCTTTAAATCATAATATTTTTTACGATTCGACTGTTATAACCATATCGTGGTTTGTTTTCAGATGCGTTTATAAATACGTTATAACGAATATTGTCATATATTATTCAGAGAGAATCCGTTGTCTGCGTTTATGATTCACTCGAATATTAATTAACTATTTATGAATAAATCGATCATTTCAAACATTCAAGTAAATTCAAATGCAGTTTCCACACAGTAATTAAACGTCCTATAACCATTGAATTGGAATCTCGAACATAGATTTCTAAATTATGTATTAATCCTAATAACGAGCAAATTTTAATTATCAAACGCTGAATATTCAATTCAAGAGAATTTATTCTGACATTTTCATTACATTCTTCTCCTACTCAAACTATTCTCCATTTCCGAGATCGGTAACACTACTTAAACCTCTAAAACGTTATTATGAGCACTTTCACATCTGAGGAGAAAAGCGATATTACACATTTGGGCCGCACGTAGCAAAAAAAAAAAAAAATAATCCACGCATCAGCCTTCATTTCCGTGTTCGCGTACGTGGAAATTCACGTGAGACTATATGTATATATATATATACACGGCAGCCTCTTTACCCATACGCGTCACGTCGCTAATTCTAATGCGTCGCTCATCAGCGGAAGATGGATTAGTATGTTTCCAGTCCAATTAAGAGTTTAACTTCTTAGCGGTATGAGTGGGGAGGAGGCGGCCTCGCGAATCACACAGGTATATATAACATCATTTACCCTCCTCAACGCTCATACTCGACTTGTATAATAGTTTAAAGTCGATTCGTCTGAAACTCGCGCGCGCGTTTGTCATAATTCGCGAATGACGCAACGTGAAATTGCTTTACATATACACATATATATATATACCCTCGCACCCTGTCGAACGAATAGATTTTTCTCGTGTTGTGTATATGTATGTATACATGTCCGATATCCCTGTGGTAGGTTCTCGTTTCTCATTTTCTGTCCGCGTGCTTATATACGCGGGTAGAGAGGGAGAGAGATCCAGTTCATTTCGATAACACCTCGAAACGAATTTCGCTCTATACACGTGAGCTGTTAGCACGCGCTGACTTATGCAATTTCGGCGCAAAACGGGCTTTTGATGCGAGTTGCATAAATGATACGATAATGCCAAAAGTTATTTTTTCGTGCGGGCTGCTGTTGCTGCTGTGGTACATGATCGTCTCAAATTACCTAAAGTAAAAAGGTGGCGGCGCAGGTAGCGTAGAGCGCTGTCGATCGAATTTTCATTTCTATTTGCGATGATGTTATCCATGCGCGCGTCTGCCGGTATAATGCTTACGTAACGGTTCAATTTTATTTCGGATAAATTTCATTTGCCTCGCGCGCGAAAATGTAGAAAATTGAACGTGATTTGGGCGTTAATGCGTTTTGTCTGCATGCTACTTGCATCGAGTATAGAACAAAATCAAATGAAAATTTGTTCAATTCTTGTTTCACTTTAGATATACATCTCTGGTGTATACGCCGTACAAGTTTTTAATTTGCCCAACTATACACCTTTTTTCATTGGGTTGCTTGTGCTTTGAAGATAAAAATAATTACCTGTCAGTCATTGATATCTCGACGATTTATTTCTATCGCATCCATGATTACAATATTATATGCACTAATATTGGGCAATATTAAATTAATATTGATCATTGAAAAAGAAATCTCATGGTGTGCAATGTAATTGAAGATATTATAACAGAGGTTTACATATAAAAATGACAAGAACGTTTTCAAGTTGCAGCAACAGAGATTACTTCGATTTATTTGATTGACATCGGTAACTATATAAGTTTGACGAAACATTAATAGAGAAAATTGTACGTCGCAATTTGTTAACGATAATTTAATGAGCATCATCATCAACTCAATCATTATATATGGATTTTAATTATTTTAATTGGCTACATAATTCACTATCAGCAACTTAAATAATCTTTCGATCAGATTACAGAACTCTGTGTACCCAGAGAAGTTAAAGAAAATTACAGAGTCTCTTACATTTCCTATACATACACAGTGGTAGAGTAGTGTACATCCTCCTGTAATTTTCAGCTTCACTAAAACCCACTTAAACCACTTGTTTTCGACTCGCAAGAGCAGAGCTGTTCTCCGGATGCTTATCAAGCTTCCCTCGCCGCAGCTGCGCATCTACTCCTTCCTTCACCGCTCGCGTACCAACGGAATCAATTACCCGACGCACACTCTTGGGCTCCCGCGGAATCACGGAAGTCGTCGTCGCTGTCAAACAGAGCGCGAAGGAGCGTCCATTATCTATCGCGTTATCTCTCTTCGAGTGTATACGCGCCAACCGATGCCGTTCGCTTACTCGCTCGGTCGCGCGCGCGCAGCGGATTTGCAGATAGAGGAGTCCGATCGCCGCGCGCGGTGCTTTTTTTACGCGCCACTGCGCGCCTCGGCGTATAGCACGTGAAATACTCGCTGCCGCGTTAGAGAGAGAGAGAGAGAGAGAGAGAGAGAGAAGGAAGAGCGCGCGGAGCCAAAGAACTGGAACGCGTCACGCGACTGCCTGTATAACTGAGAGAGTGCAGCTCACTGCGCGCGCTAGGAGATTGTTCCGCGTGAAATTGCTTGATCGAGGTGTTGTCGTTGTTATACGATTGCAAGGAGTTGTATTGATTTTGACTAATTTTTGTTTAAATAGAGTAGGAGATTTCTGTACTGCTCCTGTTCTATGATGTATGATTTTGTATTAATGAAAAGGTTTTTTAATTTTATAGTTATCTTTATTTTAAGGTCTATATATACATAAACAATGAACGTGAAATGTAATGGTAAAATACATTATAATAAAAAATGAATTTCATGAATTCATTTACTTTTAATTTTCTCGTTCAATTATTCAAAGTATTATTTTCAACCAACTGACGTGTTTAATTTTACGAGTACAAAAATTTACTTTTGAAAATTAAAAATAAATATCTTGAATTACGTAAATGTTTGTGGTAATGTTTTTGAAAATATTCAATCACCATAAAAACTAACATTTTACTCCTGAATCCTCAACATTACGTAACAGGTATCCAATATTCTGTGAAAATCTAAAAATTTTACGGAAATAACTAATTATGTACATAACAATCATTTTACTTAAACGTCGTTGTTGATACTTTCGAAAAAAAAATGAAAATGATCATTCCACAATGCAAAATGTTTGTTCAATACTCGAAGAAATTTCGTTGAAATATATCGAGATAGCAAGTCTCGATCTCTTGGCCTGAAACAATCCGCACATAATGCACAAGGCGAACCCGCACGCCCGAGGCGTTTTTGCTTTATATATAGATATAGATATGCAGTAGACACGGCAGTTTACCATGAGTCGTTGCGATCGGTCACGATCGCGCCAGCGACCGAGACACCGATGCGCTCACGATTGTCTATATATATACATATCGAAGAGGCGGAGAGTCCTATCACGAGTACGGGGAACCCTCCGGATGCTCTCCTCTCCCTTCACACACACACACATATACATACACACATGGGTATGTCGTTCTGTCTCGGCGAGCCTGGCTCTTATGGGAACCGGGTCGAGTCGCGGGAGGATCGTTGCGCAATTGCGCGAGGAAGAGAGTGGATGGGCGAGGCTGCTGCGAGCTCGCTTTCTTCCCTGTGTATATGTGTGTGTTTACCTTCACCATTTTGTCTTTATATCGTGTGCCGAGGGACTTTTACGGTTATTTAATGAGCGTTTGAAGGAAATTTCGCTCTCTTTATTTCGCGAGTTGTGTGTGTGTGAGAGTGAGCGCAAGGTGGGTAGGACGATGATCGTTTTACAATGAGACGTGTGCCGACGGTTTTATTGCCATTGTAAAGCTCTCGCTCCTTCTCGCACTCGGCATCGTGTATATATATACTATACACACGCGCGGGCTTTTTTTTGCGCGTCGTTCTAGTACTTATTGTGCGGAGAGTAACAACTGCGGCAATTCTCCGTCTGTTAAAGTTTATATTAGTTAGATTTCTTCGCGGATTTGTTGATTCTTTTCAGGAAAAGTTCGTTTATACAAGTGAAACCTGTATTCCCTTCCTCGTTGTATAATTGTGTCTATAAATTCGTTTAATTCGACAATAAGAATGCTTCTTAATTGGAGCTACATTTGCTTTAACTTTACTCGGCTTCTCTTTTTCACATAGAATTATACTGTTTTATTCAAACTTCACGATTTATTGATTACCTCCAATCAGACAGATAAATTTTCGTTAAATGCAATAAATCAAATTATTAAAAAAAAAGACGTGGTGGTTGACTAATTTTTGTCCGTACATACTCCTTATAATTCGTTCTCGGAATTAAGTGATTCGCTTTTATGAGCAGTTATTTAAAGGATAATCCCGTCGCATATAAAAGTCGCATAAGAGCAGCAGTGTTGCGCGAAAATAGCTCGTCAATTTTAAATGTTTATCCTTCGGCTTCGGATTATAAACCAGCGAACGTAAAACAAGTATTTTTTTAATTCCCAATATGGAGGTACAGCTGCTTAAAATTCCGTCCACGGTAAACATTGTATGCAAATAATGCAGAAAAAAAGGTACGAAGACAGTGTAGAAGAGAAGAGTCGAGGCACGGCGCAATAAAAATTTTTTTATCGACTCCAGCTCAAAATAACATCATTACAACTTCATAAATAAACGTATATATATATTTTCGAAGATTCGGCGGTACAATGGTTTATTACACTTCTACCTCGTCGATAATAAATTCATTAATTTTTCGGCAACCTTTTGCACTTATACACATATATATCTCGCATCCACGTGTATATATACACACGTTACGTCAGACTCTCTCAGCCGCAACTCGCGCGCGGGCTTTCTCACATATTCCACCTGGTTTTCAATCAGCACGCCTCCCATTCTCTCCCTCTCTCGGTTTCTCTTCTTTATTACATCTCTCTCCCTCTTCGCTACAAGCAGCAGTAACGCGCACCGTCGAGGCGTTCGACTCCGTTTTGCGACTTGCTTATATATATATATATATATAAAAGCCACACGAGTGAAAGTGAAAAGATTCTGGCGCGCGTGCGCGCGTTCTCGGGGCGTGATGTGCGATATATCGTTTGCGGCAATTGTTGATTAGCGCCGCGCGCGGGCGCAGACAATTATTATTTCGTAAACTAGCGAGAGCTCGAGAGATAGATAGAGCAATGGCTATATAGTGCCCGGGCTACCGCGAACGTGTACACGCGCGCGCGCGCGCATGGAGCTTTGAAATTATATAGACGCTAATTCAATGAGAGAGGATTGGAGATTCTTATCTGTGCTATAAGGTGGCTTCGTATCGTTTCATTCGCTAGTTTTCCATAGTGATTCTCGGCGCGCGCGAGGTTTTTTTTTGGCACAAGAGAGCGCGGAGAATGGATTATGGTTAAATGGTCGTAATTGCCATTGAATGGGTGTACCATTGTGTGTGGAGGAGAAAAAAAACAACAGCGGGCGATGAATGCTGTGCGCGCGCGATTTGGCATTTTTGTTATGCCCGCGCGCGGTATTTATAGAAATAAGTTGTTTTTTTTCGTTGATAAATTGATTTGGAAACGCGCGCGGCCGCTGCGGTAATTATAATACGTAGGGTTAAAAGGCTCGTTAATCATCTTAAGTATCCATGTAAGTATATTATTTATGACGCGTGCTCGCGCGTTTATGTAATAATAAGCGGGTACGTGTATAGAGACATAAAACGTTACAATGGTTTTAAAAATTCGTTATTCCCCCTTTATAAAACAATTACCTAATCGTAAATACGAGAATCTATTCAGGCATAATATGAGAAAAGCGCGTTGAATGGGATGTATTTTAAAACTTCATCACATAGCGGCGGGTATGTATCGCGCCGTGTGGCGCGCGCATACACTCGTGAGGTCGGGATCGCGCGGTCGCTGTAGTGTTGCGGCAGCAGCGCCGGCGCTTCACACGCTTCTACTGTTGCTGTGCAGTGTCACTTGTGCATTATTAGTTTGTGCAACTTTGTATATATGCGACTTATAGGATTGAATCAGCGCGAAGTGCCGAACTATATACGATTTCATCGTGCGTTTCTTGGTGAAACTTTTATTTGATTTCAGCAGAAATTGAGCGTTTCATGTTAAATATACAAAACGTTAATATATAAACATTATGTTCTTATTTGCAAAATAAATCGCAACAAATAATGAATCGGAATAACAGAAAAAATGAAAAATGATGATTTTAGCATAGAGCAAGCTTATAATTAGTAATCATTAGAATATAAATGTCATTAAATACTTATTTTCATTGTAGTTGAGTTATTTTAAAAAATTAAATAATATCCTTGTATTATCATCGTTTATTTAAAATTAATATCGTTATTGTATTTCTACCTTAAGGTCCATTGTAATAATCAATCGTATATGTATTATCAGTTATGGAAGTTAACAGAATCGGACTTACAAACTCTATTTTCCAAGGAATCCATCATATATTTTGATCAAATTTATTTTTATTAAATTGTAATGAGAAACCAAGAAATCGAAGAAAAGTATAGTATTATTCTGACTCTATTTCAGAGGAATAAAAGAAAATCCAATTTACTTTATAGTAATTCATTCCTATTCTGAAATAACGTTATGCCATATCTGCAGGGAACGAAAAAAAGTTCTGCTTCACAATAATACAATAAAACGAATACCTTCTTCATTAGAATATCATACAGTGTAAAGAGCAAACCTTTCTCTCGAATCCCAAATAACGACAATACACGATAGAAATCGCGAATTGAAAACGAAAAGAACTTCGCAGTAGGGAGCGCGCGTTACGCAAGTGTATATACACAAGCCGTTGAGCAAGAAGCACCCACACTCGATCGCCCGCTAAAATTACAAATTAACGGCCGCGTAATCCGAGGTGCGAGCGTGCATACACACATACATATTACATACAGTCTCACACGCGCGCGTTGTAATCGACTCGAGCACTCGAACGCATCTGCGCGAGACTTTCACGCGCCATGGCACAAGCTACAGACACACAACCGGGAATTGCCTTTACGTGCACACGGGAGCGACTGAGCGAGAAAATATCACATTTTACAATCGGCCGGTCCCGAAAATCACGCGCGCAAATTAGATTCAACTGACCGGTGCAGAGAGATGGACGGACAGGAGCGTACTAGACCACCGGAAATGTGCGGACTACTGCCGCTGGTCATTCGCACGCGTTGTGCCGTTATGGGTCGGGCCGTTATCGAATTTTGCACACGGTATGGTCGTTTGGAGCGATGATGGTATAGATGTAGTATATAGGCACGTACTAGTATATAGCAACCGGCGTTCATAGGCTTTTTCATAGGATAGATGTGGATGTCCCTTTGAATTGTAATTTATTGCGTACTGCGTTTTTATTGGAAGATTTATTTTTCAGATCGAATTTTGCGCCATTTCAACAACGTAGTTCTAAATCATAATTTATTTTTGTTTACTAAAAACATTTTTAATAATAATGATCTATCTCATCAAAGCCAATTATTTAAACGTTATTAAACAACTAAAAAAATCCCTTTGGAATTTTCGTAAAGATATTTATCGCGAAGAATGCGTTAAAGTAACATCAACAATTAGTTGTAAATCATTATCAAGTCACAATGGAATGATCATTAACGATAAAGTATAATGTTCCAAAGCAATCATTAAAAGTACACGACGCGCCGTAGACTTTTCACGGTATACAGACAAAACGGTGCACACGCGCGTATAGACAAGTAACAGCAGCAATCGTCATTCTCGCTATAAGGTCCCGTCGTACAGTACAAAAAGAGGGGGAGAGCCACGCATAAAAGTCACCGAGTAAAAGCAAACGAGCATCGCGGCATCATTCGTAGAAATGTTTTATTTCGCATTCTTTCCCCGACAATAATTAATGGACTTGATGCTTGCCGCGCCGTGTATATATATATATATATATACCCGTCGTGCGTATTATACTTACACACACACATACACATTCGAAATTCTCTTTTTCTTAACTAATTGAAATTTGTACAAACACCATTAGCATACTAATAGTCCGCGTATACTCGCAACTGGCGGCTGTGGCGCGATTCGATGTCATTAGCGAACGATGCGCGTGCGCGCGCTTAGAAAATACGAAGTCGTCGTCGTCGTCGAGTCTACCGCGCACGAGCAATTAATTCCCCTCGTATTAACAGCGCGCTCTCCTGTGGAATATCATTCGTTGCAGTGGCGACTGCTACCTGCGCGCATTTACGCATGTACATGCCGTGGGGAAGGAACGAGAGAAACTTTTATGCGTGCGGTCCATTTCGCGCAAAGGGGTATTCCTCTTCGCGATCGAATTCGCGATAATCGGCGGCGGTAGCAGTAGTCGTCGCTGCCGGGGCTCGGCCGCTGCTCATTCCCACGCCGCGGGAACTGGGTGTCCTGCATCTCTCTCGGGCTCTCGCTCGCTCTCTCTTACAGAGCGGCTCTTCCTTATGCCTCTTCTTCTTCGCTCCCGTCGTCGCGAAGCGAACGTATAGGTTGCTGTTCTTTTTCTTTTCGTAGCTTGATGGGTGAGAGTATTAGACTTTTTTACGAGTTCTTCTATGCGTAAAGTTTTTTGCGCGAAGGTAGGAGAGAGAGGATTTTATGATGAAGGATGGATGGAAGAAGGTACAGGTACCCTGATGCTGCATGCAGTAGAAAGTGTTGACTTGATTAAGAATTCAAAAGATTTTTCTACCGGGGGATAGGAGAACAGGTGATAAGTACGCGGTAGTGGGAAGTGCTGGTCTGATATAAAGTGAGCTTCGTCATTACGAGTGTCTTGGTGCAGAGTATTTAAGAATTACTAGAGATTATATGGTATTTATATCTTATATAAATAAGTTAGTGGTGGTAATTATTATTAATAATTTGCAGAAACTCTATAGATAAAACGAGATACAAATATCCAGATATTTCTCTTATTTATTCAACTATTCTGGAAATTAACAAGTTTTAGAAACTTGAAAAATAAAAATTTTTATATGTCAAAGCTCCGACCAACTTCAAATTTTCTTATTCCCAGAAGCCATACAGCGTAGAAACGGAAAAAGGAAATACGCGGCATAATACATGAAGGAGTCCAGAAAAAGCCAAAAAAAACTCTGCTCGTGTCAAAAGGACAGCGAACGGCCGTCGTATATCCGCAAAGATACGAGAGTGAGCGAGAGAGAGAGAGAGAGAGCAAGAGCGAAACACGGTAGCCCGCGCACGCGGCATCCCATTAAAATTCAAAGGACGAGTTCGCCCGCGGTCCCCGGGCGACCGGACGCAGAAGATGGCTTTCGCGCTTATAACTTTGACGTTAACGCGCTCTACCGCAACCTCACTCGTGCGTGTGCGGCCGAGAGCACTCGCGCCCTTATACCGTGTGCTCCCGAAAAGTGAGATAGAGAGGAGGACAAGGGGGGTGGGGAGGAGGGTGGACACGCGCCGGACGTCGTATAATAGTTAAGATTAGCATCGCCATTCGCAAGAGCCGAGGTGAGATTTGCCGTATATATATATATAGAGGATGGTACCCACGCGCTGAATGGCGTCTTAGGAGAAGCGAGGGACGCGTGTAAGCGAGGGATTTAGTTGGGGACTCGTGGCAAGATTGCGCGTCTGCCTTGCGTTGACGAGGTGTTCCCGAGATTCGGCCTGGCGATTTGAATTTGCGCTGCGCTTTGTGCTTTTTAGGGGGAGAAAATCCGTAGAGGCTTGGAAAGTGTTGGAAATAGACGGGTGAAAGATGGAAATAAGGTGGGTGATTCGTAATTTCATATAGGTGGTGAAGGAATAATTTTATATATTACTTGTTATTCGAGTGATTATAAGGGATAGAGCCGTAAACAGTTAATAACGCAAGAAATAGTGTTTACCTTTAATCTGTAAAAGAAAAAGACGAAGAAAATTTTATGACCTATGAAAATTTTTATAAAAGAGAAGACAATCAACTTTGTTAAGAGAATATTTTCTCAAAGTAAGCGAAATAAAAACAAAAAGATAAAGTTTATGCATTTCATAACACGTTTATACAAACTTCAGTATTTCATTCTCAGATATCGTAAACTACTATAACAAAACTTTTTCTATGAGAGAGAGTGAGAGAGAGTAACATTAATCTTCAGAAATAGCCATTAGCAATTATACAGGATAGCAGATTAGAAAAAGAAAATAAAAGGATCTTCAAAGAGAAGAAATTATAATTTCCAATCACAGCACCAAAAAGTATTCGTATAAAAGCAACAATATTATATACAGCACAGCGTCGTTTCCTCAAGGGCAAAATGCCAAACGGCTAACGGCATCACCTTCGGCTATTTTTTCTCTCTCACATACTCTGTAAGCAACCGGCGCACATATAACCACACACCGCATACCATAGCTCCCTTTTCTCCACGTATACATCGTAGGCACGTTATATCTACGCGTCCACGCGGCTGACTGATGCGCAGCGTCGTGCGTTATACGAGCTATTCGCGTCATTGCCGAAGGACAATTAGAGGCCGAGCTCCACGATAGAACAGCAGCAGCAGCAGCAGGAGTTAGGACTCTGGGTAAGCGCACGCGCGCGAGAGAGCGTTAATGTCAAAGTGACTCGTCGTGTCGCGCGCGGACGAATTAATATCCCCTTGGGGCGACGCCACCGCGTTTTACTATCCCATCTCTCTCTCTCTCCCTCTTCGTCTCCATGCGTGTATATGTATATATACATCAGGCGCTTCCATGACGGATCTGCAGCAGCACGACGCGCGATGCACCTGTATAATCTGGCTAATGTATGCGATTCACAGCAGCAGCAGCAGCAGGAACGGCGCTTGATGAATAACGAACCCGCGTTGCACGATAGAGCGACGTCCGAGAGTAAGAGGAGAAGACAGAGAGAGATCCGATGGATTGTTACGGCGATGGTGCTGATGCACTCCCTCGTTTCAGGGGGGCACTGCAATCGCCTTTATGGTACACCCGCTTTACCTAGAGAAATACATGTGTGTGTGTGTGTGTGTGTGTGTGTGTGTGTGTGTGTGTGTGTGTGTGTGTGTGTGTGTGTGTATATACACACGTACAGGCGAGAGTATTGGTTTTCTTTTCGTTGTTCGTGTTATAGTGTGCGGAGGAGGGTATGAGGTGAACGGGCAGTGTAGAGGTAGCATATGATGACAAGTTGTGCCCCCCCCCCCCCGTGGAAATAACTCGTTAATGACGAAGAGGGCTGTTACTTTGGAAATTTAAATTCAATATTGATCTTATGATCGTGTACATTGCTACCAATGTACCGTTAGAAGGAGGTGAGTCATTTGTAAAGCGAAGGCGCGCGAGAGTGTGAATTGCACTTGATTCTAATTCATTTCAATTCAGATTAGATTTGAGGTAATTATTACAGTAGTGACCTTAATGTTGATTAATGCGTTCGAGTTTCATTATTATACTTTCATCAAAAGGTATTCTATTGTTGAATTCATTCTAAAGAAGAAAGGATATCTAATATTACATTCCAGTAAATTACGAAAACTATATGAAGATATAAGACCAAAATAATATTCACATACATTTCTATATAAGCGTTCTGAATCAGAAATAATTTCTACCCCATTCAAATCGACAGACATATTCACTCTTCGAAGTAATTTTCGCAAGACAAAACGCATTCCTCCTCCCCACACTTCTTCGCGAAATCCATCTCGTTCTTCGTCATTCATCGACGTGATGCGCACACAACATTAACAGTAACACCTCGCGCATATATATATATATATACCCTCCCCATCAGTCTCTGGCATTAGTTCCGCGAACATTCGATCGATCACCAGCTCTTCTCTAGCCTCGCACAGTTCCTCTATTACTCTATTACTTCATTGCTACTTTCTCTCTGCACACGTGCATTCCTCGCTTGCGTGCGCGTAGCACTTTTTCTCTCTCTCTCTTCTCTCATGGCAGCAGCTTCTCTCTTTATCCGTATACAGCTCTCCCCGCGTGCGCGTGCGCATCTCCGACGCAGATAGATTCGTTCGATGAAAACATAGAGAGCCAGCTCACTCGTCGGCCGTAATGATCTTGTAAATGATCGCCGCGTCTCGATATGTGCCATTGCGGTTCTCGGGAAAACCTATAAGGCGATCCCGCGCGCGTCTCTTTCTTCTATACTGCGCCACTCGAGATAGAGGATAGATATTCTCTTCCGCGTGGTGAGTGCGCGCGCGCGCGCGCGGCAGATGAGTGTCGCACGTAAAAAGGGCTCCGACTAATAGATTGATTACATGCCGCGCTTTATTGACGATCATTAAATGACGGCGCGTATATAGCGGGCGAGTGAGTATACGCGCGTGCGCGCCATCGCGTTATTTATCGCTGCCGCTGGATCATCGCACCGCGCGGAGAGACGCGTTCTCAAGGTACGGAGGTATTACGCATCTGGTTTTCTTTCGCGTCTGTTCCTCCCCATCTTTCTCTCTCTTTCTCTCGTTCTTTCTCTCTTGCTCCCTTCTTCCTTCTCTTGGCTTGGCAGCGGACGGCAGTGAATTTAAATTTCGAAAGTAAAACGTTGCGTGTATGTGTATGTATATGTATATATATACACGACCGTCGATACAGTTTATTGGCTTTTGTATGTAAGGAAGCGCCTCGCATATACACGTGTTTCCTGAAAGCCTGGGCGTGAGAAAACGAGTGGAGAGATGGAGAAAGAAAAAGGGTTATAGAGAGGGAAGAGCGGAAAGAGTCGTCGATGTGGAGCGATTATAAGTGTATCCGCCGTGCAGTGTCATGACTGGTTAGGTTTGTATAATGATAGCTCTGCGCGCTGGTATTAGGCATCGGCGATGATGGCGCTGGAGAACACTTGGTGAACGGTAATTTCTCGGATTATTCCGAAGCTGTTGGCGTTTTTCCCCTGAGTTTGTAGAGTATTAAAAATGAAATCTAATGTGATTTGCAAACTAAATCTTCAGTTGTAAAATTTAATAATACTACTATATTTTAGTACAATTCTGATTACTGAATTTTATAGCTGTAAAATGGAAAATTAAATTTATTTTTAAAATGAATTGGCAGTAACTTTTTTCTTTTATTTATAGCTTGTCTGACATTATTCGACTATTTCTACTTACGAGAGTTATAGATGTAATCATGATTATGAATTATGGTAAATCAGAGAAATCACTGAAGTATGAAAAAAGAGTGAACAGGCTGAACAATAAATATTACAATTTATTTGGAACCGAATACATCTATATAATAATCACCCATACAAAAATTTTCCAAAATTAGCGTATGTACCTTGATCTTACCAACCTATTAAACCACATATCCAGTATGTTCTCTGAAAACCGTTTCTTTCCACCACCACATAAGGAAGCAATAAAGCCTAGCTTACATCCTTATTTAATTCATCAACCAGAAAAATGTCCACTCCAATCTAGCGAGGCTCTAATCACTCCGTACCCCCTGGTAATCGTCAATACAGCGCTCTCGCGTGGGAATAGCGTAATCCCGTTCTCCACAGCATGTGCGCGTGCGCTCACGCTAATGTTTTTCTCGCGAGGAGGCGGCTTGCTATACATATATATATATATATATATATATATATATACATATATCCTCCTCCTCTCGGTATCCACCTGGTTTTTGACGCCTCTGATTAATCGCCGTCAAGCGCGCGCGATGATGAGCCGCGGAATAGCGATCGTGATATATTAACAGAAATTATTTCATTTGTAATGACAAGTATAGAGCCGGTACACACAGTGGCGTGAGTGGTAGCGCGATGCACTTGCGTGTATATATATGTTAGGTTGGTGCAAAGCACCGCGGGATGATTTACGATATACCGGGCGCGTGCTTTTCTCGCCATCTTTTTTCCCGACTTACGCTGCATCTCGCGAGGGCTCTTGTGGGAAAACACGGCTTCATTCCAAGTTTGAAGGTTGATAATATGACGGTATGTCCGCAAAGCGATTCCGATAAATAAGCTGAGCATATATCGTATAACTCGTTCAGTGTTTACGTCAATCTATGTCGTAATATTTGATTTATTATTGTCATCTATATGTAATTTTAGTTTTCAGATCGCTTGCGTACGAAAGCGCTAAAATAAAAGAAACCTTATAGAAATAAGTTACATTTATATATACACCTATCTTCACTTTAAAATTCACAGCATCGTCGTGCGTCATCACTTCGGCGCTCCAAGTCATCCAAAAATCACGCGAACCCTTGTTCTCCAAGGTTCCGCGACGCTCAATTCTATATATGTGCAAATCTCACAAACGCTGCGAAAAACTTGGAAAAATGGACCCAAAAATTTTTTTTCGGTGACACCTTTCAAATTAGGTTTTTCTTGTTGGTTAGGGTGTCTAGAAAAGATATCTGCTGTTGAACAAAGTCCATCAAACGGTATCATTTTTCTGGAGCCAATAATCAATTGTTTAAAAATGATTAAAAGTAGCTCTAGTTTAGTTTTAAATTATTCTACCAAAAAAAACTTGATATGAAATTTGGAAAAAAGAAAATAAAACTAAAGAGCGAGAGTTTTCCAGATCTTTTTTTTAGAATTAGAAAATGTTGAATGTTATGTGAGTTTGAAGTTGTGCTAAAAATTCACGAAAACGGTGTGAAAAGGTCAACAATTGTCCCAGCCATTGATCACGTGTATTTTAGGCTCAACTTCAAACTCACTTAACTTTTAAAGGATTCAACATTTTAATCATTTTTAAATAATTGATTATTCATCTCAGAAAAATGATACCCTTCGATGGACTTTGTTCAAGAACAGATATCTTTTCTAGACACCCTAACCAACAAGAAAAACCTAATTTAGAAGGTTTCGCAGCGTTTATGAGATTTGCACATATATACACACATATACAAGAGCTGCAGCAAAGTTGCAGAAGCAAAAGCAGCAGCAGCAGCAGCAGCAGTGTCCGAGAGATCGCTATAACCAGCGACACTCCATGGGAGCGGGACGACGACACACGGCGGCGGCCGCGGCGTGTGCGCGCGACTGCGATCGTAAATCTCCAGCCGGCGGAAACTGGTTATACAAAATAGGCTGCCCGCACAGCTCCCAGGAGTTATGTCCTGCGCCTATTCCGAATGCAAAGCTCCTCTGCTCATCCTTTAAGGACGACTCGCCGCACGCTGCTGCCCGCGTTTTACGTTGCTCTGCGTATATATATATACACATCGATATAGTATGTATACATATATTTTACATAGTTCGCGCGTTTTGGTTAGATCTCGAGAGACCGTATTATTATTCTCTATAGGATATCGTATATATCGTCGTTTCATCATTCGTGTCACTCGTCACTTTTTAATCGCTACACACTTCATTGCTATGCTCTCGCATGCATAATGCACTATATATACCCCAGTGTATCGCGAAATCCTGCAAAAAGCATTTTGACACTTCGAGTTGTATATATACGCGTATAGCGACGACGTACTGTCCATATTTGGACGATTTACGTATACACACGTATATGGACGTTGTTAGGCTTGTCTTTCGCACCGTGAGCGCGCGCGCGCGCGTGCACACGACACCCTTATACGACAGCGGCGACAAGCGAGAGGTGCGAAGCCACTGCAGCCCGTACTGTTTTATACTTGTGAGCAGGTGCAGCAAGCTTTTTCTGCGCCCTATACGACTTTTTTCTCGTTTCTTCGACTCGCTTGTTCTTACCGCAATGTCGAAGCGTAACTGCACTTCCTTGCACTTTATTTTCCTTCGCTTCGTGTGTATATACCTGTGCCTTTTATATATATATACCTATCTTGGTTTCGCAGAGGGATAGCTGTGAGATAGGCAGTATCGTCCTTGTAGTGACGGTAATTCAAGATGATTGATAAGATCGTTAATTTATTTCAAAGGTTTCGAGTAGTATATAGCGATTTATTGATTAAAATATAGGTATTACTGATTTTTTTAATGAAAATATAAATAACTCTTACATATAATCTTACTAAGCTGTCTTTATATGAAAATTAAAATTTTCATTCTCACATACGAATTTATATGTATATTTTCTTCCTATACAATAGAAAACTTACGAGTGTATTCATTGAGTGTTCAAACGAGCAAAAAAACATTTCAATCACTTATTCTTCGAAACCCTCCTGCCGCCTAGAATTTATTTGTGTTAAGGCGCACAATGAAGTGCATGTATACACGCATTACTATTTTGCACTTGTTCGTATACCGCGGCACATCCCTAAGGAGCTTACACATTGCACACTGATAGGTAGATAAATAACGCATATATATAAACACACAAACACGAAGCGGGAGAACGAGAGGCGCAAAAGTGATCCCTATAACCTAGCGCTATACCTACACAGAACAAATGTTAGGCGCAGCGAAGCAAGGTGTTCCAGTTAGTGTATCGGCTTGTATGTATACCGTTATATCTCGATGCTACTCGCGGCTAAAGATATATATATATATATATATATACACAATATATATATATATATATATATATATATATACACAGAGACAGATGCAATATATGTATACATGCACATACGTGTACGCTACCTCTAGAAACGGGCCGTATTAGACCCACACACACACACACACATACACCGACAAAGTTGCTTTTGCACGCCTTTACACACTTACACCGCAGCGCGAATTTACAATCTAATTGAATCGTTCGTTCTATCGCGAACTCCGTAGTATACAGAAGCCCCTGATGGATATAGCGGAATCACTTGTGTTTTTATATAGATAGATGTATGTATACACATTTGCGCGGTACCGAAAGCCAAGCTGAAAGGGTTATGGTAGTTTTGTTGATAAAAACGTTTGCCCGAGCTCTGCAGAATGATTCTCGCTTCCTTAACGAAGCCGATTTTATCGTCGCCTGCGAGTGCTATGATTTTATTTTACAGCTAACTGATGATCAGCCGTAAAATAGCTAGTAGTACAGAGCTGACGTGATTTGTGCGCCCGGGCTCTATATAGCGATTGTTTTTACGCTTGGGTTTGCATCACTTTTGCCAGCCGTATATAGCAATTCATGTGTGAGTGCGTGTGTCGCAGACTGTTACCGCTTAATTGTGTTTGACAAAATGAACGCGCGGTTATATATATATATATATATATATATATGAGTTTGTTTGAACTCAAATTAAACTTGCTGATTTCAAACATTGATTGTGGATTTATATAAATATTTATAATCGTAAATTGCTTTGGTTAATATATATATATACTCGCTCTATACGTTTCAGTTAATTTTCTCCAATGATCGAATAGCAACGCATTTGTATATACAGATTATCTTTTAAATAAGAGAGAAAGAGATACAAAGCTACCTTTATGCTTTCAATAATTAAAATTGACCGAGTCGATTCGGAAAATCATCCTCATCACTTAGACCTGTACTACAACATTTTCAGACAATGGCCTCTGTCCTTACACGCACCATGCTTACATCACAAGCTGATTACGTAATCATCCGTACGAAAACGCCCTCGACTAGTTAGCATAAGCAAACGCGTTGCTATCGTTCACAATGTATCACCTGGTATGCTATATAATGCGTATATATATATATACGAAGGAACAAAAACTCCTCCACCTGGCCATGATAATACCAAATGCGAATTCGTCACAGGTGAGCCGCGTATTATATGTAACCGATTATATACTTCCCCTATCAAACGCAAGAGATCATCAATGAGCCATGAATAACGTTAGCGTATGCATACAAACACACACACACACACATATGTATATAGTACACACAAACCAGTTGAGTGGAGAAAAAGGTTTACCGATGTGTATGTGAATATGTATATAAACATAAAAGATTGACACGCGAAGAAAGGCTTGCGTGTGTGTATATACATGGAGATGCTTGATGGGTGTGCGTGTGCGATATACGGATTTACCTCGCCATTGAAATTCCCCGGGCTGAAAACGCACTTAGCTCCCGAGACGTAGGGCAATTAGTCTTATACGCCGCGCTGCGCGTCGCTCGTATATATATATATGTGCGCGCGCTTGCACGTGGAGATATATCGGGAATAACGAAGAGACGCGAGTATAAGGCGAGACCAGGGTACAGTGCTCGCAATTCGGGAGATCCTCGTTCCCGTGTGTGTTCCCGCTGATTCCACGAAGTAATTATACACATGCCGCCCCGTGTGCGTGAACTTGAACGTCGTGCGCGCGCGAGAGTTCACGACAGGTCCTACGTGATCAATTGGGAGTTGACTTCTCTCTCTTCTTCTCTTCTCCGCTAGTCCCACGGGTACAAGTAAAACTGATGACGATGAGAGAGAGAGAGAGAGAGAGAGAGAAGCACACGGAATATCCCACAAATAGAGGACGAATTTGCCAGTGGCGAACGTATGCTGCGAGCTACCGTCGAAAATTCGGCTTGAATTTCCTATGTTTTGTTAGTTATGTGTATATACATCACCATCGTGTACGTGCGGTGTTGGAGTTGTAGAGGACAAAGGGGCTCACGTCGCCGTTGTTGTTTTTTTTTCACGGGAGTTTATACAAAACAGGGAGATGCGCGCTACGATCCACGTGCGTAGGTGGGCAGCAACCTCCCCTCGATCCCCCGCAAGCCTCACAAAGCCTTTGTTATCGGGCGAAGAAGGGGGGAAGCGGGAATAAAAAGCCTGAAATTCAGGGCATCGTGTCGACTATATGCGTTTGTAATGGTACTCGATGAGGAATCGCCATTGTTCGTTAAATAGTGCAGTTACTGTTTAATATGTCTAGTGATTAATTGTGTGCAATTCAATGACCGTTATGAAAGAGTTATATGCTCTACGCTACTGCTGGAGTATATAGGAGATGCTAATGTACGTAATAATAATAACCCTGCAACAGCATTTTTGGGGGTGTAACGTAATCCATGGCTATTGTTTGAGACTGTCTATTAGTTTTGGATGGTGAGAAGCCTGACGTATACTTCAAATTAGATGAAAAGAGTATCGTATGGTATGAATTAATGTCGAGAAATATTAATAAAAAATCTATTTTTCAGAGCTTGCTTTTTATCAAATTTTGATATCACTTGAATATGAAAATATAAAAATATTCTAACTAATGTACATCTATATATAGCAAAGAAAAACACTTCTCTACTTTGCTTTTACAAAATTTAATATTTTTCTTATTTACATGGTGATTTATTCGCAAACAACACGACAATCAAAGTTTTTCTAATATTAATTTAAAATTTCGCAATTTACATTTGACGAGGGTAATGCCACGTAGTACACAAGCTATTCGGGATGTTTTCCAATCGCTTTTTTCCCGCGTGCCTGATAAAAGGGAGGAAAGAAGGAGAGACGAAGAGGGAAAACAGTAAAATTAATCCCAGGCTCGCGTGACGAATTGCGGAGCACGCGCGCATGCTAATGCGCCGAGCGATTTTAAAATGAGCGCGCGTCCGCAAATAGGCAGCGATGATTTATTAGTTGACGGCGAGACGCGCGCCAATTTAAAATATTGTGTAAAAACATGCCCCGTCCAGCTCTCGCTCTCTCAACTTCCACGGCTAATTATCACCTTATCTCACGCTGTTTATTTCTTTCACAGATGCAAAATAGCCGAGTGAACGCGGCGCAAAAACAACTTCGCTTTCGATGCTATTCAAATGCAGAAAAGCCTATTAAGTTTCAATACATTGTGTATAGAATAACTTGGTTTAAAACTTCATAAGCAAATATTCGGATTTACTAGAGCAATAATTCGTTATTATTTTACCAACAACATGACTAATAATTTAGTAATTAGTTCAAATTAGATTATATGTAATTATTTATTATATCAAAATAATTTTCATCCTATGTAGTTTTCAAATTCGTCTCCAAGAAAATTTTACATTTTGAATTCAATATCCACTTCAAAAGTGCAGCCGTACATAAAATTTTTACCAAGAAAGCGTCAACAGAGCAATAAGAAGGCGGCAAGAATGTCCAAACAAAGAACTTAATCCCGTGCATTTTCTCGACTATAGTTTTTCTCTGTTGTTTTGGTTACACCTTAAAAACGCAGCGACGGATGTTAAAAGAGGCCGGAATAGCGCCTAATTCGCCCAACATCTCACTTTACGAGGGACGGCAAAAGGAGAGATAGAAAGCAACCGCGTAGCAGACTGCGCGAAAAAGATTTTTGGTGTAGTATGCAAAGCCATGAATATTGCGATAAACCGCGACGAAAGCGACCGCTCGTAAAGTCAGACGACGGTCGTGCGCGCGAGCGGCTCGTTAAGGAAGAAAACAAATTATTTTTCGGCTACCAGATGACGCTCGGCCATTAAAAATTCTGAGTTAATCCTCTTGCATATTTATTCAGCGCATCAAATTAATTTGTGTTTGAATGACACAAAATGTTGAGTTTATTACCGTATTTATAAGAATTGCTTTAAAAAATTACAATAAATCGGTTTATAAATAAAAATTATTGCCGACATAAAAAGAATATATATATACACTAAAACCAGAAAATTTAACGAAATTTATTGATGTTGCTACTTTGTATAAAATTACGTTCTAGTATCTGCACAAGACGCGATCAAAATATCAAAAAATACAACGAAAATTACGCGCAGCTGTCTCCTTTAATCGCGATTTTCCAGGCTACGCGATGTGGCTTGCATATATATATATATATATATATATATATATATATATATATATATATATATATATA
>JAWWEQ010000045.1:796006-806342 GCA_035583055.1 Torymus tubicola | reverse complement strand
TTTTATATATATATATATATATATATATATATATATATATATATATATATATGTATACACAGTACTGCGAAAAAAGCACGTCGAACGAGACACTTAAGCTCGCCGATAAATTCCGCGCCGGGGGACGTTTTGTTTGCGCTCGCCACGGCCCCTGGATTTATTTTGAAGCCATTCTACCCGGAAAAAAATCCTTCTTTTGCATCCCACCCGAAGCACAGAGAAAGAAAAAAAAAGCAACGAATCCGCACAGCGAAAAGTGCGTGCGCGAGCCCCTTTAATTAAGCTGTCTCGAGATTTTGTCGTGGCATGCGCGCGTTACTTTGATTCATTTGTCGCCTGTTGTCTCGGGATTATTTTTATCGTCGCGCCGGGCGCCCGCGAACTTCTCCTCCTCCTTCTCTCACAACCGAGTAAATCACGAAAAATTATATTTCGCGCTTTAACGGTTCATTTGCACGATCCGAGGCGGGCCTCTCGCGCACGGGAAAGGATTGCCAACAACGAACGACTGCGTGAGAGAGTCGATTCATCAATCACCCTGAGATTAACGTGCTTGTTTGACTTTGTCGAGGGCACGTGCGCACGCGCTCGACGTTAAAATGCCCTAGACGATGTATTATTACGTCCGAAAAATTTGCATAAAACGTAATACGCTTATATACAGGAGAGGCAGGAAAATACGTGCGCGGTTTTAAAGGATTTACAAAGCTTGGGCTGGATTATATATTAGTTTTTCCTGCAATTTTGTATAATTATATTATATATATATGAACTAGAAGAAAGATGTTTTAAAGCAACGCGAGCGATTATAAGAGAAATGGTTGCCTTTATATATAGCTTAACGTTTGGTATCACCATTATTAAATTATTCCGTGATTCGGTGTGTGTGTGTGTGTGTGTGTGTGTGTGTGTGTGTGTGTGTGTGTGTGTGTGTGTGTGTGTGTGTGTGTGTGTGTGTAAGAAAGGATAAAAATAATAATCAAACGAATGCTATAAGTTAAAGAGAAGGATATAATAAAATGCCCGGGGGATTTCAATACTTTTTCTTCGTTTACTTATCCCGCTAAAAGGTATGAAGTATTGGCCAAATAAATTGAATTTATTTGAGAAGAACGGACAATATTCGCGGGCGGAAACTGCGGGCCCCCCCTCGAGTCATAAAGATATTTTACCGGATGCGATATTGGCGCTCGCCTCGGTATGTACACCTACACGTATATATATACACATACACATACATTTACTCTATACTGAGGTGCACACATATACATATACACACTGTACGCACACCAAACCAAAGCCTCCTGCAAGCGTTTGAGTCTCTTATATTACTCGGAGAAGTAAATCAAGATCCGATAAACGTTATGGCTACAAAGCTTTCAGAGGATTATGGTATCGCCGTGATAGAGGAGGAGACAGTGCGCCAAGAGAACGAATCTTGCATCTGTAAATCAATTCTCTCTCTCTCTCTCTCTCGTTGCTGTGCTGGGCGCACGAAGCCAGTAGTCAATATCGGCAGCGTGCGGTATTGGCTGGGCGCATTTATCCGCGGCTCCCGTCGTCTTAATGAGTTGGCTGCTGCCGCGAATTTAATCAATGCGATACCGATGCAGAAACGGCACTTTCTCTCTCTCTCCCTTTCGCGCGCGCGCTCTCTCGCGCCAGCCTCGGCACTTTTCGACGATGAATTATAACACGCCCGAGGCGCGCTGCCTTAATACTTTAATTAATGGCACGATAATAATGATAATGTATTTATTGGATTCATTTTTTTTCGCTTTCTCTCTCTCTCTCTCTCTCTCTTTCTCGAGCGATATAGTTGCATAAGGCGCCGTGCGCATGCTCTCGTCTAATGAACGAGCGCGGATTATTCTTTTTCCTCTCCTTGTCGTAAATTGGTTAACCAATTTGATATGCGCGATGCTGAATATTAAAGAAGTTATTGATATGACGGATAAGTTAAATTGCAGACTAAATGGGATTAAGTAATAACTATTATATTAAAATTTATTCTGTCTTAATTAAGAAATATTGCGGTTCAATATTGCGTGTCGTATTCGTTATACTTGCAATATTTAATGGCTGCGGTGGTGGGAAATTGCGTTTCAGGGAAAAAGTAGGTGATTCGCATGTTGATAAATATTGAAAATTATTCAACACAAATTTTTCTTATTTAATTGGTAATATATCCTGTTAAATATGTCCATTCTGCAAGACAAGATAAAATATATATAAAAAGTAGATTTTATAAATATATTTGATCTTGATAAATAAAAATGATATAAATGCGTTTGACTTATTTGAAATACAATGCAATTACCATGAAATATCATGACGTGAAGCAAGCCGCGTATATGTAAATAATCGTCAATCTATGCAAACAATTTCAGACACAACTCGATTTACCTCGTAAATTACACGCTTATATATGATACGACGTTTTTCATATATTTAAATGACGGGTTTAACCCGACGTCCTTCGGTACAGCTATGAGGCGCAAACTCTGCAATAATAATGCACTTTGAGCAATCGACAATCGTAAAAACTCACAGACTTTGATAGCTCATATGCAGCGAAACGCATGCGCGCGCGCGAGACGTACGTGGGCCGATACATGCGTCCATCCATCTTTTCTCCTTCTCGCATAGTCTTCTCTCTCACTCACTCTCTTTCACTTGCGATTTAGTACTTGACGCGGTTCACACGCTTCGCCGTTGAACCTATTTATTTAGCATTTCCAGTTTCGTCGTGTTGCTCAATTGGTTTTGCGCGGCGCGAGGAGAAGGGGGAAATAAAAATTTCATTTTAATAACATATGCTGATTTAGGCGTCGAAAATCCGGCTTGAATAAACATGTTGCGCAAGAGTGATTGCGCTTCAAGAAAATTACATGCGCATGCATACGCGGGGCTTTTATTTCTTCTAAAATAAACTTTTTGCCCGTCGCGCCTTCAAATTACATGCATTATATCTTTCCTATACCAGACAATTACTGCCCACCACCATTCCCTTATCATGTCTGTATTTTTCTCCGTTCTTGTAATTTAATTGTTGATCTAATCGGTATAAGATGATGATAACATTATTATTTGGTCAACGATACCTTCTACTTTGTATATGACGTTGTTACATCATTAATTTTTATTCGCATGCTGTATTCTTATGAATATACAGCCGTATTTAAATCTGCAATACCATCGTGTCTTCATTATGTTCACATTAAAAATACACGTTGAAGTTGAATAATAATGCGCTTGCGTAAACATTGTTTGCCCAGTATGATAAATTATCGCGCAAAGTACTGAATTTATCCCCATAATCAATCCCCATAATAAATACAATTAAAACATTAATATTAATTTTCAAGGAAATCGGAAAATACATAAAAATATTTTTCCTCAAGTTATCGAATCTCAATTGAACAACGTCGCACGTCATAAGCGCCGCTATTAACGCGCATCTACAAACGAAAAGGATCGTTCGAGCGCACAAATGTAAACGGTGCAATCGCAAAGCGTCTCTTTCTCTCTCTCTCTCTCTCTCTCTTTCTCTGTTCGCGCGAATATTGCGGTGCGTTAGCGCGCACGGAAGGGGCATTAGACACTCGAGATATGATTCGATGTATGCATATATGCACACATACATACACACACACACACCGCATCTTAAATCACCAGCATCATCTCAACAGCGAGACGACGCGTGAACCAATCTTTGCTTAACGGTGAAACCTTTCGCCGCGGGATCAATCATCATTATTTCGCGCCATTCCCGACACCTACGCGGCTGCACGTATATATATACACGCGCGCATGAGCCTCGGCAATTCCCCGCGCCTCTCCTGCTTTATTGTGTGTGCATGTGTGCGCGCAATCGCCGGGGCGAGGTTTATTACGCTGCACTGCCAACGCCGCCGCCAGTGTACATCTCCAGTCAGCCGAGAGCAACATCAAGTGTGTGGCCGCACATATAGTTGAGAGAGCTTGCGTTCAGTACAGTATATGTGTATATGGTAAGCTGAGAGTTCGATGCTATTGGGACGGTTCGAGAGAGAGAAAAAGAGAGAGAGTTATGATTCGATAAATCTTTTCGTCGTTGTGTGTATATATATGTATACGACTACACTATTGAGGAAATAACAAGTCGAAAGACAATGCGTCGAAGGATAAAGACGCGTAAAGAGGTTCGCTGGCGGATGCGAAGTGTTGGAGGGTGAGGCGAGCGAGTTCTCTTTCAGGGATCATTTCTTAATGATGCTCTTTCTGCTGTCGATATAAGTTTGACTTTTTGTTCGATGAATGTACAATCGGAGGAAAATTCGTTTGTAATTGGAACGAAGCCGAAGATTCGCGAGAAAAGGAGCATTCAAATTACGACTGGATGATAAGGCAGAGGGAAAAAACAATGGGTTTGAGAAAGGCTGTATAGGGAGCTGGTACAATAGAAAGCAATATTTATTTGTCTTAATGATGTATTCAGATAAAAGCAATTCAAAGGTATAACTTGAACATTTAATTGTTTCATGCTAGAATACTTCAAACTATATATTGTGAATATTTTTTTTTAAATATACATTTCAATAGTTATTGAATTTTTACATTATAAGGTTGATTTTATATAAACATTTCTGTATATAGTATAATATTTCTTAGTTTAAAAGGAGTGTATAACGGTATTCTCATGAATAATTAATTTCCAAAAAAGGGACAGTGAGAGATTAAGTAAGATTTCGTAAGCCTAGCCTTTTCTCGTCTACTTATTGGTGGTAAAAGGGAAAGGGAAAAAATGGGGTGCTCTAATTTCATATTTAGATTGGAGTGTATAAAAGGTCGATTTGCATATTTTAATATGCGATTTCCCATTTATCGGCTATATAAATATTGGATTCATGAAACTACGGGAGGAGAGTCGGTGCGGTGGTACATAGTTAATTTTAATGGCTACTTTATTCTTTCAATCATCTCGAGCCCTATGGCCCTAATTAGATTACTTTTCAGTTTCAGTCAGTTGAGTATTAAAAACGGTGAAAAAAGGGTCGTTGAAATTCACGACGCGATAAGATCAATCAAAAGAAGTTGTAAATTTAAACTTTAACGTTTGAATGACGCGCCGTACAGCTCGCGCGTCTGTATAAAACGTACGTGTTTATATGCCAAACAAAGAGCACCGACGACTAATGCTTTTATATATACCCTTAACAAATCACATTTTCATCGTTTGTGGCGCACGCAGTACGCATGTTATATATATACGCTTCAAACTATCGGAACCGCGCGCCGTTTTGTAGTGCGGTTCGTGATTAATGATTCGATATCGGCGTAACGACTCAGCAAATAAGAAATCATTAGTTCGGGGGAAAGAAGTCGCACGATATAATTTATCTTTATCCAAGGACGTTTCTACGGAGAAGAAAGGAAACTTCTTGAATTTCGCGTGTATATACAACGATGCAGCCGTCGAAGAATCAATTTCCGCGCGTTGCATGTAAATTTCCGTCGTGTCAACTTGAAATCACTCACAGCATTTTTTTTATCTCGCTCCTTGTCGCGCAAGATTCGTCCCATTATTCACGACATCGCGAAATAATGCAGATGCAGCCTCACCCCGAGAGCGTGAATTTTTCGGGGACTTTCGGAGAGTACTTCATTTTCGTAAGAGGGTGCAAGATTTCGCTCTGCATGTGATTTGCGTCGAATGCGCGCGCGTGCACTCGGATTCATAATTAATCCCTGGATATTGCTTAAATTTGAATAATTCCACGAATGATATCGCAAAAGTTTCGGTGAAATACTAAATTTTACCGTATATATATATAAAGTTTTTGTAAAATATTTTAAATTATTTTTATACCAGAAAAACGTTTAAAAATCGCAGTATATACGTCAATAAAACAATAATCCTCTTTTTATTAAAGCTTTTTAATACCGTAAATAATGTTAAAAATGATTGGCCAGACATGAAGAAAATTGGCCCGCTCGTCGATTCATTTTTCATCATCAAAATCTTGTTTTCCCTTTAAAATCAGTGCGTGGTTTTTTGCCCATCAAATTATCGAATTCGAAACTGCATCGGCTGCATTCCCACCGTCACCACACACACACACATGGTTCTCTCACGTCGACTAACGATGTTTATTTTTATGCGGATTTAATAAAGCATTCGACACGGGGGTGTTTCGAATTTTGCTGTGCGGCTTTCTGCTTTCTCTCTCCCGCGCGCGCGTGCATGGGGTTGCGTTTTTTTACTCTTTCCCGGGGCATGCTTACTTTCGCTCCCGCGATTGAAAAAGAATGACGAGCTTGGCGGAGAGAGAGAGAAAGAAAGCGAACTTTAAAAAATAGGGGCGAGCAACCGCGAGAGCGAACCCCGCGGCATTAACCGTTGACTTTGGGCGTCATTAGTCAGTGTCGGATGGTGCTGTCACCGCTCCTGTCGCACGCGTACGGAAGAAGAGAGAGAGAGACGGAGATGGGGCGAGGGAGATGGATTTGGAGAGAAAGAGAGCGTGGTGAACCCCTCGAGTTGCGAAGAGAACGTGGTAGCTTCGAAAATCATACGACGATTTGCGGAATACTCGAATACCCATACCCCATCGTCGAAAGTCTCTTTTGAGAAGTAAGGTTACTCTTCCAGGGTCCCTAAAGATTTAAGATACATTGGGAAAGTGTGATTGAAAAAGTGATTTAATCATTCTTTAGTTCTTCGAGGAATGGTAGAATGCTAGCCACCTGTTGTTGATTATAATTTAAACTTTTCGTTAAAATGAATTAATAGTTTTTTCCCTTTCCTTACCTATTTTACGTCTACAGTCACATATTGCTATCCGAAAAAACGATTATCTTTTTAAATATATTTTTACGTAACAAATGCAATACAATAATATACCACCATTTCGAAGAAGTAAAAACACGCATATACGAAATGCTTACGAGAGGAAGTTGCTTTCACTGCTGAACGTTCATTTTTCCTTCTCATCCTCTTCCATACAAGATCGATCTGTTGCTCGTTTTCAGCTCGTTTTATGCGACGTGAAAAAAACCTTAACTGTGCTTCTTCTCTTCTCTCTTAACGTCTTCCGGGGACACGTCTCGCAATGTACCATACACACCGCAACCCACAACCGAAAATCCCGCAGCCTACGATGGCGCGACGAGACGCGTCAGACGCGTGAAAAAAGTATGTCATGTCAAAATTGGCGCGGAAGGAGGCGCCGACTATGGTGGACCGAAATGAAATTCGGAGAAGCGAATGACGAGCGTCTTTAAAGCGCTGCCAGCCGACGAGCCAAGTTTCTTTTTGAAATCTGCAAAGCTAATTCGTCGTGCGGAAAGAGAGGAAGAGGCGAAGGAGAATGAGGGAATGGCACTTGCGACTCACGAGATGCCTGATGAGAGTTTGTGGCTTTATGTCAAAGGAAAATTTTCACTAAACGTATATATATTTTGACAGCGAATGTTTCATTCGAGCATGCATGTTTTTGTAATTTTATATCAACGTAACTAAGTGACATTATACGGTTGTGTCTTATATTAGACAATTAAATCAAATAAGTTAATTATTATATCATAGTTTTTGCAATCATCAATTTGAAATCGACATTACAACTCCACATTCACATCGTTCACATCAGTGTGGGAACATTTTCACTCAAATCCTTGACATCAAGCTTTAGAACTAATCGTTTCCCAACGCTGTTTTTCTTTTCATCCTTCCGCTCAAAAAAAAGCCTCATTACGTATACAGTCCATCGAGGCTCCCATGGCTCCACAGTACGAAATCCTTGCTTGTCCCACTAATTTGCAATACTGTACGTCCAAACGCAAGGCTCACGATCACTTTCCCCTTCCGAGTCTCCAAAAAACTGCTCCATCATCCCTTAAAGGCTAATCCGCTCACTCGCGTAGAACCCGCTCACCACGGCATTATAAAAAGCCCCCGAAAAATCAGGGCTCGGTATATAGAACCGGTCATTAACCATCCGCGGCTTGACGTCGAATCGCGTCGCCTCCGTTAACGCCGCTACCACACACGCGTACGCGTGCAACCGATCGACTTGTGCACGCGACAAGGATTTCGATGGATTTTTTTTTTAACCCAACCCCCCCTTTTTTTATCGTTCATCCTCTCGTCACTTTTGCTTTCGATCGCGGTTCATTTTTCACTCGCGCTCTAGAGCACACACGTGCAGACAAAACATTCGTGCGGTTATTATATACAAGCGTTTTCAGCTGTAATTTTCAGCTACGTGCACGCGCGCGTGTGCGCTTATTTATAAAATTACCAAGCCATACGCAAAATTTAAAATTTCACTTCCTCTCCTGCGGTCAACTAAGCTGTTAACTTTAAAATATGCACGCGCTGCATATATGCGTTTTCATATATACCGCTTCGTAATTTTACTCGGTCAAGTACTGTCAGTTTCCGCTCACTTTCACTATATCTACATACACATACCTCGCGTTCGCTAGCTCCGCCATCAACAGATAGTTAAAAAAGAAAAAAAAACTTGGTTACCCTTCTCCATAGCAATGCGTCGACCAACCCTGTCTTTCTATCTCTCCGATGCTCCGCATTTACAAAAGATCACGCTATGGGCTACTACATATCCTAGCTGAATCCACACGCATACGCACGCATATTATATACAGACTATAGGCAAGGGTTGCCCATGTGGTACACAGTAGCGTCGCCGCGGGACGTTGAGACAGGGGCTGCTCGGTCGGGAGTGGTTTCACGGGGCGGCCATCCACGCGCGTTCTAAAGCCCCGCGGGTGATTGATGACGCGAGTTCGCCGCGGCTTATACGCAGCCGAGGTACCACCACGCACACACACGAGTCTGTGTGTACACATATACTATATCTGTGTACCCATACGTGTGTGCGTGTGCGTGTGCGCGCGCGCGTGTGTGTGTGTGTGTGTGTGTGTGTGTATGTATGTATATATGTATATATCGTCGTGAAGCTGTAGAAGCGTTTATAATATGTGCGTCCCGACTAATTTGTTTGTACAGAGAGCAGCGACGATACTGAGGGTCGCTCCAACACGTTTTTCCTCTTTCCAACCCTCAGATCATCTCGCCCTCGCTGCTACGCTACTGTGCGCGAAATGAGTTGGACTAGTTGTGTGTGTGTGTGTATATATATGCGTATATTAGGGTGATGGTCGGATGGGTTGGGATGACGTTGCCCGTGAGATATGGAGATTTTTTTTAATAGAGTTTGTATTCAAATGTAGAAATTAATAGTATCCAATGTTGGAAGTGAAATACAAGGTTCAAGGTTAACATGTAATGATTAAGAAACAGATAGACGTTATTGAGTAACTTATATAGTCAATGTTTATTCTTAAAAATTTTATTTTCTAAATATTTATTAAACTCATGTCTATTAGACACAAATGGTAATAATCTTCTTAATTAAAAAATCATTATGTTTTAGGGTTAAGGTTTAATGTTAATACACTGAACGAATTTCATTATGAGCAAAATTTAATGAAAAATGTATTGCCCAGGCGATAACAAAAATATCCGGTATAATTTATGCAAATTCATTTAATAAAGGAAGAAGTTTTCTGCTCTTTTAATTTCTAAAGCCCTACGGAAAAGACATGACTCATTCTCATTATGATGTTTCAGCCTGGCAAAAGCCCTGATATTAACTCTCTGTATTAACCAAAGCCAGAGCGCAACAAAAAAAAATTGCACGAAGAAATAAGATCACGCTGACAGACAACTCAGCTCATGCTTTTCCCTCTGCTCCTTTCGTATACTCTCATTCCGCTACGCAGGCTGGAATTTAAGAAAAAAAGGGGTCACCACGACAGCGATAAAGGAATACTAAAAAGGCTAGAATAGCAAGGGCCTGAAGGGGTTAAGCGTACGGTGAACGTGACGTAGCGGCGAGGGGTTGACTTATAAAACTTATGAAAATAATCGCCCGCTGGCCTTGAGCCTAGCGCCAAGTCGAGCGAAATAATAAAATGGGCGAACTTTCTTTAATAATTTGCTCGTCCGGCGGCAGCGGCGGTGGTAGTGGCGATGGTGGGTGAGTTTAAAACTCCGTAAACAAGGGCTTCAATTATTTTCCGCAGCCTTATGCTCATTCTTTGTCCCTTATATATATATATACACATCTACTCGTGCTTCCTTACCGTTAGTTGGCGGCTACGCGCCAGCGTGAATTTTATTAAATAATAAAAAAGTTCCTCCAGAGGCCGAGGAATTTTAATCTCGAGCAGAGAGCGCAAAATTAAGCGCTCGCGCAATCAGAGGAGTTGCGATCCCGGTATTTCGGTAATTTTGCTTTCCTGCACGCTGGCGTTTTCTTAAATACTT
>JAWWEQ010000045.1:778394-795906 GCA_035583055.1 Torymus tubicola | reverse complement strand
ATAATTATATATATATATATATATATATATATATATATATATATATATATATATATATATATTGTCGGGAGCTTTTATCATCCCAGAATCCAGAGATATATTGAAAATGGAATTTTTCATATGGAAACAAATTTGAAATATTTTTGAATATTTTAACACCTTTATTTCGCAATTCTCAATTTACAAACTACACAGTAAAAGGATTACGAAAATGTTTTCCAAGAAATAGTTTTAATTTCACTATTACTATTCAAGATTAAAGAAATTCTAGTTAAGCAATTCGGCGCCGCAAAGGAGCGAGAGAAAACATTTATCCGCGAAAAAGGCTTATTCTCACGATAGGATCCCAATTAAAATCCCTTTAAAGGAACGAAATATCAATGCGATGTCAAACATTTCTTCGCCCGCGCGCCGCTTATATAGCAGCATCCCACCGATGTTTTGAGAAAACTTCTCTCCTTCGTTCTTCTTATACTCCCGCGCGCGCGCACGTGCACCAGCATCTTGATAAATTTCGATTGGTTCTCTGCTCATTCGCATATGTACACTTATAGCCGCAGAACGCGTGAATGGGCGCGTCGCGATTTCTTCAAGTCGGCACGGGGCCGACTTTATCGTGCGAAATGCTACGCGTACCGCCGCCGCCGCTGTGGTATTATATTTTCTTTTCTCCCCTTCGCCCTCCTCTCTATACGACTGCTGTATATATATATAAATAGAATACCATTCTAATTTTTCAAGATACGCACGATTTCCCAGGAGGAATCCCTCGAGAGGTTGGTCTCTCTTTTTCTCTCTGCTAATTATGATCGCGTGTCAGACGCGCACGCGCGCGCACTTTTATTTATCGCCGCGACTTTAAGGATGGAAGGCTTTTATGTATATATAAGCGACGCGGTCGCGAGAGCGTCAAACGCGGGACGCTCACGAGTACGCCTCCGTGTCTTTGTGGTTGAATAAATTTATGAATTGACGTTCTTTATTTCGTTTCTTAAATACGATATTTTCGCCTTAGAGGGGACGCGCGTGTGTCAGTTTTGGTTGAAATATGTACCGGCTGCGGTTACTTGTGAGAAAGCGAAGTATTCCTTTTTAATTCGTTCAACGAATGGGTAATAACAAAGTTTATTATAACATAGGACTTTGTGCAAATTATGATCGGTAGATAACATATAAAGAATTACATCTTTTCGTATTGAATTTCAAATCGAAAATTTACAAAAGATTTGAATTTTGAAAATTTAAATATACTATTAGTAATCAGTTTAGTTATACTCTATACAACGAAACGAAACGTGGAATGAATTATTTGATACGTACACTAGTCACTCGGAAATTCTAAATGTATAATTATTTTATTATTATTTCTTTTATGTACAGCAACATAAGTGATGTAAATAATATTCTTTTACACAAAACTCCGTCATTAACAGTTTAATACAGGTCATTACACAAGTCTCGTTACATAGTCGTACTACCATTACACCGCATTATAAATTTCTCCGTTGCAAATAAAAAGAAACGCACACACACACATCGACGGGCTGCGCATCAAGTGTGTTTTTAAAAGCAACATCCCATGAATATACATGCCGGCGTTACAGCTCTTTTATTAACCTACGCGAAATTAAGCGTGCCTCTTCTCCTCCCCGCGATCTCCCGGAACAACTTATTCCCGCGTATAAAAAAGTAAACGCCAAGAACAGTGCACGTGTAAACAGCGAAAGCGCATGCGTGTATATGTATATATAAGCATACGCAAAAAACGACAAAGTTTAAATACCCCCGAGCGGACACAAAGGCTTCTCTCGTATTTAATGATTCGCGTATATAATGAAACTTGGAGCCCGGATATAATTGAAAAATGGAAACTGCATAAATCATTACTGTCTAAGGATAATAAGCGCTCGGAGAAAGAGATATAGAGAGAGCTATAACCTCCCCATTTCCTAACACACACATACACATACAAGGTGCACAAGCGCGTATAAAACTCGCGCCAATCGCTCAAAGTTAAAGCGCGCCGTATATTAGGCCTCTCTCTCTCGTTCTTTCTCAGGCGCTTCGTTTCCTCTCTACTTCAATATATATGTATATATATACATATAATAATAAATCCACGCGACGGCGCTCGCGTGCGCGCGTTTCCTCCGCCGCGATTTCCTACCCCCCTAGCCTCGATTATATTTCCCGCCTTCCACATCCGCCGAGCAACAGCAGCAACAGCAGCAGTAGCAGCTCCATAAATCGCTCTTACGCGCTTAAACCAGCGACAAATCCGTTTCGTCCTCGGCTTCATCCCCCTCCAGGGTAATTCGCGTAGGTATACATACACATATACGCCTATGCGGCTGCGAGCAACCAACGCGGTAATTCATCCTGTTAAGAACGCAAACGCTGTCTCTTTCTCTCGTCGTGAAAAAATTAGAGCGACCGAACTCTACGTATAGCGAGGTTTAGAGCTTGGCCACCTGCGCACACCCCGCGTTCACGTGTAAGAGTTATCGGCCGCCTATCCAAGAGGTCCTTATCTGCCCGACGCGAGTGAGGATTACTCGAGCTAAACCAGTTCTTCCGGGGAGTTGCCGTAGTATTGTATAGTAGTGGTATAACAGTCGCTGACTACAATGCCGTGGCTGAATAAGGAATTATTTACTCGAGTTGCGGGTGAGAGTAAGAGCGGCCGCGTTTGTAAGCGAGACGACGCTCGGATTGTCTTGCCACTGTGTTTTGGACGAGCGGGAAGTGTATATATATGTCTGGTCTGTGGTAATGGATACTTGTATATGTATATATTTTTATGATATAGGGTACAATCCGTGGTAATGGTTTTTTATACGCTTATTTTTCGAGATTGTATAAGTACTTTGTCGTATATGAACAAGCGTGATTGTTATGTAATTTACATAAATAATTTTACTTCGTGCTCATATATACTAAATAATAACATTTATTTTTGCGTACAAACTAATTTGATAGTGCCTATACCAAACAAAACAGTTTGGTTGCATTGGACACACGATCGCATAAAAAACTAAAAAATTGTTAATATAAACAAGACAGACTCTGAAACTCGTTCGAAAGATCAAATTTCTCGGAGAAAACACGAAAAGGCAATATCGCCTTAATCTGTTACACCAAGTCCCGGGTATACGTTCGTTTTTTTTCCCTCCGTGGCATTTGTCAGCCGGATCTGCAGAGCGCGCAGTTCCTTTCTATAAATCCTCGTGCCAGGACAAAACAGAACTTGGATTACCGAAATTAAACCAGTCCCTCCTCGCTTTCTCTCTCTCTCTCTCTCTCCTTTCGTTCTCGCTCCTAATACTGCCACGACTGGTTTCGCCACGCGGAGTCTCTTCCCTGGTCACTCCCTCTGCACTACGTACATCGCAGCCTCTGCGGTCCCATAGCAGTGCAATAATTCGGCAAAGAGAGAGAAAGAGAGAGAAAGAGAGAGAACCGGTTAACCAAAGAGAATGAGGGAGCAAGAGAGAGAGAGAGAGAGAGAGAGAGAGAGAGAGAACCACACGGTCACCAGATGCGGGAAAGTGAGCGATCGCTTGTACGCGTGGGGCGTTAAGCCATTTTAGGTTACATACATATATATATACACGAAAGGCTTAAACGAGCCGGTATATAAACGCCCGGAAATAGGCCGAAAATTAATGTTCCCTGCGTGCCGGCTGATAATAAAATATAGGCAATTATTTCGCCTGCGTATATAAGCGACGAGTGAAAATACCATAAATATAAATCGACATCGGCGCAAGAGAGGGAGAGACAGAGAGATACCGTGAATGGGAAATGCGCGCGTGCGCGCGGGGGCCGTAAAGATTTTTATCTCATTATACGTTTATATATATTGCTTCTCTCTCGCGCGCGCGAGCACACGCGTGAGTACGAAAACGTGTATACACACGTTTTGACTGGCTTAATTAATAATTGCTACGGCCATGCGCGTGTGCAGTAGCCGCTCGTGTGTATGTATTTATATATATATATATATAAATACGAATGTGCGTGACTTGACTCGTCGATGATTGTGTCGCTGATAATTTTTATTGACTGCTCTGTCTCTGTTTCTCTTGCGTCTTATCTGTCTTTCGGTTAATTAAATCGTAAAAGTTCTCGCGAGCCATTAACTTTTACGAATGTAATGCATTGCTTTGTATATTAAGTGTTGCAAAATTGTTGAGCCTATATATACTTGCGAAGCTAAAGTACTGTAGTACATTCATTTTAGCGTATTTATTTATTTATTTATTCCAGATAATATTACAAATTAGTAATTCTGCCGAGGTAAATGCGATTACCTGTGCGCAGCGCTGGGGATACAAAAAAAAAATATATATATATTATATATAATTCAATATTTATTGTACGGTCGATCAATTGACACTCTGACTCATTCAATGGTCAGTGATCTGAATGAATTCATCAAGGCCTATAATGATAGCAAAAATAGAGTAAAATTATAAGAATTACTATTCCGAAGTATCCGGTGTTAGCAGAAAAAATTAGGTTTACATGTAATGAAACAAAGGGCAAAAAGCTGAATTAAAGTGCGACTCGAAATAAGGGTTTGCCTCTTATCTAGGTTTCTTATAAGAGAATCGTCCTTATTCGTAGTAGTCGTTGAATTGTTCTATGAACAACTAGAAATAATTTGATGTAACTTAACTAAATAACGTATAAAGCATGTATATTTAATTGAGTTTACGAACGACATATACGGTCTAAATTCAAATATATGGAATTGGCTTTGATTAAGTGAATATTCTCTTACTTGAATTTGCATAGCAAAATAGCTGAGTTATTTCAACGGCAGAGTGTAAGATATAGTTTCCTCAATATTAAACATCCGTAGAAAATATTAGATCAAACGCTCCATTCTCATCTCTCTATCACTTTCTCTATATATAGTCTCTCTATAGCCTCTATATGTCTCGTTTATTATTAAAATATTTGAAAATTGGTATCATAAATACAACAACCGTATAACCATAATTAATATCCAAGCATAGCTTTTCTATCGAGCGTGTGCCGAGTAAAAGAAAAATCGAATCTCACGCGTATATACACACACACACTACTTACGCTTTTATCTACAACTTACGCGAGTGCGCGTACTTCCGATGACGTCAGACTGTAGCGGTGCGCGCCCGCGTGCGTGCGTGCAGTATATAATACGGCGCACTGACATCAAGCGAGCTGCATCGAGTCATGAGCAACATACATACACACGCGCGCGCGAGACATTTCGCACCGAGTGTCGTTTCTGGGTCATTTACTCCGGTAATTGCAATGACGTCTTTGGGCTTTATTTCCTTGACGGATAGAAAAGTACGCACGCACACACACACGCGAGCGCGTGTACACCACGGGATGAATCACGACGTATATAGCGCTTGGTTTGACGAGCGTCGAGGGACAGCTCGCGCTTATGGTTGAATGATATTATATACACATGGCGTATATAGACGACGCTAGGGATCTTTATCTTTAGCGTCGATTCTATTTCTTCTTCTTTTTTTTCATTAGCTTTGTACGCGGAAGAATGATTACCAATATGGGGACGATGACGATGACACTGGCTGCGTTGTGTGATTGCTGTCATTTGTCGTTGTAGTTCTAATGCGTGTACTGTTTGTTTGAAACGGCGCGTGTTTGCTGTAGTCGATAACGTTTCATTAATGTTTTATGGAAAATGATGGTATATTGTATTGTTATATTGTTCTCTCTTACGGTGCTGGCAATATACGGTTGTCATTAAATAAATTGGTTTATTTGGAAAAAACAGATGATATTGACAACGATTGACTTGTTAGACACGTGGGCCGTTAGTAAATTCCGCTGAAATGATAAAATTATTATAAAATTCAAGTCAACAACAAAATTCGTATTGACATGTATATTATATGTACTGATGAAACATTCGAATAAAGTAAAAAATAAATAACAGTACAAATATCTTTTATGTCAGTATTAAAAGAATTAATTAATTTATTTAACTAGAAAATTTCCTTGGCTTTTAATCAGACGTATAGTAAATGCATTCAGTTAGAAAAGCTGCCAATAACGTTTTTGCGTAAATTCGATTTTCCATAATCAGATAATCCGGCGAAATACTTTTCGTTTGAAAATACAGAGTATCCAACACGAAAACACTTTAAATAAGTTAAACCCAAATGGTAATATAAATATTACAAATCAAGTCCATAAATCTTGTCATTATTGATTTGCATTACAGTTACATTTGTCTTTTCTGCATTCCCCGTGTCACTGCAGCGTGACAATGAAATTTGAATAACCAGAATCCGCTCGACACTCAACATAAATTTTCTTGTGCAACTAAAACAAGTCGTTACCCATACGCTTGTCTGTGTGTGTGTATATATATATATATCGACGGCGCCTTAATTCATTTTGACTCTGACTAAACATTGACTCTCGGTCTCTCTTTCGCGCGAGCGCACTACATATGGACGCACTGGCACATCCATTAAACGGTATAAAAGGCGCCAGACAATAAATATCGATTTACAAAATTTGCGTATATACGCTTCACCCCATTTGCCCGGATTCGGCGCGACCCGTTATTCTCAACAAGGTCAACACTGGCGCGCGCTCGTGAGGGCGAGGCGATAATCGTAAATCGCGCAAGACGCGGGAGAGAGCGAGAGAGAGAGAGAAAGGAAATAAAAGCGAGAGAAAAAAATCGAACAGATGCTAAAATGGGGTTATCCATCACGCATTTAAAAGAACACCTCAAACAGAAAAGCAGGCCTATGCAGATGTATATTTATATATGCATGTGTGTGTGTATCGGTGTGTATATGAGTATAGGTTGGGAAATACGCAGGCGTGAGTGTAACGGGTCTAATCCTCGCTATTCCCTCGCGGCGAATAGGGAATCGAACACCTGTGTTCATAAAATTACAATTTGGATACTAATACGTCCTGAAATACGACGATTTCGCTATTATTCGAGAGGCGCTGCTATACAGAAGCCCAAAGGGATTGAATTCGGCGACGAAGGAGAAAAAAATGAAACACCCCCACGTATTGTCAGGCAAATGGCTAGACGAATGAACATAAATTCTTCCGTGCCCATTACAGCGAGAAGAACAAACGGGAACTTCATCTACATACAGACGCATGCGACTTGAAACTGCGCCACGGGGAAAATAAAAAAAAAGACAGCGACTTTATATACATAGAAACGTGTGACTCTCTATTATACCTTCTGGACTGAGCGATAAATTTCGAAGGCCAGATCTCCCTGCGCGCACGCGCGAGCGCGAAAATGCAAAAAAGGATATTTAATCTATCCATCGGCGTCTGCCCTCGCGCTATTAAAAAACTTCCGCCGTAAAGCGCGTGGTGCCCCGGCGCAGCTAATCCGGAGTAATTTAAAGGTGCCGCGCACCCGCGGATAAAATTTCGGGGGTGGCTACAACACAGGCCACGCTCGTATGTAAAAAGGGGGTATGGAGGAACGTGAGGGGGTGACTTTTTGAAGGGTTGAACGAGCAAATGAGGGGGTGACAGGGACGGTAGTCTGGATGGATAAAAAAGCGAGGGAGACTGAGGGGTGGGATGGTAGGCCACCGTTAATTCACCACCATTATGTGGAAGGGTTATTTTTAAAACAACCCCTCGGCGTGACTTTGCCTCTTCGACTTGTTATACTGGCCGTCGGCTTTATATACATTTTTCGCCCTCCTTCGTACCGAAACTTCCAATGCTTCCAGTGATTAACCCTCGGGTGTATTGTCGTCGCCGGCGGCTCTTTACATGTGGGTTTATACCCAGGGGAGATGAGTTTTTTCGGTGAAATGCGATCAGGAAAATTTTCAAATTGCTTACTTTTCAACAGGTTTTACATCTTTTCATAGGTTGGAATTATTATGCTGATATACAATGCGCATTTACTGGAGATTTTTTTATGTTAGAGTACATCGTTTTGTTGTTTTAAGAAAGTGGTCCATACACGACAGAATGAGTCGGAATGAGCAGTTTTGAAGTTTACACAATTATCGCAAGAACTATAACTTAAATACACAACGCACACGGAGCTGCTCAAATAAATCTACACTCGCTATGAAGGGTAACCGTATTTTATTCCCATAAGTAATTAATACGTTCGCGCTTGCTCGTTAACCATTCGTCATCGTAACAGCGCAAAAAGCACTAGCATCCGTAACCCTAGGTATCTGTGCGCGTTGTTTCGCTTTGAATTTTAACGGAGCGCGCAAAGATTATTAAGTGCTCGCCCATGACGCTGATCGATAATTCGTTGCTAGGTGACAGAAATGCGTAGGGCTCTGATGTGACAAGAGGAGGAAAGACACGCTCGCGTATATAGCTCGGAGTGAGCGGGAGGAGAGACACGCGCGTAACCAGAGGATGGAAATAAAAAAAAAAGGGAAGATAAGAGCGAGGGCTGTAAAAGGCGGAAAAAGAGAAGAAGGAGGAGAGGTACGTTGCAGGGTGGTGAGTCGTTCACTGTGGCTCTGTCTCTTTCTTACTCAGAGACGCGATGTATTTTTAGATTTCAACACTCTGCCTCATACTCGTCGATGTGTCGCTTACGGGGGCCCGAAAACAACGCGAATTTAAAAGATATAGGCGAAAATTGCGTTTCGTCTCATCGGGTTTGAAATACTTGTTTGTGGTTTGAATGTGACTGATCTTAGAAAAAAGTGATAGTAATTCGAGGGTTGTATATGTAAGAATGTTTATTTATTCGATGTTCGTCATATTTAAAAGGCTGCATGATAAAATCGATTTCTCGTATTCTTTATAAGGAATGAAAAGTTTTACTTGTAATTTTTGAATTTGAAAGAATTCTTTTGAAGAATATACCGTAATGTTCCTTCAACAAAAATACGTAATAATTAGTCAACTTCGTATAAATCAATAAAAAAATACATTATACAAGTGTAATTATCTAATTTTAAAAAATACACAAAAAAAAGCAACTAAAACTAATTGTTATTATATTTGTATACATAAGCCACTTTTAGTGTATAAAGGTTTATATAATTAATTGAAGTTTCAAAAATGATCTTTTATGTGCTGTAATTTACAGATTCATCTAAAAAGGGGTTTTTCCTCTGTTAAAATGATGTAAAAAATTATTTAAAACGTTTGCTTTTTACGTGACGTTACACAGAATACATATTCAAGTTTATTATAGCGATTATATAAGTAGCATCTAAAATAACCTTATTAAGCAATCTAAGCTCAACTGCATTATATAACTTAACCGCCAAACGTTATTTTAAACTATTAATGCAGTTTAATATACCCAATTATTTTCGGAAAAGCTCCAATTCATTAGCTGTTTTTTTTTTATTTAAATATCAACTGTTTCAATCCTAATTTAATAACCTATAGGTCTCTGAACCATTATTTTGTAAGACATAGAAACATTTAACTGTAGAATATTACTTGACATTTAACTTATTTATTTTTATTTACAGTTAATTAGTTTTACCGATAACTGCACTTCGCTGCACTCACTCATCGACAATTCGGGCCAACCTCCATATACCAAACTGCATCCGCTCTTTTCATTCCGAATTTCGAACACGGGAATTCATCGAACTCGCGGAACGAGCAGAAATTAGGACAGTGAGCAAGCGAGCGAGCTTACATGCTTTAGCAGATTAAACCTTAACCATGATGGATCGGCGTCTCGGCCGTCTCGTCGTCGAGAGAGAAGGCCACAGACGCACACGTGAGAGGGAGAGAGAACGCGAGCACGGCTACATGATCAATACCACTAGTCTTGTATATAACGATTCGCCGTTCTGCTCCTCGACGAATCTCACTCCTCTATATACCCTCTTCCTCTGTCACCAATGAATTCAACGACGACATTACGTCGCTAGAGTCAGAGAAAACGCGGAAAAAAAGAAAAACGAACAACCGTCTACCCCACGAGTGAATAATGATTGCGCAAGACTCGAAAAAGTTAAGTGATATTAATGAGGAATAGTTAATTAGAGAATGTGCCTTTAACATAGCGACGTTTTTCGTTGCTGCTCTCTCTCGTATTTCCATCCTCCAGGGATGTATATTCCCGTAATTGTCGCATAGAGCTTGAGTGAAAATTAATGGGTATCGTATAGGCGCGTGCACGCGTCCACATAAGCTTTCGTGCGTGCGCGTTGTTATTATTATCTACTTATTAGTGTACTGCGGGGGAGCCGCACGTCAAAGCGCATCAGTGGTTGATCCATGGGTGTCGACCGCGGAAAACGCACTCAGAGACTTTTTTCCCCTCTCCCGACTCAAGCGACGATGACACGTCGTGTGCGACACACCCCTCGGTGTTTCACTGGCTTTTCCCGGAAGCTTCGGAGTGTTTTCCGTTGCTCTTTTTTACCGTGGTTGCCGCGAAGACAAATATTTTGATATGTGTGGAAAGCCGAGGAAACAGATATACGGCGATTAGGGGAGGTAAGATCGGTGAAGCGTTGACTTTTTTGTCAGACGCGAGGCGTGAAATGTGTAATTTAGTTTGTTCAAATTACTTAGTGATTATAGTCATTGAATAATATGATAAACGATTCATTAAATTTTGTAATATTCTAATTTATTCATAGAAAAGAATAAAGAGTTTTGATAATATTAAAAAGATGTTTCTATAAGTGAATATTCTCTGAAGGTAATGGGCTCTCAAAACCTACGTCATCAGCATTCATTCAGAAGAGCATCTCTCAAATGTTTCTATTACAACAACTTTATCGTCCTCGTAAGAAGAATCTCGCTAAGGCTCCAAGATGACATTCAATCGTATTTATCGAAATGCTCGTCACGAGAAATCATCGCATCATCTCCGCAGCGCGAATTCGGTCTGTCAGAAACAACTTACTTACAAGAATATACCATCAACGCGCGCTTTCGATTCGACTCGCAAGTCAACAAGTGTGCGCGTGTGTGTGCGTATATATCTACCGCCATGCACAATACCTCTCTCTCTCTCTCTCTTTCTCTAACGGCGCTAAGAAACTGACACACGACGAAGGTTCCGCTTTGTACCGGCGCGCAAGCTGACGGGGCTATACTCTCTCTCTTTCTCTCTCTCTCTCTCTTCCCCCTTCGCCAACAACAATGCACCACGCGGTTTGTTCGCGGCTGCTATATACGTAACCCTCCGTACCAATATATACGTATACCCTCCCCGTCCGATAATACGACTAATGCATCTGACAGGCAGGAGCCCGGCCCACTCTTAATTAATGACGTCCATACACATACACGTTCAGCAGTATAGTAACAGCAGCAAGCCACTTTACACGTGAGCAAGAGCTAGAGCTCTTGAAGAGACAAATGTCACGCGTATATGTATGTGCGGCGCCTTTCGACGTTATATAGTCTCAAAGAAAAAAAATCATGCGTTGCAGTCGCTCGGGAAAAGAAGAAGAAGAAGAAGCAGTAGCAGCGAGTGATGTGTCCCTATATGTAACCAGCGTATATAGGAAGAACGAGGGTTATTATAAATCAAACAAGGTATATTTTTGGATTGCTTGCCGTCGCGGAAGAACGTACGGAGCGGAATCCTTCTTTCTTCGCGCAGAGGTATTGGGGTCAGTCGCGAGAAAGAGAGAAGTAATGAACGGCTGATGTTTGGATTCTCGTGTTATAAGGGAGAAAAATCTTTCGACGCGCTGCGTCGAGAGCTTTTTCGGGCGTGTTTCTATTTCAGGCCCGAGGCGGCAGTAGCACCAGGGAGTTTTGATTAATTTTTTTCAAACGCAGAAGAGGAAGAATTTTCGTAACTCGGAGAGCGAGAGAGCGGAATGGGTGAGCGCTCAAAGGGCCGTTAATGAGTAGAGAATTTAATGAATCGTTAGTGCGGAAAAAATTTTTTTTTCAACGTAATTGATGTTATTTATTAGACTGGTTTGCTAGAAATATATCAAAGGTAAAATTTTATAATAGTTCAAAGAATTCTCGTAAAAGATATCTAGCTTTGAAAAAAAAACTTTTCAAATAATATTTAAATTATTTTAAATTATGTCATTTTTTTATAAAATCATACGTAATTCATGGCTAATTTATTCGTACAAGATACACCTACAATCTCTTGTAAATTACATTTTTACTAGATTTTTCTTACACTTGTTCATTCTTATGCAAATAATCCTCTTTTAATTGCTCATTAATTACGAATTCACATTAAAAGCTAGTAAGACGAGCACTTAGTTCTCCTAATACTTTTAATCACCGCGTTTTATTGCTCTTCAAGGATTTAACGTCAGCTCTAATGCCGCCAGCGAAATGTGGGCTACTAATACACGCAGTGTAATGTGTATATCAGAGACGAAAAAGTTTCTCCACTTAGCAACATTTGTATTTTCAAAGCCAGGCTAAACATCATCTATTGTGTAAAGTTTTTAAAGAACGATAAATTCGTCCACCGGTTCGCGTGTGGCGGAAAAATTGAAAATTTCCGATTAGCATATTTGACGCGCCGGCGGAACGAAACAGCGACGCGTCGAATCGATTCGTCCGTATGAAAATCCCTTGCTTCGATATATATATATACACGCCCATACCCATTCGTGATTTACTGCGACGCTGTCGGCTGGCTTATTTTTCCAGAGCGTCGGCCGAGAGACGTCGCGCCGCAACGGTTAACAAAGAGATCTCGGGATCATATCGGCGTAACCAAGACAAATTTCCCTGCCGGAGAGATGTGGGACGTGAGATTGTTATAGGTTCGACCGCGTAGGGTAATGAGATTGAGCACGGGGAGTAATGCCTTTATTTATGGGGGACAGGTTGAAGTTTAGACGATGAATAAGTAAATATTATGTCACATTGATGCTTATTTATTTCAATGGTTATTATTAAGCCTATAATAATGAGTATATTCAAATTGAATCGTATACCGGTGATTTGTAAGCTCGTAGTAGCTTTAATTTTTTTACATGTGATATATATATATACTCTTCATTTTTTATATTGAGCTCTTATTCGAGTTCCAAAACTGGTGATTTCAGTTATTTTCTTTTAGAAAATAGATTAGTATCTATATAAAATCTCAATATTGACTATTAAGTATACTCATGAGTGTCCGTTTTTCGTCTATTTTTCCCCATGTTAAATGTTTATAAGAACAGTTAATATGCATTCAAAAGCGTGTCACAAAAATTGTTTTTGATTGTTTAACAAAATTGAGAAAAACCATATTCGGAAGATGTGCCTGAAAACTAATGTTTCGGCAATAGAAAGGTTCAGATTTAATGTAAAATAGCTTACCTATAGTTCAATATGTTGATTTCCCACTACTGATATGATCGGATCTCTTTACAACCCAAATCAAGCGTCAATGCTAACTAATTTAAATTGAAATTCATTTTGACATTACTACATAATTTTAGATAAAGCAATATAATGATATATATATAATACAGTTTTAAATACAATCAGTATCTCAAAATACTATTACTATATTCCTTCACTCAAAGCTCACAATGATTCCATTTATGTTATAATTAACGTTGCTCGTATACGAATAATTCATTCATCAACCGAGTGTAACAATCGCCCGAGCAATCTCATCCCGCCTTTCATCTCGTGACCGTGACCAAGTGAAAGACTTCCTCTTCTGTGCTCACACCGACACCTTCAAAAGTACAGATATAGCATACACATGATACCCGTCCATCGATTAGCCAGTCAGCATAATAAGGCCGAGCGAACGGGCAAGCAGCATGGATGGGAAGGAAATTCGCGTCTATTTATGGTAATAAGTTTCGGTGCGGTCGTCTGGTGGTAGATGATGGGAAGGGAGGAAAGAGGAGAACGGGAAGACAGACGGAGACGAAGAGCGTGGGGCTCGGTCGATCTGCTCTCGCAGACAATTAGCTCGGCTACGCGCGCGAACGCAAGGGGCGATAGAGAGAGAGAGAGAGAGAGAGAGAGAGGGCGCCTCGCATCGACCTCCAAGAGAAGCCAAGCGACGAAGAGGGAGAAGAAAGAGAGGGAGAGTAATGCAGCACGTAACATGCTATCTATATTTTAATCAGTCATAATTAAATGAATATTTCATCTGGCGCTGCTCGCACTTTGGGATCCATCTCTCTCTCTCTCGCCCTGTTTCTCTCACTCTCTCGTCGGACTCGGAAAAGGGTTTCATGCAAATTCCAGCCAGATTGGTCGACAAGAACGAAAGCAAGAGAGAGAAAGAGAGAGAGAGAGAGAAGGGAATAGTAGAAGGTGAAGAAGAAAGCAAGCGGAGCATGGCAACGAAGCTTCTGCTGGGGCTTCTTTCGAGCGCGATATTTGAATAGGTTTGAAATTTGTTTCTGAATCAAGAGCCGGCCGGTGAGATAAGTCCGTGTTCGCGGCTTGTAAAAACTTTAGATTGACTCAATTGAGTTGCTTCTTCGGGGCGAGAGGTGATTTAGCAGCGATCTGATCCTTCGCTGCTAATTTCCTGGAATGAATGTTCGCTCGTAGTATAAACTAACAAAGTTTATTCTTTTAATAAAATTACTTTTGATGATGAATACGATTTTACAAATAATTTTTAGTAGCGTGAAATAATCAATTTGCATATTGTATTATTAGTATTCTTAGTAAATGAAGCTGTATCGATATAGAGTTTTTTTATTAGCAGTAATAAGTTTTTCACTTTTAATTGTCAACTCAAATTAATATAAGATATCAAATAACGCAACCTTCATGGTTTTTCAGAGATTGTTAATTAAAAAATAACTATAAAATGAATTTTAAAACGAAACTCCTTAAAAGAAGATTTGCCCCACGATTTAATACTTGTTTTGTATCGCATTTCGTTTTATTGGCTAGTACACGAATTGCGCTATTTCACCCGTCTGCCCGAGCTAAGTGCATAAGTGCGTTATCGCTTTTATTTTTATCCAAGCTAATTCAAAGTTGAGATTTTTTTTCCCCTCCGAGTAACTAGTTTAGTTTTGCACGGGTCGCGTTAATGGAAGCATAGGTTGTACGACCGACGCATTAAACACATAAGCTTATTACTGTCTATTAGCATACTGCACATCTACAAACTCCGCTGGGTGCAGTGCCGTGATGAAACTAAGAACGTTAACACGATCCTCGTTATACAGACTGGAAATTCGCTCCAGCCAAGTGTGGAGTATAACAAGCTAATAGTTTTGAGCTTTTCACAAACACTTAAATGCTCTATTCGGAATTTCTACCCGAAACTTTCACGTACCCAATGATCCAATAATAGTTATTTTCAACAGTTATTCAGAATAGTTTTAGGAGTAGTGTTTTTATAATATTATAACTTTATAATATTTTAATACAATTTTTAAAACAGTTTCATTTTCTTGTTACCGTTAAATTGTTGTTGTAATCATAAAACGTGCCAAAAATTACAGCACTTGTAACAAATCCCGCGACTGTGGTCTGCAAGCGCAAATGGCTAAGCAAACAAGACAATAAATGTCTTTCGACTGACTTTCCGAGATCGTCGAGAAAGCTCTTGCTTTTTCCCCGATTTAAAGACCCGGAGAAGGCAGTAAAAAGGGAATTGAATAGAGAGAAAGAGAGAGGGAGGAGAGAGAGAAAGAGAGAGGGGAAAAGAGTAAAGCCGTAGAGCTGAGAGTGACGAAGCAAAAGAAGCAAGCAGAAAGGTGCTATAAAAAACTACTTAATCGGTTAAAGATATCTGCACATTGAAAGCTTTCAGTATTGATTACTGCTTATGTAATAAAACTGAAAAAGTTTAAATTGAAAGGTTTCAATTTTTTTCTCAATAGTTTTATTTTTGTTTTTTAAATCAGTACATATGATAATTCCTTACGAAATACAATATTTCAAATGTCTTTATAAAGATGTTACTTGTTCCATGAAAAGTTTCAGAATATGTAAAAGCTTAAATATGGTTAAATATGTAATTACAAAATAATATTATGAATCTCGACTATTACCGTCGTACTGAAAATCTGTTTACTAACATAGATTATCTAACCATTTCTTGAGCAGATGATCACTTTCATGGATAATAATAGCCTCGTGGGCATTGGACCAAAATATCTACGCGCATTCGTCTTTTTCTTTTACTATTCTTCCACTTTCTCCCATACGTACAATGTACATAGACTTTGCACTCGCCTAAGGTCGTGGGTTCGATCCCCTTTGCCTGGGAAAACACATCGCGCATGTTATTTCGGGAATCGCGTAGACCCGTTTTATACTCGTACGTCCACCGGTCTTTTATTTTCTCGCAACACGGGCACGCAGATTTCGGGTACATTGCTATTGCGCGCTAATATATACACACGACGTTAAATCCATGCGAATATCGCTAGCATATACCTATACGCAAAGGTATTAAAAAGATCGCGCCTGTAACATTTGCAGCTCGTTTTCGCGACTACTAAACCACCCACGCGGCCTTAATTGTTGCAAGTTGAAACAAATGGGGCTCGCGGAAAACGGCCGGCATTTTGTTTCACTTAAGTTTAAGGAGAATTTACGCGATATAATCGTGAGCCAGAGTGAGAGAGAGAAAGAGAGAGAAAGAAAGAGAGAAAGTGGGCTTTCACCGCTACCTACGCTGCATGCACAAGAAAGTCGAAAATGCTTTTCCAGAGCAGACGAACGGAGAAAAAGAAAAAAGGGAGTAATTAAAACGCGTAAATCGTGAACTTACGCAAATTTTACTTAATGATTTTGATCTATAGGCGACAAGTGACGTCGAATGTATTTAAGAAAATATGTATAAGAACAAATACTGTATGTAATTCAGTTTTTCAAATAATGTTATGATTTTTCCCATACACCACATCATTAAACTGTCATTATTGCCACTTCATAATGTACTTCTTGAACTTTTTCCATCGCGCAAACAAGTTTGTAAGATAAAAAATTCATTTACTAGAAGAATATCCAAGTTATTAGTTACAATCTCTTTACATAATTTCCCATGCAATAATCTCATTATGTCTCCCCTCAGCCGTTTAAATAATTAAACCAATATAAGCGACCTCGGCATATATACACGCTGTTATTTTTTTTTAACGCGCCACGCTCAATTTAATCAGATTTATTGATATTCTTTTCCGCACCTCTCTCTCTCTCTCTCTCTCTCTCTCTCTCTCTCCTTCTTCTTCTTCTTTAGCTCTCAAGCAAGCGCTCTTATCCTCAATAAAGTACAATCTCCGCTTCGGCGAAGATGACGAGCCCCCGGGACGAAGAAAGAAAGACTCTCCTCGAGTACATAAAGTTGCGCGCGCACGCGGGCACGAGTGTGTCTTTGCCACGAAGCACGCGGCGTGCGAGCCACTTATTTGCGCATTAATTAGATTGATGAAGTCCAATTAGAGGGCGACTCCTTTTGCCTGCAATCCACGCAGGAGAGTGAGAGAGAAAGACACGACCAGTATACTCGCCTTCTCCTCCTACTCCTTTCCTTCTTCTGGTTGCGCTACTACCTTTGCCTTTTCAAGTGTATATGTATATATACATATATATGTGTGTGTATATACATATATAT
>JAWWEQ010000045.1:762967-778294 GCA_035583055.1 Torymus tubicola | reverse complement strand
GAGAGAGAGAGAGAGAGAGAGAGAGAGAGAGAGAGAGGAGAGAGGAGAGCAGGAGGGTCGGTTAACCACTTCGCGGTCACTGCGCACCGGTCTTTATATGTGGAGATTATAAATTCGTCGATAATAGTGCGTCCGATAAAGTATTCGCTCGATAATCGCCCAGCTAATTGCGCACTTGCGTCGGGGGATGTGGAACTTTGGGAACGGATGTGTGGGTGTGTTTGAAATAATTGTTCTGAGAAATTAAAAATATAATTTTTTTGCGAGGGGAGAATTCAATATATTTATTTGTCTACAGGTATATTGCAATGTATGCAGGGAAATTAAATTCACTGAAATTTGTTAAATTTATTTCACGTATAAAAATATTTATTCAGTCGAAATTATAATCCGAAAATGAACGTTCAATCATCTACAATTTCCCAGAAAATTATCGAAAATTTCATTTAAATGCAAAATACGTTTCGAAAAGTTTTCATGGTTATTTTGTTTTTTTTTTCTCGAAATTTAATAGTCATTTAAAGTAAAAAATTATTATTGAATAAAACCTGAAATGATATTTACATGAATGAACCTTTTCACTTTATCTTTAAAATCTATAATTATTCAATATACTTTTAAAATGCTGTTTAATAATCTGTAACTTCCAATAATTTAACATTCAGACATTAGAGTAAAACTCTAACGAATATAATAATCGTTCTCAAGAGCGGCACTCTCCAACCGAATTAGAAGCAAAGTGACGCACACTTTCCCGAACGACTTATCCTTTCCACTCTCTCACCCTTCCTAGCAGCACTGCTGTACTCTGTTCCTCCCCCGTCTTCTTCTCTCCTCTCGAACCCTTTTGGAGACCCCGTAAAACGGCGCCTACGGTGCCAAGGCCACGAAGCACCTTGTTAATTCGCCACCTTGAAATTGCGCCGGCGCGCAGTTACGTCCCTTATCTCGGGGATAGAGTTATGTGCATAGACGCGCGCTGGAGGGTGAGATCTGCCATAGTCTCTAGCTTGGACTAACGAAGCGCAAGAGAACGCGCGCAAGAGAGAGAGAGAGATGAGCCAGCTTCGCCCAATTCCCAAATAGTCAGGGGCGGATTAGCGGAAATAGGTACCCGAAGGAGGAGAAAGAGAGGAGGGAGAGAGAGAGAGAGAACTCGGCACTCTAATTCCTCGCCGCTCATGCATGTTTCACTGGATTAGTGCTATAATTTTCCCCGAGTCGAGAGCGAGCTCCGCGCGCCAACGCGAAGGTGGGATGTGATGGCGTATAGTCGCTTTAAGATAGTGGATTTTAGATAGCGAGGAGAGAAGTGGAGCATTGTAGCTTGGGAAAGCCGCTGAGTATTCGGAAAGATCAGAAAATGACGAGATAGATATAGGAGACCGAAAAACGTTGTAATTAATTAGAATAGTCTTGTAGTGTTGCGTGCGTGAATTAGATGAATTTATCGAAAATAAAACTTTACATTAAGCATATAACGTCGAATTGATTTCAATGAATTTATAGTTTGAGCTTTATTGAAAATTGAAATAAATTGAATTTGAAATGAATTGTGTTAATTTACCTATAGCAATTTCAATTCGATTTTAATCTAATTTAACTGTATTATATTCATAAATATAATAAAAAAAATTTTTCTTTTTAAATAATTTTGACAATAACACATCCACATAACAAATTTACATAAGAAACATCATTATTTGAAAAATGTAAAATAATTGATTCTAAAATGTCACGATGGAGCTATAATTCGTTCAATTATACAATAAAAAACGTGTTTACAAAGAACTATGAAAAGTATAACAATATACAAACGTTATCAGAGTAATAAGCAAAAGGGCAAAGTACACGAGGAAACGTAGCGCGCGCCGTAGCAGCCAAAGGGGTCGAAGGAGACAAGAAGGGCGAGGCATGAGCGGCAGTACAGTGAGACGGTATATATACATATATATAGGTATATATAGCTAAGGAAGTAATTCGTTGGCGCGAGAGGTAAGTTGAGTGGGAATTAGCTGAGAAATTCATTAGAATTTCGCGTAAAGCTTATCGTTCTACTTAGCTAATAGCACACGTGCGCTCCTGTCGCTGCCGTCGCCACACCACTGCCGTTGGCAATGAAGGATTAAATATGCCGCTTTGGACGAGATCGTCGGACATTGTGAAAGATAGGAGGTAATTTTTAGTCGAAAGTTGGAGAGACAGAGAGAGAGAGAGGGAGAGAGAGAACTTTGACTATATGCGAGCCCCGCCTGCGACGATTTCGCCCTGAGATGGGCTAAGCATTACACGTTATTACATCGCATTCAAGGAGATTGCCCCGGCCGAAAAAGCACGAGCCATTTTTAATCCAAGACTGCGGGCCGCCAAGGGGCCTCCGTTCAATTTAATAAAACCTGACTCACACGAGCGACGTTTACAAATTCTTTGTTTCTTTCGGTCTCCTTTCGCAAAATGATCATGTTACTCGTCAAGTGTACAACAACAAATGACTCGATTATTATATTTTATTACAATAAATAACCTTAATTCAAAATTTTTTCAATTTTTATTTAACAACATTGTTATCATTACTCGTAGAATCCGTAGAAACTGAGAGGAACACGAGACTCGTTACCATTCACTCGTAAGAATGAAACGATACGTCAGAGAGAGAGAGAGAGAGAGAGAGAGAGAGAGAGAGAGAGAGAGAGAGCGACAGAGAGAGAGAAAGAGCGAGAATATGTTATAATATATTTCACGGGTTAGCAACAAGCCAGCACGTTGGCAACTCTCGGCGCATTTCAGGGCGTTTGTTTGCCTCGAAACTCTTGACTTATTCGCCATTCAGGGCTCCATTATTTCGAACATACGCGCCGCTGCGCGTAATTTTTTCCTTCCTCCCTCCACGACAAGTGGAGAAAAAGTATATGACACCTTATTTTCCAAAGTGCGCGCCTACCTACGCGCTTAGAAGAAGTCTTCTCGTGGCTCTCACGCCCCCCCCCCCTTGAGACGTCTCTCGTTCTCTTTCGCACCAGAGCTCGCACCGAACTTTTCGCGGTCGTTTACAATACTTCAAGACGTACAATGAGAAGGAGAGAGAGAGAGAGGGAGTGTGTGTATGTGAGGTGCGAGGAAAAGAGGAAGAGGAGAAAAACGGGGATTTAGCTGTGAGAGTAGTAGTACAATTCATCGCTCTTAAGCACAAATTCGCGCGCGAGACAGCAACAGCAACGCGACGTCGACGCCGTGGTTGAAGAGAGAGAAAGAGAGGGAGAAGCCCTTGACGACAAGACATGGAATAACATATACGCAACGAATCGGAAATTAATTCCCGCATTGGAGTTTTCAGTCTGAATAAGAATCAGTCGTTGTGAATTTTTAATTAGTCAGTTTAGCATATGCAATAAGTAAAGTACGATTATTTTTTAAATAATTTATATTGAAAATCGATACGAATATGTTACGTAATTATAAAATTATCCCCAGCATTTAGCTACTAGCCCTAGTTTTAATACCACTATTATTATTTTTAATTATAAATTTTTTGTCTTATAAACGCAATTTATTTCACACTTATTTTTATTATTTTTTTCAGATTTGTAATAATCTTTAATGTGTATGTGAATTTATATTTGCTATTAATAAAATGAAACCCTTAATGCATTAAAAGATCAGACTACAATTCAAAAGTAAAAAAGAATCACGAAAATATCCAAGAATAAATAAATCACACGTTAATTGAATAAAGGAGATTTCGAAAATAAACTTAAGTCTTCGAGCTATGTTAGAGAGAGAAAGAAAGAGAGAGAGAGAGTGGGCAAAAAACTACCGGGCTGTTGGGGTGGGCGAGGTGAGAGGGAGGGCAGGAGCTTAAAGCCGGGGACGAGGAAAAATAGACGACGCTTAGCATTAGCATACGTAGAAGTGAAGCCCCGTGAACGCGACGAGGTTAATCCATCAGCATAGGCACGTAAACGTAGTTGGAGTGGCTTCGGCTCGCCCGTATGCGACGGCGCTGTAGATTTCTCGATAAATACACTTAGGCCACCGACGGGGGGAAGAGGAGGAGGAGGACGACGCGTACACACGTCGTGCGCGATTGTGTGTGCATCGCATGAGAGAACCCGAGAGAGAGAGCTAGATGCAGTTGTGTGCGCGCGCACGAGCGAAACGTCAATTGTTCGGCTGTGCAGTAGCTTCCCTCTCACTTCCTCCCGTTCACCCTCCGACGCCCAGTGAAATCTCTTACTCGGGTTACCTGCAGGTGTCAGACTCCTCTACGCAAACTTTTTGAAAAGCCTTTTTACGTGGAGGAGGCGAGGGGAAGCTAAAAATTTGTTTTTTTATAAAATTTCAGAGTATCCAGGGCTCGATGTTACTTTGCAACGTTTTAATTTAATTAAAACGTTATGAAGTTAATTATATGTACTTTTTTAATATTGTTTATCATAGTGATATTAACATCTGTTTGCCTGAGAAGAATAAATATGGCTTAGAACAATAATTCCCTATGATTCATTGTAGCTTTAATCATCAGTAAATATATTAATAATCTTTAAAGGGGTTATGGCTCGTTATTTGTTTCAGTAAACATTTACATGAAATGAGTCACGGATGCAAGTAAGGTCTAAATTGTAACTTGTATTTGTCGCTGGCACACTGTTAGAAAACTTCCATATATATAGATATACTGTGTTTACATTTTGAGTTTCCAAATGTACACATTGTATATCTATATATATGGAAGTTTTCTTACAGTGCATAATTGCTTATAAATGCGATTCAACTGCTGAGCTGTTAACGGTATTATTCCGGAACGTCTTGCATGCACGTAGTTTCCCTAAAGCTAATTAGCATGTAAAGCAATCGACAGACGACGCGAGACAATACCATAGTAATCTGCCATCGAGGTAGTTAATTGAAATTTATAAATAGCTGGGTAGCTACCATTAAACGTTATTTGTTATCAGACGTCTATAACCTACTATAACTATAGTATTTAAAAAAGTCATCAGAACCATTAAAAGTAGTTATACTACTTTCTAATGAAACTCTGTGTATTTAGTGCAAACCTTTTCACAATTAATATTACTGCAATTATGAGTAATTGAAGACTAAATAATTGTTTTAATAGTTGATGCTTGACACACAAAGTTTGTTTATAATGTTAATTGTTCTTGAATTGTTATCTGGAGGTAGTCATTTGAAAGAAGTTGTTGAAGTAATCAAATAGACTAGTACCGCCACTTAACTTTATTGCAAATGAATATTTTAATTGCAAGAGCAAATAATATTAAAGTTTCGTTGTCGGTAATTATTTGAATGGTCTAGAGCAGCATAATTGTTACGCAAAAACTAGTATCATCAAGTGTTATAGATTATATACCATTTCTTTTCAGTACATTTAATTGTATAATAAATAAAATTCAAAAGATAATTAACAGTAATGATCAGAATGTAGTGAAATGCCATGTTTTTTTAAGTACTAGTTACAATGGATATTTTTAGTTCTTTGTTATTAAGTTTTTTCTTGTTTTATCCATATAGATTGATTTTCTTCATTTCTCTAGATAATTAATATATTCTAATAAAATATCTAAAATATTCTAATAAAATAAGACTAAAAATATTCGTAATTTGCATTTATACTTGAAAATCTGTACCACTTTACCAAACCTTTCTCTACAAATAAAACGCACTAAATTATTTTCTGCAATAAATAGACGAATTAATACCAAAACCGTCACAATCCCTACGCTTCCACCCAATACCAAAATAAACTTCGTATACCGTCGTACGCGATAATCAGGCACGCTCGCACACTCCTCGCAAGTACTCGTGGAACGAGCAAACGGTACAGGATAAGGCGCGAATCGGCGAAATAACGGTGTATATATATATAGACGGATATACCGAGAGAGGATCGAGCCTCCTTACTCGTGCAATGTAACGGATAGCCCTGCGCAACTAAGCGAGCGAGTATAAGTGCCGACAGTCGACCACACCACACACACACACACACACACACATATATAAAGTTGCGATACAGTGCTCGATGTACATAAAGAGGCTGCTGCCTCGGCATGAGCGTCTGCACTAAGCCCCGACGCTGATGTAAAGGCGTACGGATCGCAACCCCTAAACTCTCTTTCCCTCTCTCTCTCTCTTCGCGAGCTTTTACGGTCGTGTAGCCGCCCCCCGGCAATATAAGTCGCCCGTTGTATGAGTGTCTATACGTACGTGCGCGTGCGTATGTGTACACGCGCGTACCGAAACCTAGATACCCAAATACGCAGGGCAAACGATGCCCTCCTAACCCCTTAACGGCCTCTGTGCCAATCAAAGTCGAGCCTTTAAATGCCCGCCGGTTGTATGTACATATATATATATACACACACCTATACGTGAGCCGCACGTGTGTGTGTATATGTATACGTGAACTCGCACGCGGCGCCAAAGCCCCGACGATTGTAATTTCAAACTTCCCTATATAAACGTTTTACGGCGGCGGCAGCAGCCCCTTAGATTTAAGCCGCCCGCACATTGTAGAGAGAGAGACAGAGGGAAAGAGCGTGTGTGCATGTGTGTGAATGTTTGCGTGTATTGTACAGTTTACACGCGTGCAAACATATTTGAGTATGTGAGATAGCAACTATATATAATATGCGCGTGTGTGTGTATGTATATATATATTGACGTATATGTAAATACGATGAACGTCAGTGTATATACATATATATATATATATATAGGCACGTGAGTAGGTGTGCACGAGCGGGCGGAGGAGAAGCGATCAAAGCGGCTGTGAAAACGCGATATGCATGAGTACGTACTTACGAATGTGCATAATGCGAACCGCCGTTGCCGCCGTCACGCGGTGTATGCGAGTGTATGTGTATGTGTGTGTGTATATATCGAGAACGGCTTTGATTTATGACGAGTCGTGAATTTTATACTTGGCGCGCTCTGCGCGAAAGTTCGCGTTTTATTGATTTTCCTTGCGCTCCACACGCTCCGTCTTCCTTTGCCCTGGTACACTCGACTCCCCCATACATATATACATATATAATATATATAGAAGCGTGGCTCTGTATGGAAGAAAGCCGCGTTGCGCAGTGTTTCGCGGAATATCAGCGCGCGCCTGCTGTGATTAATAATGGCGTGCAGTTTTCGCAAACGCATTTATCGCGAGCTCATTTATTTGTCGTTATGGTTGTTGCGATATTTATTCCCTTGAGGGTGGGGGGGGGGGGGGGTGAAAAATGTTTTTATCAAAATTTTACAGAGCGGTGGTGTGTGGTATTATATATATACATTGCAAGCAAAGTGCTCTTTTCTCTCGCTCTTGGTTCGTGAACAATATCGGCTGCAAGGACTTTCGTTGATTAATGCTGGATTTTCTGCTCGTCATGTAGCTTCAAGGTTAATGGTACATCAAATTTCTGAATAAGTTAACCTTGAAAGAAAATGCTCTTATTTTCTCTTTCATGCACGTCCGACCAGTTTTTTACGTTTCATAAAAACGTGGAATACGGTGGATTATTTTAAACTGAAGGTGATATTTCTCCTTTTTCTTACGTTAAATTTATATAATATAAATTTTTTTATTCACTTTATGTAAAAAGTGTTAATATTCTTTTAGTTTTATTTTACTTATCAAGTAACTATTTAAATTATGTTTATAAATTAATAGCTGATTTTCAAAGTATTTTATTATTTTACACAAAGTAACAATCTTACTTGCATCATTTCAACTTCACGGCGAAATATCTATCTTGAAAGCAAGGATTTTCATTTCTATTCTGTGCCTGGCATTGTTTAACGTTACCTTAGCAGAAACTACCTGACTAAGCAAAACCAGCGGTATATAGTTGACTGCTATATAGACTTGTTCTATGGGTGCGACGACAACGACGACGACGACGACGACAACAACATCGCCGTCCTCCGTTTCTCTTAACCGTTTGACTTGTGCACAGCGGAGTAAGTCCGTCGAGTATACACCGGGAAACTAATTCGCGATAGAAGCCAATCGTGGGATAAGCTTCTTGTAACGTCGCTGAGAGACGAACGTAAATCGCTGTGAAGCTATTGTCAAAGATATTTATTTACACGAGAGAGAGAGAGAGAGAGAGAGAGAGAGAAAGAGAGAGAGAAACGTAACACTTCTATCGTCTCAGTGTCAGGGAAATAGTTGTGAAGTAAGGATTGCGACTGTTGACGTTAAAACTTTTTGGATTTTGAGAGAGACAAAGAGGAAGAACAACAATAATTAATTGCCATTACGAGCACTTTCGCGCGACGCGAGATATTTGTTTTACCTCGAAAATTTAGCTCATTTATCAGGCACGCCGAGGCAAAATACTTCCGGAAGACGAAATAGTTTTGCTTTATCTTGAGAAAGAGAAAGAAGGAGGGAAGGGGGCGGAGAGAGAGCGAGATTTTCTTTGGACAGTTTAAAGCACTGTTGCTAATTAGCGTACGTAGTTTGTAAAGTATTTCATTAAAATAAATGCATAATGAAGATAAAACATGAAATTCTATGATTGTATTAAGAATTCAGGGAAAACAGCCATATTTGATGAGATGATATGTAATTTTATGCATATGTAGATTTGAAAATCGATATGAAAAATCATTGCTCTAGATTACAATTTATTCCAGTAATTACAAGTGTATCTCATAAACGAACCAATTAGATTTTAATAAAACAAATTCATTTACAAAATTACCATCATCGGTCATTCAAGTCTAAGTAATTATCGCTTCCAAAAAATATCCCGCTCTACATCATTTATGTTTATATCCTATGCGCACTTACGTAAAAATGCTCGCTATCTCGACTTACCGTTAATAACAAAAAAAGCAGCTTCATTTAGATTTGCAGAAACAGATAAAAAAAAATGCGCGCGATTCGTGGAGCCCTGATGAATGGTAGATCGATATCAGGGCGTATAGATAAGCGCGGAGATGTGCAGTTACGTTTGTGCGTCGTTGCGTGTGCATCGTCGTCGTCGTCATCGTCAGAGTAAAATGGCGCACCCAGCAACGGCGATTATAGTCGCGGAGAAGTATAAATAAATTAGCATGCGGGTCGACGGACGGCGCGCGGGCGCGTATTCAATAGGACATTTAAGAGGGTAGTTAATTGGCGCATTAACTGCACCGCTAAACACGCGCCGCTCACCTTTTCTTCTTCCTCCTTCGTCTCTCTCTCTTTCTCTCTTTCTCCCGCTTGGATTTTCTCGTCGGTTGGCCATTTCCTCCTCCTCCTCCTTCTTCTCTCTCTCTTTCTTATTTTGTTTTGTTCGCCTCAACCGCCATTCGTTTCTCGGCTATGTTGCTCGCATGCGGCTTAATGTCGGCCTAGAATAAAGTGATATTGCAATATACGGGTGATGATAGTGATTTGTTCCGTACCGTTAAACTACTTTCTCGTGAAAATAATTCATCGGTCTTTTTTTTTTATTTTTATTGTTCATAAATTAACTGGCGGTTGGTTTACATATATTAAATAAATATCTATACCAAAAACATGATTGATTTAAAGAATGCAAATAGCAAGGTAAACCTTTATCTAGTTGTATATTCATTCCCTTATATAAGTATACGATTGACGTAAAGTTGTATATAATAGTACTCCAAGTATATGGATATATGATAAACCGCGTTAAAATGCGTAGTTTATTTTAATCAAAACTACGACGTCATGTAGAGCGAGTATCTCTAACAAAGCAACCTGCTGGTATTATATTTGCAGGTAACCCGCAGCTATTCAAGAGACTGAAATATATTTAGCGATACATCAAAAGGCAAGAACCGAGTTGTTCGTGCGCAACATATCAGCCGGGGATTTTTTCACTCTTACGAATAACAACGAGCGCGAAGATACGTACGCAAGATTTCGCTCGGAGCGAAAAATACGCGTAATGAAGGAACAATTAATCTCGGCACGTGATTAAGGTTATAAGGATAATAATAAAATGACGAAAGAATGGAGAGTGGAAGGCTCTTCCTGCACGAACAGATTAAAGATTTTGCTATAATATATATTGTGTAGCCTGTGCATGTTACGTTGTTTTATATATGCGGTACAATGTAAATGAGTTTCACGGGGATGATTTTTAGATCGACATTTTAAGAACGGAAAAGCTTATGTTTTATCACGAATTATAAATCAAGGTTTTATTAAGCACTGGTCAAACTTGTACGAGTTCGTAAATTCACCGAACAAACTGCATTTTACGAATAAACATTAGCTGCATGTTTCGAAGAGCATAAATGTATTTTATCCTGACCTCCATGGGCGTCTACAATTTACATATACATAAATAGTGTAGTTGTTTTGCAAGATATTAAGAGCGTCATTGTACACAACCTAATAACATTTTCTTCTTATTTAAAAGAAGATTTAAATTCTTAACATAAAAGGTACTTAACGTTTTACGTTCTTTTATAGCATGAACGACCTTCGAATGAATAAGAAACCCTTTCGTCAATGTCACGTTAGATTTTATCAAATAACAAAGAAAGCTCTATGACGTTCCAGAATAAAATGCATTTCCTTTCAAGTCATTATGGCGAGCAAGACTACCCTCTGGGATAAAACAAGATTAATGTAAGTTTTTAGAAAAGGATTGAGAGCATGTTTTATATCTTTTGGCCTTCGCTAGTCAGTGGCCTTGTAATCTATTAGATTTTCAAGGTGATGCATTTATCCATATGTTAGCCACGTGCAGAGAGTAAAAAAAAATAACATTCTCTGTATTGATCTGAAATGAAGTATAATCATACACGGTGATAGCACAATTTATTAAAATATCACTAAACCAAGTAAAAGAATTCCAGAGAGAAACAAAAACTGAAATTTTTTCAAACAATAAATCCCGCAACAACATTATAATAGTCCCATGCGCGGACAATGAAACGCATTTTTTTATCCTATATCATTAGTACACGAGTAGCAATTTTCTCGAAAGTAGAGCACATCCAACCCACGCCTTCCCCTCAACGAGCAGATATAAAGAAAAAAAGGCATCAGTGCAATAAAGGTATCTCTTGCTCTCTCTCTCTTCCCGTGATACTCCTCCTTTTTCTTGACCTTGGCGCCATTAAGTGGCCTTGCAGTCCTCGCACGCGCGTCCGCTACGTCCAAGGAAAAACCAGCAGAGAGGATCCCCCTCGCGTCATTAACGCCGCGCTCTCCATTTCTCTTCTTGGCTCCTTGCAAATTGCTAAATTAAAGCCTCCTAAAACTGACGCAACTCTCTCTCTCTCTCTCTTTCTCCCTCTCGCTGCAGCTCGTAATTAAAGAGGACGTACCCGAGCAGCTCTCTCTTTCTCGCGGGTTCTCATTACCATCCCCGTAATAAGCGCATAACGAGTCAGCTCTCGCGCACGATTTTAAGCAAGACGGACGACGCGCAAGAAAAAACCTTGCGCTCGCCTTTTTTATCGCACCGCAGGAGAGAGAGAGAGAGAGAGAGAACCACGAAGGGGAAGGTGTGTATACGCAGTTATATGTATGTATACCATACTACTACTACTGCTGCTGCTGCGACTTACCACGAGAAGGTAATTGCGCGCGATTTGTTCGCGTCCCGGGACTTTAAATATATTGCATTATAAATTGGACGGTCTTTACGATCGAACGGGGCTGCTGCTGCTGTGGCTACTGCTTCCACCCGCTCTCCTACGTAGCAATTAAAAAATAATAAATTCGCTCGAGCGGCCGTAGCGCGGCGATTATTATACCAGACGTTCGTTCGCGTTATATATACCGCTACTGTAACGCGTTGCTTTTTGCCGCGAAGCTGTGTACAAGAGAGAAAGGTTTTTTTTCACACCGAGGAATTGTTGTTGGGTACAGTATATAATATACTTGTGCGCTATATGAATGTAAGTGAATAAAGTGCGATTGCAATATCGCCTTGACCAAGAGGGAATTTTTATTTTCAATGTTTCGTAATTCTATAGTGCAGCTGTTCATCTGTGCTTAACCTATACTGTGTTATTACAGGGTTGTTATTTACGTTGGTTGATTCTAATTATTATTTGCTATACGATGTGGTTCATTTTTTCATTTTTAGCGTTGATATTTGTTGTATAGTATTTATGTTAATTAAATTAAGGAAACCATATAGTTATTGGAATTTCGAAGTTTATTTCAATTATAAAAAAAAATGTTCTCGAAAGAATAGCAAGTGAAGGTACAGGAGAAATCATGCATGTTATAGTACCGCGAGCTGTTAAAAATATACGTTTAAACAATTACTGCTACATTTTATTGTTATATACTTTAGTACTTGGAAAAATTACTGTGACGTGACAGTTGGCAAGAAGTTTATTACACATTCGAGTTTCCGAAGTACTTGAAGATCTCAAAAGTTATTACCAATGTTGTATATGATTGCGTAGCTTCATAATATGGTTACGAGTTACTTTATTAGTATCAATTTTGAGTTGCGAAACAAGAAAACTTTTTCAATAAAATCAATTTTTCGTCTAATTGAATAAAATGCCGAAGGAAGAAAAAGATTTCTCGAGAGCAGCTCTATACCTAATAAAACTAACAAGCCGGGAGATAATTCCGTGCAAAGTTATTATTTCCTTCAAAATAAATATCCTCGGCACGGTTATAATACCTTTTTCTTTCTGCACTCTCGTATTTTTATAGTGTCTGGAGAGCTAAACGCTCACGAACCGCTTGGCTATCGTTACACCGAGAGAGAGAGAGAGAGAGAGAGAGAGAGAGCAAGCAGCTCAAGAGACGAGAGAAAGAGAGAAGGAGAGAGCGTTCCAGAAACAATTTAGTGCTTCTTATAACTTTTGCACGCCGCCCGGCGTGTCATTTCGCCTTATTCTCTCTTTCTCTCTCTTTACCCTGCGGCTGCGCGGTTTCTTTTTTTTACTTGTTTTTGCTCGAATGGTCTATCGCGGGTTATTTATACGGGCGTTACGTGTTAACCGATCGTTGGCGATCGGCCGTGCTGGCCTATCGCGCGCAAACGCCCGCAAAAAAGAAATTCAACGGTAAGTTAAACTCGCGCTGCGAGGAGTTTCGTGCCTGCAGCAAGTAAAGAGGCTGATTGAAATTTTTATATTCGATCGTTTTTCTGCCTTTCTTCATCCCCTTCTCATTTTTTCGTGTAATTTCTATTATCGCTTTGTTTCTCCCTGTCGCTCTTCCTTTTTCTTTCTTCGTGCTCTTTTTGTCGCTGTAAAATAAATAATTGAGGCGATATTCTCTGCAAATCAATTGCCAAATATCATCTTTCATTGGCACTGCTCCGAGAAATCCTGTAAATTTAATTATGATATATTGGAAAAAAGTTACAACTGCAACATTGATGAAATTGTAATAATTTGATAGTGTACTAAACAGTTTTTATAATCATCATGTCAAGATAAATGTTATGGAAATAGTTAAGTTCAAAGAAATGTCTATTATACAAAACTTTTTTTCAGGCATTGCATATGTATAATCACTTATTATAAATGTACAAAAATATTTTTTAATGATTAAATACATCGAAATTTGAAACATTTATTGGAGATTGTAAGGTTAAAACAAACCTTATTTTTAACCTCATTTACAACAATAGCATAATTTCAAAATACCACAGATAAAGCTCGTAAAGTTTTATTACAACTTTTTTCTATTATAAATTTTCATGAACGTATAAATACGTTGGCAATCCTGTTCTAATTTCACAATGTACGCAATAAAAAATAATGGGCGAAATAAAAGATCACATTGTCAATGTTTATTTATTTAACCGAAGTATTTCTAATTTAGTCATTAAGATTCCATGCCCGATTAAATTCCAAACCGTGAAATACGCGCCCATATACAGTGTTTCTGATTCAATACATTGATAAATATATATTGTAATTCTTTAGCTTATCTTTTTTTGTTTTTAACGTCTCATTCGGAGTGACTTATATATAATGCCCTAAGCCGAGAAAACGTGGCTTCACTCGTGAGCAATAAAAAAGGATTGCATTCATATGAGAAACAAATAAAGACGGAAATTCAAAAACAGCTTAACGTCCATAAGATAAACTTGCATAATTCTATAGGAAAGTATTTATGACTTCATTGTGCAGCACCGCCGCCTCTCGAAACAAAAAAAACCTTCGCCCTCCCACAATAAAGTCAGAAATGCCCTCGGAAACAAATCACGGCACACCGCGCGAGCGAGCGCATAAACTCGCGCACACTTCCTATCTTTCTCTCTCCCTCCCACAACACGCTGCTCTCCGATTACGAAAAGTCGATCAATTTATCTCTACACTCGCTCTCGCCTTCGCGCCACGGCAGCGGGCGTCACGTAACTCTTTCTTAATTGGTCGCCCCGGCAGCGTCGTCGTCGTCGTCGGCAGCGGACTTATACTCGCCTCTAGCAGCAGCAACAGCAGTATACCGCTCGATCCCTCTCGTGTGCACGCTGGGATAATTCAAACTCGCATTCGGATCACGCTCGAGTCGTCAAATGCTAACTATAAGTCGATCTACGTTCGCTCTCTCTCTCTCTCTCTCTCTCTCTCTCTGACCGTCGTCCGGGCTGAAATAACGACTTGCATTACTATGCGTCGGCCGAGGAATGATATAGAGAGAAGAGGGAGCAAGGAGAACAGGAGAAATAGAAGGAAATGGGGTTGCCAAGGCTCGAAGGTCGTCGCGAGACTCCCCCAAGGGTTGCGCGTTCTGCGAATCCCTCGGCGAAATCACCCTCGCGGTCCGCGCTTCTCGCTCGCCCTTCGTTGTTGCGGGTCAGGAGTGCTTACGCAACTATCGACTTTGAAATCGCTGAAAATCAGCCGAAACTTTTGCCCGTATTACTCGGCTGTATATATTTACGTATATGTGTAGGAGTATCGAGTATATATACCAGCGCGTGGAAAATTCCCTCGTGCGATAAAGCGACGAATTTACGTGATTGAAAGGAGAGGATGGTATAGAAACGAGCGCCTGAGAGAGATTTGTGTACAGCCACTCGTCTTGGAAGTGATGGATATTTCTTTACGGGGAAGTGGGTGTTTTATGGAGACTATCGCTGAGGATTGGGCCAGAGTTTTATGCTTGTTGATTTTAAATAAGATTGGTTGGAATTTATTTTTCGCGCAGTAAGCTAGTTTTATTAAAATTATTTGGGTATAAAAATTGTAGTGTCTTATGATTCACCAAATAGAATAATTAAAGGATATATTAATTTGAAAAATATAAAAAGTTGTATCAAATTAGAAAAATTTATCAATCAAATACCCTGGTAGAAATGATAACCAACCGTTTGCCATCCGTTCGCCAAATCGCAAAGGTTTGGCAAACTGTTTAACCAA
>JAWWEQ010000045.1:668889-754536 GCA_035583055.1 Torymus tubicola | reverse complement strand
GCGATTTAGGTGATTTTAAAAGAAAAAAAAATTTTGACCTCTCGATTCACCTGAGAACTGCCCATATATATATATAGTATATATATATATAAATTTCTTAACTATAAATATTTTATCTGAAGGTAATGACTTCGTTGCATAATATGTAAACAAATAAACTCTACGAAATAAATACATAACTAAAACGATGCCAGAAAAATCTCTTCATTGCAAAATTACTATTAAATTGCATATTTATTTAGTACAAAATATGAAATATTACTTCATCTTGCGAGCACATCAAAAGACTTGCATTAACAAATTTTAATTGTAATACATTACGCCGGTGGACTCCTATGCATTCGGAAGCACAGATGAAATACTTCTGTTAAGCGATTGACCGTTTTAAAAGCAATGGTTCAATTCAAGAAGTCGACCTGATCTCTCTAGGAAGCTTGCAAGGTGTGCCAGTTCTCCGCTGTACGCACAAAAAATCGTCTTCAATCGATTCTCATTTTTTTTTTATGCAATGTACTCTTCATGATTGAAAATACTAGCGTGAAAATATACAAGGCTCGGTGCTCTTGGCCCTAAAGCTATTGAAACTTTAGCATATTTTTTACAATTTCATTTTACCGTAAAAGTAACTGCTTTTATACTCTTCCCTCTCTCTTTTTCTATCTTCAACCAATGAAGAATCCCGTATGGAAATTCATTAAAAACGTATTATCCACTGATCAACGTGTACGGCATTCCAATTTGTAAAGGCTCGCTACACTCTGCAAAATAAGAAAATTGTTATGCTAATTAATAGCACTCGCCGTACGACCCCTCCTACATCTCCTTCTGAAATTTCAGCATTTTATTCCCTCCCGTTCGCCGTTAATTTCCTCTTTGAAAAAGCTCGCTCCCGTGACGCGCGCTTATACTACACACTCGGGCTTGGATAGGCATCGCCCAATCCAATACCGCGGGGGTGGAATCCCTAGGGAGCTCTTTCCATTTTATAATTAGTCGCAGGCACCGCGCGTGCCCCCGCACACGCCTTCTTGCGCGTGCGAAGAACGTCGAATCGCTCGAATTGAACCGAGAGAGAGAGAGAGAGAGAGCGAGAGAGAGAGAAAGTGAGGGCTCTATACCGACGCGGCGAGGCGTTCGCTAATTGCTATGGGTTGAGAGCTCTGGGAGCGGGTTGAAACTGGCTAATGAAAATATTTCGATGCGCACTGTGCGCGCCGTTTCTTTTTTTTAGGGTTGGCAGAAGTAGTGAGATGTCGAATCGAAATGGGTTTGGGTGAAAGCTTGACTGCGTTTATAATTAAACACGTGTATTTTGAAGGCTTGAAAATTAAATTGATAGATATTTATGGTATTGCTTTTCTATTATACGATGTCTCTTTTGTAAACTTGACATTTCTTTTCTTTTTATTACAGGTAAGGCGAACGATAAAGTGAATTTTATATTCTTCAACGAGCTGTGGTTATAGTTTAAAACGATGTCACGTAAGTCACTTTGATTTTGTAATTCCTACACCGATATATTAATAATACAGATACTTAACAAAAAAAAACATGTCATGACATAACCACAAAATTTCTTATCGCTCGTATCTCGCTGTCATGATGTACTGGCTATACGAAACATCATATATAATGTCGGATACATTTTTATGTTTATATTTATACATACTCTCCTTATCCTTCCATGTCATAACTCCTCAACATTCAATAAAATTTACTGCACGCCCAACAACATTTTGAATTATATGGAATAGAGGGGCGGAAAAAAGTAGCGCAAAACCTCACAATCGTAAAAAAAAAAGAAAAAATTATTACGCGCACTCTTCCAATCACGCGCGGGCACATAAAAATATTCTATCAGCTGTCTCATAAAAAAGAGATAAAAAAAAAGAGAACGTAGTGTATATATATATACACACATACACACGCTTCTCTCCCTCAAACCATCGAGCGACCAAAGCGGATAAAATAATCCCCGGCACGCGAAGGAAAAAAAACCGTGTCAAAGTCAAAGTGCGGGAGAAGGAGACAGCGAGATACACAGGGTCCCCCAAAACGACGTGGGCTAGTCGTAAAAGCGAAAATTTGCAACGTCGGCCTGTCCCCTTTAACGTCGGTCGCACGCGTGTGGGCCCTGAAATGACGGATCAATTAGTCTCTGCGCCGCTATACGTATCGTCGCTTAATTACATTAATAAATAAATAATGCATAAGAGGCTGGATACATAATCCGCGCGTATAGAGGCAATAAACGCAGGACATCTCTCGCGAAGGCAACAGACTAATTTGCCGTCGGCGGGTCGTACTTACGATCCGAATTTTTACGATCGAATGGATCTCTCTTTCTCTAGATGCATAAAAACACGCGCGCGCGCCCTAACAAGACCTTTTCGTCTCGTCGCCACAGAAGCCGACCTATTCCTCCACACACACATGTACACACGCAAACGCGTTTATTAAAGTGTTGGCTGAGCAGACTTTTACCGCGAGTATGTGTATATGTGTGTGTACTCCTGTCGCCCTACATATTTCGCCGATTCAAAATATCATATAAGCAAGAGCGCGTGTAGTTACGGTCACAAAATTTAAGAGACGCACGCGTAGGGGGAGTCGTCAGCTATACAGCACCGCTATAGCAGTGTGGCTCGACGCTCCAACTTACCATAGGCACTTATATTGGGAAATGCGATCTTGCTCTGTTATATATGCGTTATACGCGTAGAGCTAGCGCTGACGATCGTAAATTTATATGATTCTCTTGCATGCTCTCTCTCTCTCTCTCTCTAGTTCTCTCGTAATTTTATTACGTTATGCTGTATAATGTTGCCATTTTATTGTTATTATGGGGTCTTTATACGGCCGTGAGAAACTGTAACAATTTTGCGACTTTATGGACCTCGGAGCCAATTTTTCGGCTAGTTCACGAGTTTAATTCCGAGAAAGCAGTATTTCATAGCAATTAATGGCTATGATTTACGATGTAGAATTATAAATTATCACGTTGGGGGGATACGATTATTTCGCCTATATTTGATCGTCAAACATCTATAATATTATTCGAAATTGCCTGTTAACGATGATCAATATAATTTCGATATTATTACACGATTAATATATCACTGATGAACGTATTTGAAAGATATTATATTTTTGTATTTATATGGCTCCGTTAACGTAACAATCCTAAGAACTTTTGTTCAACTTGAAAGCTTCGAAGTATACGTCATGCCATACCCAAAAATCAAAAGCACATCATATCACCGCGACAATCTTTAAATCCTCGTCCGCGCGAAGATTAACGTCCTCCAGTCATTCGAACCACTCGATTTTCGTCAATAGTTATAAATTACGTCTCCGTTCATACACACGCATCCTCATACTGCGCCGAAATTTTCGGAATGTCTTCCCAGCAGCTCGTTATCTCTCTCTCTCTCTCACTCTCCGCGCGCGGTCCAAGCAGCCGTCACGTACCGTACGCAGCCGATTATATCGGCCGTCGCTGGCGATCGTAAAAATATCTGCAGCGACGTCTGTCCCGGGTTTCGATTCGGATGCTCGGGCTCTCGTAACAATCGCCTTTGGGTCCATCGGGAACGCCATATGGGTTGTAAACTGTGCACGCGCGCGAGCGAGTGAGTAAGGCGCACCGCTGGGCGAAAAAGAGCCATTGATGCCTTGTTAACGCTTATAATGCTCCAAGCACGCGGCGCGTACAGTTCATATAATGCCGCGTGTATATATACGCGCGTCATCGCGGAGCAAAGATCGCACGCCGATGCGAACGACGAGGATACGTGCGCGCGAAAGAGAGAGAGAGAGAGGAAAGCGGACTCTTCATCCCGGATGTATACACGAAGAAAATATGTATCGATCGTAAATTTTTGAGGACGCACAGATTTGTTGTTTTTTTTTTTAAAGACCGCGTGTGATTTATTGTCCAGCTGATCGTTTTACTTCGGATAAAAAATGATTGGGTTACTTTTTTTTATTTCTGCAATGTAAATAACAAGTTTATATATTTTCGGTTCTGCGTTATATAGGAAAACATAAATAATATAATGACATATTCTATCAGTATAATTAATGAGTATTGAAAATATTTCTAGTTAATTGTTTTAACGTTTTTTTAAAATCAGATTCACTCGTTTATGGGAGTTTACGTTATGTAAGTTACGACTAATTTAAATGTAATGCATTCTCTAAAACGATGATCTTTATAAATTTACTTTATTGGATGCCAAAACGGTAACTGTACACTCCGTGAGTTCATAAATTTCTCTGTAGTGAAAATACGATGTTGCTTTTAAAGTGATAAATAGATTGACGATATATAGGTGTACTACAAAGTATACAGTTTACAGCGTAGCTTGCATTTACTATTAATGCGAGCCCCATTGTTAGTATTATGCACACGGATTAAAGGAAATTAAACTTCTCTTTTAAATATCATACTTCGACGTTATTTTAAATAATGAAAAATTTATTAATAAAATTTAGTTTATAATCATTGAAATGTAAAAGAAAATGTAAAAAACCAGTAACCATAATGCTCACCGATAGGATCGATAGATTCAGTCTCCCCGGGCTGTGCAGAAATTCAATGTACATATATTTACGTGAAAAATTAAAGAGTAATAAAGTCGATGAAATGTAGGCCCCTCCGGCCATCTTCCCCCCCACACCCAGACGGGTCCGCGCGCGCGTGCAAAGGCTCTGCGCTGCGAATAAATTTCGCGCTCTTTTCATAGCGCAGCGTCCCCCCCTCTGAACTTCCTTGTATGGGAGCGAAAAATACGACGAGACCGTGATCCATATCGTCTGATTTTAAAAACCATAAAAGTCGCGCGAGATGGGGGCGCCCAACGACGATGACGTGCCATCGATAACGTAATCGTGCCACTCTTCTCTCCTCTCCTCTACTCTCTTATTTTCTCCCTCGGTATCTCACGATCAGTTTGGAAATTCGGAATTGAAATTTCCTAGAGTGTGGCTTTTTTTCGTCGCAGGTATACAAGAAGACGATATACCGCGAAATGAAGACAAACTCGCGCTTGCGTTCGCGAGCGCAGATTACGGGGTTCGGAGAATGATTTAAGCGAGACGACGGGGCTCGTTTCAATATACGGACGTAACCTTTTTAGCAGGAGCAAAGAGGAACGGGAGAGGGAAGTGCTCTTCGAGATACGAAAATTCCATATGAATCTGATTGTTGTTTTCAAATGAAAATTCAGAAAAGGTATTGGTAGACAAAGTAATATAAATTATTTTAAATAAGTTTGTTTAATACCGTTGCCTTGAAATGACGAAGGAGCGAATATTTTTATTTGGTTACAACCTCTTTCACTTATCTTCCATATTCCAGCGGTATAAGATACGCACGAAAGAGTTTCAATATCCATAAAACAGAAACGCTGTAAGCTATGTAACCCATAACTTAAAAAATCCAGTTGGCTTTTTCAATAACACGGCTGTGCGGTTCCGACAAAATAAATTCCGCCCTTGGTTACAATAAATTTGCAATAAATTTCATGACAATATTTTTCCCGACGCGATTCTTCGCACCTGAACTTCCGTTCCTATATATGGCAAAATATATTACATATATTACAGCAACCCCATCGATAAGAGGAAATCCATTGAAAATTACAATAACCGCTTTTCCAGGCAGCGAGTTTTCCGATAATTCGGCAAGGAGCTTCTCTCTCTCCCCTCTCGTCTTTGTAAGGACGCACTCGGGCATCTCTTGATGCTCGAAATGGCGCATTGGCGGAGTCTTGATGTGTGATCGATGCTTATCAGGGAAGAGAAACAGGCGAGGCCAAACCACCCGTTCGCGACTGGGTAACGAGATAGGGACGCCATTGTGTGGGGAAATTGGAAGAGGTTGCTGTTTTCAAATTTATCGGTGTAAACGCTACGTGGCTATAATGCGGCGAGGGCGTATAGAGGAGTCGTGAATATTTGCCGTCGCTGCGCCTTGGATCGTCTAACCTAAACTCCATCTGCTTGAATATACCGAGGGGAGGGGGCGGAGTTATCGAAGATTTGCTTTGCTTTGTTAAGCTTTTTGTCTAAAAGATTCATATTATGCTCGCGTTGACGTGAATAGTATGGGAATCTATAGGCATCGAGCTTTCATGTAGCACGTATTCAATTTTTACGAAACATATTGTATATGAAATTTAAACTTTATAATTTTGTATTCAAAGAGTTCAGGTGATCAAAAATATACCTATTATATATAAATAGATATAAATATTGAGAAATTTTATGTATTCGAAAGATTGTTCTTTCGATCCAATTTTAAAGACAATTTCGTTTTGATAATAATATTTCTTTATTACTTTCGTATACGTATAGGTTGATTTTATCAAAACTTTATTTCTTTAAATCGAATTGGAATGTAATATTATCCGTTTTTATAAGAGTATTTATGAGTTTTTTTCGTGTTTTAAAATTTGTCTCCGATTTTATGATCTTGTGCGTAACATTGACGTCAGAGCCTGTGCGAACTATCAGAAACGATTTAAGCTTGTAACATAAAAACGAGACTTTTAGGAAGAATCTTTTGACGTCAACGTGGTTAAGAAAATACGTTTGAAGTCAGTTACTGAATTCGGTCTCACTTTTAATTCTGAAAAATGGCTCTCTGTTTATTAAGTAGTATGTATCTTAAAAATTGAAAACTATTATGAAAAAAACGCTATCAAAATGAAATATTATTTAACATTGTATTCTTTAATTAATACTATTCAAAAGTACAAATAAAATTTCCAAACAATTATAAATTTAAAAACTGTCATTGTTGCGTGATTATCAATAAACCCACAGCAAATAAGAAACCGTAATTCAAAGTTTATCATCTCTGCGTTCAATTAGTTGAGAAATTAAGCACATTAAAACCACTTCATTCATAATTCACAAACACAACATCTCACTCAGCGAAAAATGAGCCATTCTTGTTTTTCCAACATCCCCTCTTATCCCGTAACCCGTCAATTACAACCTTCTTAAGAAAAAAAAACCTTCATCAGAGTCTTCCGCAAAGAAATCGCTCTTACCGAGCAGTAAACATTTCTCCCTTCACGACGACGACGACGACGTCGCAGCTAAACCACAAATCACCACGGATTCGCCTTGGCTCGCACTGGGCGACAGGCCGCGCGTTTTTAATTGAAGCTATAAATCATCGCCCGCGCCGCCCGCTCGTATTTGCGATAACGGGCTTTCCTGCACGCGCACTGCACGAGCGCGCGAAGAGAGAGAGAGAGAGGAACCACCTCGCGTATACGTTTTCATTATACGAGCGACGATTTCTTTGCGCGAAATTAATAATCGCGGGTGCGCACACGCCCTCTCTTCGACGCGCTCTGGTACGGCCCTGGGGGCGGTAGGAGCATTTAAAAGCTTAAATCACGCGCGTTGGCCCGACATTCGCGGGGCGTAATTGTAGCGCTTACCCTCCTTTTCGCGTGTACGTACAGAGAAGGCCGTATAGTAGCAGCAGCAGCAGCTCCGTTATAACTCTCGGCTGGCAGTGCCGTTGAGCTGCCGCCGACGGGAATTTCGCCAGTTCCCTCGCTCTTTTTCTTCTTCTCGACGCGTGCGAACTTACCCTCGCGAGTTTTTCCTTCTCAACTCTGTAAGATGATTTGCTATACTAGGTGGATTATTTTTATGTGGCATGAATTTTTCTGTAAACAATTAATATTAGCATTGAATCGTATTTGTTAATTTGAATTAATAGTAGTTATTGCGGAATTTATTGCAATGAAAACGGCAACTGAAAATCAAAAAGTTCAGTTATATTTTACAAAGATAAATATTTGTAAATTCATTAGTTTTTTCCAGTTGGGTGATTTCGGGTATAAGTAAATACAATTTATGATTTTATATAAAAATTATTATTGCTTGTGATTCTAATGTATTACATTTTAGTTTTTGTCACTGGCTCAAATCAATCTGTTCTGAATGTTTTTTTACCCTGATATTTTTATTAGAATCTATATATCTATTAATATAGTTAGATAATAATTTTAAATTAATTTATATAATATTAATATTTTTCCAATTTTATTTTAATATACCATTTTATATATAATAATATTAAAAAGTTATGTTTAAATGTGTAATTTTAAAACACACATTGATAATTCAATTTCCTGAATGAAATCATAATCAAAAAATACCTTTCCCTTTCTTCTCGACCGCGCTTAAACCAGGAATTCAATTGCGCTGATTGCTCGAAGTGGAGTTTCCAATACTTCCTAAACGAGGACATTTAGAAGATTAATTTTGCAGAATCGCAGCTCATTACTAGTAATTATCAGTACTTTTTTCTCCAATCGATTTTCTTAGCCTACTTTTAATTATATTTTTTTTTAAATAGTCAATACTATTATACATATTTACATATTGCATCTTTAGAGAGAAAGATTTTGGTAGTTGTATACAATACGCATTTCTTGGGCTCATTCTGTATTTAAAACTTTTACTTACCTTCGGAGCGTTCCTGCGAATCTTTATTTGGAACCGAAATAAACTTTTAAAAAAAATGCACAAGTGGGTGCGTACATGTATCTTTTGGATCCCATTTATTTCTTAAAAGTATTTATTTTTTTAAATAACATTTTTTTGTATTATAACGAGGTTTCAATTTTCGTCTTTTATATTTTTAATAATTTAAGTAATGTACACTAGTGTCTATTTTTGCGTTTACTTTTAGAATATTAGAAACAATACTTTATGAAAATGTAATTTTCATTCAAGTACTATAAAATTTAATTTACCAATAATGGAGCTATTTACCATCGTAAATTTATATTTATTGAGCTATTCACTTGGCACTAACAATTTCCTCATTTTCTAAAAACAATTTAAGTAACAGTAATATATAACCATTTTACCACGTCCAAACTACCGCAAAACCGTAATTTTTTGTACAATAAGAAAAGCCATTTCAGTCGGCCCTCGTTTTCCTCGGCTTGCTTTTTACGTCCTTGCAAATGTCCCGGTGCTCTCACCGACGACAGTCCGAGAAATCCACTCTTGCCGATCTCCCCCCCCCCTCTCTCTCTCCTTTTTTCGTCTCCCGCAGAGCTTCATCCCGGCGCCATTTCTCTCGTCTCTTCTTTTCCGCCTGCACGGCATGCTTCACTCCCTCTCTTTCTCTCTCTCTTTCTCTCTTTTTCTTTCTCTCTTTTGCCCCCTTGCTCCTCCCCCACGCAATCGCGGGAAAAGCGAGGAAGAAGAACAGAGCTTGCGCGCACCCGGGACCGCCATTCTGTCGGCGACAAAAGTGGAATTTCTTGCGAAAGGCCGTCGCCCAGTGCCGTCACCGGGAGTGCACTCGTTCGGAAAGCCGAGCGGCAGCTAGCGCCCCTACGTACACCCTCTTCGACGAATAAGGCAAGGGGGGAGAGAGAGAGAGCGCGCGAGAGAGGATTATATAAGGGACTGTCATCGGCAGATGATCCATTGAAACGAATCCTGCGCCCACTCGCGTTCTCTCTCGTTCTCGTTCATTTCGGTAGCCCCCCACGCGCAGTCATTCATGAGCCACGTGTTTCGCGCCAAAAATGCCCGCGCGTGCGCGCATATATATATATACGTGTTGGTCGGAAATACAGATGTGTAGTGAGGAATAGTGCGGGGGAAGGGAGAGAGAGAGAGCAGCAAATAATAGGAGTAGCTGTCGTGGGGTGATGATGCGGTAAAAACTTTCGTATTTCTAATGCATATTTATAGGTTTGCTTTGATATTAGAGAAAACCCGAAATGATTGGATTACTGATCATATTCATCGCAACATTTCACCCTTTCCCACATAAATTTCACCATAATGGGAAAGTGTGTTTTCCTATAAGATATACAGCTTTAGTATCATTCGAAATGACTCGTTTAGAATTTATACAAACCCTAGATTTTCATATAAAAAAATCGTATAATTAAACAAGATACTGTACCATTAAATATTACTATTAATGCTACATATGTTTATTTTAAACAACAATAAAAATCAAATAATTTTTTTCTCAACATTTTGACTACAAGTTTTCAGCAAAAAAATGTAAACACGTTCAATCGTTCGGATAAAACAAAAAGAACGTGCTAGAGACAAAGATGTCGAGAGGGGAGGAACGTACAGCGAAGAAAGCGAAGCATCGCGCGCGCGCGATAAGCAGATTTGTATCGAGCTCTAGGTCAAACAGAGAGGGCGACCCTGTATACACGCATACATATATATACATACGCCTGAACAGAGCTGATCCGGCTCGTGCGCGGTGACGCAACCATATTTAATAATGCAAAGTAGCCAGTAGCGCTCGCTTCTCGGTGCATTGGCTCGAGATAGAATCGTCGACATTGTTCGAAAGCGATATATCCGCAAGCGAGGGGTGCAGGATTGGGTCTGGAAACCTCGTTAAAGTACGCCCAGGCTCTTTCGTTATTGTCACGCGCGTGCATGGAAAGCTTTCTCTCTCTCTCTCTCTCTCTCTCTTCATCTCACGCGCAGAGATTGAATGAGCTTGGCGATCGGTATCTCGTCGTTTACTTTTTGCATGGATTTGCGTAAACATCGACCCTGCCACGTTGACGAGGGTCTCGCACGCGTTTGAATGGACTCGTTTTTCGAGGCGGTCTTCGCGACAAGCGAGCTTTACACTTTGCATAAAGCCATTTGCTTGGATTGCTATTGCTTCAGTGACTATTAAAAGGTACTGTTTAGCCAGTGTTTCCGAGATAGTCATCTAAGCAGGATGACGATGATTTTTTTTCCCGTTTTTTTTTTATTTGTCTATATGCTTAATTGTGTTATTTAACTCCTTGTTTGAGAAAACGGATTCGTAAGTGACGCTTTTTCGTGAAAAATTGTAGTCATTTTGGGATTCAATAAAATTAGTAATATTGCGTTTATATTGACGAATAAACTTTTATGGAACTAAATCAAGTTTTCAAGTTGTCAAACTAGTAATGTCAAAAATAAGTTGATGCCTGCGTATATTCTTGTACTTTGTTGTATATTTATATGTATTGAATTCAGAAGTATGATTATGCTATCTTATTGAAAAATACCTGAGATTTAGATTTCAAGCCTGTTAATTAATTAAAATCTAAAATATTCAGAAAATTCATGTTTCCATATTTTTTTCATTAAATATCGTGTCAATTTTAATTCACATAATAAAAAGCAGGGAAAAACATTAGCATCCATCGCAATTACTCGACTTGAAGAGGTATTACGCTTTAAAATACAGTCATTTCTCTCTCCGAATTGCCATTTACAAGACTACTAATCCCATAAATATCCACATCAAGAATATAATTTCCCTCGCGGTGAGTTATATCGCTCACAACGAGCGTTCTTTCTCGCTTGGGGTGCGATTTCACAGGCGTCGGAAATTACCGTGTACCGCTGCGGTGACGCGAATTTTTTTGCCTCCCACCCGTGTGAAAGCATAACTGGCATAATAATCCCCTCTCCCTCTCCTTCTTCGTTCCCCACAAATATTCCTTGGCGCCCGTTTTCCTTTTCGTCTCTCGTTCTCTTCGTTTCTTCTTCTACCTTCCTATACGAATCCTATAACGATCTTTCGTATAAACACGCGGATGCTGTGTTATTTGTCTCGGCTAACCGTGATGTAATCCAAATTAAGATTAATAATTTTTATAGATCGTAGAAGGTGGTCTGGAAATATGATGAGGCGTGAACCAGTTCCTACTGCGCCGTTAATCAAAGCTGCCTTCGTGCTTAGTTTCTTGAGGATGGGCGGTTTAAGCGTAGTAAATATAATGATTAGGTCATTATTAATAACGGCACGAATATTAGCTACAGGAATTATGACTATACATATTATCTACTTTTCTTCGGAATGGTGCTAAATTACTCAAATTCCATACTGGTACTGCATTCTTAAATAAAATAAAAATGAGGACTCAAAAGACAAGAATGGCTGTTAACATTACATATCGTTGGCTGAGGGGAAGAAGACACTAACTCGGACGAGCGCGTAAAGCAGTATTAACTCGGACGAGCGCGTAAGACAGAGCTAACTCGGGCGAGAACGTAAGACAGGGCTAATTCGGGCGCTCGCTTTTAGATTTTTGCGGTTGACTGTACTTTCACAGACAAATTTCGTACAAATCGGATTTTTTTGATCCGCTGAACTTAATTTTGGAGTCTCCTTTTCTGTACAATAATAAGTTCATGAGCGGGAGACCAAAGGTTTATATTAAATTATTATATTAATATGCTAAGTTTCTATTTTGAATCGAAAGCGTACGCTCCGTAAATCCTCAGATTTAGTGAATTATTAACGTGAAAAATGTCTCCCGCTCATGAACTTATTGTTATACAGAAAACTAGACTCCAAAATCAAGTTTAGCGGATCAAAAAATTCAATTTGTACGAAATTTGTCTGGGAAAGTACAGTCAACCGCAAAAATTTAAAAGCGAGCGCCCGAGTTAGGACTTTATTACGTTCTCGCCCGAGTTAGTACTGTCTTACGTGCTCGTCCGAGTTAGTGTCTTCTTCCCCTCAGCCAACGATATACTCATACACAAATTCTTCATAATGACCTAGACACTTTCCGAAGCTCGATCAACCTGTCACACAATCAACCCCATTGTTGCCCACAATCAGCCTCCGACCAAAAATTCCGTAGGCAGCACTTTATTCAACGAAACGCCGCTGCATCGAAAGCCAGTATACAGGCAATTTGCCCTCTGACATTTGTCTTCGGCACAAGGCAAAAGTCGCGTGTGACACACGAGCCAAGGGGTTTATCCTGGTGCACAGAGCATCAGCGAGAAGAAAGAAAAGCCGTGGGATGAAAATGGAGGGGTCAATATGGCTGTACAGGCGGAAGAAGGCGACGCCGTGGAAACGCCATCGCTCTTGCTATAGGAGAAAAGGGGAGCCTTGCGCGCAGCTCTCGAGAAACAAATGACAGTTGGGAAAACTTTTCTCCTGCGCGCAGCAGCAGCAGCAGCAGCCGCCATCGCGCGTTCCAGTCTCTGATTTCCTCATTAATTTTTCGGGGATCAATACTAATGCCTTTATTTCTTGCGTCTTTCTTCTGGCAAAACAACGAGACGCAATTCGCCATCGCCTATTACGTATACGGCCTGGAAGAATCTCCCGCGGGGTGCTGCAACAGGCCAAGGCGAAGGCGTCTTTGTGTGCTCGATATATTATAGCGGCGTGTCGGCGTGTCCTAGTTTTTCCACGTCCTTTGTCCACCACGCGTACGAGCATTGCGGAATTTATTCTTAAGTGACGTGTCTTTAGGGGGTCTCCACCCCTCGAGTGAAGAACAAATGACAAAAAACCTATGCGTGCGCGACCGCTGATTGGTTTACTATTTCTCTTGCGGTGTGCTCAACCATTTCTTTGTTTTCCCTGGCTTTGTCTACTTTATTCATTTATTATCTTATAGAGAAATATCTCTAATTTTGTTATCAGTGAGAAAGTATCAGTCCAAAATAGTCGACATGTAGATGTGTCTTGTATTTTTTAATTATAGTAGGTCATTCAAAGTATTAGTTTAAGAATGATTATATTTTAACATTCAACTGGTGCTTTTATAAAAAAAACTTAAATAACTTCGTTTAGAAATAAAAAGGCACTCGTGTTAACGTACCCTTATAACTGCACCATTTCGTGACTCTTCTATACGATACCCTGACCCATCAACTTACGAAGTACTATTTTAACAGCACCAAAATATGACACAACCATCAGAAATTAAAGAAAATGAAAAGTTTATTCATTTCATATCGCCTATACTTTTGAATGAAATATACTTTTGAATATAATTCACAAAAATAGTTCTCTCTCTCTCTTTCCCTCTCTCTTTTTCCCTCTCTTTCTCTGTCTCTCTCTTGTCTCTCTCTCTCTTTCTCTCTCACTACCCCTCTAATATCGAATCGACAAGTGCCATGGATGACTTAACAGCCTCCCCAAATGAGTTTCATCCCCCCTGTCGATCTCTCTCTCTCTCTCTCGCTCTCTCTCGCTTTCTCTTTCTCTTCTGCTCTTTTTCTCTCTCTCTCTTTCTCTTTTCATGCCCCTCAGGGTCCAAGCAAGCAGGCACGATTTTTCCCGTGACATTCCGACGCCAGTTCGAAGAGTTGATGTCGTCGTCGATTAAAACCCTGATCAATCGGATACTCACGCGTGCCTCTCCCTTTCTCCACGGCTCTTCGCTTTCGCGCGTTTTCTCCCTTTCTACGATTCTCATTGTAAATAAGCCATGAACGACCTACATCCATTTTATTTCCATATATTTTAGAATGATTGGCTTCATGTATTGTTAACTTGCATTCAATTACTTCTCTTGCTAATTAAATGTTTTAATTCATGGAATTTACACAATTCGATTGCAACAGCCATATATTATAAGGAAGATTACGATCGTGATTTAGGAGATGTAGATTTAAATAATAAACAATTTTGTATTTTTAGTTTTTTCTACATGTTTTTCTATGTATAATTCTTGTTCATTTTTTATAAATAAAAGTTATTTATTTATTTAAAGGCTGAAGTAAAAAAATAAAACTTAATTCTTATTCAAATATTAGTTTATAAAGTATAATAAAGCTTCGGTTATTGAAATAGAGAAGTAAAAAATTGCGCAATGCAGAAAAAAATAACATTGACAAACCACTATCTGATGAAATAAAAATGTTTACTATCCACTAATCCACGTTGCTGCCTGATTGTACATGATAATCATCTTTAGATTTTTTAATTCCTCGGAGATGCTTCCGGTAACGAACCTTCATCTGCGTCCGCACCGCTGTCTGCTCTGCCGCATTTCTCTCTCTCTCTCTCTCTCTCCACTTTTTCCCCTCATACACTCACCCACACACACACACGTATACCGACATACACACACACACATCCATACGCTTGGGCTCTGCGGTGATGCTCGCCAGACCACAGCCAAACCAACGTATTACACCAGCGTGTCGCGTCTCTTGCGCTTTTCGTCGAGCTACCTAAAAAATTTGCATCGCAAATGCGCTAATTCCCGCGGCAACGCGTCCAAAGCGTCTTGGGAAGGGAGAAATGAGGAAAAAGGCTGAGAGGGAAAGAGAGAGAGAGAGAAGGAGGAGAGATTGTGCGCGCATTCTTTCGCTCTGGCAGAGACAGGATTAATGAAAAGCCTTGGGAAATGGAAAAAATACAGACGCTGCTCGGGAAACAGAGAAAGAAGGAGTAAGAGACGACGTCCCCACCTTTTCTTGATACGCAAGTTGATAAGAGAGCACCAGTGCTGACGAAGAAGAGTGGTATGCACACAACGTATGTTTGCATTTTGTCTTGAGATGGTCGCATTTTTTAAAATATTTCCTTGGATATAACTTTTCTTTACATATAGTTGTATTTAAAGCATATTTACTGCGTAATTGCTATGTAATTTCAAGTTGAACAAATTTCACTTGAATGAGACACGAAAGAAGATAAATGAACCTTGATGAGATTTTGAACTCGCCTCGGTATTGTTATTTGCATAGCGTATATGCGTAATGTTTTACATAGAGAGCGAAAATTGTTTGCATTTTGCTTCATTCCATGTTTACTAAAAGAAAAATAAGAGAGCTTGAAGCGTTTATACGCGCTGGTCTGAAACTTCGTTTTTCTTTTTCAAAGCTGCGATTTCCAAAACGAGGACAAAAATTCAAATGAAATGCAAACGAGCTCGAGAAACTAAATATCTCGACTAAAATATTCTTATAAAACGACGAAGGAACGTTAATAAGGGATGAGATGAACAGGAGGGAGACAGTTGTGTCGTGAAAAATACTGCGGATGCTGAAAGCGAAGCTATATTTTTCGATCGAAGGTAGCTGCTTAAATTACGTGAGATCAATATTCTTATCGAATAAAATTGTGTTAACTCGTCAATTTTTATTGAAGGAAATTTTTCTTCTTCAACTAATTTACATCGTACCATTCACTCGAAATATTACATATAAATATATGCAACGAAATAATAACTACTCTCAGCATTCATCAATTATTCTTTATTTTTAATACTCATAATGACAAAAGAAACTTAATAATTTCTAACAAAACCAATTTCTTATCCCGAAAACCTCTTGAAATACATGTTTCAACTTTCCGGGAACTCTTCTCTCCCTCTCTCGCCTGAAATCGACAACTGCCCGGTAGGGAAGCAGCGGCAGCAGCAGACTTTCATCGCAACTTGCCTTACTAAGACGCGGCTCTCTTCCCTCTTCTCTGTAAACCGATATCCTCCGGATCCGACCCTCGTAGAGATTGCGAAAGAAACCACCCCTTTAAAAAAAGCGCTGGCTTAGCTTCTCGAGCTGAGGGAGCGCGAAAAGTAGAGGAAGAAGAAGAAGAAGAAGAAGCAGCGGCAACGACAAAGAGAACGAAGCCGCGAGTAAAAAGTACGCGACGCGGAAAGGGACGACGACGGTGGTGGCACTGGGGAGGAAAGAAAAAGGCGAAGTAGTAGTCGCCGGCGATGCAGAAACACGGGCCCGACAGTGAAACACAGTGCCCGTGAGCAAGGGCTGTTGTATTTGCGACAGAGAGAAAGAGAGAATAAGAGAGAGGCACTGGCGTTGCTGCCCTGTCACGCCGAGAATTAGTTCAGGATTAACCGGTAGGGCTTCGAGGTGATTATTGGAGCTTTGCCAGTTGGAAGACGATAAGACCGTGTTAATCAGTACGGTTCCTTATTCGCCTCTCCTTCCTTTCGCCCGCTCTCGACAGAGCTCCGAAGAAGCAAATAGCGCTAAACAAGGAGCCTTGACTCGAGAGATCGCGCAGTCCACTCTTCAAATCTGCTCGTGGTTTCTCTCGCGCTCTCTTTCACTTTCTTTCTCGAGCTTTTTTCCCGCGGAGCTTTCTCTGAGCGGGCAGAAGGGAAAGTGAGGCCGTGATGGCGGGTGGCAGGAGAGAGAGAGGTCGTAATGCTCTTAAGCCGCATGGGGGATGCTGCAAATCCCCTATGCGTTCTTCCTTTTTTTGGTAATTGACTTTAATGCTGTTTATGAAAATAGGATGTTATATGACATATATATAGGGTTTTGTACGTACGGTTTCTCATTTCAAAATAGTCGAAAATTCAAATTTAAAATAATGCTTAAAGCAGTAATGTTATATTAACTTTGGAAGCTATACGAAAATATACTTGATGTGTTCGAAGTTATTTCCAATTGAATGTAATTTCAGATAATTTAATAATATTAATTGCTTATATTTGGCGTAAACACTTTGAATATTTTTCGTAAGGGAATTATTTGTATATTGATACGTTGAATTTGGCAATTCAACGTTTATTTTTATGTTACATGTGATTATCTTGTTATATACGTTTCTGAGTTATATGGTATGGTCGAACTTTCAGGTTAAAACTTGACCAGAGTCAAGGAGCGCAAACGCGATTGATCAAAGGGTAAGTTCTTTGCTCGTTCGTATGCAACATTAAAGAAAACGTTAACGTCAACCTTTTTAGTAAACGAGATCGTGCTATTTTTTGGTTTGCACATACGCTACTCGACCAGAGAATTCAGGTTTGATGGCTTAACCTGCTTCAATGTAGCGATGTATAAATATAGCAATGAGGTAACAATGAAGGGGTTGCTGAGAGAAATTAAAATTTGTAAACGAATCAGTCGTCTGTATTTTTTTTTATATATCTCTCTTATTTCTTATTTTTCTTATTGTATTTATTTTCTAAAAATCGTTAAAATATTATTTTAAAATTCATAAAACATTAATCGTTAACACAGCAAAAAGGATGAACCAAGTTGTAGAAAATCCGTACGGTACGAGATAATGATTATAATGTATAATATAGTAAAACTTAAAATGTAGCAACTATCACAAACTCTGCGAATTCGAAGAAAAACTTCACAAAATTTTGCAAGAAAGAACAATTTTACAAGAGATGATAGAAAAAAATGGACACAATGCTAAAGTTATAGTACTTACATAAACAAGATATAATTGTGTTTTCAAAAATTATAAAACTTTGAATATTTAAAAAACCTATATCGGATCTTGTATAATAGCGGTAGGCTAATGATTTTCTTGTTCAAATCAATGATAAGTGCAAGGATTTCAATAACTAATGAAAACCGAGGAGAATTCAATCTTTAATACTTTACAAGAAGCTTTACTATAGACTACTATATAACCTTTACTAAGTTTTTAACTCACAAGTAACAAGATGTATCCATTACTAAAAATGCTAGGTTTATCACTGGCTGATAATTTACTGCTTAAAATCTAATACAGTTATCTTAAACTTCATGTTATTGAAGTGCTTAAATAAATTCGTTCCAATTAACGAAGACATGTTTTAATTTATAAAAACCAACCCCATGATACAATATCTGATCAAACCAATGTAGGGTGAATACCCATTTATTCTTATTTACTTTTGTATGGCTATTATCAAAAGAAGTTAAAGCTGTATGAACCCTTACCGAAACTTTGCGAGTGTAGCATCAGACGCTTTGCTAGAACCCCTTGCAATGGTTATACTCAAGCAAGGGTCAACTCTACTGATCTTACATTTAGGCGGTTATCACATCTAAAATATTTGTAAAGTATTTAAAAAACTATGACTCACCATATATAAACCAATAACAGAAGCTGTAACAATATATACAGAGCTTAAATAGTATTACATTTTCACCATAATATTTTCTTCTCCTATTGGATTCTCAAATAACCACATCGTTTCCTTTTCCAATAACGCCAAAAATATTAATCTCCTGAGAATTCATCATTCAAAAATGAATAAGCGATCGCCGGAATGAAATGGTCAAATCGAGTATCAAAAATGACGAAGAGGTTTCAAAGGGAGAGAGCGAAAAAGCCTGCAAATTTCTTTTATTTCCTTCTCTAGATGCGCATCAGTGAAACACTGTGCTAATAATAGTTGTCTTCCGGTTATCGTTGTCGCCAAGAAGGGGCCAGATATGGTGGTGAAACTTCGTACCATGTAATGACGGATGACGCTATCGAGAGGCGCTATAGTCCACAAGAGAGCAATTTCCCTTATATTGAAAAGAGAAGTGGTTGGGAAATATAATAAAAGAAAAAATAGTTATAATTTTAGTGAAATTTTTAAAAAGTATATTTTATTAATTCTCTTAAAAAAAATTACATGATTTGAAAATTATTTCTTAATTATCTAATGTTCGAAAAATGCATATAGATAAAAGATAAGAAGAATCAGTATAAATTTTCATAATTTCTGAAAATTTACTTGTATAGTTTAAAATACTTTGAATCCAAAAATTTAAGTTGTTTTCCAATCTTGATAATATATTTTTGTTATTTCATTTTTTGCAAGTTTGTGCATGACTTAAAATGCAGTTGCAGCAACATTGAGATGGAAACAACTTTTTGAGCAAAAGACCTCTTCTTTAAACTTTTAACTCATACGGTAATTCGAAAGCCATGCTCTCCTTTTGTCAGTTCTTACCAAACCAAATTAAATCAGCATTGCGATATTATAAATAAATAAAATAATTTTTCACTATTATCACACATTAATTCTCCAAATACATATTTCTATGTTAACATGGTAAACCCAAACATTGAATTTTCATCCCCACGAACGCTCACAAATCATGCTACTTGAACGGGAACTCGTAGCTTGCAAAGGTTTCGCGTACTTATGAGAGCGCAAATGGGTAATGAAGTCCCCGTGGTGTCTCGACAGCGGCGACGAAACTGAGCCTTGCTCAACCCCCAGTAGACAGCATACACTCGACATTAATCCGGAGCGATGGCAATTTTTTTTTCCTCGTCGAGCCTGATCGCGCGGGAGCTCGAATTGGTCGTAGCCGTCGTCGTCGTCGTTGTCGTCGTACTAGCAAGCCATGGTACATGGCGCACGTGACTCGCATCGTAACATTTTCACTCTCCTTTCTCTCTCTCTCTCTCTCTCTTTCTCTTTTTCTCTCTCTCTCTCTCTTTCTCTTTTTCTCTCTCTCACTCTATCTCTCTCTCTCTCTCTCTCTCCATTGTATTTGCCGAGCGCAGATGTGGCCGGGCGCGAATCGATGGATCCGTATTCGCAAAGCCGTACTTTCGTTTACCGGGAAAACTCGTAAGAGCGCGAACCACATGTTAGGTCTTCGTATACGGTTAAGAGCGGATGTGTGTGTATATGTGGATAATAGCTTAGCGGGCGCACAAATATGACGCTAATAACCGAATAAACAGATACGAGTTGAGCGAGCTTGACGGAGAAAGCACTTTGTACCAAATGGCTTTGAAGGGGATAAAATGATTAGCATTAGACCAGTAGAATGTGTACGTTGCTGTACGGAAGCTGTTTGATCAAACAACAATTTACTTTGTCCACTTCACGTGTGCACCAGTTGTGCGAATTGTTTATGGAGAGTTTTCTTACTTTCAGTAATTGAATCAAGAAAGGTATTATCATAGGCCGACTTTATTTCGGATATACTTTAACGACGTGCAAATATTTTTCGTTGGGAGAAATAATGTGGATGGGAAAGAGATAGAGAGCTCTGTGATGTAAGGAATGGCTTTCTATGACGTTAATAAATGACTTATAAATCCTTGTATGTTGTGGTATTGGATTATTATCTTATTAAATCTAATATATTACAGGATTTGCGTTTTTATAGATTTTGAATGTCTGTAAAAGGTGAAAAAGAAAAAACTTTTCATTAGAATCAATTTCTGCTAATCTTTTTTGCTAATAGAGTATACTTGATTAATTAATCACATAAATCGAATTAAATTCTTTACAGATTTTTTACATTACTTTCTTTCAATTTATAATGGTAAAAATTAAATAATTCTGATACCTATAAGTTGAAGAAGCATTAAAGTGATTGAAATAAATATATATAGTGTTGACATCGTCTAGCAACTTTTCGAAATTAAAGTACTACACGTCTTTCACATTTGACAATGATTTTAAAAGGGTATATAAAATATTTTTTAAAATATTATATTGAACAAAAAATAAAACGTTTTCCCGTGATTTAAAAATAATCTACATTCTTGGAAATCTGCAGAAACAACGTAAGTAGTTATAATGGTGTACGTGTTATTATATAAAGTACATTAAAAATGTTTTCTTTGGCAAGAGCATATATACAGGAAGAATAGGATGATATAGTCATTGAGAAATACCGACGAACGAAAAAATTCCAATCACGTTACGACATTACTGAACCACCCTTCTCAAAAGCTTTCTCTCTTCCTCTCTGGAAACATCGAAAAATATCGTTTCTACTCCCTCGCTTGCCCTCGCGAGATACAAAATCGAGCTTCGCTAACACTCAGCACGAAGAGCAGCACGACGGACCCCACGCACGCGCCCCCGCGCCATCGATTCCGGCCGCGTCGTAAATTGCATTTCTGCCTTTAAAACCGTTCCTCTTCTCACGCACATACATATATACATACTTGCTCTCACGTATACACCGAGGAGGGTAAAAAGCGGTCCGTGCCCGTCCTTTGCAAGAATCCAGCGAGAGAAAACCCAACCAGAAGAGAGAGAGAGGGAGAGACAATTTAATTCTGACGGCAATAACTAACCACCCTTCGCGTCTTGACGTTCTCGCGAATGGCTATCGAACGGGCTTGCGCTTCAGAAGGGAATTTCGTCGTTGTAAGCGCCTATCTTGGGCTCAACAGGGGCACGACCGAATAAACCGGCATAAATTGCGTATTAAAGCGGTGGTGCAGGTGTATTATTTGCGATATTCATATTTCCGCCATAATATTTTTCGCTCGCCCTGGCTAGGCTTAAAGCTGAAGGAAATTAAATTGAGAGGGATGGACGGATAGATGTTTATCGTGGGCTTCTATAATAATCTCTTGCAAGTTACGTTGGAATTATATTATGAATCATACTTTAAAATAGTATTGAAGTTATACTTATTACAAATATAACAGTCAAACAATTTAAATTATTTGTATTACGATGAATTTACTGATTGTTACGTTGGATATTTATATGAGTTGAAAGTAAATAATAAAAAACACTATCTTAGACATACATTTTCATTTCGGGTCTATTATACAAATACTTGAAATCATATCAAACGCTATAATATGTACCGCACAGTAGCCCATAAAAGCGTGTCCGAAACGCGTGACCGATCGGAAGGCTCGTCCCACGCGGATAAACACCCGTATATGTTTCTCTCGCGCTCTAGTCACGTGCTATGTCCTGGCCAACATCAGTAGCATCGTGGCATCAGGGCGTACTTCCCTCGCAATCTATTGATTGTCCCAGTGCTAAAACTGTCGACGGGAGTGCGCCTCGTCGCAGAAAATACGACCGATTTTGCCCCAACGGCTCATCGGCCTGCGTCTCTCTCTCTCTTTCTCTATTTCTATCCATTCCATTTCGTCAAGGTTACATAGCAGCCACCGTCGTTTTTTTTCTCCTAGGTCCCCTCCTTGACCGGGGATCGTCGTCTCCGGTCCATCTTAACCGAGCCGCGAAATTAAAGCAAGGAGAAAACTCGAACCGTGCGTTCGATAAAGGAGCCGCATCGAACGCTCGCACTGTCAACCTCCCCTTGCGTAAATTTATCTCCACCTCCTTCTACTTGACCTCCGTATAATATAAGAGATTCAAGCTCGCATCCTCCTCTGCTCTTTTTCTCTTTATTTTTCGCTCTTTCCTTTTCCCCTCATCCTCGTATATATATACAGTATATATGTGTAAGTGTACGCGCACAAGCAGTCTTCCTTTTCGATGGCGAAGACGAGAGAAGCGGTTTTTCGCTTCCGGAAAAAGCGGACGAGCGAGCAAATACCGGTAAGTCGATTTTATTCTTGGATGCAGTCGACGGAAACTCGATATGTTTACCGAGGATTACAGTCAGCGCCAAACCGGAAAGGAGCAGCAGCGCTCGTACATGCGCGCGTGCGCTTTCAGTTTTTCGACGACGCTCTTCACCTTGCTTCTGCAACTACTACTACTACTACTACTACTACTACTACTTGTCTGCAGTCTAGTCTCTTCTCGTTATTTTTCGTTTTCCGGTTCCGTGCCTGCAAAAGACGCACCGAGGAGATAGCGACTTTGCGCGATCGTGTCATTGATTTTTGTCTTTGAAGATGGGAAGCTCGTTTGGTAGCGGGCTTGCAGAGGCGAAGCTATCTGGCGACTGAAAGCTGAACGCTTCGATTCGAGGGAAAATTCTTTCTAAATTAAAAGACCGTCTTTATTGGGATTATTTTGTATGGCTTTTAAGGATAAAATCTTTTATATAGATTTACTCGTTTAGTAGCTTTAATATAAGAATTAAGAAGTAAACAAACTTTAGTATTGTATACTATAAACTTTTTAAAAATTACTTCTTATGTCGAATTAACAATGTCTATCTAATTGAAAACTATATAGATACTATTTTATAATTAATATATAAAGCAACAAAGTTTATATGTTTTAAAATATTGTATTAAATTCTAATATTACATATATGTGTAATATCATTTACGAAAAGAGATTGTTTTTCGCAATTTACAACTGAGCTGGTTTCGAGTTCAGATGCAGTCCAGAATCCCAGGAACCGTAATGGAAATACGATAGCATCATATCATGATCCTTCCGACGAGTAAAATTTTTTTGCCCTTTTTTTTAATTCGCTCAGCTCACATTCTCTCGGTAGAGTGTCTGCTCTGTCTATTGTTTCCTCGTGCTCGCGTGGCTGCAAACGCTTTTAGTACAGAGGTTTGCTAGATGGTTTACGTTTTGCGCTTCAGACTATTTCAAGTGCTACAGAAATTGAAAGATTACTCATTTAGATTATTAAAGATTTGTATTAATTTAATGGATTTCTAATTCGACGAATCTTAATTAGAACAAAGATTTGAAATGAATAATTGGAAGTAATCAATTAAATTGAATAATTATAATAACAACGTATTCTTATCTTTTCCGTGTCATAATATTAATCTTAAAAGTATTGAAAATGTACTACCTTCAACTACATAAAATTGTACAAGTATAATAATTTGTACTTCATAACCAAATCGTACAATAGAGTATTTGAAAAGTATATAGCGTTAACCAATATGAACTCTTCTTTTAACGAGAACCAACAACCCCCAGAACAACGTCACTCAGATTCCCGTATAATTCCTCCCAAAGAAATGCTGCAGCTTCGCGTTTAATCGGCTGGCAGCGCAAACGGATGAATCAAACGGGACAGTGAGACCAGAGGGAAGAGCTTACAACACCAGTTCTCTATACACACGTGCACACAGCACCATATATATACACCGTGGTACATACGCAACGAGCGCGAAACCGGGGCGAGAGTCATTAGGACGGCATTGGCGGTGTATCGCGTTTCCGCGCTAGAGGTGTACACCTATACATACGCCTGCATTTGTATGCACGGGTATATACAGACGCGTTGCACAGTCGAGCGAACTGAAACAAAACACTGATTAAGCCCTCGACACTCGTGATTGACATTTCTGGCGTGGACATCTGCCAGAGAATATTGTTGCCGATACCCGCGTATAGATGCAAGAACACAACCACACGTATACAACAGAGAGCCCGTATATTACCCTCTATACGGATATGCATATATAGATGCGCTATACACAGAGACGCCATATGCGAATACACATGTGTATGTGTGCATATATACACACATCACGCACCCGATCTGCCTGTTTATATATATATAGACAAGAGAGCAAGGTGGCATTGCAGCATTGTGTACACTGCCGGGTTATTAATTAAAAAGACCTCTGGTAATTTTCGCCAGAGAGGGGGGGGGGGAGAAAGAACGAGTGACGGTTTTTTGTGCTTTCCCTCGTCGCTGTATGCGCCGGCCTTTTTTTTCGCCTCGATGCAGGCTCATTCGGGGTGACGACGGATGTGAGCAGGCGCAGTTGAGTTAATGAATTATCGATGAATACGGGACGCGGAACAAAAACGCCGCGGCGACGGCGGCCGTTCAATTATCGCGAGGTGTTTGCCTCCACATCCACATATAGTGCCAACAGCTTGGTGCATTGAGGGGAGAGAAGTTGAGGGTTGCCACGCTGTGTATATGCTTTATGAGTTTGTAATTATATACGTTCGCTCTTGGTCTTTAATTTTAATTGCTTTTTGCTTTGCAGATGTTGCGAATGCACACAATGTCATTGAGGTCGAATGAGGTCTATATTTTTGTGCTTTCGATGAACAACAATATTATCTTTTAGAACAATAATTATCATGTGACCACTGCTTGTAATAGTGATTAAAATAAAAATCAAAGAAAATTGTATAAGAAAATGCAATTAAATAATAAAAAACAGTTATTTAATCATTATTTTAATTAGTCTTTTTACCGAGCACTAAGATCAACTATAACGATTTCTAATGAATTCGACTTGTGAGGTAATTAACAACTAACTGATGGCATCCTTACAAAATTTTAATTATCCAGGGTAAGCATGCAATCCTTTCGTCGATCTCTGTGTATACTAATTAGCTCTGTTATTCCCCATTCACTCAAGACCTTCAATGTTTCATTTGCGCCTCTCTGTTTGTTCCCAATGGCTCCTTACTTCACGTTTTTCTTTACAAGCTTTTTCGTATCTCCATATCTATGTTCTGGTTTCCTTTATTTTTTTTTCTCGATTTTTTAAATTCTTTCAATTGTCGTCGTCTTCGGGTCAGTTTCTCACAATTGATGTTTTTTCCATCTTTATCTTGAAATTAGAATTACAGAATCTCTTAGTAAATTAAAAAATCTTGTACATATAATGATATAGCGTTCTTTCTAATTCTTACTACGAATCGTTATTTTTCTTCATTATACTACTAAAAATTCAAAACACATGTGCATAAACTACTGATAGCGCCGTACTTTAAATTGATTGTTTTTCATTTTTTACCTCTTATTCGTAGTAACGACAGAACGAATCGTACATAAAGTGAATCTGGATTTTTCCTCTATACTCGCATAACTTTCCTCCATTTTTCACTTGCTGTTCTTTCACAAATCTCGCATAGCAACGTCCAACGCAGAGGAAAAAAAATGACAGTACTTCCAGCGCTCCTCTCGCGAATTCTCGTTCCCATTCAATTCCTACATCTTTCTTTAAAATTCTCCCTCTTTCTCTCTTTCCCCTCTAGAAAACATCTCCACTTCTTCACGACATACACACATACACAGCAGCCTATCTGCGCGCTTGCAGCAACCCGCGCCCCCCTTGCGTAAGCCTCTCTTTCCGACTGCTTCTTACCGCGGCGAGAGAAGTACATAATCCTGGAGGCCTAATAACATATTCCTCTGGGGAAGAAGCGCAGAGGCAGAGTGAGAGAGAGAGGTGGAGGGTTAGCGGGAGAGTAAGAGCAAAAGAGGGAGTGAGAGAGCCGCAGCAGGTAAGAGCGAAGCGTGCGAGCGCTCTACTCGTCACCCTCTTCGCGGAACGCGCGCGCGCACACACATACACCCTCTTTGCCTTCGTCTTCTTGGCCTACCGATCCAATTCCAAGCCCCAGAAGGGGGCGACGCGAGTGGAGGGATATATAGTACTGCTGCTTCTGCTATGGTCGTAAGGGATTCGCTGGGACGCCCGCGTGTATGAGAGAGTCTGTAACGTGGGTCGACGGGAGTTTTCGATTTTCACGACAAGGCAATTTTCCTTAATAACGACAGTAAAGTGTCTGTTTATTTGTACATTTATTAGAAACTTTAAAAGTACAGGTGGCTGCAAAGATTTTGTCTTGTCGCTGGAAAAATCATGGTTTCGCAATAGTTTGGATAAACGTTTGTCTGGTCGACTTTAGTATTGGACGATAAATTTTTAATGGTTTTGTTTTTAAATTAAAAGATATTTGAGCGAAAATTGGCGTTTGCATTTTTACTTCCTGAGATATTTTAGGTTGAAAACCAGCAATATTTCTTCAAAATATTATCTAAACGATAATAATTTTCTGAAATAGAGTCCCTAGTATTTTTTTATACTAAACAAAGTGATTTAAAATGAAGAAAAAAGTTTAGTATGTCATTTATAGAATATCCCGTGAAACCGTAAAAGAAACTAAATTTCTTCTGGGCTTCGTGTAGGTCAAATTGACCTCACTTATAAGCTATAACTTTTTGCGTGAGGTAATTACTTATGAATTTTAAAAAAAAATTCCCCATTTAAAATTGATATGTTTGAATTTTGTATACTATTTAAATCTATGCTAAATCATACATCATACATATTAATTAAAAACTTAATTTGTAAAAAGTATATATCTATATTGTCCTATATTTGAAAGTAGTACCTATCTTGTACGTAAGAACATGTAATATAACTTTACTTGTAACTAATAATCTTGAAAGGCAAAAATATGCTAAAAGGATCAGCTAATATATTAAAATAAAATCTAAAAATATTATCACTTTCTTTTCGATTATACTATAAAGAATCATCCCTTTCAAGCTCAAAAAGGGTCTACCATGAATTATCATCCTCTCCAAATTTAAGAATCTAAAAATATTAGCAAAGCAAGTATGAGACGTTATTGCAAGACGGGCGAAGATTTGCGATGGAAAATAAAAAAATCCCGCGGGACTCGCGCCTGGCTGAAAATGTAAATTCTCATATATACGAGTACAACAGCGTGTGCGTCTTCGTGTAATGTCGCGTAGGAGTCGCCGCTGTTACACAGGCGGAGGGTTGCGCCAAGCAAGGCGATATTAAATGATATATTATTAAAATCAACCCTCCTCTCCACTTATGTTGCTCCGTATAACCTTGTGTGCGTTTGCAAAACACGCGTCTGCATTATGTCAGTGTACCTTTAGTTTTAATAAAACAAGAAAGTTTGTGATAATAATGGAAATTTTTTAAAATTTACCATAAATTATATTTTAAAAACTTAGAGGACGATATTTGTATATTTTTAACAAAACGAGAGATAATCTAATATAATAACAAATTTGTCGAAAAAAATGTATTTTCTACAAAAATTCAATTATTTAAATAGATATCATAACGTTAGGGAAAAAAATGACTTTTCAATATAAACATGTTTTATTTATTATTTAACTTTCAAAGTTTCACGATGTTTCTAAAAGAATTTGAGGATGAGACACTGATGTCAAAATTAGAAAATAATGAAAGCTTTCAACACTCTTTAAGATGCACGAAATAGGCACATCTCAGGAATTGCACACTTAATTTATGGAAAAACGACTGAAATAAAATCAAGTATAATTCTTAAAAATATTGAGTCCCCAAGTCATATACAAATATTGGCCTGTACCAATGCATATGTAGTACATTACGCAGTGTTGAGTTACAAGCTCTAAATGAAAGATTTGTCTAAAAACTCGACAAACTGTTCACAAATTCGAACTATACTCAATTTAAATACTCGATCCAACGACAACTCAAATCAAATCAAAGTGATTACCCGGTAGCCGGAACTACCTAAACTTCAATAAGTTGAAAGTGTTTGAATAGTTCCAACACTAATTGGATAGTTTCGAATTATTGAGCAGTACCTATATAATACATATTTTTGGAAATAAATACAATTTGGAAAATATTAGCTGCTATAATCAGAAGCGATAGTTTGTTTGTGACAGTTTGTATTGCCTATGGCATGCATTTAAAGTATAGACGAAATTTTAGAAGATAATAAAATGTCTTCGAAATATAAATGCTTTACATAAAATAATTTGTTAATAATGAAATGTGTTTCACAATGTTTATTTAATAAATTTATAATTTAAAAATGATTTCATTTATCTATAGTAGATACTTTTATATAATCTTGAGTATTGCTATCAAACTAGGGTTAATTAAGGCAGTTTTTTTTATACTCGCCAAGCAAAGCGCTTCCATGCCCTTGGATGTAAGGCATTCACTTTTAAGTAATAAATATATTTTATATATAATTTGCATGATGTGCATAATGCACTCGTTAATATGAAGCTTCATTACATTATTTAATCCATTATATCTAGTAAATTTGAATTAAAAAATTTATTTTCTGAAAATAAAATTAGTTGTACGTAATGATATGTTGCGGAAACAGTTAAACATTATGTTTTGATGACTCAATTTACTTTATTTCACATTTAATAATTTCTGGTAAACGTCAAGTATACGTTACGTCACTTGCATATCCAAATAATCCGGAATCAGCGAAGTGATAATAAGTATAGATCACGATGCAGTAACGTATCTCGTGCCACGTTGGTACAGTCTGAGAGTGTCGGATAAAGCTGTGGAATCTAAGCTCCGTTTATCACACTTTTTTACACAACCTAATTAATTCTGATTTTTTGCTATTGTTATTCTTTTTATATATAAGATAAAATGATAAATCAAAAAATTAAATTATAACAGACACACTCAACGGTTAATCTTGAATTACTAGTTTGACGATTCTTTGCATTAAAAATTGCGGATTAATGAGCCCACAATAAAATAACTCGCAGCTGATTAATTTCTTTTTTTTTATTTAAGTAACAGTGCTGCAATTTAAGAAATCCAACTTGCTTCAAATTAGTCATCGCTTGTTATCTTGGCCACGGGTGGACTTATAAATTAAATTTCGGAGAAAGATAAAAAAAAAAGAGAGAACGAGAAGGAAGAGAAGCGCGCGCACAACAGGCCGTCCCATAAAAAATTGCCCTTATAAAAATGCCGTTGAGGATTTTGAAGCGCAATAAAATACGTCCGACAAACGTTGAATAATACGCAGGTAGGAAGCTTATTATCATATAAAGTACCTCATTTGAAATGCTCAAATTACCCAATTCACGCGCGTTAATGCGCTCGCGCGGCTGTATATGTATATAAGAAGGCGCGGGGCTCGCACACGCGCGTCTCTGTCCCAAGAAAATTCGAATCATCGTTCTCTCTGTCTCTCTCTCTCGTACTGGCAATTCCCTTCGCAGAAAAATCGCGTCAAAATTGCAGAGGCGCCTCGGCGCCTGGCGATTTATTCCGCTCCCGAGTCGCCCGATTAACATTCCTCCTCTCTTTCTCTCATTCTCCTGCTCGAAGAAGAAGACTATATACGTGTGCGCGTGTACACTTGACATCCGTTAATTTGGCGGCTCGTTTCCCACCCCTCGTTAGGTCCCCTCGCGTCTTGTACGTGGAAAATCCGCAAAGAGATGGAGAAAAGCTCGCGGCTGAGGGAGAGAGAGAGAGAGAAATGAGAAGAGAAGGACTCGCCTCTTCTCTCTTGTATTATGCATACTGCGAATATTGACACACTTATATTCGCCGTGGTAGCAGCCGCGCTCGCGTCGCTCTCTCCTCTCCTTTCCTTTTTTTGCGCGCGCGCGAAATTACAAAAGACCCGCTGCTGCCACTGCATTCTTTTTCTTTTGCGCTTTCAGCCGTGTGCGCGGCTGCTCCCCCTCTAAACGTATTTCCCCGGAGAATACTCGCGCACACTCCCTCGCACCATGACAGGATGAGGAGAGGAGTAAGAGTGAGGCTTTGGGTTTGGGTACATATACGCAAGATTAAAGACCGCTCTTAAGGCCTTCTATTCGTGCGTTTCACATTTGTCTCTCGCTTCTGGTGGTGTAGTACATATATATATGTGAATCCTCGTGTGTCCACAGGTGTGCGTGTGGTATGCCTGACGTGAGTATATGTGTATGTGTTCCGACCTTGTACTTATTCTCGCAGGTAGAATTTCGTCAAATATCTAAATTGTGGCTATTTGTCTTTTTCTTTTCTCATTCTGCTGCTAGTAATGTCCCTCTATTCAAGATCTTTGTAAAAAAATTTGCTATTCTATTCAAAAGAAATATATTTAGAAAAATTATTAAAAGATATATTGGAAGTATTTTCTAGTATTACTGCCGTAGTGTATCCTTTTATATTTAGAATGGTTAAAATAATATAAAATTTTAACAATGCTGTATGATAATATATCACATTACTAATGCACTTATATTAAATTTAAATTAACCAATTGCCACTCAAGGCTTAGAAAAATTTTATTTTCATGTTGTTGTTTTAGATCCGAAAGTTTAATGGATAAAAAGCAATTCTCCCCCAATGCAAACTATAAAAACAATTCCAGAAACTATTCAATCAAATCCCATCTGCGTTCAAAGCAAGAAATCCACGCCAACACGTGTACGGGCGCGTTTTTGTCTGACGGTACACGCGCATGCAAAAAAAAGGAGCGCTCACAAAAGCACAGCAACGGCAACGGCATGAGCGGCAGCCCTTTTTTTAACTCCGTTAACAACCTGTCGATTAGACGCGTACGTGCGGATCGACAGAACACGTCGGGTATAAATTGATTAACGAGAGCTCGATGTTCTACCCCCTTCCCTCCCTCCACATCCAACGTATAAAAGGTACACCGTGTGTGCACACTCGCAATGTGCTGCGCCTCTTTTCTCTCTTTCTCTCCCTCCATACACATATATATATCCCTTCTGTTTTTTGCACTATATATATACCGACTATACGGCATCGGTAGAATCACTACGAGAGTTCCGAACTTTTTTTCCTCCATTGTATGCGCGAATTACACGATCCATGCGCGAGGGTGTACGGACGAAAAATGGAAAAAAAATAAATAAATAAAAGAAGAAGCAGAAAAAGTGTAGTACGGGCGTGCGGAAAGGAAACCAGCAGAAGCAACGCGAGAGAGAGAGAGAGAGAGAGATAGCCGTCTGTGTGTACGTGTGGTACGATGTGCATGTGTATTGGTGCATTTCATTTTGTTTTCCGGCACACTTGTCCCGTCCATCTCGCTAATGGAATTGGGAAACTGGCCGCGCACCGACGAATTGAGTATATATATATACACATACACATGGACGTACGAATCGCGCAGACGCGCGCCAGATACATGTGAAAAAAGATCCCGGGGAGAGAGAGAGAGAAAGCGAATACAAAAGAAAAAGAAAAAATCGAGAGCCGATGGGGCGCGTACTGCTCGCCCTCGTCACCGGGAGAGATAGAAAAAAAGAGCGAGCGAGAGAGAAAGAGAGAAAGAGAGCTCGACGGGCTTCGATTTATATTTATTAGCGATTCGTTAACCCTCGTGTTTGCCGATCTCGATTGGAGAGATGAGTCTGATTCCGCGCGTATTCGGGGTGCGCGCGCTCTCTTTCTCTCTCCCTTTTATTCGGGGTGTAATTTTTTACGGACGTTCGGTAAAGTGAAAGAATTGAATTAAACGGTAATTCGTTTAAGAATAATTGTTTGCTAAAATATACATTGAAACATTACGCGTGCAAAATATAAGAATATATTTTTCCTATGTCGTATGCGTTATGGGCATTTTTTCAAAATTTCACTCATTAACAAATTTTTCAAAGATTTCACCACAAATAATCAAAATTATTTCTACGATTCAAAATCAAATTTTTGTCTTCTAATCATTCTACTACGCACAAATCATATATTACCGATAATTATATAGAAAAAAACATTTATTGCGAAAAAAAAGTTACCCAAAGAAACGAGCATCACGTACAATAAAAAGTGTACCATTACCCGATGAGATCAACAGATGCATCTTGCATTTCTAGGCCATTTCACAGTTCCCAATCGTACCCATCGATCTGTATAATACTCAATGCATACCAATTGCTCGTATCCGCGTAGGCGCTGTAATTCATTTGCAAATAACTCACGAAATTAACTGTCGTGTACGTTCCATCCTCTCTTTCTCTTCTTTTTCCCCCCATACTGCCAGCACATCGACAGATCAAAAAACATTGCTCGCAATCTCTATAGCCTCGAAAAAAGGAAAATAGGGTGGATTACCGAAGCCAGTGCAGCACGTAACAAGTAGCCAGCATCCCCATAGTACTTAATTTTTTTTTTGCTAGACTCCTCCATTCCAAGCATCATTGCTCGCGCTAATGCAGAGCCAACAAACGCGCACGGATGAGTCGATTGCACGCCACATGCTCAGCCCGCGGGGAAAAAGGATTTATCGGTTGCGCTAAATCATATTCTCCGAATAAAAGTATTATATCCGGGGATGGAAGCACCGTCACATTCGTACGCAATCTGACGTGAAGCGAATCGGGCTAAGCCTTTGGTGCTAAGTAAGTATCTGACATTTTTCAGACTCGAGTGCTCGTGTTTGTAGGTATATACAGTGTATACAGCCCGGTGCGTCAACTGAGAGGTCGTGTGTATATGCTCACAACTCAACGTGTTGAACATATTGGAGGTACGGGCGAAGAAGGGGAGGAGGAGCGGCAACAGGCCGTTATACAATATATGATGTCGGAAAACGCAAAAGATGCGGGCTTGCTGTGAGTTTTTCGAGAGCTACGTACGTAGAAGGGCTGCACGTTATGTGGGGGGAAAAACAAGGTGGCACGGGTTAGGCTCACATAATGCGACCCTCGATGGGTCATTTAGAAATAATAATTGCGCCCGTCGCTATAAATTCACTCGTTCGCGTATAGTGACATTATGCGAGTTTTTCCTTTGAACTCGAAAAAGATGATTTATCGCGGGTGATTCCGGTGAGATATCGATGGCGATAAAAATCGAAAATTTTTTTTCGCGCTGTACACACGCGCGCGCGTGCGCAAGTGTACCCCGGCGCTATGGGGTGTTATGGCAATACTAATTTTCAAAATGCCCTGGGAGTGGTAGTGATGTTGAGAAATCGCGCGTGGCGAATCGATTTGACGTCGAATTTGTAACTTTTGACGGAAAGACATCGAATGACACGAAAAGGATTTTTACAGATAGCACAAAAAAGAAATAAATGAATGATGTTGGTTATTAGTCACTTTTTGATGCCAAATGTACCTTAAACAATTTTTCTTTATTTGTTAAAAGCCTTAGTTTGAATTACATCCTCGAAAAATCCTATTCTAAAAATTTATTTACATAATATACCAATTTTTCAACATATATTTACAAGAATTTAGATAAACAAACAACTAATGATATGACTTGGAAAAGATAAAGGAATACCATCAGTAAATAAGTGATAAATTACTCGTCGCAAAGTCGCAACATCTATTTCAAGAATAGCCTCCTCCACGGCTATCATCTTAATAAACTTATAAATTATTCAATCGGTAAGCGATGCTGAACAACTGCGCTACGCCGGACAACACTTCCCTTTAATTAACAACGGAGCGTCATCGATTGGTATATATATACAGTTTCCCTCATGTTCACCCCTACACACGCGCGCGCGACGAAACAGTGACACTATAGCATCGTTCCAAGAGGCAGTAAATACACTAAAGACGTTTCTAAATATTTAATGGTAACGATGGGGTCGTTCGCCCAGAGGCCGGTAAAAGGAGGCTTCACTCTTCTGTCCCATCGTGTCCTTTCGCCCCTAGGGACAACGTACACGCGTGTGTACTGGACCTTTCTAGAAAGCATTTCTTTTGATGCCTGTGGGCATCTGTATCTCTTTGGGTTTTGCTTTTTAGAGTCCCTCACAAATAAACAGCGGAAATCTGTGGATGGCAAGATGATTAATTAAAAATTCTTACGTGACTTTCATCTATATAGGATAGATGTCTCGGTTTGTGTGCTATGAACTAAGTTTCTTTATTTGAAACTTATAATTAATTTTATATTGCTTTAAAAATGCATTTATAATTTTTTTTCATGTGGTTAAGGCTTTCTTAAAATCTTTTTACAGAAAAACTAGTTATTATTTATATCACTTAATTTATTTTTAATTTTCATTTGAATAAAAACACACAAACCGGGACATCTACCCTACTTGAACTGAACAGTTATTGCGTAGATGAACAAATAGATTGAATAAAAATACAAAACGTATTAGATGAAATCTATTTTATCTACCCCCACTCCCCAGCCGCAAATGCACTTTGACGGAATACCTGGTTATAATACTGCTACAGTCAGCAGAATTAGTGCAGAACGGGGGCTTGTAATTAGGTACTGCAAAACCACTACATAGTTTTCGGTCTCCATTTCCTACTGCAGCTGTATAATTATTGAGCTGCTTCATTATTACTTCTTATTTTATCGCTACATAATAGACGATATGCATTGTTGTTTCATTCAATATTTAAATATGAAAAAAACTAAAAATTACATGCAATAAAATAAACTTAACGGAAAAATTAATTTTTATTATCAATAATATATACATATGTATTTAAAACTTAAAACATGTCATATACCTTATAAAACTAGTTGAATTAAAATACATTTCAAGCATTAACAAACCGTGCTCTTCTATTACGAAATTCCCCAGAGGTATTTGCGCTGCCCTCGTAAAATCCTGTAAAAAAAAGTAACGTCTCTGTCACTCTCGGTGTCTTTTACAACGCTCCTTTTTGTCTCTCCCACAGACACACAAAGTACACCCTCGTCTAGCTTTGTCGGTGGGGAAATGACGTTCAATTTGATGGTGTCAGTTCTCTTACGTCTTTTATCCTAACGATACTTATCGACGCTGACCAAAAGAAAAAGAAAGAAAGCCCAACTACGTTTACAATCATGACGTCGTTTCCGTGACTCGCCTATATATATACACAACAGTCCATTTCAATCCACGCGCGCGCGCGACGGGAAATCGCCCCAGGCTGTTTTCCATCAAATTGCGACATAAACTTCAATTCGCCATGGTTTCCTTTTTTGCGCGTGCGCGCGTCCGTCCCCGCACGCGTATTATTACTATTATGATCATCGGAGCTGTACCGCGCACGTGCAGCATCGGCTCGCCGGGGAATATTATACGCTCCCGTTGCTAAACCTATACATATATACACGTATGTACGTGAATTTGTGTGTATATATATGTGTGTATGTGATTGGGTACGGGGACAGTTTTCCTGGGAGCTTGAAAGGGAAGTGCACGGATGCTCCAAACGGTTCCTCGTCGAGCAGGACACGTATACGTATATATATACACATAGTCGGTCCCCTTTTTTCGCAACGCTTTGACGCGAGGTGACAAGAATTTCGGGAAAAACTTTGGTCGACACGGGTTTTACGGTTACTGTTATTACCGTACTTTACGATGACTCTAATGACTTTAATTTTCGTCGAACGAGCGCCGCTCGGTGGTTTATGAATAATACACAGCGGCTTTAACGGGCTTTAATTGCTGCGCGTAGTATAGCTGCTATATACGCGTGAACCCCGCAGGGTTGTTTTGTGCGGCTGCGAAAACTTTCATTCGAGTTTGGGAAACGCGGGAAAGCTGCCCCGTTGAATATCGATTATACACGGGGTTCGTATGTTTTACTGGAAACCGCAAATGTATACTCGTTTCGCAGCTTGTATAGTTTATTAGTCGTGAACGTGTATTTTAATATTTCATTGCTGATGCTGGCTTTTGTTCTTTGGTTAAACATTTTTTATTCTGATAATAATTATTAAGAATCAATATGGAATAATAATGTAAAATAATTATTATATTTATATACATAATTCCGCATAAAATACTCAAAAAATGAACGTAAAAACACGTCTTACAAGTAAATAATTGAATCTTTCCGCCACGAGTTCACAATAAAATTCCCCTCAATCGGCCTCTGACCTAAATAATCACAAGCCCATCGACCCGATTTAATAACGAACTGGGATTTCATCTGACGGTCGTTAATCGCTTATACGAGGGCGATTCACTCGAATCAATGCATCGGTGCGCGCGTGCTCGCGCCCTCTTGAAAATCTTGGAAATAACAACGACGAGGGTATATATGCAGGCAAAGTGCGAGAGAGAGAGCCGTAAACGTCAGCTGTTTCCAGCCCGTTTGGTGTTACGCCATGCGCGTAAATATCGCGAAGCCAGGCCCCGGATTCGGCAATGGGCAGACCCTTGATAATTACCTGTTAGCCCCTTGCACAAGGCGTACACATACACATGCGTATTATACATATACGTATATATATATATATATATATACATACACACAGTAGCGATTTCATATAAAGGGCTGTGTGCTGCCGCCCGCGCGAGTAATTAAGGGGAGTGCGAGAGTACCGAACGCTCACATGCGTGCAAGATTTGTCGGCCTTAAACTCCACTGGGAGAGCGAGAAGCCGGCTTTTCGCCTAGCGATTCGCGGAACTTGCCTGCGGAGAGAAACTTTCATAGCGTTATACGTATAACGGTGAGAGAGAGAGAGAGAGAGAGAAGTTCGGTATATACTCTGAGCGCGCGTCTTGCGACGCTCGTGGAACGCGGAGAGTTGAGCGCGCTACTACAATCGCAATTTAAATACGCGACTAGAGCTGCTGCAGCACACGACGATGTGTATATATATAGTGTTAGTTTGCCGTCGGGTAGTTTTGCATGAGAAAAAGTCATTTTCAAGTTGCGTTAATATACGCGGGGTGGCGAGCGAGCGAGCGGAAGTTTCGTGATTCCAGGGGTATAAAAAGGAACGAAAGAGAACGTGGGTTGCAGAATTTTTGTGCAAAACAAGCTATTCGCAGATTTTGAATTTTTAGCAGTTGAGGGTAAATTATGTGAGTGAACTTTTTTCGAGGGAATGCGTGAGTCATGTGTTAAAGGAAATTTGTTTAAAAAATAAGTTTTCCCTTTTATCTTTTTATGTGTACCTGATGATTTGTCCGTAAGAATTATGGTCAGTAATGTAATAAATGACTGGTAAAACTACACCGCATAGTAAAGTGAATTCTTGTCACGATTACTCTGTTTTTTGTTAAATGGTACTATAATACACTAAAAATAAGATTTTCTGGTAATTTTTACTAGAACCGTTTGGCCTTTTTATTTCTTTCTTAAATTAGTTAACTCTCACTATTATATAGTGAATGGTACTTTAGGTTTTAAAAGATGTTTAAAAGATGTTTCTAGCATTCAATTAAATTTTACCAAAAAAATATGATAATGGAAGACAAAATTATGGTTTTATATTGGCGTAACCTAAGTATTTAGTAGTTCATACAATTTTAATTGTATACGGTTAACTAAATTTTATGGAAAATTACAGTTAATAGAAATGTAAACAAACAAGTGATTTCAAGTTAATCGTGTGAAGGAAGCGTGTGTATAGTGTAAATATTTTAACTCGTAACAATAAAAAAATTAAATAATAAAAAAAGTCTTAAAATTATATCAATATGTTTATTTTTTGTATGCAATTAACCCCTAAAATAATAATAGAATAATTTCAATCAAGCCCTTTTTTCAGAATAGCGAACCATCGCAATCTTCAATTGCTTAATTATGTATAATTTGAATTAATTTTAAATTTAAAAATGAATAAATTTGAAAATAGTAGATTTAAAATGTATTAGTAATGCATTCTGTTAATTGTGATAAGCAAGAAAATATATTATAGAATATACCACAGTTCGATTTTAGATAATTTCCCCATACTCGTTTAGTAACTTCTAATACATATGTCTAGTTTATCGTCAGTTTAACTAGAATTTCGACTTGTAAGGGTTACTAAATTTTAAGGCTATTCTAGTAACGGTGACTAGAATTTTCTCTGAGTGCAGCTACTTACTTGATACAGTAAAATAATTCTTCCGGTCATATATGTCACGAAAGTAATAATCTAAATGACCAAGAAGACTGTTTTTACTGACCAGTGGTTAAACTAGCTGTTTATAAATCAAATAACGGAATCCATTTCCGTCGTGACTGTATACAATAACTACTATAGTTCATTTTAAAACAACGATATATATTATGGTTATGATACATATGTTACTATTACGATACATATTATGTATCTAAGTCATATCATTTATCAGAAAGAGATTTAAAATATATAAAGTCGTCGTGACTTTACGACCTGGCAATTCATCGAACCCGTACATCTGTATAACAACCGTATCTCCGCCTCTCAAGGCTTTCCAATCTCAGTCCCCCCATATATATATACACAATGTAGACCAATATAATATCGGACGTTTATCGTCGCGCGGGACGTCACATTCGGCAAAAAAAGGCAAACTCCCAATTTCTCGCACTATTTACCTCGAAGAATGATACACTAGTATCACTGGTACCCCAGTCCTCCCTTTTTCGCATTTTTTTTCTCCTCGCCGTGCTGTTTACGAAATCCCACACGCACAGGCGGCACACATTCGCACTTGTTACGAAGACAGACTGCCGCAATGCATAAATGGGCGTGTATAGTCCGTGATATTTGACATTTCACTGCCAGTCGCATGTGTGTATATGTGACCCCCTCGATCGTGTGATGAATTTGGACCGGCATCTCACTGCCCTCGGGCTCGCGACAGGATTAATTTTTCGGAAAACGCATTAGGATACGCATCGGTTCGATCGTCCAGCCACGCATATACCCGTGATGTATACCGATTAATTTTGCCCGGGCTTATACATGTATATACGTGCGTTTCTATATACAAATATATATATATAGAGAGAGGCAACACGGAAAAATTTGAGGGCTACCACCCTCGTGAGCCTGCGAGAGCTTTTTCGATCGAGCGAGAGATATAGATAGAATGAGGGACTACATATCTTTCCGCGCTGCCACATTTTTTTTCCGCGTCATCCACGCGCTCGCCTATATTTATAGTCAAGGGTGGGACTGTTGCGGCTCATTTTTCATATCTCGATTTTTTTTTCAGTTTTATATTGTTTTTCAGGGAGAGAGTGGCATTTCGAGTTGTGATTGAAACGTAAGTTAAATTTCAAATTGCTTTTTGTGCTGTCTGTGATATCAAGTGTAAAGAAAATGTATTTTAGTGAAAGTATACAAGTCTATCTTATACATCAATACGATTGGTTTCCTAAATGCATATGATTGTTTTTTCTAGAAACGTATTTATATACCTTCCATGACTAATTTTTATTGCTAGCAAGATTATGCGCGCTTCCCGCGCTCTTCCTTTAGTATAACAATGTATCACAATGAATATTGCAATATTATATTGCATTTATTTATTTTTTTAATATTCTGAGATTTATACAATTTTACACAGAAACGGTTATTATATTTATTATTTTATTATTTGCAATAAAGACAAATTTTGAGGTTAGGGTTCCACTGAAATACAATTTTTGCAGCTTTCTATTATGGAAAAATAAATTCCAACAAAAAATATACTTCTAATTTCTATTTTTCTAGTTTAATTGTTAAACGATTTAAATTCTCGCGGTTTTTTCGGACCAATTAGATAAAATCTTAAGCGCCGAGCTAAATTCAGTGTTGACCAATCACGAACTTATAGTCTATATCGGACTCGACCAATCCCAAACGTTTTATTTTGGCTTCAACTTTCCTTCATCACTTTTTTTAAGAGAGACAGCAATAAAATGAGTAATTCTTTTTAGGATAAAATGGGAAAACAAAATTTAGATAATTTTAGAAAAATATATAATAATCTTTAGTAAGAATAATTAAATATCATGATATATGCACTATATTATTTGGTATACGAAGATTGTACAAGTTTCTTGTCATTTAAAAGGCGTAAATATTCATGAGGGATTACTACGTGATTGTGATCTTTAACTATTACTCTTCTCTCAAGTTCCAGTAGTTTATTGAAAAAAATAATCCCTGGTTCTTAACAAGCAAAATAATCTCGGCGCAATTCGTGGCTTTTCTCAATCGTTCTTCTTCATCGTCTATTTCTTCCTCGTCCTCTCTTCCGACTTTCGTTGCTTAATCATTGTAAACCTCTCAGACTTTTCCCACATATGCTTGTAATACAAAGTGGTTCAGTATTAGAAAGAAAATTGATATTACCTATCGATATGGATATTCTATAATCAACTAGCTACACTGTTAGAAAACTTCCATATATATAGATATACTGTGTTTACATTTTGAGTTTCCAAATGTAAACATTGTATATCTATATATATGGAAGTTTTCTTACAGTGTACGTAATTAAAACTTCTGAAGATGTTTAAAATATTTAAAATTTGTAATACTAGTTATCGCTTCGCGCGCCTCTTTTGTTTCTGTAACCTAGTAACCCAACCCATTACTCATTTTTTAAGATAGGATTATAATAAAATTATTAATACGTAATGCACAGCATTATTTTCAAAAAAAATTATATCTGAATTTATTTGAGTTCATATAATGAGGTACATACTTCTTAACATATGTATACTGATAGTATATGCATCTAGAATTGCGGATGTTGCGCGTTTCAGGATTGGACAAAGATATTGTCAGGTGTATGCGAACATTGTCTGTGTGTGGATGGGACAATGTACGCTAATGTGTACGTAGGTACATATGTGTGTATCTGCGTGGAAGTTAAATAGTCGATGCGGCTGAACCCTGAAGACTTCTTGACATGCGTGTTGGATTACTGAATCACCTCGTAGTTCCTTGGCCTAATGGATCAGTATCTGTAGAAAACAAAAGCAAAAAAGCGATATAAGTATAGGTACTTAGAGCTGCTACTAAAAGGTGACTTAATAATGATGTAAAGTGATAGATACCATTAACAGACAAAGTATTAGATATAAATAATAATTATACAAATGTATTGATATTATATGTCAATAAAGTAAAAATAAAGACAATTACTTCCATATTTAAATAAATTAAATAAAAATAAAAAATCTGTAATATATTAAATGACACAGTCCTATTATAAAAGTTTCTTCATGTAACGGTTTTAAATCTTTTTTATGATAGTTGAACGTAATTAAATTCCAAAAAATAACTAAAGCACTGCCAGTTCATCTGTAACAGCAGGGACGATCTAGAAAGATTCTTGAGAAGTAACCACCTCATAGTTTTATTTTGTGAGACATAAATTGAAATCTCCATTTCCGTGTAATTTAATAACGTCGATACAACACCCACAGGGTGAGAAGATAAATAAATATTAAAAGTAAAGAGATAATAATTTGTTACTAAATATATATATTTCCAATTCCAAATATTGTACGGTACAGCAGAATTACATATTTGTGCATATGTATAACGGAAAGTTCCCTTCACTTTATCGTTAAAACGACCAGAACATAATTTAAAGGCATACTTCCTTAATAACTTTTTTTTGTTACGTAGGTCGTGTAATAGACAGAACAACTTTGGAATCTTGATTTCACGTTAAAATGGTACTAGAAGACCGCTTTTTTTTATTCTAAAATTGTTTTGTCTATTATATAACCTTACAATAAAGAAAAAAAGTTATTATAGAGGTGAGCATCCAAATTTTTTTTCGTCGTTTTTATGACTGAATTAGAGAAAACTTCCCATAGAATTATACACAAACGTGTACTTTAGTATTGACAATAGTACCTTACATTTGTTATAAAAAACATCTGCAACAAAAGAATGATCATACTTTAAGAAACGTTAACTATGAATTAATTTGTAACAATTTTTATATTTCACAGTTTATCACAATGGCCAATTTTACAATTATACTCAATTTATATATTTTTATGGAACAGTTACTGACGCTTACGCTATTCTTCAGCACGTTAAGCTCGTTTCCAACGACGACGATATATAAAACTATTTTTTGCTTCGATGAAAAAAAAAGAAATAAATAGTTATGGCTTATATTTCAGCTGGTGACGGTTCCCCTTTTCATTCTTTTCTTTTTCCCTTCCTTCGTCTCGTCTTACGCGCACGCGTTCGTCTTGTACTAATTCCATCGCCCTGCTTTTCCGTCTCGGCAATTTTCCAACGTCTTTTCGTACGTTGAACCAGGGTGTCTTTGTCTTGCCCAGCCGGTGATCCACTACATCATAAAGTACTTTTGCGCGCGTACACATCGGGGCCCTATACTCTCAGCAATAATCGCGCGGTTCGTAAAATTCGGCTAAACGTTACGCGGTGGCTAGAGAGGGGAAGGTCCACGTACACGCATACGCGAGAAGAAAGCCGAGGAAATTATACGATACGAGCGTGGAGAGAGAAAGAAGAGGAGCTTTTCCTTTCTTCGTCCTTCGCCCAGTGAAATTTCCATATTTATGCGGCTAGCCGGCGGTTTTTCGAATTCGCCTATTAAAGTGTGCGCGTGCAGTTTGGAAAAAGAAAATTTTCACGGTTTAAGTCTGTGTAACTTATGAGCCGTGTTATTAAGTTTATGTTTATTCTGTGATACAAAAAAATGTTATAGTACATTAGTCTATGTACTATCTTTTTGGATCAATATTTTCGGTAATTTAATGTCAATTTATCTTAACTGACATATTTTTCACATTTTATAATTTATTTTTATTTTTAATACAAAACTCTAAATAAACTTTAAAATTATATACCAGATTCATCAATACAATTAACAATTTGTATCATAATAATTGGTATCAAATAAACCCTCACAATTAAATTTTTATCTGTATACATAAAATTTCTGCTCAGAAAAACAGTACTCAGAAACTACAAAACACGAGCTACGAATCAATTCTCACCAGCTCGCTCAGCGCCCCGAGAAGACAAAAATCCTCGAGAGCCTAGAATTCTTATTAATTTCGAAAGACCAGTCGAGCGCGAATCTTGCAGACGCGGGAAACAATGGGCTGCGAAAAAAAAGACCACGACAAAGGAAACGCGCGCGGGTTCTCTCAGCAAAACACTTCGCGCGTCTACTAAATCAATACGGAAAATTGTAAGAGAGGCCCGTCGTGTGTATATATATGTGTGTGTGTATATCTGTGTAGACGATGTATATATACACATGTACACCCTAAACAATGGTACAATGGTCCGGCGATAATTGCAGCTCGTCGCGGCTCGCGTTAATTAAAAAGCAATAATCGAGAAGGTGCGAGAGCGAGGCAACCGCCTCCTTCTCTGTGTATATATATATGTGTGTGTGTACGTATACATGTACGTGTCGTTGAAGAGAGCATACGGGAGGCGCGTGCACGCGCATCGACATAATGGCCTCGCATCGAGATACGCTTGTGTCTATACGTCTCTTGCTGTATATCCATCTCTCACCTGAGCCATTCTGTGATTTAGAGAGAGAGAGAGAGAGAGAGCGCGCGAGGCTTTTGAAGCGAGAGCGAAACGACGATGAATCGATAACATTATGTTCGCGCTTGCGAGCGCACGAATCTATAAGGACCGAGAGGAATATTAAATCGTGAGAATCTAGCCGATTAGCCGGCCGAGGGCATTTACAATGGGCCCGAAGAGCGAGAGAGAGAGAGACGAGGGGACTCCCCTCCCTTCCGTATCCCCGCGGGTTTTTCATCTCACTCGCTCCCCCTCGTGTTTTCGGATGCCCTGGCTGTCTCCCTTTTTTCGAACGCTTGCTTTGTGCCTTTTTCCGAGGCTCTCTCTCTCTCTCTTTCTCTCTCTTTCTCAACATATATAGGTAGAGTTGCAGTTGAATTGCTCTTAATCTTTCTTTGTTTGAGTGCAGTTTATTAATTATGTCTTGAGTATGGAAAAATTATGAAAAATACAAATGAATGAGATTGTCCCAGTTGCAAATTGAATAGCATAAACTATTTTTACGAGTCAAGTTTTTACGATATTTCAGCAATCTGTCATGCTGCCCGATATGGAACGATTCCTAATATGGACCAACTGTAATCGTAAACAGTAGATAGCACCATCTAAATACTGCACAACGTTTCTCAACTTGCATTCATTATATTTTTTAGTAGTGTAACTGACCCCATTAACGTTGTTGTGGATGCTGTGAACATTCGTTGCGAAAATACTATTTTGAAACAAGTTTGAGTTTCATTAATTACAATTTTTAATTATAAATTGACACTAATCTCAGTAAGAAAAGTGAGAAGATCAAAACTAATTATTACTAAAAAAATAATTGAATAATTATCAAATAACGAATTTATTATATTCTTTAAAAAAAATTAATAAATTAAATGAACAATTTTCTGTAAATTAAATATAATATAAATTATCAAATCAAATAAAGAAAAATTCTAAAGTATAATAAATTAATTCGAATAAACCAACGAAGCCTCTTTACGCGTTAATTTGCTATCTACCTAACGCATTCCAACTGAAATTAAAACTCATTAGGCAATAAATTTCCAAAGCAATACATTCATCGCCCAACTGTATACCCCTCGAAATCGGATGCGCGTTTCATTAATTATCCAGCTCGCATTTTTTACTACACCCGACACCCCCGCAACATTTTTTCTCTCTCCCGTGTGCTCTACTCTCCCCAACTCTGTACATATAAGCGACATCGCACATCACACACGCCATCGCTCCGGCTCTTTTCACCTCCGTACCGATATCCATCTCCTGAACGCTCTCCTTCACCATGACACCCGCACCTCTACGATTATATATATTATACTAGACTATACTCGGGTTCTACGCGCGACTCTCGCCAGCCATTTAAATGCTCTCGAGCCCAGCTGTCATGTCCTACAGCGGCAACAGCAGCCGAATAGTATCCTGCTGCTCGTGCACAATGGTGGTCCACACATATAGATATATATACATATACACATACGCACGAGCGTTTCGTCACCCGCCGGAGGTTTTTAACAGCCGTCAGTCCTCGTCGCTGAACCGCGGCTCGTAAACCTGCCACATGTCCCGAAAGTGGGACGTTTATTCGGCACGAAATAATAGAAAAAAAAGCGAGAAAGAAGAGGAAAACGCGCCTGTGCATGTATGTATCTGTGTGTGTGTGTGTGTGTGTGGAAATATGAAACATGACGGCTGCTGCTGTGCGTGACGAGTGGCCGAAAAAAATCGGGCGCGCAGGCGAAAATTGCGTGAAAGAGGAATCGAATTGGAATGGTAAATTAAATGCTGCCCCCCCCCCCCCCTAACAGCGACAGTATAACAGCGGCGCTTTTTGGCCAGCGAAAAATACAAAATGCAGTTGTTAAACGAGCGTGAAATCGTTTCCCCGCACTCGCCTCGATTTTCGTCGCACCGCCTGTGTGTGTCTGTGTGTGTGTGTTTTTTTAAGTTTCCAAACGATTTGGTGTACAGTGATAAATCGACTCAACGTGGTAAACGTGCACATACAACGCGAACGAATACAACCAGCTGCTTACAACGTATACGTCTTCTTTGTACATATATATGTATATGCGTATATAATAATAAAGCTCGGGTTAAAAGAAAAGCTCGCATATATATGCGCAATACGTATACATTACATTCGTCGAGGAAAGCGATTCCTTTGTCACCGAGGTCCCTCACACGGCTGAGTCACGCGCGCGCGCGCGTATACTATAATACTACTACGTCGTAACAGAACACGCTAAGTGTATGCACGCACGTCTCCTGCGAACTGCGCGGGCGAATCCAGGCGATTTGAAAGTAGGTCACGGAAGCAGTCGGCTGCTACCCACGTGAATTCGTCCAAAAATTACAGCTCGACCCTTCGTTCTGTATAGTATAACATATATACATAACATGCTAGCGTGTATATATACATATACACATTATACTACCACGCGTATTTCTTTGTACGTCGGAGGGAGGATGAGGCGGCGAGTTACGCAGGAAATGGAATCTCATGTATAATTCGATCGCGCGGCAGGGTTCGACTATCAAGCGGACCTGGCTTCCCCTCGATAATGGCTTGGTTCTTCCTATCGGTGTAATTCATATACTGGGAGAACGAATGTATACCGCGATGGTCGGTCGCGAAAAGGATGAAGAAAGAAGGACAGAGGTAAGGCCGAGGGAAGGTTTCCGGGGTGTGTATAGCGGTTATATGTATATATGTAGAGAGAGGTACGGGTAGCAGGAGAATTTTTAATATCGCGAGAGACCGCGCGGACATAAATCGAAAGATAACCTATACCGCAGTTGGAGAGAGGAAAGAACGATGGGGTTTAGAAGACGAGCGACCTTTTAGGGGCGAGGAGAACCGTACGGTGGTGAACGTTAAATTTCGCGTGTGAGTGATCGAACGAAGATTGGATTTTTTTACGAATTTTTTTTTTGGTAAGAAGGATATGTGATCGCGGATTTTTGAAAATTGATATAGCGTTGAATATTTTTCCAATAAAAGATTTTAAAGTATTTTATTGATATGATAAAATAAAAATTAACGGAATAGAGAGACATTTACGATAAAATTTGGTACTTTAACGTCCGTTAATAAAAAATGAAGAAATTAAAAAATCCCATTTAAAACATATTGTCATCGACGAAAATTTACCCCACATTTCGTTAAATTATCCACGCCTCTTTATCACAGTGACACGTACAAATCGTATTAATTTCAGAGTCGATTAAAGCGTGAAATACGTTGTGGCAGGCGCTCCTTGTTTTCTTTTTTTAACCGTGGCGTGTTCTCACCTGACGCTACGACGGCATCACGCGGATTATCGAAAACCATCATTCACATGAGCATTCGTCAGAAGCATCGAGCTCTTCTCATTCATCGCTTGACGTGTTTATATTACTGGCATTTTTCGCGCCACGGGGTTTCCGATTTTCGGCCGAGGGCCGCTTTTCTCGATTTGTATTTCCAGCATCACCCGCTACACGTATATACAGCTTATAGCCACATGTTATTCTAACGCGCGTGCCATGTGATCACGAAACCAACTATATACTAACAATAGAAAATTTTTCCGGGAAATTTTTTATTCTTTGTCATGGAATCGCATGCGAAAACACTTAACGATATACGTCGATCGTATAAATATAAAAATGTTGTGTTTAAATTACGAATTCTGATGCAAAGAATTATTTTTTATGAATAATCTTTTGTTATATTTTAAAATATAAACGTTATTACGATCATTAAGTAGATGCAATATACCATACGGTATATACAATACAACCACACGGTAGAAACGTATGATATACGACTGGGCAACAAAGAAGAATCGAGGGCACAAAAAGTTAAATGAAGCGTTAAGGCAATCAATTAATACCCTCGAGAACGAGCTCGATGATATCCTACGCAGCTTGTGCATATGCTTACGTCAGTCAGTCAGTCGAAGAGTAAAAAAAATATCAACGAATTTCAATTACAACGCGCGCGCGGACTACTACCATGCTCATATACATATGTCCTGCGCATGTGCCTCAGTAGTGACCCAATAAAAACAGCTCCTATAATCTCGAGAGTCATCGTGACGACGATGATAACAACTAGAAAGCAACGAGAAAAAAAGCACGCCCTTATACAATAGCCTCGCATATACATATAGGTATCACATTTTTTTGTTCTCATTTTAATAACAATATATGTATATGTGCGCATGCGCAGGTATACACCGCGTAGTGCTACGCACAAAAAAAAGAACAAGAGCCAAGCCAGCCGCCTGCGCGCGACCGGAAGGGAAAGGAAAGAAAGGAACAACCCTACTAGTACCAGCGTATTACTTTAGGGACTCGGATTTCCAAGGAAGAGTCCCGTTGAGATCATGCGCATACGCCCCCGAGGGCCCGCAAGAATTATTAGCGGTTATTACGCCGCGAGTCGAGCGCGCAGAAAGATGGAAAAAAGGGGGTCACACAGACAGCGCTTCTTATATATAATGCCGCAGGGCCGAGGAGCTTCGATATTAAGGATGCGCTGATGGTGTGGACCCCTGGCTCTAATGAGAGATACACCCCCTCTCGCGGTCGTTTAGCTAATATATATATATATATATATACGCATCGCAGGGTTTGCGAGTCGTGTAGCAGCGAATTTAGCCCCTCCCCACCTTCTTATTCGAGGTTTCTTCAAGGCTTCTCTTTGTTGTGTAGGAGCTGTTGTCTTCGGTGGGATTTGATAGGCTGCTGGGACAGACCCCCCGCGAACCTGAAATGAGCGGTAGCGCTTTGCGCGCATGATACGGAAGCCGAACTTGGTTAATTTCTCTTGCTTCGGTATAGAGCGTGGCTTGGTCTTTTTTTCCTGGTTTATTGTTGTGGATATTTAGTAGAATGTGTACTGGCACATTGTATTATTATACCGATAATAATAATTTAGTAAGAATTTTAACTTAACGTAATTTGTCCTGACTTTTAAATAATTTGTCTATACACATCATAAGTTTATTTGTCTAATACCATTTACATTAATTGAAACGCGTTATGTTTTTCGTTTTCATTATGTAATAAAATAAACCAGTATTTTTAATTATCGGAAATTTCCGGATGCTTTAAAGCGTTTCATTGTAATGCATTTACTTTTATAGCAATTAACGGGACTGCTCTTAGAGTCTTTAAATTGCGCATTTAATTTAGCTTGTAACTATGTTAAAGGTTATTTTCATTAACGTACAAGAACAGCGAAATACAATAAAGTGTATCTTTAAAATCTAACCAAAAATTTGAAATCAAGTATATACATTCACTACTTAATTAATATAAAATTATCATTTGTTAATTCAATAGAGCACAATTTTTAAAAGTGTACGATAATTCTCATTTTCGAAGATCACTTTCAGATTAAAATAGAATTTAGGACTACAGCAGCTACTTTGCACACACGTTACACACATCATTCACCAAGTAAATTCTACAAACTCGCAAGCATATTATCTCTCTTGTGCGCGAGCACTTTACAATTTGCCGCAAATTAAGTAACACACAATAGGCGGCAGATTGCGCAATGGCATGACTTTATACGCGAATAGCGAAAAATTCCGGGTAACAATAATACGCGCAAACACGATCGTCTTGTATATATGTGAAAGATTTCGCAAGTCTCGCGCGCGTCTCTCACTCTCATCCCGAAAGCCGTTAAACGCAGCGCCAACGAGCGAGAAACGCTCGTTGATGGAGTACAGGACTTGCTCTGCTCTGCGCGTCTGATAGGACTTAAACAATGGGATATCAAGCCGATAACAATAGAATATCAATGAGATAACCCGCGCTTACACCTAGCTGTAATACTCGTCTGATCCCTCCGCCCCCTCCCATATACATATATATATAAAACTAACTTTCACATTCACATTTATATATTTTATATATATCCCACATATAGGTAGCTATAGATCTACACGCTTCTCGTCTTCGCGAATTTCGGTCGGCGTCGTCGGCAGCAACGGCGGTCACGACTCTTGCGCGGGAGTAGACGATCGTTCTCACATTTATCTTCCACTTTGCTCTCTCTCTCTCGCGCGCTCGCAGCTATACATAACCCGGAGCAAAGAGGGATCCCTAACCTCCAGGGCAACGGCGCATATATAGCTATTGTTGCGGTGTACCCCAAGGCGCAGAATTTATCGGCGCCGTGGAAGCCACTCGCCCGAGGAGTTGTTTTCTTCGGAAAGTCGAGTTCGCCTTACTTCGCGCTTTGGACCACGTTTCCAGGAGTAATTAGACCTTCAGACGCCTTCGCGTTCATGGTCTTGAAGGGAAAGCGCGATAAGATCGCCAGTTGATTTTCCATGGTTTGCGCTGAAGCGCGAACGGACTCTGCGCGCGGGTTAGTCGCGATTGATATATCACACTAGCTTAACAACTTGAGCTCTTAACGGGCTGTATAGTTAAAATGTTTTGTTTGAAGATGGACGAAACTTTGTGAAAAGTTACTGTTAAAATCTATCTAAGATACTGTGTATTTTATTTGGTGGAATTGAAACTATTTAAAAGTATTACGTTTATGTATATATTCTATGTATATAAATCTTCTTATTTATATTTCAGAATCTATTTATTGATTACTGTAACTATTTTATTCGTGTATACATTACTAATGCTGAACAGATGAATTATTTTTACATATTACATGGTTGCATAACCGATTATTCTTCTGTATGTAATATTTTTTTTAATTTAATGCTGTTATTTTGTACATTTTTTATACACAGCCGATTTATGAATGCATATGCGCTTACAGAATAGAGAATAATCGATTATTGTAAATTTCACGATTTTTACCATATAGAATTAATGATTACTCAATGCCTATTTTCGTAAGACACTTGTAAGCAAAAAGAAAAAAAAATAGATACACAATTGGAAATTGTAAGAACGAAAGTTATTTCTTGTATTAGTATACTTGGCATTCGCATACAATATTAATACGAAAGCTACGCTTACAAAACTACAGCAGGAGCTACAACGGCGCATATTCTATTTACATTTTCAGCGCGGGTTTTCCCTAATTGGACACGCGATAGAAATCAGCGTGCGCGCGCACAGTACCAAACAGTATATACGCACAACACATTTGGCGAAACTCGCGCGCGCGCGTTACTCAAGCCCTCGTAATGTTCGCGCGGTGCAAGCTTGTGTGTATCGATGCAGTGAGTGCCATTTTTAGCGCGCTCTATCTCTCCTTCTCCCTTCGCTCCCTCCTTCACGCAAAGCTAAGCGGCAACTGCACGTGAATACACACGTGAATCACTCGGCAAAGCCGGCCACTGGGATAAATGACCCAAACACACGAGGACAAAACGAAGTAAAGAGAGAGGAGAATGTACAGGCAGAGGGAGGGAGCCCCAAGAGGATTGGCAAACTGAGTGTTAAAGGTTGGAGAAAAAGGAATTGTGATGAGTAAGAGGGGTGAAGAAAAGACGCGGTGACATTTGGATAACAACAATCCGATCTGTGTGAAAGTTTTTGTTTTAAGGAAGTGTGGTTCAAGTTTAGGAGAAGTTAAAGGACTTTTAATTCTGAGATAGTTTTGTTATACATATTTTCGGAAACTTTAGCCAATAAATATTTGGACAGATTTGGGCAGTTTTGGACAGTAGCTTTGATAAAAGCTTTTAAAATGACCGATTGTTATATAATTATTTTTATATCCCTGTCTGAATAATATAAAATGCAGCTTATGCAATTAAATTTTCAATGTCATATATATTAATACATCATTAGCATGACTTTTTCAGTAGTATGAGTCAACCTATTGTTATTGCACTATTCTTAATAACAATCTGCGTTTAAATAAAAGAAAAAATTTTTTCAATCGTGGTGTATTTAATTGTTACGTGATATCCTTCGCATCAACCCATACATCATATCAACTGAATTACTCGATCGCACACATAGTATAATCTCAAAACAAACCTCAGATGTGCGTCTTCGCGTACAGTAGGCAGATGGCAAGGAATCGTCAACAAGCGGAGAATGAGAAATTCAGCGGAGGGAGAGAGAAACGCGAGAAACGAATCGTGGAAGGGAAAATAAGGACAGAGGAACTGCCGTAACTTTAGCAAGGCCAGTGACACGAGCGCACAAGCGAACAGCTGTTGCAGCCGCTCTCGCGGTAAGACGTGTGTGCTCGCGCGCAGTTATCGCTCTTAAAAATTGACTCTCGGGAGTAAGTATACGCATATATACGCAACAGCGGCAGCGGCTCCTGTTGCTCTTATTGTACCACAGTCCTCTCTCTCTCTCTATCCGCGGGCGTCGTACGCACGTACAGGGCGTTGACAGTGTATATAGCCATGCTCTCGATTTTCTTTCGTCTTCCTTGTCACTATGCCTTATTCTTCTTCTTCAAAGACGACGACGACGACGACGACGCTTGAAAAGCATCGGTAATATTGTCGTCGCGCTTATGTTTACTTTATGGGGCTCTAGAGGCGCGTCGTCCGATGCGCGCATTAAAGGTGTGTCGTCGTCCGACAGTACGCTGGTAATATATATGGACACTTCTTCAGATGCTCTTTCGAATAAATAGGTATAATGGGTGTAATGTGCCTGTCATAATATCGATAAATTTTCGAACAAATGAATATCAGTTTATGACCGGAGGAGTGTTTGATGTATTCATGTTTTACATGTATTTATTGATGATATATATGAGTCGTAAATGTTATGACGTAAAATAAAGCAATGCCATTATATGATTATTTCAACTGTTACATATTAGTTGTGGTAATTTTTTAAATAAAATTGATGTGTAAGAAGTATTTGAAAATGGTGCTAAGTTGTCAAAAGTCTTACGGAACATTACGAAAGATAACGAAATTTAAAGTCAATTTTGCAACTTTATCAAAAAATATCATTAAGTAATATACCAAAACTAATTTCATTCTAGTGGCGAAAAAATACATTCAAAAACAACGATATATAAAATTTACTTATATACCTACCTTAATTATTGTATATAGGATATTATTATAGTACATCATCTGTCTGCAATGTATGTTTTCAAAGGATAAAAAATTAGAATATTCATTCACTACCCTAATAGAGCCCAAAAAAACACTCGAACCACCACCCCACATATAAATTTCCCACAATCAGCGACGTACGAAAAAAAAAAACGAATCTCGCCTCATCGATTTGCATAGCGTAACGGAAAAATTACCTCGTCTGAAAAAATAGATGGAAAAAAGTAGGTTACCGCATTAGCGTAGGGAAAAACGCACAAAGGAGTAGGGGCGAACGTAAACAAAGACCGCACTTACACGCATACGCACGCGCGCCCTCGATATGTGCAACCTGCTAGCACGTGGAGGAGAGGAGAGAGAGAGAGAGTAAGCACATGAGCATTGCGCATAGCAAAAAAAAGAGAGAACCAAAACCAACGGGAGCAAAGAACGAGGAAAAAAACAAGAGAGAAGAGAAGAAGAAACAGGGGACGCGTTTACATGCGTCCTACCAACCACCAGCGGCCCTTGCTATATTTATCTAATTCCAATGGCAACAGTACGGCTGCGTATATGTACATTACGCGAGCGAAGGGGAAGACGCTCATCCACAACCGCAAGAGAACTCGCACGGGATGAGAGATAGGGAGAGAATCCTGAGTTTCCCAGTGTGTCACACCGCGCGCTTCTTCTTCTCCTCGGCTTCTTATTCCCATCTCCCTCTCCTCGCAACGTCTTCACAACTGCGCGCAAGTAGTTGCGAGAGAGTAATAGTACTGGTCACATATACGACGACGATGATTTTCAGAGACGCGTCTTATGAGTCGCCCGGTTAACGCCCGCGAAGAGAGAGAGAGAGAGACCGCCATGCGCGATGCCTCTGAGCTTGATAAATGACAGACCGACGGCAGTAGGAGCAACGATGGAAATAAGATGAATTGAGCATTATTTTTGGCACAATGAGAGAAAGAGTTCACTAGAGGTTGAAGGAGGAGGACTTTTTCTTCGATGAACGCATTCCCAATGGGAGCGCGCAAACGATCATATCCCTTTACTTTGGTGCAAGTAACAAAAGAGAACAAGCGTGTACTTTACGAGAGTTTTTCTCGCTCTTTTTTCAATGAGAGAACTGGTGCAAGACGAGCGTTAATCGCTTTCGTAGTGTGAACCATATGCGTCATTAGAAAGAAAAAAAGGAGGCTGATAATTGTCCGAGGGGGAAAGTTTTTTTTATCTCGCACAGCACCCGACACGCTGCAACATGCTGGCATCGTGTACATGTATCCGTCAATTTATTGTCGCGATGGGCCATGAAGTAATTATGTAAATCGTATATATAAGAGTGTGAGAGGTTCACTCGGTCCATTGTAAAAAGTTTTTAACGAACGATCTAGGCATGCATACATCTTGTTGATGATGTGAATCGAATGTTGATTTCAATTCACACGAGCATGAAAAAAAAATAATGTCAATGTAATTACAAATTCTAAGTATATTTTGTTCACTGAGCTTAAAAAATAAAGTTCATTAAGGTTGAGAAAAATTTTCAAACCGTATAACACCCTTATTTATGTATATATATTCCGACACGTCTTTGTCGCGAGCTGATTAACCGCAACGCAACAACACTCATGCTCTGTATTTTTAAATCCTCGCGGTCACGTATATGTGTAGACGCGCATTTTTCCGCCGCGAAAAGCTATACATAGGCGCACATAAATTACACGACGACGGGGGCGCCCTCCGCGCGCGAGCAGGAATTCTCGTGACTTTAAAAAATTGATACCAAATGTATGTATATACACGCACGCATATATAGTCGCTGCATCTAATCGGGGACGTCCAATTTTAAAACTGCGCGTATCTCGCGCACTGGTTATTACTCATCGGCGCGCGCGCGTTCCCCGGAAGAGGAAAGCGTGCTTGCGAGTTTCTCTTTCTTCGTGTGTGTATGTGTAGACCCCCTGCGAACGCGACACGGAAAATTAATCTGAAAGCGACGAGCGCTAGTGCAACTATACTCCGTTTTTGCACGATCGTATTATACAGAGAAAGTGCGCAGTTGTGCGGGGGGTTTGAGAATGTATGATAGCGAGAATGCTAGATGTGGCTGTATCATCGTTATGCGCGGTTCGATGATAAGTTTGTCGAGTGCGCGTCGTCGGTGTACTGCTGAGATGGGATGGGGCATTGAGAGAGATTAGTTTTAACGCTGATAGATTAATGGTGACCGTAGTTACGAGGATAGAGCATTTTTGTATCTTATTATATCAATTATCGTTCTTCTTTGAGGTAAAAATATATAGGGGTGGATGTAAAATGTATAACATTATAATATTTTTGTTGAACACTATTTTTGCACATTTATTAATTTATTGCGTTTGATGAGTTTGATGTTTGGTTTAATGAGCTATTTCGTATTGCAATTAATGGAATAAGATATATATATATATATATATATATATATATATATATATTTTGTTCTTTAACCACGGTAATATCTTACGCCCACTAACTTTATGCGTGTAAAACGAAATGAGATAGGCATTGAAAAACGGTACTATTAAATTTCGTTTACGTGTGCTTGGTACTAGACAAATCATTAAACGAAATTATTTATAGCCCCCCCAGATCTATACGGTATATACGATATATATGTTCATTCAAATTTCATGCAAATTTTTTACGAGTATTTTATTCAAATCCCATTCGAAATTTGCTCTTCCTAATATAGCTCTCGTTCAAATGATAAGGCAATATTTTAACCAGCTTTATTGCTCTCGCCCGTTAAGTAACAAAGAAAAGCGTGAGACACATATGGTAAGTACGTGATACCTCCCGCTTCGAGTTCAGTGATATATATATATATATATATACATACGCGTTTCGGCGCATAAGATTTCACTTCACCGAAGAATCACACACGATATACGCATAACCTCCATCTCTTTCTCTCCGCTAGAAATTAATTCAGCTAAAGGCCATAAAATGTTTATATTCTCACATTTGAATTCGACACTGTATAACGCGGCTGCAAAGAAAACACGTATAATTGGATCTACCCTATATATATATTGTATATATATATGTGTGTACCGCACTGCTGCTGCTGCTGTTGCTTCGCGCGCTCTCTTTTCGCTGACGTTTTAAACTGTCACGTACGGAAGGCTCTTGAAATTTGACAAGGCCCCTAGGCTCGATTTGCATGGCCGCCATCTGTTTCTGCCTTGCGAGAGAGCGAGCGACCCATATAAAATCGAGTGCCGGAACTTATAAGGTCGACGAACTCTCATCTCATTCATCGCCGATAAAAAAGTCGAAATTTTTTTTTCTTTCCCTTTAGCCCGGCTCTCGAGTGAATGCTTTGCGAGGAGGGAAATTCAAGCCGCGCTAAAGTATCCAGTTCCTACTGCTTATTTCATTACATGACAGAATTTTAGGTTTGATTGAAAATCTATCTCTCGTTCTTTCAAATTTTTTGTAGAAAATCTTTTCTTTTGTTATTGAATTGCATAGAAATTTTAATTTTTAAATTTATTTATTTATTTGATTTTAATGATTAAAAAAAATGGATTCCAACCACACAGACTTTGTCTTAATATGAAGTAATTTCGGAAAGCTGATTCAAAACTATTATCAAACAATTTTTGTAATTGTCATTGCAGTTCATCTACGGCCATGTACATCTTTTCATATAAAATTCTATTAAACTTTATCAGTTCACAAAACAGGAATAATTGAGTAGTGACATCAGAAAAATATTTTTACACCCTCAGAGAAAAAGATTTGTAACAATCTAAATTTTTAAAGCCTATATTATTAACCATAGAATAAAAAGTATGTAAAAATGCAAATACCAATCAAGCATCGCATAGAGAAACGGTCCTTATCACAAATGAAGAAAAAAATCGAAGTACCTCACCCATCTTTGACCATCTTAACAATTCACCCATTGCACGTGGAACTACGACGAAGGGCCACGTGTAAGTCGTGCTCGATGCAAGAGTATTGCGCATACAAATTAATATATATATGCTGTGACGGGGTCGCGCGCTATCGCTAATAAAATCAAAGTCACGTGTGTATCTATACATATACATATATATATCGAGAAGACGCGAGCTCGTACCCATGTACACATATACACGTGGGCTCGCTGAATTATTGAATAACTCGAATATATACGTTCTAAATACACGTTCACACCACCCGCGTGACGTAGACAGAGAAGTAGAAGATTAGTCGCGATAATCGGCCCCGGGAAACGGCCATTGCGTCGACGCACACCTCTCGAGTACTTACAGGACCGGCTGCGTGCGCTCTGCATGCTCTCCAACTTTTGTGTGGCGCATTCCACGTGGCTCATTACGAAGGACACGGCGCGTGCCTAATCTCTCGCCTCTTATCGGTCGACCGAGAATTGAAGAGAAAAGGGGAGAGCTTTGGCGTAGTGGTCGCAGTGAAAAGATGCGTATATACGCAGAGCTACTCGTCATCCATTTCGCGCGTGTACTAATCAATTGCTATGGGCCACGCGTAGCTTGCTCGTTGTGCTGCTCTACTTGTGTAGATTTTAAACTCGTGTATCTTTGATTTTGTCAGTTTGAAGAAGGAATTTTATGAGATAATAATAATAAAATAAATTAAATTAATCTACATAACATATTTGTTTGTAAAAATACTTCAGTTACATATAATTATCCACGTAGAAAGCAACGAACGCGGACAAATCAATCAGTATACGAGTAGCGCAGTCGCACTTAATTTAACGAAGCGTTAAAGCCCATCCTCTTACCCTCCTCCTCTTTTAATTTTTTTCTTTTTGGCGAATGGTCCACTCCTCTTCTCCCTCGTTCCTTCTGAAAACCTTCTCGAGAGCAAACCCGCTCGACTTTGCGTACATTAGCGGCCGCTCGCACACACACACACGCACGTGTGCACAGTAGCATGCCCGTATAGTCAGCCGTCGTCACTGTCGGGCGTATATATGTATTGAAAAGAGCGAGCGCATTGTTTGCGCACAATTGGGCGTGAGAGAGAGAGAGAGAGGAGCAGGGGTGCCGTCCGTGAATTAGGAAGCGCGCGCGCACGGCCAGGAGAACGCGCCGATTATCCACGGGCCTCTGGGCTCTTCTCTGGACACCCGAGTGTAATCGATTGTGCCCAGTGATTTTCTGGGAACGCGCGTCTGAAGTAGCTACGGTAGCACGGTGAAAGCGCGTGAGTAAAGAAAGCTCCACAGGCATGTATATATATGTGTGTGTACGTGGAAAGTCCACCGTAATTTGTAATACTTTCAATGCCGGTGTGAGCGCTCGTCTTGTCTGATTTGTGTTATTGCACAAGGAGCGCGTTTTCTCTCTCTCTCTCTGTTGTGCCGCTGAATTGTAAATGCGGAAGGTGCGTGGCGGATGTATATATATGTGTGTGTATGTCTGTGCTACTTGGAGGGCATTATGGGGTGTGAGATGTTTACGAGGGCTCTGTTGTTTTGCGGAATTTATGTATGAGATTTGCGAGGGTATTTAAACGGTAGTTGAGGTTCGTTGCGCAGGACGAAATTTTACGAGTTATTGTGACTGTTGAACACGTTTTGAAAAAAATAAAATGTCTTTCGTGCTGTCGTCGTTGTTGTTTACGAGCGTCGCTTATGAATGGACTTAAGTTTTGTAAGAAGATCGGTGTTGTGCCATCCGTAAAATTAACATTATTGCGAGCGAAGTGAACGTTAATATAGAAAATCGTTTGAATAGTTTGGCGTGAGAAGAAAAACCCACCGTACTGTTGTCAGTTAAGATTATCAATTCAGCAATTATAACATATTTGATTTTTGTTTTTTTTTAATTAAAAAATACCAATAATATGTAGGTAGAAACTTTTATTCGAGATACGTTTTTTTTTCAATAAGCATGAAATGTTTTACATACAACCAAACAAAAACATTTTAACGGAAAAATATTTTTGAGAACGTGATATTTTTAATTGGAAACCGGAATTTGAGAATTTTACCAAAATTCAAACATATTTTTTCTGAAATAAAAATCAATTCCAACGAAAAAACTTTGTGCAAAAAAAAATAATGAAAAATAAAATCTCTTTCTCTTCCCTGCCATTCAGTTTGAAAAATAATTTCCAACGTCAGATGTATTCAAATCAAAACACACACTGCATGCTCTCTCTCAATTATTTTTTCAACGAATCTGCTCTGCTCGCTTCTATTATATAAAGCCACGTGCAGGATTACGCGAGGACAAAAACATCATCGACTCCCGCAGTATAGGCGCTCTCATACACAGTGCACCGGAAAAACTTGCGCACAAATCCATAAGCTTCGCGGAAAAAAACCACCTCGTCGTATATATATACAAACACAGACGCTATACCGAGTCATTCAATGGGAATTAAAGCTCTTTCACTCGTTTGGTCTCTCGCAGTGCGCGATTCAACCGCGACTTAAATCCTGGGGATTGGGGTGCGATCCGTGTCCCTTTCAGTCGCGAGTAAACGAAATCACGCCAAAGGCGACGCGTTGGAGAAAAAAAAACTGCTTGTTTTGTAATTGTTCGCTGTCGTTGAACTCGTCTCTCGACGTTCGATCAACAGATGCAATATCAACGTGTGTGACAATAGAGGAAATCGTTTATTATTTCTGTTTGAAAATATTAAAATATATTTATTGGTAAAATAACAGTCACCGATTGTTAATTCATTTAAAAAATAATAAATAAATCAATAATGCTATAAAAGAGAACATATCTGCGTTAGTTGCAACTAAATGCAAATATATTTATAACAGTTTCAGATAATACTGAGTGCAATATTTTGTATATAAATTGATTTATCAGCTGTAAATCTTAGAAGATACTTCGAGATTTACTCAAATCTTTCATTTATAATGAACGATCGCAGTGACACAGCCCGGCTTCTCTAAAAAAGAACCCGAAAAAAGGACTTCGACCACTTTCCTTTTGGCCCCATACGCGCACGCAAACACATACATCCATAAATACTTATACACGTACATTCTCATACATACATTCACTTACGTAACACATGAACCCATATTCTCGAGAGCCCTTTTCACGAGAAAGGTACATCCTAACATGCGCCAACAACCGAGAAAAAGAGAGAGAGAGAGAGAGGCACAGGAACGAAAGAGTAGTACGAGGTCGTGCCAGCTGAATGGCCCATCTAAAGGGTCTTGAGTTTCAATGGTTACGCGCGTTATAGAAACGAGAAGACAGACCCACGCACGCGCGCGCGCGCCTGTACGAAAAATGTATGAGAATATGCCGCTATGTCGAAGAAGGAGGCCTTCGCGTAAAAACTTTGGAACTTTTCCCTTACCTCTTTTCATTATGCCAGCAGCCCGAAGAGAAGTAGAGAGTGATAGAGAGAGAAAGAGAGAAAGAGAGAGAGAGAGAGAGAGAGAGAGAGAGGTACAGAGAGAGAACAAAAATAAAGAGGAGAAGAGGTTGAGGGAAAATGAGTATAGTACGGCAAGGTAAAGGAGAACCGACGACAGGCAGATGAAGCAAGTTTATCAAACGAGGAGACACGATTTTTCTCGAATTCTCGGGGAAAGAGCTTGCTTTCCATGTACTTACTCAAATTTTTCTTTATTTGCTGCAATAAAAAAAAGAAATGTCATAATGTATTTAAATTCATTCTGTTTTAATTAAAAAAAAAAGTAATAGCTTCATAGTAATAAAAATATTTAAAACTCAGATTTTTACATTTTTCTGTGCTTTTTTCGATTCTCAAAAGAAATGTGAGTTTTAAAAATATATCGAATATGCAAGCCCAAATTTTGCGTATATCACATACCTGAAAAGAACAAATAATTTTTTATTTCAGATATAATCCAAAAATACATAAGTGTAATTTTTTAACGTAAGGAATATTAAATTGTAAAATACTTATTTAGCATGAAAAAGTTCGAAAAATAAAAATGATGTATTTAGTCTATTTTATTAGAATTTAATAAAGAACATGAATATAGTCTTTGAGCATGACAGACATTAAATGTTTTTGTTTTTTTATAATTTATTACGTTTTCATACACCTGAAAAGAAAACATAATTATGATGAGCTTTACCTTTGTATAGGTATAATCTGAAAATATATAAGTGTAATTGTATGATGCAAGGAATATTAAATGGTAAGATAACATTTGCCAGTTCTCATCTATTCAAAATTAACTTTCAGCTATATATATATATATATTTGAACATCTCTTTCTCATACATTTCATTACATTAAGTGTATTCTCGCGTTCCGTTGATAGAAAAAAATTACTTTCCAAGAAAACTGTCGTTCTTATTTATGAGAAGTCAATCTTTAATCAATCACTCCCTCCAATTAAAGCGCTCATAAATACAAAGCAACGCATTGCCCTACTTCTCATGTCCAAAAAGAAAGAAAGCAAATCGAGCGCACCGATCGCAGCTATAAATCAAAAGCGACACTTCTGCGGTCCCAAATTGAATTCTCCAATCAAGCGGGAAGGGGAGCAAAGCCATCTTGCTCGCACTTTTCCAAAATGACAATGATTCTTTCACTAAAGCCTGAATTTTTCACGTCACCGAAAGAGCAAGAGAGACAGCCAGATCATCGGTCACTCACTCTCTTTCCCGGACCATATAAACCTCGCACGCGCACAGTTGATGCGCGCATCTTCATTACAACTCGTTACGCGCGAGTCGCAATAAAACCCGAGACCCTCATAAAGCTCGCTGCACTCGGCTTCTGCCAGCAGCAGTACACGCGTCCCAGTGGACTGCAACGGCTCGTCTAATCGTCTCCTGGCAATCACGGAAATGCGGAATCTCACCAGGCGTACACGCGACACACATATATGACACGAGGGGTGAACGTGCGAGAACTGTTGCACTATATGCGTTGAGAAAGGGAGGGAGACGAGTGCTCAGAGTTAATAGTGAGAAGGCAAGACTATGGGAGGGGGGGGGGGGTGAAGGAAGGGACTGGAAAGGAAAAAAATGAGCGCGAGCGGAGAGGTCATTCCAGTGCGTGCGCCGTCGATTTGTAACAAGTGTAATCGAGTAAATGCCATTACGCTGCATTAGCTGGACAGAAGGGAGAGGCTCGAGATGAGCTTTTTTCCTTGTTCAAATCGTGGTGCATTATTGAACGGGCGGAGGGGAGGCGCAAAAAACCTCGTGTGTCTATATATACATGTAACGATGAAAAATTTGTGTGCCGCCCAACTGAGCGTTATAACACATACACGCGCGCGCGCTCGTCGAGATTTCTCTACGCTTCTGTACTTCTATTTTGGGGTTTATTACGCGCGATTCTCGGTCGAGGATTTCTTTTTAAGGAAATAAATGATTCGAAATCGTCTTGACAAATGATGGAAAACCGAGTGAGAGACATACATTTGGAGACCGTCAGCGTGACGAACCTTTTGACGCGCTCTGTACATCGTCCCGGGGATTTATTCCGTTTTGAAAAATATACAAAGGACCATTAGGTGCGCAGCGTACCATTGACAAGAGCGAGAGAAAGCGACGCGGCGTCACAAATTTATTAGCGCAGTGCGCGTCTACGAGTGGCTGTCCTGTGTATTAGCATAATTTCAACATTAGCCCGAGTAATATTGCCTCCAGTCGAACCGCCACATTTTTGGAGCGCGATTTGTCTTCGGTCTGAGCTATTTCCATAAAATTATCGTGCATCATCCCCCGCTCATGTGCGCAGCGATCAAAAGGAAAAGGGTGAACCTAGTGACTCGTGTCACGCGTTTGATTGTCATTCGGTGCTCGCGCTTTTACTGTCAAGCAACAGTCGGTCTGTAATATGTGTGTGGATCAAAATTAATGATTTGTGATGCCGGGGTGGAGGCGTTTTGTAAATACGAATTTCATTTCAGTTTTCCACCTGACTTTGACAAAAAAAAGAAATGGGAGAAAACGATTAATCATCTAGCTTTGTAGTTGAGTATTACAAACGACATTGGAAACACCATGAATGTTATGTCAATCTGGAAAATTTTTTTTATGGTGGACTAAACGTTTTGTGAGATTACTGATATACAGAAAAACAATTAAGAACAACTATATACTATTAACTGTCACATGGGAAATGTGTAATGTGATTGTTTGAATCAGGTTGAACTTATAAATATAATTTATACCACTCTAACCTCAAAATCACAACTTTGGTATGATTTTTCGGCGCTCGTGGTATAAAATATTGTTCGACGAGTACGGAAGTGATTATTTACTTCATGTGACTTTTCTCACTCGCTTCGCTCGTGCGAATAACGTCACATGAAGTAAATCATCACCTTCCGCACCAGTGTCGAAAAGTACTATTGGGATTTGGTTTGGTCATTTTGTTCTCTATACCTTTGTTGTTATTGTACTTACTAGGAGAGGTCACGAATTCCCGATCACGGGTTTTGCTCAAACTTTCGGGTATGTTTTTAGATGCTAAAATATGAAGAATGCTAGAATATTAGTCCCTAATGCTTTGATAAACTTGAGTTATCGACAGGTTTAGCTGTATTTGAAAGAAATACTGAAAAAGTGCTCTGTTTTATTTGTTTATTGGTTAAGCTAGAAAATACTTATATATAATTGTATATTACCATTTTTACGTTGCTTTTTGAGAATTAAAAAATATTAAATATATCAACAGTTATGAAAGTTTAAATTTAAGCAAGGCAAATGCATCAAAACAAGTATAAAGTTAAAGCCTGTCAATTTATCAATTTTTGTTGCTTAACTTTAAACTTTCATAACTTTTGATATATTTAATATTTTTTAATTCTGAAAAAAGCAAGGTAAAACTTGTATCCTCTAGTTTGATTTTCTTTTTTTTACAATTACATAAAAGGATTTTCTAGCTTAACCAATGAACAAATAAAACAGAGCATTTTTTCAGTATTTTTTTCAAATATAGCTAAACATGTCGATAACTCAAGTTTATCAAAGCGTTAGGGTTAATATTCGAGCATTCTTTATATTTTAGCATCTAAAAATATACCTAAAAGATTTCGCAAAATTCGTGATCCGCAATCAGTGACCTCTCCTACTTAGTGATAAAACGTTTTAACTAATATTATATTTCACCTATCATTCGATATCCTTTAAGTACTTTTCCTACATGATCAAATTAGTAAGTAAAATAAATACAATTTTTTTGGTTGTGCCATTTTGTTTTGAATGTATAATAAGTAATTAATATATAAAGAAAATTCCTTCTAAGTCGTATCTTGATATTAGTGATTCAGCTAACGAAGCAATTTTCATCTTTCTTATTACCTTTCTTAATTTTTTATGAGCCCTACATACCATAAAAAACAACGCTTAAAAAATATTCCATTCCCCTCTATTCCCATTGAATTTTAATACAATCACCCCGAAATTACATTTCTCAACAGACCTTCCGGTGTAAGAGAACTTGTGCGTTCTATATTATTATTCTTCGTATCCGGCCAAAATATCGAGCCGGCGTTTAATTAAATCGAGTAATTAAAATCGACCGCAATTAAGTGGCTGTAGCCACGAAGAACGTTTCGCGCCCACGATTCGAGCGGGTTTAAAAGGACCTGCTTTTTGTTTTTACGAGGTGCCTCATCCAACCCTCTGTTTTTCCATAGCCGCACGCGATAGGGACGCGCAATCCTTCGCCTTTCATAATTTCAGGGGAGCAATCCTCGTATAAGAATGCCGCTAATCCCGTTCTATACACCAAGCACAAAAAGTTTTATTAAACTTCTCACGTTTCGGCATTCATTTCTTTTAAAACCTTGATGAAATTCGGCTATTCAAAGCTATTCTGTTATTATAATCTTTTAAATAAATAAATAATAAAACTGTGAGCATCATAACTGAAATACGTCCGCGCGTAATTCAGCCTAAGTCGTCTTCTTGTTACCAACGACAACTAACACGCGCAACCCATAACTTGTAGTCTTCGAATAAACGTTAGGAAATAATTCTCAAGAAGCAGCGCTCCGCTCATAAAATTAACCGTGAAAAACGCCGCGACGTATTCTTGGCACCAGCAAGTGTCATCGTTCCACGGTCTCTCGGCGTACTCTCGCGCACAGTCATTCGCATTTTGCGTTGCACACGATGCACTCTGCTCGCGTCCGCGTGTAACCCGGCCGCATATTATGTCAAGTGCTTCTTACTCTCTACCTCTCTTTCGCTTTTGACATAAATCGTCAGAGGGGTCGAGGCGACCACTTGCCATCCAGATGACAAGCCGCGTCTTTTTTTCCCTTCGCCTTTTCCCTCCCCTCGTTCTCTTCGTAAGCACAACGGTCACGTGGCTATATAACGCTATGTAATAACCTCCCCTCTGTATATGGACATCAGCGTTATGTTTAGGCGCTATCCTCGTCGGTCTCCTTTTTGTCGTACTGCTGTCCTTGTGTGTATGTGTGTATATATGCAGGCTCCCTATATATACTTGCGCTTTTTCACGTTGTTGCTTTTGGATATGATGTGTTCGCGAGATCGTGCGGATTCTCCCGTTGCGCAGGGATGCGGATATATAAGCGGTCGTGTGTATTTGCGAATCGGTGACAGATGTGCCGTGGGGCGGCGAGCGAAATTTTCGCTCAGATTGATACTTAATGTATCGTCGAATGGAGCGACCGCAATATTATATGCGGACTGCGGAAATTAGTGGACCGGCTGGCCTGTAAAGATGAGCGAGCGGTATGTAATACCGGGAAATTCGCGGTAAATTACGATCTTGGGAATTGCGTAAACGACAGAATAATGTCGAAAGGTTGTGTAATGTATACACCTCGAAATTGATTACGTATTTTATTGTAATGTAATAGAAATTTAATTAAATTGTTCAATTGTTCATTTTTGTTGAATTGGTATAAATCTGTGGCTCCGAGGCATAACGACATAAGTCCATTTTTCAGATTTTGTGCGCGGCATATCAATATAAGTCCATATCATTTTATGGTTTATTGTAGTTGTGATGTATTTTATCCATTCTAATTGAATATAAACATAATTTCACATAATGTATGCACAATAACTAGATTAAATTTCGAGAATTTTCAAAATTCTAGTATATATATCACTTCTTTTCCAAATCGTCTGCGCTGCTTAAGATATGCAGTATGCCAAATGATCGTAAACTTAATAGAAATGTTACGAAAATAGGAATATTCTTGTTTAAGTAATAAAAATTCGTTAAACAATCGCTAATTTTAAAATTTATTGGTTAAAATTAAAGAATATACTCGAAATCAAACGAGAATAGCACTATTAGATAAGTCCAGAGTTCCCGGCATAACGACATAAGTCCATACTTTACTGTGTAAATATGCGTTTTGAATGTGTCAACTGACTAGTACAATATCGCGCCCTATTTTTTTTTCTTCCGATCTTACATATATAAGTTTGAACTTTAAAACCCGTTTTTCTCGGAAACTTGAAAAGTGGACTTATGTCGTTATGCCTCGGAGCCACAGAAATACTTAACTCTTTTATTAATACAAGAGCAATATCTATAATCTTCACGCGCAGACTAACAGCTTTCATTTTGAATTTTAATTAAACTTATTGTATTTTATTTTAGTTTTAGATTACTTATTTTTCTTTTGGCGTCATTTCTCTTTACTTTTATACTTGTAAAAACTTATACTTTGTAGAAGAACCTATTATTTATTTAATCTTAAATAAATAAATACTGTTTCTAGTATTTCAATTATTTCATACAAAAAAAAATTATCTATGTAACAATGTATAAAAAAAAAATGGCACACTTTCCCTATAACTGTCATTACACATGCGCATCATCGCCTTGACCGCACGTGCACCCAGATAAAGACAAAGCTCGAGTGTGCATCATCGGGCTGTTCCAGTACGCAATTCGTACAAATAAGGCAAGAAAAGCACCTCAGAGTTGCGCAGTTGCAACACACACACAGTCACTCCTTTAGTGTGAACGTCGACCCCATGAGCGAGAAAAGACACGAGAGGGCGATGAAAATGCACTTTTTCTTCAGCTGTCAAGTCGGCTTTTCTCTCTTTCTCTCTCTCTCTCTCTCTCTCCTCTCACTTTCCTCCCTCCGCGTTTCTAATTGCGTTCGCGGCTGTGTTTCTATGCACACGTGCAAGAAGGGCGACGAGAGCAAGCGACTTATATTTAGGTTACGGCCGTCGATATATATAACGATTTCGTCACAAAGGTTTCTATCGTTTCGCACTAGCAGAAAGTTGGTTCGCATGGGGATCGCTGATGTTGTTGATTTTTTTTTCTTTCACGGTTGCCGAAATAGATCTGGGCTCGCATAGTGGACTTTCGGAGCACGCTAGGAATGTTTACTCGAAATTCATTGCTATGCGATCGTCCACATTGCTGCACATATGTTACGTTGTTATTGTTTTGGTATGATGAAATGGTATTATCTAATTTCAAACGAATAATCATTATACATTTATCAGATAATTCTCAATGATGTATTCAGCTGTATTTATTGATTACATAATTTGGATAATTTTGTGTTTATTATTTACTGTTCACATATCAAATTATCCACACCACAAATCGTTACATTATTTTCTGTTAATAAATATATCGAATTACCGGTAGCCATAATAATTTGGAATTAACTGGAAAATGAAAATCGAATATAATGTTGCTGTCGGCTCGCTTACTGATCCTTTCATCAATCGAACAATTTATTTATAACACAGCATTCACCACATACAGCACCAGATTTATATCCAGTTACCAAAGAAATCGCTTCCTGTCCTACTGAATGGGACAATTTTCCGCGTATTGTCATTGCCGAAGTCCCCAACAAATCAAGTTTATTGTGACACGACGAAATTTATCATGCAAATGCCTCGACGCAAGAAGCTTACGTGCTCACATTATATGTATATACATTCATCTGAGATTAGAAATTCGCGCGCTCCCCACCCTCTCATCAATATAAATTCGACAGCGATACACGGCACAGCGATCGCTATAGAGACAGAGAGAGAGAGAGAGAGAGAGAAAGAGAAATCCCGCAGCGCGACCGCCACGCGAGTGAGAGAATTGTCACGCGCATGCAAGCGGCCGATGCAATTGCGGCTGTTTCCGACCAGAAAGTCGATCGAATTATGCGCGCGAAACGTCACGTAATAACCTCCCCCCTCCGACAATAAATTACAACTATAAATCGCTCGCGCGTTCCATATCCCCTCCACCTCGCGTATAGCGTGCACAACGTTTATTATGCGCGTCGTCCAAAATTCGTATATATATGTATATATGTATATATACGTATACCGCGCGTGAACAGGCGCGTACACACGCGGAGGTCCAATTTCGTTTTAACGCCCCGCGCAATCGTGGTCCGGGTCATAAAACACGTACGCTGCGACTGTATATGTATATATGTATATACGTGCGCATGCATAGTAACGCTGATTACGCCGCGAGGAAGAGAAGAAGACGGCCGTGCGCGTCACGCTCATTCGCGCCGCGAATTAGCGACAACGAAACGGACACAAAAACGACGACGAAGGGACGACGACGACTACGACGACCGCGGCATCAGGACAACGTTATATGTGCATATATGTATGTATATACGCTCGTCGCGGTCCGTTGAGTGGTCACCTATACAGAGCTGACGACCCTCGGCTTTTTCTCTTATTTTGCCAAAGGGGAGCTGCTGCTGCTGCTGCAATGCACACACATACACACCCCTCGGAAGGACATAAATTTCCGTGTGCGCGCGCGTGCAATATATGTCCTGTCGCGTTGCGGCCTGGAAAAATCCTGCTGCTGCTGCTGCTGGCCCTTCTGGGGATGAATGCGATTACCAGAGAATATTTTTTTTTTGCGCCGACCTTTTTTTTTGCGCCTCTGGCTGGTGTCTTTTTTGTACTCCCTCGACAATGGTCAGTGTGTAATTTCACTTTGGGATGCTCCAAGTATATGTGCATAAGCCGCGTGCAGCTCGCAAAGAGCGGGTATGAGAGAGAGAGAGAGAGACAGAGAGAGAGAGAGGATATAGGTCAGCTTGATTTATGCCGCTCGATAACGCTCCATAATTGCATTAGCGTAATGCAAGTAATTGGCTAAAATTTATTATTATGGCCTGTGTTGAATTCGTAAAATAGCTTTTACGATGTTTCCGGTGTTGTGTGTTGGGTAAATGTGTATATACGCTTGCGAGAAGTAAAAAGTTTAACGTTTAATTTATACATGTACGTTACGCAATGTAGAAATACAAAAAAATGTCCACGTATTTCGAACGATTTTGTGTTGATTTCCTACATTGCGGTTATCGAATAAGCTGTACCCGTAATTCGTATGTTACGAACATGAATATAGTATTTGTAATGGTTTAACGTTTTATTGGTAACCGATAAATTATGAAAATGTGAAAATGATATTCACCTGGAATATACGTATGATAAGCTGATGATGATATGTACATAGGCAATTGTATAAATTAGAAATCTTTTCAAAAGCAATTCCTCGTGCAATTAAGACAAATTACAAATGACTTTGTTAATTAAATTTCCTAGTAGAACACGAGCGCGCCAGCTGTAATGAAGAGGTATGAAGAGCAGCTCGCATTATAGCCAACGCGACAAACTTACACGTACGCAGCAAATGAATTTCTCGGCAAACCAAAGGAAGAGACGCGCGCGAGCATAACAGTTTGGAAAGTATCAATTGGCACATTTCTCCAAACGGTATTACACTTTCACGCAGTTCCACACGGCACTTCGGGAGCTCATTAAAACTCTTTCGACCTCCCAAAGACGACACCCTCACATACACGTTCGCCAAAATAACCATAATGAAAATAGTTGTAATAACAGAACGCGCGAGCACAGTCGAGTCACACTAACGCCAATAACAGTAAAAGCATCTAATCTTCATAAAGCGCTTCGTCGTCGTCGCTCTTTCTCCCTCTCTCTCTTCAGATTTCGCGAGAACAGCCGAAAGTCGGAGACATACATGGTGCAGAAGTTGCGCCCATAAAACACGTAGACCGAGGTTGCGTCCTACGAGAGGGCGAACAATACTAGATATTGTACGTGGTACATATACGCGTGGAAGAGGAGATACAGCAAGAGAAAGAGGGAGTATAACATTGAACGCGCGTATACACACACACGCCTATATAGAAATCCACGCGGGATGATGGCAGCCTCGTAATTGCTTTTAGCTCGAGCATATATACCGACGTACCCTGCCACTGTCAGCTGTTCCCTTATTACGATGATACACTTCTGCGTAGTGTTACACACGCGCGTTGAAGCACTCGCTTCGAATCTTCGCCGTTTGCACAATAACGTCAAACTTGCGTGTGTATGTCCACAAGCCATACCACACATTCTTCGTATATAATACAGACAGCAGACGCATACACACGTGAAGCCTGAGAGCGAGAATTATGAGAGAAGACGAGAACGGTGTTATGATGAAAAGGCAGCAGCCTCTCTCTCTCTCTCTCTCTTCTATATATCTCTCCTCGATATGTCCCCAATAATCGCGAAAGCATTTGGTAAACAGTCGAGTTTGTCGCCCGAGGTTCCTCGTAGCCAGCGCGCGCGCAAGAGAGAGAGAGAGAGAGGCGAGGATCATCATGATAAATGTCAGGATGATGAATGCCCCGGGGCTGGCTTTCGATATATATTTGCCTCTCTGTGGCGCGAGACTTTGTTTGTCCACCAGTGGTACGCGCGCCGTATATATAGAAACGCAGGGCGAGTGAATTTTTTTTAATTAAATTCTTCCCGCCTTATTGCTATTAGGAATGTCGAGCTCCTGTCTTCATAAGTGGATTTATGTCGGCCAATTTCGCCAGATATGGGGAGATAATTGTGTATTGTTTTTCTTTTTTTTCTCTCGTTCTTCGTATTATATCACACGTGGAATATATTTATTGATTAATTGTACTTTTTATTGTTTGTTTAGTCATATTGCAAGCAAATATTGATAAAATATTTTATTCAATAGATTATTTAAATCTTTAAAATATTGAACTTTTATATATCTCGACATAATCTAATAAGTAAAAAAATATTTAAATTTTATTGCATTTTCCATTCCGACGTAAACTAGTTATAGAATGCTATCAACAGAGACTAAAGATAGCAAAAGAATAATTGAAAACTATACCATTCAAACATTCTTTTATTTTTCTGTACAAACAAAATCGAAGCTAGTTACAGCGTCGCGTCGAATCGGTGGATCCAATAAATTCTATACCGACACCGAGACAGCGAGATACGCACACATACACACCGGTCAGATTTAATTGACAGAATGACGCTGCAGCTAGCGGCGCCTGCTGCACCCGCCCCGTCTACGACCTCAAAATATTTTCCCGTTCATTTTTCAAAACTGCCAATTTTGTTTGTCTTCCTTCTGGCGGTGGCCTTGCATGCCCCTTTCGATGCGCCGGTAACAAGCGTTACAGATCGTGTCTGTTTTGCTCTCTCTCTCTCTCTAACTCTTTTCGATGCTACAATGATTTGTAGCTAGCGAGTTTGGTTTACGCGTCGTTGTTTAGTCCGAATAAAATGTCACGAAACCAAAGCCTATCTGTCTAATCTTTATTAAAAGCTCGCATACTCGTACTTTCATTCTTTCGACTGATACAGCGAGTATAATCTCATACGAAGAACAAGAAGACGAAGGGTAACAAAAACCGAAAGAATTGAGGATATATTATATAAGTAGCGGATGATTAATCGTTTGTTTAATTGAAAAATAAGTGGAGGACACACAACCTGCCGGACGCAACCGTTTAATGACAGAACCGTTGCCGTGCCCGCGGCGTATGTTTGCGTGCAGCCGCGCCTGGTCGCATTCCCCTTTGGCTACCGCCGAAAATCATTGTTGTTACGCTCGCTCGTCACGGGGGAGAAATGAGAGAAAGGGGTGTATGTGTATATACGCGAATTTGCGTGGAAAGCGTCATTCCGGTTATTTGCTTTGAAAGAGAGAAAGGTTGCGAGCACGAAGGGGAAGGAAAAGTCTAACCCGGCATTTTTGCGCCATTTGCCAGTGTCCATTTGTCAAAATAATGCACAACTGTCGTATTTTGTTTGCTTTTGCTGGAACGAGTTGAAGGATGCCATAGGGGTGAAAGGGAATCGAAATGAACAGTAATTTATGATAATAGTTTACGGATATTTGAGATTTTAATTATAGTAGCTAATGGTATACTTAATAAAACTAATTACTGAATCAACGTTTTTAGATCAGGATGTTATAATTACCTAATTTTTATTGATAAAAATATATTATCAACTACATTTATTTATTGCTTGATAACTATATTTCTTATAACAAATTAAAATGTATTATCTTGGGTTTACTCTGGTCTATATTATCACGGACCTTTACTAAAAGATTACAGCATCTACATATACTACCCCTCCGCTATACCACTCGAAACCGTCTACCAAAAAAAAAACACACCCGTAAAACACTCCCTACACCCTCGACACTTTTGAAATCAAGGACTTAATTATCGGTCCAGAGACTCGCTTTCTCTTTCTCTCCAATACGTTCCCAGGGCCTTATACACGACACTAAAAGGTGTGACACCACCGCCACCCGTTGGCACGTGGCTTTGCGTGTGGGACCGGAGTAGAGCAATACAGTAGAGCACAAAAGAGACGCGCGTGCGCTTCTGATTCGTGGGGTGGACGGCAGCATTGTTATATACCTCGAGCGCACGAAAATACGATCACCCGTAATATTCTGATGCGTCGCTCAGTAGTGCATGTAGTAGTAGTAACTCCCATACTGCTGTAGGATAATTATTTTCCGCGGAAAGCGCTTCCTCCTATGGAAAATATACCACGCTCGTAATTTCGGCACGTGCGCGTGTTATACGCGCTGCGTGTCGCCACTGTCACCGCATGCGTTCTTCCCCTTTCTCTTTCTCTCTTTTTTTTCCCCTGACGTGCGTGAAACTGTCTCCGGTTTGCTTCTCTTTCGTCTCCACACCCCCTGTTGGCACCTCCTCCAGGGGTTTGGACTCGAATTTCCCGACATTATGACGTTTCCCGGTTGACGTTGAATATAGAGAAATGACGTTTAACAGCTCGAAATATACGTAACGCGTCGTCGCGTATCGGCGGATTCGGATAAATTTTTATAGCCACTAAATTACCGTAAAGTCCGTGGACGAAAATTGAAACTGCTGTCGGGGTGTGAACGCGCGCGTATGGCATTTGGGGCGTTTTATGCGTTTCTAGGGAAAAAAAACTGGAAAGAGACATTTTCGCTGCCCCTCCCCATATATACGCACAAAAAAACCCTTTTACGCGCGTAAACGGGTTTACGAGTTCGACATATGGAATAAAGTCGTTTACGTGGCAATTGCCTTGTATTGTATAGTTTTGCTCAATGTGCCGATATTAATTTTGTATTATTCTCGAAAAATTACTTTTATACTAGAACGTAAAATGAGAATTCAGTTTATTGAGATTTATTATAATGGTGACTAATAAATCTAAACGTAAAATCGTAAGGTTCACAAGGGATGTAGGATACTGATGAATGATTTATAATAGTTAAAAAAAATATATATTTTTTGTTAATATTGTAAAATATAGAGTTTATTGATATTTAGATTATCTGTACCCACGAGCTTTTCGATAAATCAATTGCAGAATTTTGAACGTCAACAGTCATAAATCTTTTATAAAACAGTATTATATACAGCACTATGACTACATATCTCTTCCGGACTGACATATTTAGATCAAGATCAGTACAAGGAGGTTTCTGCTTCCAGCATCGATATAATTAGATTTGAAAACTCTATCCATAAATCTGTAGGCTATATTAATAACAATTTTCTTTAATATTTCAATAAATATTTTTTATAATCTTAAGATCCTTTCATATTATCAGTAGAATAAATCCAAATTTTATTTAACTTTCAAAAAGCAGATGCGTCCCAAAAACAAATTTTATTTGAGCATCTATTTTAACTATATTGAATGCATCATTAAAGATCAGCAACAAGTATTGCTGTCAACTTCATAGATCGTCAGGAAGTTTCTGATTCAATGGGCTTTGAAAAACCTTGAAACCCAACCTCACGAAGCAACCCACCGTCCGTCTATCATTCCATCACCCCCACATCGACTCTCTCTCTCTCTCTCTCTCTCTCTCTCTCTCTTTCTCCCTTTCTCCCGGGGCACGTGACATGTCAGCTTTTCCGCGCGAGAGTGCAGCAGAGAGAGAGAGAGAGAAAGAGAGCGTACACGCGCGTCGCCTCTTGAGTTCTCTTTCATATGAGTCGTACATGTACCCAGCTAGAAATCCCAGCCCACTAGCGCTAAACTCGTATAAGTCAGGAGCACGGGAGCCAGAGAGGATCAAATAACGTTTGATTTGTCGCGTCGAGGACTATACACGTACCACCACGCTTCTGCTGCTAATCTCGCTTCTATATATACGTGTATAGCTGCTTCATTTCGCTCGAGTGATCGTTTTCACGAATCAGCGTCCTATACTCGTTCGCATGAGAGAAATGTTAGCAGTGAAGGGAACGCGCGCCCGCGCGTGCGCATTGTTTTGGACGCAATTTTGCCGATTTTTCGAAACGTCACACGCGCCCACCTTATACTCTGTACTGAAACCCAATGGTCCATAATGAGCCGTTATGTATACGCGTGCGCGAGATCGCTATGAGATTATAGGAGGAAACAATAGGGGCTACCGCCCCGCGTGTATTTACGTCAAATCCGAACGGTTTTCCCTTAATTAAGATCTCACCCTCGGCGGGCTATGGGCACTAGCGCGCGAAGGGAATAGGGACGTGAGGCGTAGGAGAAAGCAAGAAAGAGAGAGAGAGAGAAGTACGGAAAAAGGATATCGGCGCTGGTAAAAGTATATAGAAGAGTGTTTAATTAACTGCGCTTTGTTCGGAGATTTTTTTTATAATCCCGGTCAATTTCAATAAGGATTTCGAGCGCTTATTGGCTTTTCCGCGTGGAAATGAAATTATTAAGTAGCGTGATTTATGGTCTGGATTTTCTGCAGAGGTGCAAGAGGGATGATTTTTACGACGTCATGGTTTCTTATTAAATATCGTTGAAAGTAAACCTTTATTCCGTTATAACCACACGTGAGGATTCAATAATTACACTTGAAAATTGATTTCGAACCTCAAAATTAAAATTGTTTCTATAATCATCGTAATATAGAATTATCTTGCAAGTTTTTTATTTAAGCATATGGTAGAGTAAATAATATATGTAGTAGATAAATTACTGTATTTAACTGAAGCAAAAAATCGGCAATCGCATTGTGTATTTCTTCAACTATTGTTAACTGTCGACACGATGAAGACATATACGTCTACGTGCCTGTGGAATGCCAACCAAGCTACCAAACCCTCGCACCTCACTGAATCACGCACATTTCGCACTGCACGTGTCCTGTACTGATTTTTCAGTTCCTCTGCTCTGGATATACATACACCTCGAGCACATTGCCGTCGCTGAAAACACACCAGGATAACGGATCGACGACGGCATTGCGCGCTCACGCCCAGCTATATATATATACATACAGTGCAAAGCCTCGAAGGCACCCTGAGATAAATCAGAACGCGCGTATGAGTGATCGATGAATAATAGCGAACGCGCGTGCAGTCCAATCTGTCACTGGTTGGACGCCATCTAAACCATGATGAATGCACTGTCTAGGTACACGCCACTCGCTATATGTATATATATATATATATATATATATATATATATATATATATATATACATCTATATCTATATACATATATGCAGGTAGTATACGAACACACGTATATATACGAAGGACGTGTGACATTAGGATTAGCTTGGATCACCTCGAGGCACAAGTTCGCAGGTAGTGCTGGTACGGATTCGATAATTACCGATGCGGGCTGAGCGATTTTGAGCTGCGCGTATCGTGCAGTCGATCATTTACCGAGGTATCAACACCTGCTTACCGAATGATGTATCTATACAGTAGTACAAAACAGAAGATGTGTATTATGCAACAAATGTCTATTCCAGATATTAATTGAACTCCGAAGTTACTACATCTGCCGATTTGAAATTCTTGTAGAATTATCGTTTTCTTATTGCAGGGTCAAAATTAAAATTGGATCCAGAAAAATCCAACATTTTATTGGTTATTCTTGTGCGTAACTTTCATTAAGATTAGTTAATTTTTTGAAAGTATACATAAATTGTCATAATATAAAGTTATAAATATGATATATACCTATAAAAAGTTAATTGACATTTTGTGACCGATCAAGCTATGTTACCATAGTAGTATATTATTATAACATTCTTATAGAAATAAGTTGCTACAGATGTACGGTGTAACACATATTTTTATAAAAAATTTTTATTAGTCAAAGCATCTGGTAATGAATATACTAAAAGAAAAATAATAACATCTGTACAATGTACAAATAGTTGTACTAACTTTAACTACAACGGTGAATGCTAGAACACAAAATCATTCACTTCAAAAGACTACCAATATTTGAGTAGTTTTCAAAAGTAATATAAACCATGTCCTCCGATAACATCTATACCAAACATCAAACACAATTAAATATTTATAACAATGAATAGCAGTAGTTCCCTCATAAATGATTTAAAAATATTTTTATTTTACGATCAGCGGAATTCAATTAACTCGTTGTCAAACACGTGAATCACGACGGCACAAGTTTATCATCAATATAAAAAGAAAGCCCTTATCGAAATGCAAAATAGCTCTCGACGAGACCCACCCAATTCCCATCGGTCGCGTCATTCCTCCAACATTTCATTTATTTTTTCGCATTAGGAGCTGCCGCCATCGCCACACTGTTATCTCCTATCTCAAGCACAGACGCACTCGTCACGCGGCAGCGACCGCCGTCGCTTCATTAATTTCGCTGGTCGTGCTCTATCTTCCTGGCCCATCTTTCTCTCCCTCTCTCTCTCTCTCTCTCTCTTCTTGCATTCGTCTCTTTTTATCCTAACTCACGCACGCGCGTGCCGCTGTATATATATACGCACACGTCGACCTATTCACGTTCTCTAATCCAGCAGCAGCACGTCCAATGCAAATCACCCGATGACTGCTTAATACACCCGTACCTCTCCATATCTTTCTCGTCGGTTGCTTGGTGCGCGTACAAGTCCATCCCCGTACATTGGAATTCTATTACTATTATTGCCCGGTGGATCGATTTCAACCGGGAACCCTATATACATCGCCTTTCCTCCTAATGGAGACGTCTTTTCCTTCTGCGCGCACACATGGCTACTTCGTACATGTACGCGAGTATTGCCACCACGTGTGCTATATACGGAAGTAGTAGATTTGGAGGATATATATACGTGGAATGCTCGAGGAAACTTTTTCCCTCGACTTGTGTGCTCGCTAATTTCATTATTTCGCGAGGTTTCATCTCGAGGCTACTGTTATTATATATGTGTCTGCGCGAGATAGCAGAGAATGCCGCGTATCTGCTGATTCTCTTTTTCCCTAGTCTGCGGTACACTGCCTCGGCGTATTAGGGTCTTGAGTGTTTTTTCAGCCGGAAAATATACAAGGTTTTCTTTTTACTTGATTAAACGGCGTTATTGCGCCAGCCTGAAATTCATCATCGGAAAATGGAATGGTTTTTTTTTTGCTTTTCGGCCCCTCATTTCTATTAAGGGAATTGGGTAATTAATTAAATCGCTTTTCATTATAGTGATATTAAAATGAATGTTTCACTCGATAACGTAAGGAATTATACTTTAATAATTCAAGAAAACAACAGATATAGCTTTTTGTAAGAAAACGTGGTAGTATAATTCTAATTACTAACCAAACTATATAATACTGTAAATTTGAGAGTACTTTTCTTTGAGTTATAATATTGAATATAAACAATAACTAATTTTTTTTAGCAACAACATTGACGAATCTTTCTTTTTCCTTAAATTCTTTTACTTTCTCACCATTTCAGCAGTCTCTTCGTATTGTGACTTTCACTGCACGATTTGCGGGCAGCATGTTTTTGCAATCTTAACACGCCTCTTAAATATTCTCCGCGCGCATTATATCGCCGCGCGACTTTCGAATAAATATATCGCACGATTTTCCCTGCGATAAATCCACAGCTCTCTTTCTCTCTTTCGCGACGGGGGGAAAATTTCCTCTCAAAATTATCGATCTCGCATAACTTCTCTAGATCCAACTCGTATAATACGCGCGTATAAGATAGTCGTCCCCTGCACACACATACACACACACACACCCTACGCGAGAACATAAGGATCTCCTGCGACGCACCCGTTAAGTGACTCTCGCGATGTAAATCCTCGCCGTATATAGCGTTGAAAATCACTTTTCGCGCGATCATCCCGGTAGCCCGTTATATATAGACGAGTTGCATACCACATATATATACATAGTCCAGCAGATCATCTTGACATATACGTACACATATACGTTCCACGATTTTTTTTTTTTATTTTTTCGAGTTTTACCTCTGACGTGTCTCTATATACATCACACATGGATTATTCGCTCGTATAACAAATCGACTTAAAATTACAGCGCTCCCGGTTTGCGCCGGCTATAAATCAAAGGCGAGCACGCGCGCGCATCCGCACGATCCTCGCTTGATTGAGACAGATTTAATACCCCCCTCCCCCCCGTGATCGAGATTAAGATCGGCAGGTATAACGACGCGCCTCATGCGCCAACGGTGATTACCGATTGCCGCGCGCGGTGCAAGCGCGCGCGCGCGCGTGACTCATTCTCACGCAGATCGCTTTTCATCTATATATATATATATATATATATATATACATATGCGGCTAGACCACGCCGCTCATTTTCACACGATACTTTTAATTAGATAACCTGTGAGCGCTCGTAGATGTATGTGTATATATGCGCACGCCCGCGTGCTCGCGCGCTTTGTACATGCTAATTCACTCGGCGCCTCAGGCGAGATTCCGTCGCCCGCGTGCTTCTAGGTTTCCCTTCCGTCACTATATGTATATGTATACTTGTTTATCTTCTACAACGCTTGCGCCTACTCTTCCCTTTTTTCGAGCGCGCGTGTTTTTTAAATTATGGAAAATCGCCTGCGCTTTATAGCTTCGCGTATTATATACACGCGGCGTCGTTTTTATCTCGTTTCGCAGCCAGGAGCTCGCGTCGTTTTCCCTTTTATTATTATTTTTATTTTTTTTATTTGTTTCACTTTTCGAGCTGCGTGTGCGTGTGATACATGCTAATCGCATCTGAACGCCGTTTAGAGCGACAGCTATAGATATATGTATATACATATGGTGGGGCTTGAATAATTTTCAACGTCGTTGTTTTTTTTCGTATACAACCACGACGACTACGTGGGATAAGTCCAGTGTATACGTGTGTTATGTAAGCGGTCTTAAAAGCGGCTGATCGATATTTATTATTATTGCTGTGTCTACTAATTGGAATTATTCGATTTTTATAGAGAAGCCTGTCAGCGAATTTTTTTTATCGACGGGCGAGATCTCGAGAAGGCGCGAATTGCATAAGGCTTATATTATTTATCAAGTTAAACTAGTACGTGAGATTATGTTTTTGCAATGCCATTAAATAGTGATATTAGCTGCGAAATAGAAATGAAAATAATTTAGAGGATTGAATTTCGAAGTGAGGCGAGAGAAGTGCCCAGCTTATACAGATGTAATTGAAAGACCATGAAATAACTCTATTGATTAATTAAGTAGGAATTGCGTTATTATTATTTTAATTAAATGAGCCACGATTACGAAAGTGATACAAGCTTTTCTACAGCACTTAGGGTACTTTGTGAGAGTTTAGTTTAAAAGTAAATATAAATTATTTTCTTAAAGATAGAATCATTACTGTTCATCACAGAGAGACAGAGAGAGAGGTTAATATAAATAGTTATCACAATCAATTATTATTGGTTACCACATAACTATTTTTATTAGTTTATCTTTTTGTGATAAACAATACTTTTTTTCTTTGTTTATTACATAATAATTTACTTAATAATGTTACCAATTTACTACCTTTTTTACACTCACAAATCAATTTACATTTCTACCTTCTATATGTATATTATACCTTAATTTTAACCATGAACACCCAAGTTTTTCTATATATAATATCTCACCATTGTGCATGAATATAATATCAAAACAGAAGCCACATTGATTATTCAACCTTCTTTCCTACTCCGCGTTCCTTCTTCCTCTTCCTCCCTTGTCCATCCGTCCATTACAGCGCGCTCGCGCCAAGTGAGCCGTAACGCTCGGTAATATCATCGCGTGATTATGCGCGCGCGGCAGCCCATAGGTCTGCTCTTTCTCTTTCTCTCTCTCTCTCTCACTCTCTCTACCACCGGCGCCGATTTCGCGAATTACAATTGCCAACGAAATATGCAACCTGTTGCAATTTCATCGCTGGCCGAACTTATAAATCACCACCGACGCGCTGCGCAATAATCGAGCATGAGCATTCGCGTCTGCATAATATCATTCGCTTGCCGGCAGATGCGCGCGCGTGTGCTTCTTGCGAAACCCATGAGCGCGCGCGCCTTTCATCTCTTGCGATTGTTTTCGGTCAATGTCGATTAGACCTATCGATATACTCGCATTGTACTATTCGCGGTGTCTATCTGTGCATGTATATATATAAAATATACAAAAGCGCCAATTAAGAGGGATTATTTACGTAAGCGCTCGTGCATTTATATATATATATATATTGTACTCCTTATTGCATTATCCTGCAAGTGGGCGACGAAAATTTTAATTAGCAGCTCGGAATTAATCGCGTCAATTTGAATTATAAATTTTTTCCTCTCGGTTAATTAAAACATCAGCTCGCTGCACGATTACTTCGAAATAATCATATCGTCACTCGCGATCTTGTACGGCGTCACCGTATACACCCGGTTCTATATCTATAGATATATAAGCCCCCCGCACGATTGGTGACATAAATAGTCCCCCCCCCCCCCTCCTTCTTACTGCTATATATATATACCATCCGGTAAGGAAAAAAAGAAGGAATTCACCAACAACGAATTGCCGAAGGAGAGTGTGCGCGAGATCGCGGTCCCATTAAATTAGTCGGCTTAAGTCGGTCAGAAATCGAATGTACCGATCGCCATCTGTCCTCACAGGCAGGGGGGAGAAAGAGAGAAAACAGCCCAACGGGGAATCTTATCAGTCGGTCGTCCGCCGGTGAAATGCGATTTTCCCCGAGCCGTAAAACTCGCCGATCGTATTTTCAGGCCTCGGGATTTTAAACTTGTCCCGCTGTGGCGCGTTATCGGTGGTCCACGCGCCATATACGAGTGTAAGGAGAATGAGATGTGAATCTCCGTGCCGACTGCTTGTACGTGTGTATGTATGTATATATATACGCACGATCTCCCTGAAAAACGGCAGACCAAGCGCGGCTTTTAAGCAAATTCACGCGTGCCCTGGTGCTTTTTCACCCTCGTCACGCGCGCGTGTGCCTGCCGAAATCCTCGCTCGCGCTTCGTCTTATCGTCGCTCGGACTCGTGTGCGTATATGTGTATGTATACATATGCGTCTCTCTCTCTCTGGAAATTTATTCTCTTTCTTTATACCGAAAGTCCGCATCTTCGTTCGCGCGTGTGCGTAAGTGTCTTCCCCCTTTATACTTTCGAGTTTTCGGTAAGGGGGGAAGGCGAGGGTGCGAAAACCAGTTCGAGACCTGTCAAAGGAATTATGTGCGTTTGGCTTGGGTGTAAATGGGAGGAAGGGGGAGGACAGAAGAGATGGGGAGAAAAGATGCGAGAAAAAGAGAGTGATGTGACAGCGCCACGGATTGTCGTCGTCATTATCGATAGAAGTGTGTCGAGCCCCTTTTTTCTTTCTTTCCCTTTTTGAGAAATCGTTGCTTGTGGTTTAAGCGTCAAGCTAGATTGTATACATAAGAGGTTTTAACTGGTGCTAATGAATTTTTTCTCTGTTATTTGAATTTTTCATAACCAGTTGAAATTTGTATGCTTTTACTATCATTTCGCGATTTAGATATATTTAAACTATTTTATTTTGTTAATTTAAAATTCGTCAATTCAATTTGGTTTAAAATGTTTACTACTAACTCTTAATTGTTTACGCCTGTAGAGTATTAAAACAAATTAATAACGATATTGTACATTGAATCGATTTTTATTCAACCTCTTTTGTTCATAGCGAATAACCATAAAACTTCACAAATCCAGCAGCTATCGTAAAATCTAAACCAGCTTAGAGAAGTACAGGAAAACCGTCATTCCTCACTAAAAAGGTCCGAGGCTCGCATAAATATTCAAGCCACCAACGCAATGCAGCGAAATGCTTGCTTGGAAGTATCAGCGCGCGATCATCTGCCGTGTCCCTCTACACACACGCTTGATCCCCGAGAAAATCCCGACAACCTTGTCTCGCACGTTGGGAACAGTCCTTTGGTCTCTCCCCCCGCATTTCCGTGACAGCGGACCAACGGAATTTTATAAGGATTTGCAAGAAGAGTGGCGGCGGTCAGTCTCGCGCGTCCTTTGTCGCGCATTAACATACTGCTTCGATAGCCGAGAAAGAAAGAGAGAGAGGGAGAGCCGCACCCGCGTGTGGTAAACACCGTTTATGCAAATAAGGATGGGTCAGTGTCGTCTTGTCTCGTTTTTCTTCCCGTACCCTCGTTTCTTCGCTTGAAGCGACACGATTACGATTTAACATATTTATTTCTTTTACGTCATTTACAGGATATTTGAAAGTATACCGATGCGAAAATTATAGTGGCATGAAATTCTCTCGTTATTATTGGATTATCGCGGAATTGCTCGAGATAATTGGATTTTACTGGATTTTAAATTTAATAAATAGGTATATTACATATTTATCAAATGATATACGAACACGTGCCAATCGAATTGTCATTTATTTATATTTAGGCAATATTTATGGTCCGCACGTATTGGAAAATAATTGCCAATATTTGGACAACATTTAGGAACATGACTCCACGCAATACCATCATTTTCATAGTGATTATAATATGTAGATTTATTATACTTTATAATAAAGTGAGAAATATTTTATTTATTATCTTGTTTTATAATACATTTATATTTATGTAGACTTTATGTTATTTAAATAATATTGAAAACATTTTTTTAAATAATTAAAAAATGAAAAAACATTAATGCATAAGACTTTTTTCATTTTTGAGAATATTTCTTGCCTTTTTAGCTTTCTTTTGTAATCTTTTTTTGAAGCACAGCAAGAAGCAAAATTGGCTGTCTAGTGACCAAAACCACAATTGGCTACACCACGGGCACGCCTGGATGCGCTCTAGCGGCAAGTCGTTTCAACTTTGCGCCGTCGGGAGATTTCGTTGACTTTCATATAACGCGTCAAATTTACTTGGAAGCTTTTAAAATAATTGAAGCGTACATGTACACCCACGAACTTGTGCGCATCGGTGCGAGCGAGCTTCAGACTTTCTAAACGGGCGGCATTTTGAATAATACAACGTGCTCGAAAAATTTTAAATTTTCATAGACCTTTCGAAACTTGGCCGCACTCAAGTTTCAACAATATATTCGGAAGAAAATATACGAATGATATTTGTTTTGAAGTAAAAATACAATATTCAGAGGTATGGAGCTTTTTTCGAATTTCTATATTTTATAGTCACTGTGAAAACTAAAATACAGTTTTAGTTCATTATTTTGCCAGAGAGTTTCGCACTAAAATGGAAATTTTTCTTTTCCAGTTTTTTATAAAATTTCAGTGAACCAAATTGAACGGTATACGAACCGAATAACTGAATATTACATTAATGAAATTCTCGTATATAGAATCGTTATACCAATTATTCCACATCCATTCGATTCGGAGCAACAATAAATTAATCTTTAAAAATCCTGTCAGTTTATTACCCTTACTGCTCTCACAGCTTCCAAATAATCGAAATAAAAATTTTATCAGCCATAGCTGAGTGAGCGTATAATTCATGAATAACAAAACGGCATCCAAATTATTTCGCGTTTCACCTCGAAAACGTACGCTTATTATGATTTACTGCGAAAAAAAAATCCTAAACAATCCTTCCCTCTTCTCCTAATATCATCGCAGCAGCTTCGTTCTCCTTTCTACCTTTAGCGCTAGTATTTATATATACAGGGGCTTTTATGGGCTTTGCTCTCTCCCTTGTGTTGAAATCGAGAGGCACCGCACATTAATTTAAAATTCCAAGCGAGAAACAGATAGACGTATCAAGGGGCAAGTGAGCACATATACATATACATATCCACACTTCGGTAGACTGACCATTTGGAAGCTCAAGTCGTTCGACGTGCGCTGGTCGAACTTGCACAGACGAGTGAGAGCTCGCGTGCGACATGTAAATGGTAGACGGTTTGCGCGTGTAAACACAGTTATGCAGATGAAGAACGTACATATATATATATACACTTGGGTGAGTCCAGTCCTGTCGGTTTCCAAGACTAAACCACACGCGAAGTTTGGCTTCGGTGGTCCGGCCCTTTTCCAACTCTGTTTCCTCTCTCTCTCGAATATGACCGCTTGCCCGAACATCCCCGTATATATATTCGCAGATCAGCATACATCTCTCGGCGAGTTGCTTTGCCAGCTTTTCATGCCAACGAATCCGTCGGCAGGTATATATACATATACACAACACGCGTATATAGGGATGAACTTCGATGCGCCGGAAAAGCAATGCATATATATATATACAGACACGCGGAGGCGCGTCATCCATATATATATATACACGACTGAAACTGTCTCTCCCTCCCATCCCGCCTTTATGTCACAACGGAGCTGGCCAATATATATATATATTCACGCGTATACGCATACACACGCAGATGCCCACGGAGATGGAACGCATTACACGGATACACGCGGCAGCATGTAATACCCGTCCACCTCTCAACCCTCACGTCAATGAGGTTCATGTGTAGTCCCGATGACCAAATAACCCAGATCTCTTGCGGATTTGCATGTGATGGACGACCGGGGGGGGGGGGATAAAAAGGGGAAAACCGTAGAACGCTGGCCGTTCTGTGGTCTGGGGAGAGGGTGTTTTGAGCCACTTTATGATATGCTGGAAGTATGAGTGGAAGGTTTTCCCTATCGGGTGATGCCCCCGTGTAGGGTAAAAATGAACAAAGGTCTGAGCGTCGATTTTCAAAGCTTATTTTTCACTGTATGTGGGTTGTACATCAGAAGTTTACCAGAAGATTATCTGTGCTCGACATTTTTCTATTGTTAGCTGGATACAGTTTCAGTAAATATATAGAAAAATTGCTGGTTGATAGACCTCAAAATTTAGGGTTCGAGCTTACTCACAAATTTAATGTTATATTGATCGACACTGGGTAACATTAGCTCGATACTTAACTAGGTAACATTAATTACAGCCTGTTCTGGGTTTCCACTAATGTATGATAAACAAATTTTCTCTCTGAAAATACATCTTCCCAATAGTATCACTCAAGACAATTAACTTATTCAAATTACCCATTATACAGATACTATATAGAATTGCATAAATTCATAGCCATTCAACATTAATTTATGAAAATTCATCTTCTCCCAACATCACGAAATATTCCCGTATTCGACGAATAAATTTTCATAATTTTTTTTCAGTTCCTCTCGCCGCACAGTGATATTTTTCAGAAAATTTTGTTAAAAAATCAGCTGACTGCTCAATTTTAGACCGATCTCAATAAATTT
>JAWWEQ010000045.1:618129-668789 GCA_035583055.1 Torymus tubicola | reverse complement strand
ATTGTCCGATATCTTTTCAGACTTATATTAACAGCTCATTTTTGTAAAGATATTGCTGGTTTTATAGTTTTAAAAAGCTTCGAAACTTCGTGAATCATTTACCTTCGCAAATTCATATCTCTTAGGATAGTTTTTTTCGAATAATCAATAAAAATAGCAGTTATACGTGAAAGTATTGTCCATTACGAGTATTTAAAAAAAAATTTATTGAGATGGGTCTAAAATTGAGTAGTCAGCTGATTTTTTAACAAAATTTTCTGAAAAATATCACTGTGCGCCGTCTTGATTTATGTCACGCACGCGCGTAAAGGAGGGTACCGGGACAGGGCAACACCCGCTCTCTCATGTACATACATCTCCGCGAAGAGTGTCACTCATCTTCGCGTCGTGGCGGAGCCACGAGGAATCGTGGAAGTGTAACTTTCGCGGAAGAAGTTAGCATACAATGAACGTTGACGCCCGCAGGGCGGGATACGCTCGCGTGTAAATATACGTGCGGACGCCTACGTCGCCGTGTGCATCATGCCGTGTAGCAAAAGATTGATTGATTGGTTGGCAACAGTGTTCTTCTTCGTATATGAGATGGTTGCATCGTTCAATCCGAGAATTAATTCAAACTGTTGAATAAATTTCTGCGGTAATATAAAGCTGTTGTACTGGTATCAAGGAATTATTTATGAGGGATATGTTGTAAAAATACAGGAATGTAGTTATCCTGTCACTAGTGAACTTATATACTTAAATTTATTTCAATTATTCAAAATATTCGGCTATATTTTACCTGTGTAAATTGTATAGTAATACAGACTTAAAAAAAATATATCGGATTTCAATATTCAAAATAAGGGGTTTCTCAGTTCGATTTTGTTTAACCTTTAGACTGCCGGAAAGCCTATATATAGGTTCGACCTCCGACATGAACTTTGTATATTGTTGATAAGTGATACAAGACAGTAATTTGGCCACTTTTAAAGGTCTGTTTAAAGGTTCAAATCCCGGCAGTCTAAAGATTAAATGCCGCTTTGCCATAAGGACACTATTAAAACCAGAGAAAATGTTTCTTCCTACAAGTCTTTCTGAAAGTAAAATTTTACTTGAAGAAAATTGAGCTCAGAACTTTCTAATTCGAACTCAAATTTGAACATCTTAAAATACGTAAATAAACATGTTTTTTATGCCGATTTCAGATATTTTTCTTTTATAGTTCAACCTGTGTAATAAACAACACAATTTAACGATATTGTCGTACTCAAGTAGATTTTAAGTTTACCTAAGCTCAGCAATCCCATTATCAAACCATCGTAAAGCGAAATCAGAAGTTATCTCAGCGCCATTAAAACTGATCGCGAGGAAGCCAACAAAGGAGTGAGCGATATAAAAGAATCAGTAACCCCCGTGACAATGCGATAGGCGCGAACGCAGCGACGAGTGACGGATGAGGCTTCGGACAAGAACCACCTCCCATACCAACGTCGTATATACGCGCGCGCGCACAGACACACACTCCTCCCTCCTCATACGTATCGTCCCTTCGGGGATCCGCCGAGGACGAGATTGATGCGTTATGGGAGGCGATCACAACAAGCCATGCATTACCAATGACGACGGCTCGCCCCACGTCCGCTACTGCCTTTACCATACCACTACTATACTATTTCATGCGTGTGTGCGAGCACCACGACTTTATAAAATTTAAACCGCGAAAACGCCCCATTCCGGAATTCCGCGACCGATCGTTCAATATATATATATATACACACATAGCGGCTCTCTAAGGAGAGAGAGGAAAAAAATCGCTCGTATAATCAGGCCAGAAGAGCTTTCGACGCCGAAAATCCCGGGGCGTATGAGATGCGCATATACGACCCGGGCAAAAGGGGGCGTATAGCAGCAGTGGGTCGTTATCGGCTCATGTCTATTGCCCGGACCACTTGCTAGGCTAGGGGTGAAAAATTGGCTTCAACTCCGGACGACTGGACGCGCTGAAAAATTCGTACTTATATTTTTATGTGACGAAAGGGGGTTTGCAGGAAAAAAAAGGGGGAGGACCGACGAACCGCAGTGTCTGTGATGGGGGTTGGCCTGTCGAGTGATTTGGACGGAGCAAAAAAAATCGCTTTTACGACCGAGGCGATAAAGATACGACGGGAATTATGCTGAATTTGTAGTTCATTATCGTAACTCTTTTATGGGCGAAAAAAGCGCCATATGCTGTTATGGGCTTGCGTATAGGGGTTAAAATTATAAGTAGGCTATTTGAGATAATAAAGCAGTAAAGGTTACGAATCTAATTTTTTGACTGTATTTTATGGCTATTATATATATAGCCAGTTAAGATATTCAAATTTTATGGAAAATTCTAAATATAGCGAAAAGTATATTAAGGATAGTGTGTATATTACTGTATAGACTTTGATATATCTATAATGGATTAAGTAGCGAATATTAACATTTTAGTTAAGTTAAATTTAAATGACCGTTTAACAGACATCTAGTATTATTGACCTAAATCAAATCACCGGGTTAGATATCAATATTCTAAAGTACGCCTATCTACATCCACGCCTAAAAAAAAACACTGCACCCCAATCCTCCCAAAAGACAATGTTGACACAGGCGATTCCAGCGCGAAATTCGACGGGGGGTTTCATAGAAATACCTAGCTTGACAAGCGTGCGCGTGCGCGAAACGTGTGTATATATATATATATATATATGTACATAATAGTTTCAGGCCGACCTCTCAGCCACGCCGCGTAAATCTCACAAAGGCAGACAGGAAATTAATTATGCAACGGCGCCGGGCTTGCAAGTTTCAATGGGATGCATTAATACTCGATGCTTTAATAATCGCGAAGGAAATTTCACTCCTCGAGGAATTCGGTGTTGTACGCGGCACATAGGACCCGGGAGGAAAATTTAACTCGGACGCGTCAAAGGAAATTCCTGGGCTTGCCGAGCAAGCGATGTTCCGAAGTAAGAGAGAGCGAGCGCGAGAGAGAGAAGAGAGGGGCTTTATGAACCGCGCAGAGAAACCCAGGCGCGTCAGGTGAAGAATGATCTAACCTGGAAAGCACCTCTCCTCGAGAATGCAAGAGCGCCTTACCACGTGCGCGCATGCGCGCTTGTTAATTAGTCCTGCGAGTTCGAGTCATCGTCGTTGCCGGCGTCCTTCCAATCTTCTCTCGTCACCCTCTCAGCTTGGTTTCATCACCATTTGGTTGTCTCTTACCACAGCTCGGTTGTCTTTAGCTTCAGAGGGGCGTTCGAAGTATGTATGCGATTTCTGTATTATGTGATATGTCAAGCGAGAAATGACTGATATTATAATTGAAGATGCAAACTATTCCTTTTGAATGTGTTGTAAATGCTAAGAGAGTTTGTTAAAAAAATGAAGCTCTCCTGTAAAATTTATAGAAGAAATCACGCTCTGGACTGTGACTACGAAACAAATTTACGTTCTGACACATTTCTTAAAATAGCAGTAATAATTAGGGCAAGTGTTCATTTAAATTTGAAAATCGTATAAAGTCTCACATTGGACATCAATTCTGCGATTCTTTTTGATGCACAATTTATGTCGAAGTGAAAAAAGTAAAAATATAAAAATTAATATCGTTTTCAACAATCCACTTTTTCATTAGATAACAACCACATATCGTTTACTCCAAAAAAGCGTAAAGCAATATTAGAAGAGACATCAGACGCAACATCTGCACGACAGTCCGTCTAAGTCTAACCCTTTCAGAAGCGGCACCTTAGCTCGCGCTTCTCACAGACCGTAAACTAATGGTAGTAATTTTAGTAGTCGTAGCCGAAGCAGTAGTGATACTATATGAGCGAAGGGGAAGGCGGACACGCGAAGGGCACAAGACGAGAGCACCGTGAAGGACTCCACGCCTCGACTCCCCGGCGGCTAATCATCGAGATTTATGTATGTCTCTCCCTTGCCTCTCTCCCGTACTTTCTTTCTCTATACCTTCTAACTCTCATTCCCCTATATACTCTTTCTCAGCTCTGCCCTCTCGGCGTCCTAATGAAGCTATTGCCCTAATCGCTCTCCCGCGCTATTCGCACCGTTCTCTGCCCCCCCCCCCTTCCTCCCTCACTCGCTCACTCTTCTTCTTCGTCTCGTTCTTCGCCCTCGCTTGCTCACACACATGTATATAGGTAGCGACGCACACGTGTGTCTCTCTCGATTTCCTCCGTTCAAAATTAACCTCGCGCGCGCAGAAGCGACTATATACATTTTTCCCGCGCGCGTATCATCGTGAGTCACAGGCGCGTTTATACTTTTCGACTTGCAGTTATATGAGGCGCACGAGGAAGAAAAAAGAGGGAAAAACAACGCGACGAATGAGACTGTTAAGAAGTCGCGTGTGCTCGTGAAGAGTAGAAAAAAGAAAAAAGACGGCGACGGAGTTATACTTCACAGATGTGTTGCAGTTGGCGAGCGCGTTACAATTACACGCGCGGCAGTCGTGTGAATTCGTCGTGAAAATCGAAAAATTTGCCAAGTTTAATTTTATGAGGAGAGAGCGGGAGTGTGATAGGGGAAAAAATTAGATTAACGTGTATCAATTGATTCGTATTATTAATGGGTAATTATAGGATCTATTTAATTTTTTTTAAATTATGTTTTGTCTAATGCCGACGATTATACTTATTAGTTAGTTGAAACACATTAAAGTAAATTGTAGTATATTTATACTTGATTACTTTTTTTTATTTTTCTCGATTATTAAATGAATAATCATTGAATTATATAAAAATAAATATCTATCAGATCATCGTGGACTATTACCAACCGGAACCCAGCAAAAATCGTGGAAACTCGAAAAATTGAAAAAAAATTTTGATTACATAAACTAGTGACATAAAGATCACACATAATCTCTGAAAAGTTTTTCATTATTTATTTATTAGTTTATGGGTATTTTAATATGAAAGAGTTTTTTGCATTTAATATCATACCAAATATACATATTATTATAAAGATATAATCATAATTTTTTATTAAATTATTATCCAACTAGAATTAAGTAAATCTTATCTTTGTTATAATAATAAATGACAGTGTTAAATAACGTGCAAGCCTCACTAGCCTCTTCGTAACTACAATTAAACTCTCATCCATCACCTGTTATCTAATAAAACCGTTAAAATAATAACTTACGAATGAAGACTACAAACATACAACGTCAATGGTATCAAGCGAAAAAAGGAACTCTGATATAGTCATCTGGCAATCCTTTCAGTTGTATTGCCCAACGCTCCAACTAATCACAGAATGTAAAATGCTAACAATGAAATGGAAAAGCGATTTCAATGTTTGACAGAACAAAAGACCCTGGCAAGCGCTTAATTGCTATTTTTCCTCTCGTGTAAACACATATGGGCTCTATATAGCTATGAATACACACACACATTATACACGCCATAATACACGAAAGTATACGAGGTCTCAGCCAGATCGCAGGCGCTCGAGTACACACGTCACCCTATAGCCTATAGTCTATTTTTGTAATTGCTCGGAGACTTTTTCCTCGCGCTTAAACTCTTCTACACCCCTTTTCCGCGTGTGCACTCGTAATAAGCGCTCTCGCGCTCTTCGAATTTCGTCGTACAAACAGCTCGCACGAACGCGAGCTTCCAGCTGAGCTTTTATATAGAAACGCGAGAAAGAGAAAGAGAACTTCTTCCATCCGTCTGTCTCTTTGTACCGCGTACATTTTTACTTTTCTGCCATACCGATCGTGGGATCAAAGTAAATCGTTTCTCACGAGGCTACACGGGAAGTTGAACTCTTTCCCCTACTATAACGAGATTTATGTCCGGAAAATTTACGGTTTAAGAAACGCGCCACGTTCGTGTATATACTTTTCGGGATTTCTTCGTCGTCGTCGTCGTCGTCGTTGCGATGAGAGAGAAACACGTGTGCGTCTTTTGGCATTCGATGTGCGAACTGAACGACCAAGAAGAGGGAGTCCCCGCGTGCGGGTGTAAACAAGCGGGTTTGAAACGAATGTGAAGTCGTCGTTAAAATTTTTTTCCAAAGCCTTTTAAACGGCGATTTATGTTTGAGTAGCTGAAAGTTCAGTGTGGTACTCCGAAGACGCTAAAGCTCGTACAAGAATTAGATCTTTTTTTGAGTATAAATTTAAGCTTTTTGAAGCTGTTTAATCTTCTTCAACTCATCAAGTGAATTATTTTTGACAAAACTTTAATAATAGTTTTTGTGATAAATATATTATGATATAATAAGTAGAGGTTTTATTTTACAAACAAAATGTTAACTCTTTTTTATACAATCATGAATCAGAAATTACATATAACATCGAATATTCAATTTAAATAACAACTATTTACAACCAAATCCTAATTGAAACTTATCAAAATGGCAAAGTTGGTTTAACCGCCCTCCACATAACCGAGAAATCACAGCATCTTGATTACCAAGCATTTCCAAAGGTATGCGTACACCAAGCCGTGCCACCCGCACAACGCGCCAGCCATAAACAAACTCAGATCCCAACGCTGGAGACTTCGAGTATGTGGCACGTGGCACTCGCACGAAACCACTGACATACACACACCACTATATATATATACATGCATGCATGCATGCGTGTATATATGTGCGTGCTCACGTACGCGTATACGCGAGAAAGTGTCGTAAATTCCGAATCGTCATTGTTATCGTGCGGCCAGGTTCCGCTATATGACCGCGGACGCGTGCCGTCTCTCTTATAAACTACCGGGCTGAGATTTCGCAGGCTTGGGCAATATTCATAAATCAGAAAAAAAGAATAGAGCTAAGCGGCCGCTATACGAAGCCGCAGGGCGCAGCAACAGCAGCAGCAGCCGGCAAGCTTTAATCGGACGCATCGACCCTCCAGGCTCGCTCGCCAAATGACGATAATAAGAGCCATTAACAGCGCGCGCGCGCACACGCGGGGGATGAGCCGTGCGCGAGCGCAGTTTTAACGCTTCGAAGAGGTGGTATATGCGAGAGTGAGAGAGAGAGAGCGGGAAAAGCAGGAAGCGCCAATGGCGGCCCCATTTCAATAGCTCACTGATTGCGATCGGGGAGAGTGAAGCGAGAGAGAGAGAGAGCCCCAGTTCTCGCACCGGCTTTCGTAAATCCGTGGCAAAGTCGAGAGAGAGAGAGAGAGAGAGAGTACAGCGGTCGCGGCTAAGCGATACTTATGGCACTCAGGGCGCCGGGTAACGAGCCCGCGACTCGCGGAGTTAGCCCTGCCGTGTCGATGTGGTAGTATATGTATATAGGTGGTATATACTAGTGAGGCGAGAGAAAAGAAAGAGAGAGAAGATCATCTGCGGTGCTTATTATACGGGTAGATCGTAATTTTCTTTAAGAAGGTTACGGGGATCGTTGGGAATTGAACCTATTTTATGCGCTGATCTAATAAAATTCGAAGGAATAAATTTGAATGGGATGCTTAATTATTTGACAACTAAAAGCTTATCATTGTGTAAATAAGAAGCGAGTGACTTAGAAATAAATGGTGTAATTTTCATTAATGGTAAAATTATACGCTATACGGGATCGTGTATATTTGTATAAAATGTACACTGAGAGAAGAATTTGTTTATACTTAATATGAAAATATATTAAAAATACACAGATAAATTTATTTATATTTACTCTTTGTGAACTCTTATTGACTAAACATATTAACTATTAATATGCCATCATTAATGGGATTTCAGTTTGGAATTTTAGTCAAATGTGAATGTTTTCACATTTACAATTTCCTTATTTCCCCAAACTCAACTATTTCGTATTAAGTGTTACTAAATATATTAACTATAAATAAACCCTTCTCTTAGTGTATTATATTCATTTTCATATTTAATTGTGTAGTTCTATCACGGTATATTGATAATTATGGTTATATAATTATTGTTATTTATTTACGAAAAACAAATAATTATAACAAAAATATTAGTTGTGTTTGTTGCGTTTGGGTAAAACTATAGATTAATTATCGCTTTGAAGAAAAACCGCTGAGACTGGACCTCAACCCACGTACTTCATTAGATTCAACAGACACGTACATATTCGCAGCTAAACGAACTAATGATTGTACTTTTCGTTCTCCGTTATCCTCCCCATTCGCAACGTAATACCGACATTTTTTTTCCTTCTGACACATGTAATACCCAATCCATCAATCGTAACGTGTCCTCGGTGACATCATTTCGATTATTGCGCTTTTAATACCCACTGTATTTACATGGACTATTCTTGATAAATTCTCCAAAGTTCGGTAATCCAGGGCTGGATTAACACGTGTCATCAGATCGCCTAGAATTAATGATTCGCATTTCTAGTTGCCGAATACAATGGAGCGTCAGTATGTGTTGGATGATTATAATTTTGGCCTGTATATAGGCGAGCATTAATATATTCTAGCACGAGATCCATCTAACAACGGTATATACAATACAATGCAATACTAAATTGCCATTTAATGCAATAGAAGTAGATGTAATTGTATGCATTCAAACGCAAATAACGTTGTATGACAAGACAATTTGTCACAACTATAATAATAGAACAGCGATAATACAAGCTCATTTATGCTTTGAGTACTCTATTGAAATTTCGCCATTCTTCTATTTTTTTTGACCAATTGTAACATTTTACTTTATCCACTTATTGTTCACAACATTATATTTAAATTTGATTATAAATTTTATTTATTATTAGCAAACATCGCAAATAATTAAGCTCGATATATTCTCCTTCGGTGCCACGTATTGAACGTTATTACCTACACGTATATGCTTCAATACCCATGGAGAAAGGAGATTAAACCGCAATGCGTCGATCTCTAATCTTCTTTATCGTAAAAACACCACGGCCATCGTATACATATGTGTACGCCATAAGCTATCTCGCGCTCTACGTGCACACGTATAACGAGCCTGAAAGACCAATACAAATGGCCGGGACGCATGAGGAAACTACTGGCGCGGTTAAAGTCATAATCCGTCTATCAAGCTGACAAATTAACCAGCCAATATAACTGAGACCGAAGCTCTCGAAATTCAGGCAAACAAAGAGAGACATAGTGAGAGAGGTCGGAAGTCTATAAAAGCTACCCCTCGTATATACTTAACCGATATATATATATATGAACCCCTATATATATATATATACATGTGCATATCTATATATACGCGTCGTGAGCTCCTTTACTCACGTACAAAGTCAATTGTCCATATGCGCTGCTGATTTCGCTCAGCGATATCAGACTAGCGTACATACCTAATCTGACTCCTATCAGAAATGCGCTTTTCCCCGAGACGAAATGAGCTTTGCTCTCGCGCGCTGTAAAGAAGCGGACTTTTCCTCGCTCTCGTGTGCCAGCTCACTGGTTCTCTCGTAATCTCCCGAGAATCGCCAGCACGTCCGCGCCCAACTGTACATATATATATATACATGTGGCTCGCTCGCTCGATCACAATCTGAGCCGAGACTGACTATATACTCGCGTGGATCGCGAAGGCCGTGAACCGCGGAACTTGCGAGAGGCTCAAAGGGCAATGTGAATGTTGTGAGTGAGAGAGGGAGAGAGAGAGAGAGAGAGTAAGAGAGACGGTGTGAAACTAGTCACCTTTTTCTCGGAGACGAGAGAGCGATGCTCCGGGGGAAGGTTCGTTTGTTTTTTCGGCTTTACGGCTTCTGACTAAAGCCGTTAAACTGAACCGGTCGGCGGACAAAATTTTCACGTGGACGAGTAGTGGGAGATGCGTGATATTATAACGTTTGAAGCGCTGTGTGAATGCTGTCGCTAAACTTCTAAATGTAGATACATTATTTTCATACGTTTTTATGAGAGTCTCTGTTTTGATATCGTCAGGGTACTTGAAGTAAGCTCTAGAATGTAGGAGTGTGTAATGAAATTACGAAAAAAATTATGATTTTGATGTCCTTAAAGTAGTTGAAATATATTTTTTACAACTAGTTTGGCCTGTTTTTAAATTTAATAAATATGTATTGGAAAGTGCACAAAACTGATTCAAAAAAATTCACATCTCCAAATGTTAGAAGTAATCCTTGAATTTTTCGTTCAACTTTAAATTAACCTGGTTTTGAGGGAATGATCAATATTATCAAATTTTTCAACTTATATTTGCTTAATTTATAAGACACCAAGACATACTTAAAAATTCATAACCTTAGAAGTTAATTTTTTTTTTTTTTTTTCAATAAGACGTACTTTCAATTCAGAACAAAATATATTCTAGAGTATAATAGATATACTGTTTGTCTTTGATATAATATTTTAAATATATTTTAATTAAACCAAAATCTTTCTAGACACAAATGGATAATTTATCTATAAAAGAGTGTCTAACTTTATAAATAATTTACTAATTGTAAATATTAAGCAACATCAAAAAGCTGGCAATTATCAATACTTTCATAGAATTGTTTTCATCATAAAGGTGCTCCAACGCCACTTTCTTCTTATATTTATATATCCAAAACCATTTGCCAAAATTCGAGCCGCATCCATAACCCGAGATGACTTACACACTATATACACTCTTCCTGCAACCAACCAACAAAGTACCTTGCCGCTAAGTTTAACGTCGCGTGTAACGACAGCGTCGAGCAACGACTTCGCAATACTGGCTTCTGATTTGGCGCTCAAATAACTCACAGTGCGGAAGTATATATATAAGCTGACGTCGCGCAACCGCGAGCGTATTACAGTGAAACAGCGTATGAGTATAACGCGAGGACCAACGAAGTTTAACGAAAAGCTCGACTGCTTTAGGTCGCAGTGGGAGATCCGTAAATTTCGTACGTGTCATTAATGTCTCCGCGCGAGCTCGCGCCCAAGATCTCAAAAGCCGCCTCTCCTTTAGCTGAAAGGAGCTGTCGTTCCCCTGTCAATCAACACGTCGCCGTCGTGAGTTTCTATCTTGAGTGTGTGTGTGTGTGTATGTTGCGCGTTATACGACAGAGCCATTGCCTTGTTATACATTCACCTTTCTCACGATTGTTGAGCGGCGTATATACAAGAGAGAGAGAGAGAGGAGAGAGCACACTTTGGCCACCTTTTTTCCACTCCTCATCTCAGAGAGCGCAAGATAATATCGCAAAGCGCGACACGCCGCGTATGTGCTCGTCGAGATTTACGTCGCTGAGGCCTTGATTCACATTACTTGGTTTTTTTTTTCATAGAGGCGCGGAAAACCTGCATTGCCGCTATACGTGATGTGATTTTTCGAGATATGACGTTACGACATTCGTTTGCTCGGTTTTTAATTGTTCAAGGTTAATCTTAGTGAGTTAAGCAAATTAAATCAGATTTCGTATATACATGCGAGATAATGTTTAAATAATATTTTTAAATTCATTTATAAAAAGAACGTATTCAGTCAACGTATTAAAAGTTTTTATTTATTTTAAAGCAAGTAAAAAATAATTGTAGCTCTCAGGAAGGTTGCTGTCGACGTTTTAGAACACGAGAGGCCGTCAATTCAACAAAAGAATCATTAGCTCGCAATGCACTCATCATGGCTAACAATATACATAAAAGAACATTTATAAAAATTAAGTTGAGAAATTCATTATTAAAATTAACTTCATTTTTTAATATCACGAAATGGCTTTTTTAAGGACGCAAATAGAGTGAACGCGCATGCACTTTCAGAACACATGAAACAGGAAGATATATATATATTCATATTCACATAATTCTCGTTGTTATTTACAAAATATATTTTTATCTAACGAGAAGTAAGCCATTGCATCATACTTTTGAACCCCTTCTTTCTCTCTCTCTCTCTCTATCTCTCTCCCTCCTTCATTCACTACTCACTCGCTATCTAGTCTATGTATTTTTTAAAATCGGGTATGCAACTCGCGTGAGTGAAGAGCAAAAATCAATTTAAGCTCTCGGACGTAAAGGAAAAAAGTGATGCAGAACAGAGCCGGCTAGTTTTTCGTATCTCGTCTCCTATCCACCACATGTGCACACAGAACGCGATAGAAAGAGCGCATACACGGGAATATTGCGCATTCCAAATATTTCATAAGCGTAATGTACATCATCGCGCCCTCAATAAAATGCATTTGGACGACATTAATCACGCGCTAGGCCGACTAATTAAATGTTATCCGAGAATGCATTTGTTCCACGTAAACTCGTATATACAGAACGCAGCGACAAATATTTTCATACATTTCGGAAATATCTCGCCCTTTTGTTTCCCTTTTATAATACAATAAAAAGTTCAATTAATCATATATTTCGAAAGAAATCATATTTAACAACTCATTCTTATAAACTTGTACTAAATTGTAAATAAAAATATTATCATGTGCGCTTATGTAAAGTATACTAAGTTTTTTATGGGTGAACATACTCCTGTGCATAGATACAACATATTTGGATAGCATTCCGAATAGCGCATGATATCTTCAACCTTTATTGTAAGAAGATACATTAACGCTCTCCATGTACAAATCTCCAAGCCGTTCTCATAACTGTATATATTTTCTTTATAAATAACCATACATATTACTCTTGGAACCGGCATTCCCCTTGCTGTTACCAATTTTTCTCAACTCACCTACTCCCCCGCGAGAGTGCAACGCGTACAAGCGACGCAGCGCTCGAAGCATCCGAAATATCTCATTAGCAGTCGCTGTACACAGACATCCTCTTCTCTCTCTCTCTCTCTCTCTCTCGGAAAACAAACGTCACGCAGGCCGAAAATAGTGAAGGAACGTCACATTCGCCTGCGCACCTCGAAAAACGAAATAAGTCTCCTACCATCGCATATATACACACACACACGCTCGTATATATGAATAATAAACTTGCCGACAAAGTGTTGCGCGGCACCTACGCGCGTGCACGCGGATCTCCTCTCATCTTCTGGGAAGTCTTGTCTCGCTAAGAGGACGAGAGAGAGAGAGAGAGGGAAAAAAGGGACTCGCGACGAACTTTTCGAGGGTATACTTTTTACATGGCAAGCGTCACTCTGCCGCCGTCTCGCTCCCTTTATAGTTTCGCGCGAAATTGATTTTTCAAAAGCACACGCATCTGTGCGTGTGTTTGTGTATATGTATGCATGCATGCGCGGGTGGTCCATGACTGCGTGTTCCTCATTATTACGTTGCCAGGTCGTTACGTGGGCGCTGCAGCGGATGGTAAAAACTATATACCACGCACGCTGCTGACTGATGCGTTGCGGAAGTGGCAGCTGAAATTGAAAATTGCGCAAGCACTATTTGCAGATGTTTGAATTTTATATGCGTTTCAAATTGCTTGCAATCTGTTATTATATAGTTTATTTACAGTTGATGTAATAATATTGGTATATTGAATATCGATATAATGGAATAATTTGAAACTATCAGTCGGTCGACTGTGTGTAAGCCAATATTCAGTATATATTTTGTTGCAGTGATGTAAAACAATATACAATATTTTCAATAGCGTAGACTTTTTTAAACCCTGGGTAGAGAGTATAACTATTGGGAAAAAAATTGAATTAAATACCCGAATGCACTTTACAAGCATCTAGACAAGACTATATGTATATATACATTCGAACAATTTATTTTTCATTGACAACGAAAATCCAGTTAAAACCTACGAAGCTCACTTTTTTCTTCTATACTCATTCTGTATCTCACGTGTACACTAAAGAGAACCTACATATTTTCTGTACTTCTCTCTCTTTCTCTCAACACGAACGAAACAGGTCGCTCTTCACCCCAACTCAACGGCTACACGGCCCACAGACGCCGACGGGCGAATATCCATTGAGATTCGACGTATGTCGAGTGCATTCTGAATTAATAACTACAACGTAGCATCCCTTTTCGAATTTTAATGGAGTTTTCATACAGCGTCCCCTTCGTACACCTTTGTCGACGCACATCGCACAGCCGTGGGGATAAAGGGAAACAGTGTTACCCCCCGCCCCTTCGAAAAATTCGCAGATTTGCATTTTTATCATCGGGGATTAATCAGGGTAGCCGCGATCTCGATCGAAGTACCATGGACTATATACTACACCTATATTACAGGAAAACTATCGCAAGCTCGCGGCACAAAGACTTGCGTATAGCATAATTAGCAATAAATAACACTCTCCGTACGCGCGCACACACGCATATATATACGCGCACAGCGATAAATCCAATGCGCGCGCCCTCGAAGCTACCGCGCATTAACATACCAATGACACAACATCCCGCCCATATTTGCCTAATTTATCGGTGTATACTACGCATTACACTTCCCTCTTTCTCTCTTCTTGCACACTCGGAGAGAATCACTTGCGCATTTATTACTCGTTTCCGTTCGTCCCTTCGCGAACGCATGCTAATAACCCCTAGATTCTATATATCCCTCTATCTTTCTCTCTGTCTGACTCTCTGCGGTTGTGGGTCATTTCGGGTTTCGTTAAACGCGAGTGTAAGCAGGAGCCATTTAATGCGGGATTGACACTCGTGCGTGATTCAGAAGCGTCATAAAAACTTCCTAATCACTGCGTTCTGCTCAACTCGCGAGAGAGAGAGATCGTGTGCGTACTCACGAACGCGCAGTTGGTACTAATGCCCCCAATATCTTTTCCGGACGCGGCCGATAAGCCGGCCATTAATAAGTAATAGCCCATCTCTCGGTTCTACACCCTTCGGATCTGTATATGTATATATACATACGCGGATTGAACGCGTATGTAGGCCCGCATTCGCTAAGCCTAGTGACATCTGTGGTTCATCGACGTAAGTGCGATGCTACGCTGCTGCTGCTGCAAGTGTATATATGTACATACATGTACACATGTGCTTTGTATATGTACGCTGTTGCTGCGTGGGGACACCGGGTATAGTGATTCTTATGACCCTGTTTTTTTCTTTGCTTTTTTTTGGTTAGTAGACTCGAGGTCCGGTGCGTTGATCAAATATAATTTGTCATTCGAATGGTGCAGGAGACTTTTTTGCGTAATATCGTGCCCGGACTTTTATTGTCGACGCATAATGTGATAAGGGGATTTGTTTGTTTTGGGCTTGACGATCGTAATAATTTTTCCTTTTTAGGGATAATGTAATTCGGAGGGTGCGAGAAAGCGTTGCGAATGATAGGTGATTTTTATGGCCGGAATTCATTAATTTAGGATTTGGGTATGGGTGTATGAAAAAAATGTCATTTCTTCAGAAGATATCCTATAAAGCATTAATTTCATCGAGGTTAAATATACATTGAATAAGAACCGCGTAAAGGTATCGAGCTGTAAATAAAATTTTTATTAGATGACGGTATTGAGTAACATTAAAATGTTATACACTATGCTTGTAAAAAGTATATTACAAAAAGTTTTTAATATTAAATTTTTCAGAATACCGTCATAAAATCTTGTTTTTTAACACACGATGAAGCATTTTTGTAGGATTACATTATCTTTACTTCTATATAAACAAAATCATAAAAAAGTTTTTCTACGTTTTCGCATAAATCAGAAAAATAAAGTTCAACCGAAAAAGTACACTAAGATAGAATGGTTCCGCTTTAGAATCTTTGCCAACAGTCCCTTCTTTATAAACTGAGACGCACTTAATCACGATGGTTGTGACTCATCGAAAAACATCCCTTAAAACCGTACAAATCGTTACGATCCTCAACTCTCCCCTCGTAATTTTTATGACAAAAGCCTCCAAAACAAATTATTATATACGTAAAGTCACTCTTGCGGTTTTCATCGCTCGCTTCACCCTTCGTAAAAAAAAATTTTAATTAATCTCTCATTAAATCTTCGGCAAACGAACCCGAGCAGTTCATTGTATTTTCAACGTACCTTTTTTCAACGAATATTCATGCTCGTACAGTTACCCTCTCCCCTTTTTTCGTATGCGTATACGTAAACACGCAAAGCATCCATAATATAAGGCTACTGCTCTCGCCACTTATCGAAATAGGGTGCACACGCCGCCTCAGAACTCTTTTTTTTCGACGTTGTACTCTCTCTCTCTCTCTTCTTCTCCCTCATCGGCATTAAATTTCGGATTTTTCAGAGAGCCGGTGTGCTGTTCCCCCGCACATTCAACAGTGCCCCCACGTTAGAATCAATATTTATATATAAGCGAGTTTCTCTCAGGTTCTCTCCGCTCTCTCATAATTCACGGTACATATAGGTGCAGGTTCAATATACAGCATGATTGCGCTTTTTTCGATCATATAATAGTCTTTTTAGTTTTACAAAGACTGCATGAAAATGGACGGATTTCAAAGGTAATAAAATCGTAAAATTCAATTTGGGTTTATTGTTAAAAATTAACGCGCCAAATTGCGTTCTCGATGCATTGATGTTCTGGTTTATTCGAAAATTTTCGATTCATTATAAAATATATATGTGAATATTTAAAATGTAATCTGTAAAGTGAAAAAATTTTTTTAATTGCGCAAATTCTTTAAATGGAATTATTAATTAATTAATAGAAAGAACGATACTTATATTTTAATATCTCGTTTCTTTGACATGATCAGTAATTATTATACAAAAATATTTTAATTCCAAGAGAATATAAAAACACCATTAAGAACATTACTAATGCGGTAAGGGGCAGCAATACTTTACAGAGTTACTTATAGTATAGGGTGTTCTACGTTATAAATAGGTCCAAAAGTAGCCTGTTGCAGGGAAACTGGCATATGTGCTCTTTTAATCTTCTTACACTGTATGTATCGGTTAGCTTTATCTTTAGTATTGCTTTATTTAATAAAGTAAACTTTATTTACGCCTCATATTATTTGGAAGTGGGAATAAGTAAACAAATAGCACAAAAGATTCACACAAATTATAAAAAAAAGAATACATTACTACTCTTTGCTTTTACAGAATCCCACTTCTTTCCTACACAATTAAGACCACGATTTATTCAACCCCTTTCAAATTCCTATTCTAAAGGTACTTCATATATACCTATCTCACATTTCTGTATTCCCCAATAATAATACCCATCGGCCACATGAAAATCTTTATATATATAAAATCTCTCCCACGGCCATTCAATCTGAATGATAATAAACCTGAAAAAGAACATACATGTATTCTGTACCTCCATCTAGCATCCGTAAGCTCAACAATATATATGTATATATTATCGAACAATTATGAAATCGAGTGAAGAGCCACTACCGGGTCGTCGTCGGGCTCACGGGGAAAATCCCACACACCCCGCGGGGAATCAACTGAATTTCATTACGAGAAAAATGCGAGCTTAATATGTGCAAAAGGCGGTGCCGAGCCGACAAAGAGGATAAAAGAAACGTAAGAAGATTCACGATGCTATATATATATATATATATATATATATATATATATATATATATGTGTGTGTGTATGTACGCTCGATGCTGCTGCTGTATACGCGCGCGCAACAGCCCCGAAGCGACGCCGCGCCGTGCGCGTTCCAAACAAAGGGAAAAATAGACGCGCGGGGGGACGCGTAAGGGAAACTGCGGGAAAAGTCGAATAAAGGAAAGGGGAGGGGAGGAGGGGCGGGTCAGGGGGGCACCGAGAGAAAGAGAGACGAAGAGACAAGGGTGCTAAGCATGTGAAATCGATGGGGTAGCTATAGGGGGGAAGGAGAGAGAGAGAGAGAGAGAGAGAGAAGAGCCGAGGGGGTTCCCCACGCGCGGCGCTCGCCCGATTCAATTCGATACAATCGGGAGTAGATTTCCACGCTCTCGCGAGGATATATTGCTTCCGCGTTCCCCGCGAAACCCGCGGCCCGCGTCTCTCTCTCCCCTTCTCTCACTTCTCTTTGTATACATGTGCGCGCATTCGCCTATACGTATATATGTACATATACGTGCAAATAGGCATGTGTATAAAATCCACACGCATATATGCGTATATACACGCGCTCGTTCGCAGGATTCGTTTAACATGCGCGATTTTAGGATGTAGATGTGCCCGTATGCGAATGTGTTCGCTCGATTATTTTGTTTTATTCCGTGAAGCCTCGCTTGCTACCAATAATAACGGAACCTATATATGTGTCACACATACACATTGGTCGCGCGATCGTGCGCTCGTCCGTTATCTCGGTGTATATATATATATATCTAGCGTCGGATGAATAACCGACTTTTCTCCTATACCCCGCCTCTCTTTCACCCACTCTTCTCTTACTCTCCTTCTCTTTTTTTTTCTCTCAACTATATACGGCGTCTGCGGATGACGCGACGCCGCGATAAGGCGACTGTTGCGTCCGCGCGCACGCGTGCTCGTGTATTGTAGCAAGGCGACGGATCATACAGTTGGACGCGTTACCGGAATGAGATACATAGATACGATTGAGAAGGGATGATTGATCGGTCGACTTATACTGTTGCTTCTGCAGACTGCTGCTGCTGCTGCTGGGCTCTAGGTTCGATGTGCGCGAGCTGTAGCGGTGAATTATTGCGGCTATGGGTGCGCGGAAGCTTGACCGCACCGTTGAGTCAGTGCGTGTGTATGTGTGTCTGTGTATTGCTTGTGGCCCTGTCGTCGTGTAGATAGAGGCTAATAATGTATACCGGTGACGATGGAAGGACGTCGTCTGTATGGTATTGGGGGTGGATAATGGTTTGGTGTTTCGAATTCAAAAGTTTTGAAAAATATTATGGCTTTCTTGAGAGATGTAATGAATTTTGAGCTATATATACGGGAGGATAAATGGTAGTAGTTTGGTGAAATTGGGTCATCTGTTGAACAGCGGAAGGAAAGTTTTATTTGTATTTGAATAGATACTAATGGATTATTGAAAGTATACCAAAAATTATTTTGTTTAAAAATATTTTCAAAGCTTTTATAGTTTAAAATATTAATTTTTGTTTGATATCGTGCTTATTTAAAAACAAATTTTATACAGATTCTGACGAGTCGGTATACAGAAATGATTCTATATAATTTGTATATAATTTTTACAAATTTTATATATAAAATCAAATAAATAAGCGATTACCATGGATACCAACTGCATGGATACATGTTGATGCTCACTTGCTTCTTTGTTTTTATGTAAAAAAATAGGTTAATTATATACAATTTGCTTATATTTTATACATTTTATATACAAATTATATAGAATCATTTCTGTATACCAACTTGTCAGAATCTGTATACAATTTGTACAAAACTTTTTTACTTTTTTTCTATTTATTATATAATAAATAGAATTTTTAATCGTTTTGAATTGTTATCATTTCCTTTGCTACTACTTTTATACTGTATACTTTAAATTATTATAAAAAATTTTCAATAACTGTACAATCAACATAAAAGTTTAGTATTTTTAAACAACAATAAATAATTGAATATATTGTCGATAAACTTAAAAAACTTAAAGCAACGTACCATAAATCCAAAAAAAAAACAAGTAACATCGTGAGTTTAATAAACGAAACATATTACCAAACATTCAATATCGCAACATCACGCCGTATTCCCCTTTCATGGACTGACGTAGAAAATTGCAAACGACAACACAAATATCGTTCAGAAAGAAGTATGATGTATGTACATACTGCCCCACCTACAACATCCAGTGCTCGCGTGCTCTCTCCTTCTTCCATTCCCTCCCTCACAAATAGCAGCGTAATATACGCATCGACGCGCGCGCACACGCGTGTCCTTTCCTTCTCGCGGGAGTTTCGTATAGGCTGAATACAATTTACTACTTTATTCTCTCTGCGCGCGGTATATACCAGCACGCACGACGCGTGTGCAGGGCAGTAAATATACAAATGCACGCGTCGGCCCGCAAGCCGATACAATAACACGATCGTAAAAGAAAACCGGTTGATGGTATTTATTAAGCCGATTTCGGAGTCGTATGTATGTATATATTCCACGTATATCGGCGGGTCGCCACACAGCGCCGGCAGTACGGTTATTGTTGTTTTATGTATTTGTTAAGCTGCAAATTCACGAGATGCTTATGCCTTTATTATGCAATCGCCGTGAAGTTCTGATACCTCTCTGCTTCCTCTTTCTTTCTTTTTTTTTTGTACCTCCTCTTACACTCTCGTATTTATGATCGAAAATGTTTTAATCAATGTCGAATATTCGGAGTTCGAGGAAAACAATGTCAATAATATAGTATAATTAGTATAATTACGAAGAAAAAAATAGTTTTAATAATTTGTAAGATATAGGATCAACGTATTTGTGATCTTTATACTTATTTAAAAACTTTCTAAAAGATTTCAATACATACAACTACGCAACGTAATTTTAACGTAACGCGGAGAATAATTCACCATCTTTCATAATACTAAAGTTCGCAACCATACGGATAACGAATCGCGTTTTCCCAACATCTTGCCCAAGAATTAATCGCTAATAACGTCCAGCCACCCTTACAAAAGAAGCACCACGAAAGCGCGCTTAAAGTCCGCCGCAATTAATTTATTTCTCTCGCTCCGCAGGGCCAAGCATTTAGCAGAGACTCCGTTCATTCATTACCATTCTCCCTCTCTCTCTCTCTCTCTCTCTCTCTCTCTCTCTCTCTCTCTCTCTTTCTCTCGAAAGGGGGTTTGTATGCAAAGCCAGCAGCTCGGACTTGCGCGCGCGGATTTGCATAACAAGTCGACGGGTTCGCGCGCAAAGCAGAGGCATTGTGAATGCTCATGAGTTATGATACACGGCCGAGTAGCAGTGTTGGTCTAATGGCGTAGCTCAATTTTCTGGCCTCCTGCTCTAATTTTTCGCACATTGAATCGACGATATAACACGAGGCGGTGGTTTTTTTTTACGTGTGTTTATACGTGTGCGTATGTATAATGTACAGCTGGATTTGTACAATTCGCATTACCCAAGTCGTGCGTGATAGGTGGTTTGGGCTCTTCAGGCGGAAGAGTACAATAATTTACATGACCATACGTACATCGGGTTCGGTAATTTTTGATCCCTCGGATATGTTTCGACGGGTGTGTGCACGCGTGCGTGATTCGACTAAAGAAGACCCATGGTTAGGTGAGGATTTACAATTTGGAAGGAATATATATATATACAACGACGTTGATTTTATCAAACATTTGTTTGATTCTCTTCACAATCGCAATCAGCCATACGATAATTTTAAGACCACGTGGTCACACCGCTACAGATTTCATTGGTCATTTGCTATATATAGAACCCAATATAAAGTGATGTGAAATGTAGTTTTTTTTTTATCTTTTTCAACTTTTCGTCAAAAGCGTTAAAGAATGTGAAAAATTAAATTAGCATTTTCTATTACTCTATTAATAATTCAATATTTCAATTCCCTTAATTAAGGTAGAAATAAATGCTAAAGTAGCTTATTAGCCTCAATATTTGGTAGTACGTTCAGTTGTCAAAAACGAAATCTCTCTTTATTAAACCACAGCTATATCTTTTTGTACGAGTGGTCAATAAGTTGAGTTTTCATTTTATACACATGTATTTTGAATAAATGTCATATTCATAAATATTGAAACAAAATTAATTATCGACCAGTTTTGTAAATATCTCGACCGTAAGTAAACGCATTACCCCCCCCCCCCCCCTGCACACACACACACCGAACCTAATGATTTTTTTTCTTTGAATACATTTTTCTCAAATCCAACTACAAATAAGATATCTTTTACCAACGAGACGAATGAGCCCCTGTTAATACGGAAGAGTCGTTGACAAATGACGCGCGGCAAATCAAAGCGCGCCCACCCAAACATTCCCATCGTCCTCGGCTTCGTCGTCATCATCACAAGTGTGCTAAGGTCTATACGGCGCTGACATGCAACGTGCAATGTAAACCGAGCAACAGCGTCCAAGAGAGAGCAACAGACCCTATTGCCTCCCCGATGCTCTGCGTATATGTGTGAGATCACAGGCCACAGCTATACACTCCGTTCCAGTTGGAATCTTACATTAGGACGATTGTCACCTGTCGGTAAATAGCCCGCCATCAGCGCCCCCGAGTGTACACACGCGCCAAGAGGACCCCCGCCGTCTTTCCCCTGCATGTCGTCGAGTGGCTGCACACTCCTCTTCCTTCTCTCTCTCTCTCTCCCTTTCTCTTGTGAAGATTTTGAGTTGGGAAATCCGTCGGTCAAATAGCAGCTTTGCAATGTGCATTTTAAATCCCGGTCACAAGATGCGGATACACATACGCACTCACATATACACACATACATACACATAAACATATCACACGAATAGGACTGGCATAGCATAAAGGGAAGAGCGAAAAAGATAGAGATAGGGAGGGGAAGACGCACCCCTGAATCGCGATTAATTTCACTCGTGGCTCCTCGGTCACGCTCCGTCGACTGCACCTGGCTTTCTCTCTCTCTCTCTTTCTCTCGGGGTAACATCGAGGGGGAGCTCTGCAGATAAAGGAAAGCGGCGAAGAGAAAAAGGAGATGGAGATAGAAGCAACAAGAGGAATTTAAATTTGAGCGATGAAAGAAAATACCGCGGAGAGTGAATGAGGAATGAGTCAGCGGGGGCGAGGAAGTGTGATTTCATGCGGGATTTAACCCTTTGATCGTGCTTCTTACTTCAGTAATCTTGAAAAGTAATGTGGGTATACATTTTATTCTAACAAAAATAAAATATTCAAAAAGTAATTAAAAATTTGTTTAAATCTCAACGCGTTTATCTTTTCAATTATATTCTTTAAAAAAATTAGATTTAATTCTAGCCCGAATTCCGAACAATGATGACCTACCGCCCTAGTGACCCCATTCTGTATATTATAAACGAAATTCAAATGCTCTGAATCATTCGAATATTATATTTCGACGCGTATTTTTAGGTAGGATTTTAAATTACGAATTATTTATAAAATAAAATCAGATATTACTCACAAGTTTAATAATCATAAATGAATTCGTAAATGATACTCTGATGTATAAATTTGAAACGATATTGTTACTTTATCAAATAGATTTAATTTTCTAAAACAAAAAATAAATAATATATTATGACTACATAAATCGAATATTCTATAAATAAAATTGTTAGAATACGATAACACATGTATTTTTTTAAATCACATCAATATCATGATTGTATTAAAATGTACATACAAAAGTGTTAAAAATAAAAGCTAACAAAGCACAGAAGCGAACACGAAAGGGGATGGAAGCAATTATCGAAAAGTTCGTGTCGTCGAGCGTATAAGCGGGTGGCGGTAGCGTCAATCCGAAAATCGAGAAAGGGAACGTTCGTGCAATAATTAGGCCGATGCTTCGCTCTCGGATAAGTGGCACTCGAAAACACGCGGTTTCAATTTATTTCGAAACACGCGCGCGCACCCGTTTCCGTGCGGGGGATGTGTACAAGAGTGTATAGCGCATCACGGACGCTCACATATGGCCGCGTATTTTTCACTGCTACCGACAGAAGCCCTGGTGATCTTCCCCGGGCCGTGCATGCTCCCCTTTTACGCTTGACGCGTCACTCGATTCTATTGAAAAGCGTTTATTAACATGCGCGGTACTTTGGCTTTGGTGGTGCGTAATCTCCGAGTGGCAATGTTATTTACTTGTGTCACTTATTAGAATTCTATGGTTTCTCGTATAAAAAGCTTTGATAAAATTATTATTTTCACCTTTAGGGAGAAATAAATGGAATTGCTGTTGTTTATTGCATAAATTCACTTTTTTATTTGTAATATAAATTAATGGATATAATGGTAGAAGAAATCTTTTAACCAATTAATACGAATACATAACAAATAAACTTAAGTGTCGATAAACAGTTTTGTGATGCAGATTGATATCTGACACTTTATATTATATTAAATGTTGATAATCCAGCACAAGCTCGCTGTATTCCATCTGTTGCTCTTTGCGCGTTAATTTTTGTAATAAATAAATGAAGACAAACAAAAATCAGTTATAAATTAGCATTAACAAAGGTAATTTATAAGATAAAATTTACAATACTCTTAGCATCTAATAAATAAATCGTTACTAAAATTTCTCTATTTTCATTTTGCACGGAATTTGATTCATAAATTATCATTAAATTTGTTAACCGATAAAAATTAAACAAATAGATGCCACATATGATAAATGAAACCAAATAAATAATTCACTACACACTGTAATAAATACATCTGGCAAACAAACGGAACTTTTTACATATACATCTCTGATAACGAAAGAGCGAGTGCAGAATATAATTTGCAAAATAAAAAAAACTGCGCCACTCTCGCACACCTGCGCGATGAACGATAAATTTGCCACTTTTACGCGAACTACGCCAGCGAGGTCGCTCGTACAAAGCGTCATAAACTATCATTACGGAATTACGGCTTCCAGCACCGGCAGCACTGTAGTGTCGAATTTAAGCGTGCACAAACTCTTTTTTTTTCAAGTACCCAATTATAAACGTGGGTTTCTTTGCAACGCGAATTCTTTGATTCCAAGCATCGATTGCGCTAGAAGGTAAAAATCTCGATGCAAAGCTCCGATTTCTCGACATCGCGAGGAGATAACCACCGACGCTTTAATTCATTAGCGTTACATCGCACGGGGACGCAGCGCAATTCCGCCCGGAATATCAATGAATTCAATCCCGTATGCCGCGTGCGTACGCGTCCCTGTGACATGAGTGCAGAGTCAGCGTAATGAGATATATTGCTCGTCGCATAAGTACAGCAGCGAACGGATGACTGTATATGGAGAATATGTGATCGTATAGAGGTGTTTCCGCTTCTTAGTTTTTCGCAGTTAGGTTTTACGTTAAGAATTAGGGAAAAGAGTATGAAACCTGGACATGTTGACTGAACAGATGTGGGCCTACAATGAATGTACGAAAGAATTTATTTATTGTTTTCAGGAAGAATTTATGGTATCAAAGTAAACAAATATCTCCTTGCTTATAATTATAGCTATAACAAAAGCTTTATTTATGAACCTTATGTAAATTTTTTGTAATATGAATGCGAGCGTGAATAAATTATGTTAATGAGACAAACATTGGTTTTAGTAATTTAAACATATAATAACCGCACCGTACTTGAATTGCTAAAGTAAATATCAGAATAAGTTACTGCATGCAAACTTTTACTATATAGCTTCATATCCCCTACAGTGATTAACTTATACAAAGGTAGAACATACATAGAGGAAAAGATAAAGAGAAGGGGAACTAAAAAATATTCTATGTGATATACTATTACATATGACTGGGTTGGTGTTAATAATTTACTATAACCTAAATAATTCAAACAGTTAAATTAATAAAATATAAACAAACAACAGTTATATACGATTGAACGTCAAGTTACTTCATAAAATATTGACTGCATTTATATTCTTGATTCTTCACTTCATTAGAGGCAATATTTCTCTTTTTTTTACAGATTTGATACTGCGATATTTGTTACATAGACTGTCGTATTATATACACAAAAAAATCTTTCCACACTTTTTTTTTATCCAGCTACTTCTTATTTATCACCTTCTATTTATGTTAATTCAAAGCGTCGAGCAAAAAAACTCCATACAATTTTTGCCCCTACAATTGCGCAGCTCTCGTATATCGAGTGACCATATTGAGGCGCATATCGAGAAAAAATCAACTACCTCTACTGGAAAAAAAAATAATAATAATAACGCTTTGAATGCGTGAAAAAGCATTATTTCATACAGTCCGACCATACTGAAACTCGGTGCCGCACGATCAATGCCAGGCCCATAAATTCAGCAGCTTCGGTACAATATGACTGGAACAGTCCACATAGAAATTCGCACTTTGAAAAATCGCCCTCTCCTGCTCGTATATACACGCGGGGAAGTCCCAATACGCGCATAGAAATCCAAACATATAAGCAATTCCTCTTAGCTTTTGAAAACACCCCACATAACAGTGCATACGTGGCTGTGTGTATGTATATATATGTGTGTACGTGTGTTTACGAAAGTCGACCGGCGGGGTCCGAAGGACCCTCACCCATGCATATGCTTCGTGGCCCTTTTCTGTTTCACTTTTGCCCGGATTGAGCGACCAGAGGACATAAATCACAAGATTCATGATAATAAAGTATCAAAAAAAAAAACATATGAATTCTCAGCAGAATAAATAAGTGAGGTGGTCACGCGGGCAAACCATGGAATATGAATTACCGATCGTATAGGGATGTTCATGTTCTATGAAGTTTGAGCGTACCCCTTGCATTAGAGAATAAATTTTACTGCAATAGGTTAATAATAGTGCAGAATATTGTTACTTTTGTGTATTTATCTTTTGTAAACGACACTACGTGAATCATATACAAAAATTTATTTCCTAAACTCATTTAAGAACTATTCGTTGAATATATACGAATTCTTTAAAATTGAAATTATATAATATACAAAAATTTTCTATTAGTAGAGAAAAGTCTGCCCTTCTCCGTTCCTATTTTACGCGTATATAAATAAAGATAGATAATCTGTAATATCATTATGCAAAACATATATTTTATAACAACTCTGCATGTTACTGATGAGATATAAAAGGACGCTTTACATGACAGATGCATACCACGCTCTTAAATTCAGCTACTTATAATTATAACACATTTAATAATTAAAAAAAAAACGAAATTTAAGAAATCTTATACAACTCTTGAGTGTCTGATAAATTGATGAATCATCCAATTAATTTGAAGGAATACGATATTTCTCAATCGAAAAACAAAACAAACAAAAACCAGGCAAGACCATCCCAATGAAATTATTCAAATCGAAAAAGCCATCACAACAACACACGAGCCTCTTCACCACACCCCACAACAGTAATTCAGCATCGACTGTCACGCGTATCGGTTACCAATTTCCTATAGCTCTCGGAGTCGCGACGCGATAAAATCTGCGGAGAATTAATCCCAACCTTGCGCGTCCGTATAAATATTCTTTTCTCACACACACGCGCTCGTATACGCTCGCATTCTTTTTCCTCCCTCTTTGTCTCTCTCTAGCCCATTCACATTTCATCTCCCCGCAGGCCAGCGCATCCCCCATAACGCGCACGCGCGATTTTTTCGGGGGCGCTCTCCGCGGGGGAAAAAATATTCACTCGGACCACCCCTCGGTCCGGAAATTTGCTTTTTCCCCTCTTCTCGCTCAAACTTGCTCGCCCTAGGCGAATTCTATTTTTTTTTCGGACACGCGCCACGGCCCACTTTTCACGACAAACACGCGTGACGCTGTTGCTGCTGTTGCCTCTCGCATTATATATTTACCTAAGTACCTAGGATGCGCGCGCACATGCACGCCCGCTTCTCCTCCCCTTAAGCGAGGTAACACAAAAGCGTCCTTTTTTGGCCGAACGATGTGTATGTATATATATTGTGCCTTTCTCCGAGCTTCCTTTTATCTTGCTTTTCCTCTCTTTTTTTTTGTTGGCAGCATAGCACTCGACGGTCAATGCCAGACGTGTTTTTTTTCCGTCGTCGGCGTCGTTCCTTTCGACGTCTGTATCCAACCTCTCCATTGGTTCTCGCCTATTCTGTCGCCTATACACAACGCACCTACGCGTTCATAATCGTACCGCTTACAAATGTTTGCCCCATACTTGTCGACGCGTAGAACTGATCTACGAGCAAGCCTGAGTGTTTTTCCCCTTTTCGGGCGTGCGCGCGTATTACGGCTTTTCTTTATCCCTTCATGCACGGTTTATTAAGTATGGGAATACATTGAAAAGGTTCCAAATGCGGCACTTCTGAAATTTAAAGGAGCGTAAAACTCTATTATGCTGAAGAACACAACAAAAGACTCGAACGGTGAAAGTATGTTTTTGGTAATCGCGTGTATAAAAATTTATCTACTAAGTACTTTCGTTTTACTGCACAACACCGTGCTTTTATATATACGTAAAGGAGCTAATGTTCAAATAAAAAGAAGAATGTGTACAAAGGATGTTTCGAGGATCTTAAGATTGGCCATGTCGCGTGCGGGAAATTTCGCTGATTTGCAAATTAAAGGTTTCGATAAATCGTCTTATTCGATCTTCCTCCCTTATCGCGGCAAACCCGCCGGTTGATTCTGTACTATATCGCGGTCGCACTCCTTACGCCGTTGCTATATAGCGCTGAGACATGCTCCACAGCTTACGGAACTGCTGACGCTTCGAGTTACCGAGTCGCTAAGTACCGAGAGATACTTCGTCGTTTGTCTTCCATCGCCGCGGGCTTCGAAATTTGAATTTTGCCCCGAAGACAATTTGAAATTCCTCTAGATATACTGGCGCAAAATTAACTTGAACTTATTGGCGCTTGAGTTAATTTAACGAAAAATAGATGTATCTAAAGCCAAAGTGTATATAAATTATTTAAATGTTGTATTCAAATGCAACTATTATTTCAGTGTAGTAAAGAGAACAATATCTTCATTTTACCAAGTCTGAAAAACTAATTTTATAGTTGTAATAAAAACAAATAAATATTGCTGGCATAGGCATTGGAATTACTATAAAAATAATTCATAAGTATGCTTATTAAATTTTATATAACAAAATATCAATAACCATCTTTTATCGATAGCAATTTACGTATCGTAGTACCTATATCGGTCTATACAAACAGAACTCAGAGAACTGCGATTTCGTCTTCACGTGCCCTACAGCCTTTTTGGCTCTCTATGCATGCTCCTGTCCTCTAGTATATTTGGCGCTCTGATATAGTGGTTTCGTGCAATGCCGTACTCGAGCAACCCTTTTCGCTCTTCAGCATATACGCAAGCATTTTCACGATGCAAACCTAACGCTTATTTACGTATACACTTCTGTCGCTCTTGCCACCATGCACGTATACAATATATATATCTTTCCGTGAATATTCCATAACTTGCTCTTACCCGAGGTGCAGCTCACTGTGTATATACTTATTACTGTACATTCATTAAATCGCTTGGGCAATTACTCAAGCAAACGCTTATTCTACGTTCCCGATGTAACAGTAGCAGTACTACTGCCTCTGATGTTGCTGCTATAACTGTAGCATACAGACATAACGACGACGTTGTATTAGATTTAATATTTATATAGCATTAATTGCGGCCACTCGACCACAACATATAATACAAAACGTTATATTTTTAAAATACTACAGAATTTCCTGTCCTCATAAATTGTCATTTTGCCGATGTTAATACGCGTATTAAAATGAAAATCAACAAATAAAACAGACAATCCATTACGAAATTTTCACGATCATCATTGTGTTCGTCATTTCAATGGGAAACGCAATGAGTAATTTGCCATGAAAATTGAAAAGTATACAATAAAGAGCAGACAGCCAACAATGTTCACAATGAGCATACATATATACAAAAGTGAAAAGACATATATTTTTCGGTGCTGAATTTATATTTATACGTGAGGGAGAGAGACTGCGGCGCATTTTCATTCACCGGATTTTTAATTAAAACTTGCTGATTAAAGCGCCCGTCATTATATACCAACGCAAACACAGACGCGAGCGCGTGGATGCGAGTTTACACAAAAGCTCAAGCCCCGACGTATACACATATACGTAGGCACGTATACACAGAACGAGGTTCGAGTAAACTTAGCCCTGCGCACACATACGTGTAATATACGCGAAATCCTGCGGAATGCCCGTGACCACGGCAGCGCTGAACGTGTATCCATAGTGGTACATTCGTCGTGAAATGGATACCTTTATGTGCACGCGTTATTATCAGCACCAGTGCGTGATATTCTCTAGATAGTCCAGTGGTCTCGGTTTGCTTGAGTGAAATAGTCTTTGAGTGTCACGTGCATCTCTGTATAGGGTTATTAATTATTCGGTTATTGTCAACCCCCATCCTGAGGAATACCGTTTCATTATCTGTATACGGTATAATTTAGTATTCACCGTCTTACACGCGGTTCGCAAGGATAGAATAAAATAACAAATCTACAGTGTTTTCATGGAATTATTAAAAAAAATTGTAATGATCAGATATTTTACATTGCGAGAATTGATAATGATAACTCTTTAAATTCAACTTGAATCTAAATATTACTTTCTATTTTGCTTTTAATTAAAAACTGCGGTTAATAGACTATCAGAGGACCATGAAAAATAATTTTAAAGCCGAACTGATTTTTTATTTATGATATTCCAAATGTCATGTGAATAATAGAAGAAAAAAATACCAGAAAATCTAAGATAAGATTCATAAATCAAGTACGCAACAGATATAGACAAACTCATCGCGATGAGAAGAATAATATAAAACGAAAATGATATATATTGTTTACCAAGTGACTAAATATAATATTCAAATTTCACGTTCCCCTCCAAATATTCACGAAAAGTATGAGCTCAGCCGTAAAACGAGCGATCGAGAGAGTTCGGTTCATATTCAATCGTTATCAGTTTTCTCCAGCCTTACAATCGATAAAAGCCGCAAGTGACTTATGGCGATCTCCTCCGTAGCATTTTCTTCTCTCGAGGGACACGAAATATCCATAGCGAGGGTGACGCTGCATTATAATAAGTTTCGACATAGCGATAAAAATCAAACACATGCCACAGCGACGTATTTATGGCGGGTCACCTCTCTTCGTCTCTTTTTCCTCTCTTTTGCGCTTATTGCGCAAATTTATGTAACCACGCGCGCGCGCGCGGGTGCACAGGCGGAAAGTTTCGACCTATCGATGAAGATATGGATTCCGTGACACACGAAACGAATCCGCGATATCTCGTTGCTACGGCTGCGCCTTGGCCTCGCGACAAAAGATATTCTCTCTTTTTCTCTCTTTCTCTCTCCCGCAGTGACCGGAAGCATAAACACTGGATCACGTTTTATCGGGACCGAAACTTTTTTAAAAGGATAGCGCTATATGTACGGCAAAAGAGCGCCGCGGTCACCGAGTTTTCCACTCGTTCGGGTTTGTGTGTATATATATATATATAGATACTCTCTCTTTCTCTCCATCCGTAAATACTTATATATATGCGATATAAATTCTATTATCAACCGAGGCGAATTCGTTTGCGAGCAAAAGTTTGCGGGCAAAGCTGCCTAAATCCTGTTTTACTTCGAAATTTCCCTCTTTCTCGTTCTCTCCAGATTTTTCTGTATTTTAATACTACAGTAAAATGCTTCATCTACTTTTTTCGCGAAAAAGTCTTTGATATGGTACAGTATTGATCAAACGTTTCTTCAATTTTTCTTCTAATCAAACGTATATCGAACACGGATACGCATATTCGTTTAAGCTATGGAAGATTTATTACGATTACTCATCTTGTATGCGTGTACACGAGTGGAAAAGAAATGGATAGCAATAATCCTACTGTATATAATTGTGATGAGGTAGACAATGCAAGCTGATCATCAGTCGTAAAGGTAAAGCTTTCATGCGGATAGTAAAAGTCGATCATCGTTAGTTCGTCGCCATAACATCTATATATATATATATATATATATATATAGTCTCCATCCTGTATCTTCAGCAATAATTCCTGTCATATCATATTTCTCACTAGCCTCTTCATGACCTGATTTTGTCTCGTTAGCTCTTTCTGGTCCAGATCGCTTTCATTAGACGTCGTCCAGCTGAGTGCTTCTGTATTTATAACATGAACCGATATACTTACCACCTTTTAAGGCGTAAAAGTTTATGTCCAAACTATTCATGTGCTTAGGGAATACACGCGATTTCCTTGATTCCTTTCTTTATATAAATTAGTAATATACAAAGGAAAGTGCAGTTTTATTAATGGCAACAAAATAATATTGTAGATATTTATTAAAAATAAAATACAGTTATACTTTGTAGAGAATAAGTTGTATAAACAGAAATTTAACGATTTTACTGAAGAAGTGAGAGTGTGAGCCTAAATATGTACGCTACTACGTCTGTTCAAAGTTTGAGTTCAAAGAATGTTATATATTAGGTGAATACTGAGAGTATGAAAGTTAAGTGGTGCTTTTGTTTATTAATGAATTACATATATTACATAGACCTTGAGTATTTACGAATAGTTTACATATATATAACAACAAAATATCACACAATAATATTCGCTTTAGTGATTTTAATGATTTTCACAACAACAAAGTACATCCAGTTAGCGGTGAGAAATTCAAATGATTTATTACGACATTTTAATGCAAAGCCACATGATGTACACGCAAAATACACACTCGATATTGCATTAGCCATATCCATATGAATATGCAAAGCTTAACGACACTGCTTTATATACGATTTTAAAATGAAAACTGCTTTTTGCGTCCCCGTAAAAAAAATTTCAATTGAAAAATTTATTTGTCAACGGATTTCCCCATCAAGTATTATGATTTTTCGCGTTGAAATTCTCATTAATTCCATGCAACGTTTCGTCGTTCTGACGATCGCTTTGCACTCACACACAGTAACTACATTGCGTTAACAAGCTTTTAATCGGCGCTATGGATATGCTTCCATGCCCACGCGTACCACTACACTGTACAGATTATATAGAGAAAGGGCTGTACAACGTGTGTAATTCGATTCGGCTAGATGTAAAAGAGTCGGTGGGATTATTATTACGCTGCGGTGTGCAAGACGAAAATGCATTTTCGCACGCGCACGGTCCGCGTTCCATCGACGTAAATATTCCCCAGGGTCGATACAGATCTCTTTCTTTCCCTCTGGTCAGTGTAGTGTAATGCCGCCATTTGAATCCCAACTCCATATAGCTATTAAAGAGGACACGATGGGAAGAAGAGGAAGAGAGAAAATTGCGGATACGTGATGCACATTCGACCGACACCTAACATTCTACTTTTTATGTCTAATATGAAGTGCAATATGACTAAATGTAAGCGAGAAGAAGTTTTGTCATAGCCCAGCTTAGAGCTTGAAGTATACATATTATATTGAGCAATAAATCGCATGAAAAACTGAATATTTTTATCGGAAGGTAGCTTTGCAGTAAAAAACGATAAATTCCGTAATAAACGGTTAATCATGGTTACCAAATGTAACCGTAATCTCTTTATATACATCCATAAAAATACGATATCAACTTAATTGAGGTAAGAATTAGATTGAAATCTGATAGCACGTTACAAGAAGCCGGAACATCTTCGAGTCGCATACCCCCGTCGACCACACGGAGAATCCACAACGAAAAGAACGACATATAACACAACCCCGGGATTACGCACGGTGACATTCGTATGTACGTACAGTATTCGCGAAAAAAAGGCTCAACAAACATATCAGCGACAACAGCAACAGCATATAGTATACAGTCGTATGTGAACGCAAGCGTGCAGTGGCAAACGGTAGCCCGAGCCTCTGACACCGCGACTCTGCTCGCCGCGAAGAAGAATTAGTATATCTCATATCTATGTGTATATATATACCTCCCAAGAGAGCGAAAGAGAGAGGGAGAGAGAGAACACCACACAAATCATCTCTCGCGCGAGCAAACTGTCAGCGGCGAGCTTGTGTACACAGCGCACCGAGCGGCAAGATCAAAGGCGACGCCTCGCCGACTAATGATATGCGACCTGTCGGCCTCCAAGGATGGGAAGCAGGAAGGAGGAAGGTGCAGAAGGTCTTGAGACAGCGCACACATCGTCGTCTCTCTCTTCTCTCTGGGATGTAACAGTTGAGAAAGCAGTTGAGTCCGCGATTTTCGGCGTGCTTTTGTCGCCCCCTTCGCGATCCGCAAAGCGTGATTATATGCTACATACGTGCGAGCGTGTGCGCGCGCGAGCAGTTTTACAATTATGGAAAGTACACTGGGTGTAGACGCACGCTTATATCCAACTGAGCGAGTGCCGCTAAGTGCTCGACGCTGTAAATCGTAAGCGTATACGTGTGCTTACTCTTAGCGGTTCAGATGAGGTCGCGTAATTAATTATTTAAAATTCTAGAGTAACTGAGAGATTAATGTCCGGAGGTTATATATGTGTGCGTTATACTTTTGCGCGGCAGGTAGACCCTGAGTTACATGGGTTCTAAATTGTTTGAATGCATTAGAAAATGGAGAAGTAAATGCAGGATATGTGTATTTATAACGAATGCGTGAGAAAATTCAGTTTATACTATTCTTATTTAACAATAATTCGTTTGTAGTAAGAGTTTAGTGTTGTAAAAGAAATAACGATTTATAAAAAGAATGTAAATATATATATATATATATATATAAGCGTTACTCGCAACTTTCTCATAGATGTTAAAAGGCGCGTACAATATCTAACATCACTATTTACCTTACAATGCGCATTTTGTAATTTACGAATTATATTTCATCTGTAACAAATCGCGCGAAAATATGTATATGTATATATAAGATAAGCGATTGCGTGTATATATATACATATATATATATATATCCAAAGCTTTATTATATTCTCGCGTATATTTTATTCGATATGAAATAGCAAAGATTGATTGAGATAACTAAGTGCATTCGCGAATAGAATACTATGAGATTCGAGAGTGACAAACGGCCCCGTTATTATAATATATAATAGGAGTTAGTTTTGAAAAATTGTGCAACGATATGAGCGTAGAAGGACGGTAATAGTATTGTGATAAGATGAAATCCATTTAGTCGGTACATTGAAATAAATCATTGCGCGAATTGCGACGAGGAATTGCGCAGGAGCGCGAGAGCCGCTGTCTTGCTTCTTGCCTATAAATCTAGGTGAGGTCCTCATAGTACCATCGCTGCGGTGTCGCATAAATATCTCATTTTCTTACGCCGTCTGAAGTGCAAACGTACTAACTACCCTACAAATCTCAATTCTATCTCTCTGTGGGTAATGTCAAATGTTTTCGCACGTTTAAGTAACCGCTCACTGCTACTGTCTACTCGTTTCGCAACTTTATATATATATAATTAATAGAATGATTTTATCAGCGTTAGATAAAATATAAATAAAATATTTATAAAACAAACGTATTATTTGAATAAAAAGCGAAAAAAAATTGTATAAATTTTTATATTTTACAAAATCCTTGATTGATCGGTAAATGATAAACAGTTTATAATCACAATTCATAATTAATAAATTATATCATACCCGCACGCTTGTTTGCCAGATTTCACGCTCAACTGTCAATCTTTCAATATTATTATTAACCATAAAGATCACCGAAGGTATCGGGCGCTCTTATCGTCCGTAATACACACGACTCTCGTGAAATAAAATGCTTGCCTTGGCGGCGTTGGTGCGAAAGCCTTAGCTAGCAGCCCCCTCTTAAATCCTCGCTCTCTCTCTCTCTCTCTCTCTCTCTCTCTTTCTCTCTCATTCTCGCGCATACGCGCGACTACAAAAGCCCCGAGATACTTCAATAGCTTTGGAGTTGCGCGAATTACCGCCTCTGGGCTGCACATCAAAGGAAAAAGCGCGTCGACGATATACGCCCGGGTATACGCGAGCGCCCAGCTTTCCCGTAGATTGCTGCCTCGGCGAATTCTATACGTATTTCTATACCCCCGCGCTCTGCCTTTATGTTTTTCTTATATACAGATATACAAGCCGCTTGATGGCAGGAATGGAGAAACCGGAGGAGGAAAAATGTCTTTGAAAAATTTCTCGTTTACCCGGGAAATAACTGACAGATCCTTTTCTTTTGTTTCTGATATTCGCTTTTCGCCCGCGAATCCAAAAGCGTCGATACCAACCTTTTTCCTCTCCTGCACTCGATGTATTGCACTGATTGAACTTGTTATTTCATCAAGTTTAGATGTGTGTTATGGGAAGAAAATATATAGTAACAATATTTCGCTTTCTTCTCAAGATATTCGAGAGCAGTTTTCTAAAATTAGAAATTATTTTCAAAAGTAGGTTGTTGTAAATTGGATTGCTTTGAACAATCAATTTAAATTATATAGTAGCATCATTTTAGTAAAGTGCATATAAAATTATGTATAAAATAAGTATGACTTGAGATCGATCGATTCTTTAAATGAAATGAAATAAAATAACATACGCAAATAATGAGACCAAATTTATCTCGTCGGATAATTAAAGTTTCTTTACGATTGTCGCAGCGGACAGCGAATAATCAATAGCCGGAAATAAATCGGATGCCCTTACGTACACGAACACATACAATCGTTAAGGGGACGTGGAAAAATTCACCATGTGTCGCTCGTAAAAATTGAAATTTAAATAGCCGAGAGAGCGCAAGAATGCGCGCGCGTCAACCAACCAAAGTGGACACACATACACGCCCGCGCCGCGCGCGCACGTATATAGCCGAATTACCTTTCCTGTCATTAACGATAAATCGTGTATACGTATATATATAAGCGTGCGCGAGCGTCATCCTGCAATTTACTTTTGTGCACGTGAAATGCACTGGGAGAAAATTATACGTTTAGGTGGCGGCAGCGTGTCGTCGTCGGCTTGCGCTTGTTTTCGCTGCGCAACGCACATATACATACGCCGAAGTTTGCGCCACCACGCAGCCGATAAATCATCGGCCCACAATTCCGGGTTATATTCGTCGTATAAGAGACCGGCGAGCGCTTGAAGTTTCAGTATGTATGCGTTGTCTTGAGAACAAAAAAGATATAGGATATTTTGAAGATGGCCCAGTGTAGGCGTAATTTCTCATGGATTATAGAGGGTTAAAGTTTCTTTTAGTGTCTCTAATTATGTAGAATATCATGGGCATACCTATAATATTTTATATTTTATTTAGGTTATTTAATTCAACTATAAACTAATATATTTAAGCAATCTTTGTAAATGGATATAGTAGCAAAACATCTAGAACAGTAAATTTAGACTTTTTCTCTTCTTGACAAAAATATCAAATTTTCATTGTTATTTCTTGAGGGAAACTTAAGTGCTTAAAAATAAAGCCTCGTTTAATATTTTGTTTTCACAGACTTTTTTGTCGAAGTATAGATAGCCTAATCTTAAAAATGCTTCAAAATTGTTTTTAATACGGTTTCAGAATTGTATTTTTAATTATTTCTATATACTCTCTTGATTGCTCATAATTTCTTAAAGAATTAATATTATTTTAATAAAAGGCACCTACTTTAATAAGTACCAAGCAACTGTTTAGCTTATAGAAAAATCTGTATTAATTGAGTAAATATTTCTACATTAACTCTGTTGTTGATGATATTTTATATTTGTAACCCCTTTCTGATTGTATGTAATAAAAGTATTATAATTTACATCAAAATTGAATTAGAACATTTTTTCAATACATTGAAAATAGTAAGACTGATAGAGAAATAATCTCAATAAGTACACCTAACGTCGAACGATTTAAAATTTACTCAATTTTATCTAAATAATTTACAATTTACCGATACACGAGAAACATCATCTCTTTAATTCTCAACACAAAAAAATACTCTATAATATACCTCCCAAACGGTTGTCCCAGTATATATTCTCCGCTTTAGGGTACATATAACTCGAGTGTTCTCCAAACAAACAGGAAGAGAAGGCAAAAGCAATCATAAATGATCCGCTCTCGATACCATCCCGATCGACGCTATACCTCGCGCAATATGGCAATAAGCCCGCGCCCTTCCCTCGTACTCGCGCATAAACACGGCCTAAACGGAGGAAATTGTTAATTTTCGCGTGCCGAAAGCCGATAATTACACACGCACAAACAGTACGCGTATATATATATCGCTCGCAGCAACCACTCCGTCACGATGGGCGGGGACACTCGCGAGATTCATTCGCCACTGATAATAACGACGTGTAAATGGATTTTCCCGGTGGAGGCCGACGACGACGACGACGACGAGCCAAAGACAAAACGTAGTCGGCGAGTTATCCCACGGTACGAACTCCGTGACTTAATTGATCGCCTTATAGTTAGCCTGCCATTTAATTGTGCTGCAATTAAGCTGCGCGCACCGCCTCGGTGCTCGTAAAGTTGATCGCGAACTGTATGTGTATATAGGTACGAGAGAGCGAGAGGCAAAAAGGGGAGAGACTCAGCGCGCGCGCCTCGTGAGCGCCGGAAGGCGTGACAACCGGGTTTGGCGTGTGTATGTATGCATGTGATGCTTGTAAGTATATAAAGAGTCACTGTTGTATTCTCCACAGGCTTGAGAACGAAGCGATCGCGGATGTCGAATTTGTGTATATTGTTCAGTCATTCATTCCGCAAAGTTCAGAATGCTTGATTATGTTGTTATTGTAATAATGTCTTTAAATTGTTTTGTAATTATAAATTCAATTAAAATATCACAATCAGATGGGTGCTTTTTAAAGCGAATAGAACGAAATAGATTTGCTAGTAATCGAGAATAATATAATCTATAGATATTTTTTTTATTCATCTACGTGTTTTATTGGTGTACTTTTTTTTTCATTATTCATTTTTCTGTAATCAACATATTCAATTTTTCTAATGATTGTACATCATGCAACAAATAAATAACTAATTCTATCGTTCACACCGTTGATTAAAGATTAGCATACAAGGTTCATTTTACTTTCAATAATGTAGGTAAAATGGCATTAAAGTAAAACAGGTTTCCCCTTTTGTTAAAATGGGATTGGCTTTACACTCTAATATATTTTAACAGCTTTAAAACAAATGGAATTTCTGTACTTTTTCTGAAAAGACGTTTCTCGACTTTAAAGGGACTCTACGGATAAAAACTCCTCTTTGTAAAGGAAATTCTCCTCTTTCCAATGAAATTTTAATCTTTTAAAGTAACGAAAACTATACACGCCACATTGGTTAAATTAACCATACATTTTTATCTGTGTAGTGATTTTACATTTTATTAATTTCTCAAATTCAAGGTACTGTACGTACACTTATATATTTCACTTGATTCCTCCATTTGGCTTATACTATAATGAATTATTGGACGGTTGGGAACCTAGCGACAGACAATACCCAACCCAAACACGTGTCCCAAAGCTTCATACATTACCGATGACTTATGGAACTCGAATAAGTACATCCGTCGCATTGTGGAAATCATTAGCATGCCGGATTGAAGCTACACTCGCACGCGGACATACAACTCCGAAGTCTAAATCACGGAGGATCCCGCGTTCGCCTCTCTGTCGCTTAACCGCGAAACATTTGCACGTGAAACGTGTCTCGGTACCGCAAGCGCGCACACGCACACACTCGGCGTCATCGAGCATTAATTACGGAGCGTGAATTATTAATTGTCTTCGAAGGGGTACGCGCATCAAAGCTCGCTCTCTCACAACCCTCTCTCTCTATAGTCTGCCATATTTCAAAAAGCCGTCGCCCCGCATATAGGATGTTATCACTCAGCTCTTGGCTCGACCATAAAGCGATCGATATAAGCGCCCATAAAAGTGTGAAATTAACTGTTAAACGAGGATTGCGATAAAATAATTTAATATATTGTTGTTCAATATGTATAGTGAATTTTGAGTTTTTCTCCAAATGAAGATACACAAATGAAAACACGCCTTGGATTTTTATTTTGTATTAATAATTATTCAAGTGATGAAATTTTTCGGTTTCAAAGAAGGCTGGCGCTAGATCATTTAACAGAAATATATATTTAATAATCTTTTTGGAGTATTTTATATTATATAAAAAATAACTTAGGAAACTTTATCTTTCTTAACTATAGGAGACGTGGAAATTGAATAACTTAAGTAATGCTTTACGACGAGCTAAAATTATCATAACTAACTTTATTTCTTTTCGGTGGCTTGTGTATATACCACGCATTACAGTGTGATACTCTGCAAGTTTTTTTTAATGAATGTTACAAATACACATTAAGGACGTTTAATTAACGTATACCCTGTACCTCTGCTTGATCTTTTCGTAAATAATTGAATACAACATTACGCTAACAATCCACTTTCCCGCTTATCTAGTTGGAAAGCTTTACATCGATCCAGACGACGTTTAAATTCACCCAAGCTACGCGCTTCCTCCAACCTCTTATATACTCGAGAAGCTTTGGGGGAGACGTCGGATATTCTTAAATATTAATTAACACCTAAATTATTTCTCTACTGGGAAATGCACAGTTCTAAACATTTCCGCAACGCGACTGGGGATTTCTCTTATACTCTGAGATTTACTTAAGCGTCCCGCAAATTTTATTTGGGAATTCTAACCCTTGCGAGAAGAGCTATTTGTATCAAATATTTATACACAGTATTCTAATCTGCATTTGATATGTCAAACAGACGGTTACCATAACGATTTTGTTTCTTCTTTGCAGGTTGCCATTAAGGTCATCGATACTAGCCGAATAACGAATGAGTATATCATCAAAAACTTAACAAGAGAAGCAAAACTTCTTTCAATGCTAAATCATCCAAATATCATCAGACTCTATGAAACCATTCAGGTAAGAGATTAAATTCAATTAAATTTAATTATCCTCTTTAAATAATTCGCATATTAGAAAAGTGTTTTCCTTGACTATGATACTCGTTTTCTTAAAAGCAACAAAACAATAAGTATAATATACTATAATAACTAAACGTTGGTAGACCAAAAAAAATATCTAAAGTACGGACTAATACATGTGTTTTTTTTCAATTGAGTAGATAAAATCATGCAGTTCGATAACTTATACGTAGGTCTAAGAAACATTGTAATCAAGAACGAAGCTAAGTTCTTGGCGTCATCTTCTAAGTGTTAAAACTATCTCTAAAATATTATAAACATAAAAGATTCGTATATTAACCACAACTTAACTTTATCGACGTGCTTAATATAAAAATCTGCTATAAATACAATATGAATCCAGTCAATATTTTTGTACTACTTTTTTTCTATTCTATATAATTAAACAAATTAATACTTTTAGTTTTTTTATAATAACTCACTTTTTGTGTAATACATGGTTTATCTTTATTTATTTATGCATCAAGTACGTAAAAACACAGTTCCTTCTTCAACTTCATATAGCCAATTCTCTCAGAGCTCTATGATAAATTAAGATACTTTAGAAAATCCTTAAGGCCTGCACAATTAGGGCAATTCATCTTCGAGGCTTTAATTAAATATGCCATTTGGTAAAATTTATAAAGACCCTTGGGATTTAAGGGTACCGACTGAAGAAAGTTGTTGCGCTGAACGGCTTTACCTAGCGCTAGGGTATGTATATATATATGTTCACGGTGGAAACATTTCTGCGTGAATTAAATTTTCCTATACAAAACATATACTTATTTATTTATATTTGAAAAGCTTTTTTTAAAAAATCTATGATTAAAATACAAAATAGCAAAATTAATATCTGCACATTCGCAAAAAAAAAATTGAACCGTTATGATTCTGAAAACAAAAAAGTACATGCGATTCTCTGTGATTATTTAAATTGATGTTTGTTCTTCATACTTTTTAACAAAGCAATCGAATTTCTGCACAGCAAACGATACCATTCATACCATTTAATCTAAAAATCAAACAAATTTGACGAAATATCAAAACCAGCAGATTATAGGTCTCGCGTAGAAAATAAAAGGGGAGTGCTACTGTGTGAATTTGAGTGATTTACAAACGTGGGATGAAGAGAAAAAGAGAGAGGCGGGGAATGAGGGACGTGGCGAAAAAAGGTCGTGAGTGAACACGCGCGAGCGCGTATGCACAGGGACGAATCCAACAAAAGCTCGCTTTAATTAGCTTTGACGTTTTTTGCAAGCTTTGAACGTCGAGTTTGTTGTCAATTTTACGTGTCCGACGCGGGGAACAAACTAAAAAATGCGGGCACGTGTCGTGCGCGTATACGCACCAAAGCGTGATGGGAATTCGCGCTAAAAAGCTTTTCTCTCGCTTGCACCTCTCTCTCTCACTCTTCCTGTTCCCCTCTCTTCGTTGTTTATACGTCATGCAGCAAGTCCCGGGCTATGCGACAATGAAAAAAAAGAGAGAAATCACCACCATTTCCCTTTGGCGTTTCGCCTGCACATTTGTGCACAATATGTAGTGGGAGTGAGAGAGCTTTGACTTGTGCTTGCCCTTTTAACCCTCTCTTCTTGCTCTCTCTCTCAGTAGCGCGAGACAGCGTTAGCTTCGTAATTGAAAAAATATTCGACCCTCTGGTTGGGTGCTCGGGTGCAAAGGGTTCGCTCATTGCATGGGGATGAGCGCACCCTTCTCGAGTAATGAGGCTTCGCGAGCGTCAACGAGTTGTGCGGGACATATGATGAAAGCGAAGGATAGGAAGAAATCTTATGGAACCTTGGAAATGTAGGATTTAAGACGAAAATGATGGAATTATTTATTCAACATTTCATTTGCAAATAATAACAGCACAGACTAGATATGATGTAATAAAATAATAATCCTATGATTAACATAAAATAGAAGAGTATCTTTAAATATAATTTACATAGATGACGAAAACGAAATTTTGAAGAGGAATATGATATAGAAGTACGAGTGAAACGCGCGGTGATATAACCTTCCAGCGCCGAGCTTTTGCAATATTTAAAACAACAAAAGTGTAGTTTTGAAAATAATTTCGAAGTTACGATTTTTCCAATATTTTTTTAGTTTGAAGTATTCTACGTAAAATATATTTCAAAATATGGGTATCATAAAACTCCACTAGAGATCTATAATATTAGATATGTAAATCTGTAAAATATTTTTATATCAAAGTGAAGTTGAAGTAGAAAATGTCAAATTATATGGCACCTCAAGATCTGAGCATACAGTACAAAAGGGTTATAGGTATAAGTGTTCTTATAATATTCTCTTAAAACACATAGGTAAATAAAGACAATATAAAAGGGCTCCTGATTCTGACATTTATTATTTAAAACCATATCATATGAATCTCAAAAATTTCACTTGCGGCACTTATTTCAAAAAAATATAGTATTTTATTCATTGTTGAAAAATAAAAAAAAAACAATTCTTTGTACAAATTTTATAACATTCGTCACTCAAAACACTTTCGTATTTTCTCTGAAAATTTGTCGGAATCAAATACAACGTCGAGCACTGACGCTACAACTTCATGCGCAGCTCTCGGTCGAGTTAACTCTTTAACAATCGAGCGTTTGTCTCGCCCCATCGTCATTCTTTGACGCTCGGGGGCGTTATACGATATCGAGCTCATGTTTGGCGAAGTAACAAGAGCTAATAGTCGGATTTCCAGGAAACATCCATCAGAAAATTGGATTTAATCTTAGGGATGCTGTTAATTAAGCCTTTTTTTTTAATTAAAATCGAATAATTTTTTATCAGTATGGTAAAATATTCGTATAAATGTACCATTTTTACAAGTTTTTATTTTTTTACATAAAGTTTCATTATTTATAATGCCAAAATATTTTTTCACATACTAAATAAAAGGTAAAAAATGCCATGTTGACTTTTTAATACTTTAATTATAAACCTTATCATAGCAATTCACATTCCTCGTATTAAAAATTAACCTGTAGTACATAGCAATAGTAATAAGCGATGAAAAATGGCCCTGTCAATCTTCCATCGTCTCCAACTAAATAACCAGTTGCATACACACGCACGCATGTCGCAAGTGAAGAACAGCCGTAGGGAGTGCGAAAGAAAGGCACGAAGGGTGACAGCATGTAGGGTACGAAAATCTCGTAAAAGGGACGACGGGCCTTTATTGCATATCATTTTCACGTCATAATCTTCGCGACGTTGAGAAGAAAAAAAAGAGGCGAGGGAGAGAACTCCAAAGTTTTTCGCGCACGTAGTCTTACCGTCTCGCATAACTTTCTTTCTTGTAGCGTAACGCGCAATTGTGCCGGCGTGTAATACCTATATGTATGCGCGATGAGAGTGTGTAAGAAAGAAGAAACGAGAGGGAGAGAGATTCTTGGTAGCATCTGCAGTTATATACGCTCGTGTAGGAGCGTTATAATCCTTGGGAATAATATACGTCGACGTGCGATTTTACCCCACTGATGATCCGTACGCACCATGTTCCCTCGATATATTATATAAATGTAAATAGGGATTTGCACTGTAAAAAGAAATTAATGTCTCTTTTAGGTATGTAAGATTACGTATTTGACTGTTTAATCTGTCTTATATCTTAATGTAATCCATATTTCCGAAATAGATTCGGAATTTAAAGTTTATATGAAGTATGTTTAAAAAGCATTATGTTAAATTTCGAATTGAAGACTACAATAGCAGTATAAATTTGTTATCTCACTTAGAGTATCAAAAAAAGCTAACGTTGCATTGTATATGTTTTTAAATTTATATGAAGTTCAAATTTCGATACTAAAAAAATTTCATCGTTGATAATAATAACAACATGCTGGTATATAAATTAAAATATATTTTTTATACCACTCTAACCTCAAAATCACAACTTTGGTATGATTTTTCAGCGCTTGTAGTACCTATAAAATATTGTTCAAATTTCGTGCAAAAGTCACATGAGCTGAATAATCGACCCTCTCACCCGTGTCGAAATGTACCAAATATTTTTTAAATCATTTTGTTTAAAATAAAAAGTTAATTCTGCCGTTTCTCTCTGTTTCGTTAAAATCGATTATTTCTTAGCGAACAACATAGTCCTGAAGAAAGGAATCTTATAATTACGAAAAGACGAGAGTAGCACAATAGACAGACAATTCCTCTTTAATGACATCTTTGAGATCGTCAGTATTCAATAATTGGATTTCCTTAGAGTCTTCATTTATTTCAACCAAAGCTTTAAATAGATTTCAGTGACTTTCATATGTAAATTGCTCACAGTATTCCTTCTTTACGTACATGTACGCAAATTTATTTTAAATCAAATCGCCGTCCGCCGTTGATTAACGTAAGAGTAACGTATAATTTGAAAGTGAACGAAATTGGGATTACTATTATTGTATATATATATTCATCATATCAAAAATATAAAGCGACATATATGTGTGATCCGGCACATTGATCCGGCAACAAACCCAGGCAACACTCCATCTTATATATTTCTACATACGTATATATGTTTCCTATCCTAACAGTGTGGCCCCGTATACTACCTCGTGACGGAGTTGGCGACTGGCGGGGACCTGTGCAGCCACGTGCGGAACCAACCCGAGCGTCGACTTAGCGAGACGATCGCTCGCTCCTACACCCGACAGCTGGCTGCGGCCCTCCGGTTCATGCACTCCAGAGACATCGTGCACCGGTGAGTCTGTACCCACCTTCTTTTTTTTATCTACGATATACCCTTCGCGTCTCAACCCTTTCTCTCTCTCTCTCTCTTTCTCACACGTCTTCCGGGAGAATCGTTTTCCGGCGGATGGCGCGGTATACACGATGCCTGCTCTCTTTGTGTTTTTCTCTCGAGCGACGAACGTAATTAACGAGCGCGCGGGGCCTTTTTTGTCTGCGTGGGTGAGAGATTGCACGATATAGTCGATAATGGAAAGGGTACAGAAAGAGAGAGAGATAGGCAAGCGTGATGACGGTAATGGAAGGGTTGAACAACGCGCGGGTTCGGAGGATGGAAATCCATCGGTGAAGTGTGAATTATTTGTGACGCGAGGGTTCGATATGGCGATGCGCGTGATCCCATTAATATGTGGATAGCTGTAATTATCTTAGCATTAAGAATTTTTTTGTCTGGCTGCTGTATTAACTGTCTGTCTATCGATTACACATTATACTTTGATACGTTTAATAAATATCCTTTATAATCTATTCTTATCTTATAAAAAGCGTACATCGAGTTCAAACAAAAAATATTGTTAGAGGCATCTCCCAGCCTTTTACTATTTATCATGAAATTTGTATCCCTTCTCCTCCCTCCTCCCTTATTTGTATAGAGTGTAAAAATAACTCTAGGTTATTTATTCGTTACTCAAACACAAACAACTTACTGATTGATCCATAAGAAAATATCATGTAGTACGATACAACATTTTTTTATTATTAAAGCTATATTTTTTCTTCAAGGTTTTAAATTGACATGCATAAACGTGACATCTGTATAGATCATCCATAACTTGCACCTGCTCCCTCGCAATTCAATTAGTATCTATTTCCGAAAATAAAGTTTTCACGCGCCAGCACAAAGTAGAACAAGAAGAGAGAGAGAGAGAGAGAAAGAGAGAGAGAGAAGCTTTTTCCCTTTTGAGATGGCAAAAATACAATAAGAGTCCCCTCGCGCGCCTGTCATAAAGAAAACGGGAGCGCCGACGTTACATGTTAATATCATCGTGAATTATAATCGTAAGTCATTTCTAATACGAGGAGAGAAAAAGCAATCCACACGCGCGTGCGTACCGAAAATATTCAATATAATCTGAAAGACGACACGAGAGCCCGGTGTAATGCATTAGGGGAGGAAAGCGGATTTCGATGCGCACACTACGCACACGACGACGTAAAATAAACTTCAGGCGCCCCTTCGAGAAAGAGAGAGAGAGAGAGAGAGAAGGAAAACTGCTAAAGGTATACTCGATGCCGAAAAGAAACCTGGGGAGGAGTTGCTCGAGTGACACATACTAACCCGAGCACGTGACGCTCAAACAGCAGAATGTGCAGGCATTGATGTGAAAGCTAACTTGTGTAAAATTGAAAATGTGACATTTTTTATAAATAGGGAGTAAAAATTGCTGTGAAATATACCTTGATCTATTTTATTATCATTTACTTAACGAAAGTTACTTTTTTATGTGATACGTAATTTTTAACAAATCATAAGATGAATTTACTTCTTTTCTTCGTGTTTTAAAAGGGAAAAATGTTATTCGACACATCAAAATTTAATTTGTAGAAAAGAAATTTGTTCAAATCATTTTGATATTAATATTTCTAAAGTTATATGATATTGTAATAATACATATATTCATACTGAGTTACCTTATTTTATGTATATTAAAGAGAGTTTTGCTTCTTTTTATTTTCCTTAACAGTTGTTGCTGTGCTTTCAATACACTACCTTCTAGACTAAGTTAAAAATCGCAGCATGAAACGATCGCTAGTAGTAAAAGAGAGATACAAGCAGCCATGCGCTACTGACTTCATGAGACCGAGACCTATAGTAGAAAAGAAAGAAAGGAAACGTAGGCAACCGAGTCGTGACACGATGTGTGTAGGGTCATGCAAAGGGCCATAAATTCAAAGGGACGAAAGGGGAACAAGAAGATTTGCGTCGTATATATATACAAAGCGGGTGACGATGCGCGGGTAGAGTTGGCGCCGACTTCGTTCGCCCTCTCTCTCTCCCTCTTTCCTTCCCTTCTGCCTGGTTGTCGCGAGTGAAGGCAAAATCTCAATCTCGGATGTGATGTTGATGGATCACCGTTTTGACGGGTTGCATCGTTCACGCAGCAAGATATTTATGCAGTGCACGCCCAGTAATATTTGTGAAAGTGTTTAACTCTTCTAATCAATGCATTTTAAAAAGTGTCAGATCTCTGAATATCTTAATTCAATTATCTATTTTTTAAGTCGGTAGATATTTCAAGTAGCTTAGAACTTATCAAGAAATTAACGTTTTTTAAAAAGAGCAGTTTGTCACTTTCACGTTTCCTAATTTTTTAAACAAAATAATTTACGTGTTTTTCAAGAAAATACTTATAAGTTTGATTTTCTACAACAAAACTAATTCATATTCCGTATAAATTGAGTAATCCCTAATTTTTGACAAGTATTTTCACCAATAATTGTTTATGATATTAATTAAAAGATCATTTCGCGTTCTATAACAAAGTACTATAAATAAAATTTATTACATTAACATTTATAGAAAAAAAGTAACAGCATATAATAAGAAAATATGTAAGACATTTCTCTAAAAAATTATTAATATATAACGTCTTTTTCATTCCAGAATTATCTCCAAATTAGTTTAAGAATATTGTCAAGTGTATGTAAATTGCCTTCTACTCCTACACTCAGCTTACTCACCTTATTCTTAAATAAAAAATATCCGTATTTACGATGAAGCTACTCTTACATCATCACACCATAAAAATAACGTTTAAACGAAAGAAAACCGTGCCAGTACATTTTAACTCCGCTATACAGGAGAGGTCACGGTTATCTCATACACCGAGGGAGTAATAACGGAACGGGAGATTAGCACCGGACTCGTCCGCTCACTCACTCGATTAATGAGATTCCGAAACGCGGGCGCGACCTACGCGCTTTCTCGCCATTATATGAACTCGCACAAGCCTCATGACCATACATATATATGTACAGGTATATTGTTACGCGGCTACGGCGGTGATACGAATATCGCACAGAGAAAGCGCGAACCGTAATAAAATTACTCGCGCGCGAATCGGAATTCAATTTCAACCCGCGCGACCGATGCGAATTTATGGCTTCGATTGCGTGTGTCGAGCTCGTATTGTTACCAAATAATTTATTTTAAAATCGTTTTCAGCTACTCCTGGTACGTACATGAATATATTATATAATATGATAATATAACAATATTAAAGTGTTTTTGAATTTTTTCAAAACATTTGCCAACTCGTATAAAGTTTCAATCGTTGTATTATATCGAAATGCTTGTTAATTTAATGATTTCCAAGTAATACGATACATATATCGATGAAACGAGCATTTGAACGTTTGTTTATAAATAATTTCCAAATAATATATTTTGATGAAAACCAAGATGTATTTCAATAAATAATATTTTAATTATGTAATCTGATATCCAGAGTGATTCCAAAATAGTATATATACTACTACCCTGAGTTCATTTTCTTTGTACGGCATATCAAGCCTAAACGTGCTTGCGGAGCGTATTAAAAAAGAAGAGCGGTAAACAAAGAGAGCAAAGCCAATTGAACGCGAGTGGCGCAGCGTCACCCCCTTTCATAAATTTAATATCATCGCGCAAACATTGGCCTAATTCGAGTAGGTAGACAAAAGTTGCTGCGATCCCCTCGCTCGTCTGCCTGCACGATCGCGGGAAGACAAAGCAAAAATGTAAAGCAGGTAGGCAATAAAAAAAAACAACGCGGCAACATTAGCAGCAGCTCGCAACTCATATATATATATACATACAAATACAGACTCACTCACACATATATACATACACGCAACTCTTCGCATCTCCCCTTCTAAGTCGAAGTTAACCCCGGGTGCGCGCGTATATAATATGCTAGCACAAGAAGCGATGGTTAATGGTAGCACTCGCTTTCTCTCTCTCTCTCTCTCTCTCTCCGCTCTCCGTACTCCTTGCCATTGATCATATTTCACCGCGAGTCAGACGCGCACATCTCTGTGTAAGTGTGTATATATATATACGTGAGCACGCGTATATATGAATGTGTACGTATTTCGCGGGGCGGAGGATTAATCTAACGATCCTTTCGCCGAGCTGCTCCTTCTTCTCACACGCGAAATGGCCCAGATTGCCTTGCCTGCTGAGAAAACAATATCGGCGCGTAGGCGTCGCCACGGCGCGAATTTTCATACCTCGCCGGCTATGAGTCATGCGGGACAAACAAGCTCCCTCTCTCTCCCTCTCTGGTTCTTATTCTCTTGCGCCTTGTTATTTATATAACGTGAAATAGGTGATTTGCGCGATGTATGAGCTAGAGTTTTTTTTGCCAGAAACTGAAACAATGTAACGCGTGCATGCTGTTTAGAGGTTCTAGTACGTTTGTCTTCTATTCAAATCGAAACCGGATAGTTTTTTTGCGAACGAAAGAGAGAGAGAGAGAGAGCAAGAAAGAGGGCGTAGAATAGCAATTTCTGAAAATGGTGGAGAAATGGATGGAGCTCACCTAGTAATTTCACGAGTGGGAGTTGGTGAAGCAGAGCAAATGCAGGTGATGCATCGAAGAAGATATACAACAAATATATTTGCAGTTTTTACACACATTTTAACATCTGAATCTCTGTAAGCTAACTTTTGAATGATTATAAAACATATATACACTAAGACTGACATCAATTCAAGATTAAATTAAATAGAAAGATAAATAGTTAAAATTGTCGAGAAACCATCATGGACATGTAAAGAAAGGAAAAATGATTCACGGTGTAAGACGGAGCGAGAGTGCGAAACCAATGTAGCGATATAGAAGATATGAGGGAAGAAGAGAAAGAGAAGGCAGTAACAGCGGGCCTTCGTGTAACGGATTTTCCGCGAACGGCACGCGCTCTTTGTGTAACTAGAGCGTATAGCCCTACAGACACAAGGCGCGTGCACGCGTGCCTCTTACATGCGTACGCATATACGTACGCACACACACGAAGAATGAAAAGCGCGCGGATAATTGATCCGTCCTTTCTTTTTCTCCTGCTCTCTTGACCCGATCCTTCATCCGCTGCTGCCGTTAACGGCTCGCGCTCACTGAATTCTCCTCCCTTTTCCCCTACGTTTTTCTCCCCTCAATGCGGAGAAGGGCTGCGCGCGTGCACGCCGGAAAAAAAGAAAGGAAAAGCCTTTGTGCGCACCGCACACCGCTACTTGCTTTGATTTCTTGCCCGTTCAATGGCGAGTGGATGGATAAGAAGGGCAAAATCTCAAGTATATATACGACGAAGGCGCGAATGAACGATATATACGGGAAATCGGAGTACATTTTTGCCAGAACTTGAGCGCAGACGTCGTTTTTTTTTGTTGAATGTTGACGCAAAAAGTCAACCCATAATTGAACGTCATTACGAAGTAATAAGAAAATTGGTATTTAATGGCAACGGCACCGCCTATACTCTACACATTCACACTCTACACAGGGAGGTTATTCTACACGGGCATACTCTACACAGATT